>OU342743.1:98154180-98754180 GCA_910589775.1 Avena eriantha | reverse complement strand
CTGCCCCTCAACCTTCCGCAATGCCGGTGATCACTCCTTCTCCGGCTGTCACAGAAGATCCGGCTCCTTCAACGGAGCCTAGGATCCTTGAATCACAAACTGACGTCACCATGAGTGAGTCAGGTATAGATAAGGGTGAACCCTCTTCGGGTAATTATCCCTCGGCAGAAACCTTTGCCGAAAACCTTCTCAGCAATCCGGGACTTGCCAAGTTTGGCCTATCTCGGAAATCTACAGAAAAGATTCAGTAGCTGGCCAGACAGTGCTTGGAGAAAAGAAATCTATCTGCCGAAGAAGAAGTGCAAGAGGCAGAGGACATCAAGCACTCTGACCTTCTTGAACAAGTGCGTCTTTGCAACGAGAGGATCAGGTCCGGTGAGCTTCCAAGTGCTCTAGTGACTCCTCTGACTCTTGCTGAGAAGGTTGCTGTTGAAGTGAATGCGAGTTTGGATAAACTTACTCGCGAACAATATGTAAGTCGGAATTCTAACTCCTGTTTTTCCTTTATTTCATATCATATCCTCTAGCCCCCAAGCATGAAGTAGGATATATAATCCGGGTTTATGCTTCCTTAGGATGCCAAAGAATTAACTAGTGTAGCCCCCAAGGCTCGTGCTGATATTAATAAAAATATTAGCCCGAGTCTTTAGTAGACTTTTGACTTTGGGTATTCTGACTTACAGAAAGTATATTCCTATAACCAGGATTTGTTGAAAAATGTCTGCAACAAGCGGAGAGAGATCAGAGCTCTCCGACTTAATAATGCTGAGCTTAAGTTGCCAAGGATGAGGCCAAAGGTAATCATTCCGAGACTCAAATCTTGTCTTTCATGTTTTCATAGTCAAATTTTTACTGAACTATTGTTCTTTTTTGACTTACAACGCTGGTAAAACAGTCTTGCGCTATGATTGAAGAGGCCAGGAATCTCAAAACCTTGGTGGTGGAGAACAAAGATCTTCGCCAAGAGCTGGATAAGCTCAAGGCAGATCATGAGAAGAGCATAGCTCAAGTTCTCGAGTCCTCCTCCATGGCTACTGACGAGCGTGATCGTAAGATTGCTGCTCAAGATCAGAAAATCTCGTACCTCAATAATGAGCTGTGCAGAGAGAAGGACCTTTCCGAGGCGCTCCGAGCTGAACTCTGGAGTCTTCGGGAAGAGAATACCAAGGTTGACAACATCATCTTCGGTATGTTCCATCTGTCTGACTTGTCTATTTTCTTCGACTTCTTTCAATGTCGGATTTTATTAACTTTTTTGTGTATAGGTCCTCTGAACTTGACGGATTCCACCTCTGCCGAGCCCCGCACCCACCGGCTTACCCAAGTCGGTGACCTGCTTCATGACTTCCGCCAATCCCTTGAGGATATTGGCAAAGCTCTCAAGATTCCGGACATGCATAGCATGTCAGATTTTTAGGTGCGGGACAATGCGAAGGAGATGCCACAACTTCTCCACGACTGGAACATGTCCTACGCGCGGTCCGCAGCGCAGAACACTCTCACCATGGTCATGAGCCACAATGGAAACATGGAGATATGGCAAGTGACCAGAGGGTACTGCAAGGTAGATGAAGACGGCCAGGAGCAGGACATCAAGGCCATTATGGACTCCTACGACAGATATGGGTATCACGTGGCTGACTTGACCAGCTACGAAACTCCTTTCTTCACCCGCGTGGACACTCCGCCTCCAGAAGAATCAGCAGAAGTTTCCGACGATGACCACACCATATCGGAAGTGGACATCTCGGAACGATATCAAGGCGATGTATCTAGCGAGTCGGTAGCTCCTTCCTCTCCTGCATCATAGATTGCCAGAAACATTTGTATTATTCTGAAAAATATGATGGGTCTATTGAAAGAATATTTCATGCTTTCCTATGTATTGCGTGTTAGATAACAATACTATGGAGATTATTCATGTGCGCTAAGTGTGCGGGAAGCTTTGAGGGGGGCCGGATAATCCGCCCCACCAAGGGCCGGATAATCCGGCCTACCTCTTTGCTCAAAGAGAGCCAAGGTGCGTCGCTCGGTATCCGGTCGGATTTTCTCCCGGAAAATCCGAACTAGGGCGGTTTTTCCTCCCCAGGCCAGATAATCCGGCTGTCGCATGGGCCGGATAATCCGGCCCCCAGTTTTCGAGCAAAAGGAGCCAAGGCGCGTCGCTCGGTATCCGGTCGGATTTTCTCCCGGAAAATCCGAACTGGGGCAGTTTTTCCTTCCCAGGCCGGATAATCCGGCCCTCGCATAGGACCGGATAATCCGGCCCCCAGAAGTTGATCAAGGGCAAGCTCGGCGCGACGCTCTGATAGGGGGCGGATTATCTGCCGGATATTCCGAGTCTGGGGCAGTGTTTTCCCCAGACCGGATAATCCGGCCCCCAAAGTGTCCAATGGCTGGTTTCTGAAGGGGTTATAAATACCCCTTCTCCCCCAACGTTCAGAGCTCTTGATACATTCGAAATTGTCCAGACATTGTGCAAGAGCTCTCATTCTCGATCTTCCACTTCAACCACCCGAAGGTCTTGATCTTTGGGGGGAATTGAAGGAGGAGAAGTTCAGCATCATCATCAAGAATCAAGCGCTTCAACTCCTCTCCATTCACTTGGAGAAATCCCTGATCTAGTATTCTTGTCAATACCTAGATCTTGTTTATTGTATTTGATAACTTTGTTCTTATGGTAGCTTGTTGTCATTTCGAGAGCCGCCAAGTGTTGTGGAGTTGTTGCCCCGCTAGTTGTGTAAAGGCGTCGGTGCCCGCCTCGAAGGGTACCTATAGTGGAAAGGTGGATCATGCCTTTGGTGGCGAGATCCATCGGAGAACAGGGTGAGGCCTTTTGTGGCGTGGTGGTCTTAGTACCGCCCACCCTCCAACGCAGACGTACTTCCCTTAACAAGGAAGGAACTGCGGTCAAACAAATCCTGTGTCTCCGCGTGCTTCACTTCGGTTTACCCGTTCCTCTTCCACTCGCTCTTTACTCGCTAGTAGATAGGGTTGCATATAGGGAAATTCCACCTAATAGTTTATCTAGAGAATTTACCCTTTGGGCTAAGCCTAAAATTGAAAAAGAATTAAAAATTGGTGTAACACCTATTCACCCCCCCCTCTAGGTGCCCATACGATTCATTTCATTTGGTATCAGAGCCCCGACTCTTAAATCGGGCTTAACCGCCTAAGAGTAGTATGGGTACCAAGGATGATGGAAATGAGGCTGTGGATAAGGTCACAATGGATGATCTCAAGTCATTGGAAACAACCTTGTTGAAATCCTTTGAGGCCAATATGGAGGAGATGAATCAAATGATTGCTCGCCTTACATCATCCATAGCCCCATCTCCATCCTCCTCTGAGGCTGCCACACCATCATCTAAGGAAAAGGGTAACACCGGATCCAAGGATGATGATGTGGAAGGTGAAAAACTTAATGGCTCCACCTCCAAGAAGGGAAGTGGTAAGGAGGAATATAGTGAGGTTTGCCACGTATATTCCCCCGATCCACCTATTCCTCATCCTCATATAAACAATAGGGGTGATCCACCCAAGCTCACTGCATCCTCCTTCAATCAATGACAATTCCTAATGAAATGTCATGTTTGCAGCTCTTCTATTGAATTGTGGAGGATTATTGAAGAGGGTCTTCATATTGGAGATCAAACCAACCTAACAAGAAGAGAAGTGGTGGACAGCCAGTTGAATGCCACCGCTCTCCACATGATACAACTAGGTGTGGGTCCCTAGGACATGCCACACATTGAACATCTCAACACAGCTAAAGAAGCTTGGGATGCTCTTACGGATCTCTTCGTTGGAAATGAAAGCATGAGAAGAAACAGGTATGATGCCCTTAGCAATGAAGCTGAGGGATTCTACATGTTGGATGGTGAAAACCATGAGGACATGTATAGAAGACTCAAGGGCATCGCAACAACATTTCGAAAGCATGGGGCCACTCACATTGATGATGCGTGGATAAAAAGAAAATATGTGAGTGCCTTAATGCCTTTCGAGCCAACGGACTTGAAGAGCCTACAAGGTAGACATAACTATCATCAAATGACATCCAACGAAGTCATGCAAGAAATGGCGTCATTCAAAGTGGCAGCAAAGAATGCTGAAGATGCCCGTGCTGAGGCCACTAGAATGCAAAAGGGTGTCAATGTGGCTCTCAAAGCCAATGTTGTTGAGCAAGAGGAAGATGAAGGAGTTTTTGAGGGGGTATCCATGGACTGCCCCGATGAAGTCAAACGTGCTCATGGTGAGTACATGGCATTTTATGCAAGGAACTTTTGGAAGGACCCTGCCAAAGCCAAGTCTGAACTTGAGCGCAAGAACGGGTCAAATGAAAGAAGAGAAAGTGGCCCAAGATTGAGAACTTGCTTCAACTGTGGAGATAGAATGCACTTTGTAGCCGAGTGTCCATATCAAAAGATAGAAGACAATGGTGGCAGGCTCATTCTTAAAGAGAAATCTAAAGCACCTAAGAAGAAGCCATTTATTAAGAAGAATGGCCCTTTCAAGAAGCAACCCAAGATTGTCTTGGTAGCTCAAGAGGAATACTCCTCCGCAAGTGAAGATGAAGAGGATGATGATAGTTCCCGCGAGGTGGCTGCTATAGCTACCACATCGACTCCCTCATCTCTCTTCGACTCGCCAAACGAGAACGTCATCAACAACAACGCCACTTGCCTAATGGCAAGAGGGTCCGAGGTATTAACTTCTATCTCTTCATTTCCTAAGACTAACATAATTTTGGATATGGATGATCATGACAGTCTTAAAATGAAAGAAGAAGTTATTGCTTTGGATACCTTTTTCACTAACCTACAAGGTGAGCACAAACTTCATTTTGATGCTCTTATGAGTCAACTTGCTCAAGCCAAAGATCTTCTTGAAGAAAATGGCAAAATTGAAAGAGAAGATGCCTTGGAGATAGCTTCTTTGAAGAATGCCTTGGAAGAGGAAGAGGAAGCTCAAGTATCTTTGGAAGAAAGACTCGAATCCTTTGAGGAGTCACAAGAAGAAGTTGTAGCTCAGCTCATTAAAGAACGTGACCATGCTCTTGCCAAGGTAAAGAAACTAAAGAAAGAAAAGATTGACTTTGGGGCTGTTCATGCTAGACTTTTGGAGAAGTTTGATAATCTTGAAAGTGCTCACAAGGCATTGCAGAGTGATCATTCTACTTTAAATGAGTCTCATGACCAGCTCCAAACTCAATTGAAACGGTATGATGTGCCAAATACCTCCACTTCATCCTCTGGAAAAGAAGACCTTGCAAGAAGTTCTCAACACAAAGGTAAAGGGGTTATTGATGAGATACTGAGCAGGCAAAGGACAAACAACAGTAAAGAAGGTCTTGGTTACATACCCAAGACAAAGAGCAAGAAAAATAACAAGAAGAAGAAGAGCAAGACTGCTCAACCAAAGACTAGCAACATTACCAATGACAAGACTAATTATGATGGTCTTGCAGGGATCAACAATCCTAACTTTGAACTATATTGCGATTATTATGGTGATGTTTATGCTAGTTATGTAGGGCCTTATGACTGTTACATTCCTTGGTCTATTTGGGTTCCCAAGACCCTTTTCACTAACATGAGAGGACCCATTGAAAAATGGGTACCTAAAACCAAGAAGTAATTTTCTTGCAAGGTTATGCTTCCGGTGGTTCTAAATGGGTACTCGATAGCGGTTGCACGAGTCATATGACCGGAAGCAAGGAGATCATCACGGAGATGCGGCCAAACCATGATCACATAACCGTCTCCTATGGTGACAAGTCAAAATCTGAGGTATTGGGTCTCGGCAAAGTTGTGGTGGCTCACGATATCTCTCTCGTGGACGTCATGCTTGTTGAGACCCTCGATTATAACTTACTTTCAGTTCGCGCCCTTGGCAAGATGGGCTTTGGAGTTTATATTGATGCTGATTTGGTGGTAGTCTTGTGGAGCAAGTCTCTAAAAGTCGCTTTCGTGGGATATGTCGAAAACGACCTGTACGTGGTGGACTTTTCGGGGAAAACCACTACAGGCCCGATGTGTCTTTTCGGAAAGGCTGACGTGGGTTGGCTATGGCGTCGCCGACTAGCCCACGTCAATATGAGAACTTTGCAAAATCTCCACAAGGGTGGCCACATTCTTGGACTAAAAGAAAATGTCTCCTTTGCCAAAGATCGTGTCTGCAGGGCGTGTGTTGAAGGGAAAATGCATGACTCACCTCATCAAAGGAAAACTATTATCTCTTCAAAAAGGGTTTTGGAGCTCCTTCATGTGGACCTCTTCGAACCTCCATCTCATGCAAGCCTCGGTGGGAAGAAGTATTGTCTAGTGATTGTTGATGATTACTCAAGATACACTTGGGTTTATTTCTTCAAGTTGAAGAGCGAGACTCAACAAACTGTCATCGACTTCGCCAACGAGGTTTAACGTCAACACAACGTCCCAATTCTGGCTATAAGAAGTGATAACGGCTCTGAATTCAAGAACTACACCTTAAATGAGTTCCTAAGTGAAGAGGGGATAAGACATCAATATTCCGCCGCGTACACCCCTCAAAAAATTGTGTAGCCGAGAGGAAGAATCGAACTCTAATGGATATGGCAAGATCAATGTTAGACGAATTTAAATCTCCATATAACTTCTGGGCTAAAGCAATCTGTACTGCTTGTCATTCATCCAACCGGTTATACCTCCGCAAGATCTTGGACAAGACTCCGTATGAAATACTCACCGGTAACAAGCCAAACATCTCATACTTTTAGGTATTCGGGTGTAAGTGTTTCTTTCTTATCAAAGGAGTTCGTTTATATAAGTTTGAATCTAAGTCTTTAGAAGGTATTTTTGTTGGTTATGGTGCCGAATCCTACACTTATAGAGTCTACAATAAGCTCTCCGGAACTGTTGTAGAATCTTGTAGTGTGGTGTTCGAGGAAAATGACGGTTCCCGTGCGGAGCAAGTTGGTGTTTGTGATGCAGATGTTGAAATACCCCAAGATGCCATAAGAAGAATGGGTGTGGGATTTTTCCGCCCCATTGAGGAACCCCTTGTGGCGGATCGGGAAGGACAATGCTCTTCCCACGAAGAGCCCTCATCTACACATGCCCAACAAGTTCCCACCACGGGAGCAAATTCTGCACCATCCCCATCAACTGCTGAAGGTCAAGCTGTTCCAGAAAACTCTAGGCCGGATTATCCGGTGGACACCGGATTATCCGGCCACCCCACTCCAGCTGACCATTTTGCTCCTGATGGTGAAGATATCAACGCAAGCTCTAGGCCAGATTTTCCGGCAAGCCCCGAAATATCTGGCCCCTCGCCAGTTCAAGCTTGTCCTAGGTTTCCTGATGATGCTGCCACAAATACTCCCAGGCCGGATTATCCGGCCTCTCCATCAGTCGGATTATCCAGCCCTGACTCTCCAGTTCAGCAGCCTCCTGTTACGGCTACTGACTCACCTCAAGGGCACGCGTCATCACCACCTGCTGCTGATATTCCAGTTCCTGATCAAGGTCGAGTAAATGCTTCCAATGAAGACTCAAGTGATGAGTCTACTCCTCCAAGAGACAACAAACTTATTGAACTTCGTCGCAAGGCTCGAGCTGATCGAAACCTTGAGTTGAGGGGTCACACTCTCGACAAGGTTGTTGGTGATCTTCGACGAAGGGTTTCTACAAGAAGAGAATTGGCCAGTTTTGGTGAGTATCAACCTCATATCTCTATGGTGGAACCTAAGAAGGTCTTTGAAGCTCTTGAAGACCCAGACTGGGTTGTTGCTATGCATGAAGAATTGAATAATTTCGAGCGCAACAAAGTCTGGAAACTCGTGGAGAAACCCAAAGAGTGTCGCAATGTTATCGACACCAAGTGGATTTTCAAAAACAAGCAAGACGAGAATGGCATTGTTGTGAGGAACAAGGCAAGACTTGTGGCACAAGGTTACTCCCAAGTTGAGGGCATTGACTTCGGCGAGACCTATGCTCCAGTGGCTCGCCTTGAGTCCATCCATATCCTTCTTGCTTATGCTGCCCATAACAATTTTAAGTTGCAGCAAATGGACGTCAAGAGTGCCTTCCTTAATGGTCCTCTACATGAGTTGGTATACGTCAAGCAACCCCCGGGGTTTGAGGATCCTAACTTTCTGAACCATGTCTACAAACTCGATAAGGCACTCTATGGCCTTAAACAAGCCCCACGTGCGTGGTATGAGCACCTTAAAGAGCTTTTGTTAGATCGTGGCTTCGAAGTTGGGCAAATCAATCCCACTCTTTTTACTAAGAAGGTTAAGGGGGAGCTCTTCGTATGCCAACAATATGTAGACGATATCATCTTTGGTTCTACTAATAAAGCTTTCAATGATGAATTTTCAAAGCTTATGACTGTCAGGTTTGAGATGTCTATGATGGGGGAATTACGGTTCTTTCTTGGATTCGAGATCAAGCAACTTAGAGAAGGAACCTTTATTAATCAAGCAAAGTACATCCAAGACATGCTCAAGAGATTCAATATGACGGATCTAAATGGTGTCTCCACTCCGATGCAAACAAAATGTCATCTTGAACTTAACCCACATGGTAAACATCTGGACCAAAAGGTATACCGGTCCATGATCGGTTCTCTTCTTTACCTCTGCGCATCTAGACCCGATATAGTGTTGAGTGTGGGTGTGTGTGCAAGGTATCAAGCAGCTCCTAAAGAAAGCCACTTAGTGGCCGCCAAGAGGATCTTTCGATATTTGGTTCATTCCCCTAACTTTGGTCTCTGGTATCCCAAGGGCTCCAATTTCTCGTTATGTGGTTATACTGACTCAGATTGGGCTGGTAATAAGGATGATCGGAAATCCACTTCTCGAGCTTGTCAATTCTTGGGAAGATCTCTCGTTTGTTGGTCCTCTAAAAAGCAGAATTGTATATCTTTCTCCACCGCCGAAGCTGAATATGTTGCTGCTGCCAGCGCTTGTACCCAATTATTGTGGATGAGGCAAACTTTAAAGGAATACGGTGTCAATTGTGACAAAGTGCCTCTTTTATGTGATAATGAAAGTGCAATCAAAATTGCTTACAATCCTGTTCAGCACAAAAGGACGAAGCATATAGAGATTCAGAATCATTTTATTCGAGACCATGTTGCTCGCGGCGATATTGATCTATCCTTTGTGAGCACGAAGAACCAACTTGCGGATATTTTTACAAAGCCACTTGATGAAGCAAGATTCTGCTATTTGAGGAATGAGCTAAATATCATTGATTCCAAGAGCTTGTCTTGATTACCCATGCACTCACTCGTACGTCTCAATCCTTCTTTGGTCTAGGTGTGGGCATGGATATAGGGGGAGTGTGGTCCTAACTCATTGGGCTAACCCTCCCCCCATAATGCCAAAAGCAAGATAAATCATTTCTCTTAATATCATTTTGTGATATGTGAGCTTATTGATGAGTATTGGTCGTGAACCCAAGATATATCTTCGCGGTGTCACACCATACACTCCAACAAGTTGGCCTCAGCCACCGCCCTCTCCCTTGAGGAGAATTGGCTCTTTTTGGCTGTTCTTTGCTCTCTCATGTTCTTATGGGAATCACACTCAATCTTGGCTTTTATTTGATTTGGATTTTGCAAGTTTGAGTGTCTAGTACCATCTCAGTTTGGCTCTCTTAATCCTAAGCCTTCCCCTACCCCTAAGCCATCTATTCTAGCACACAAGTCCCTTGTACACCTTGTGGGGGTGTTGTTTGGGGACGCGCGGGCCTGGTTCTGTGTGTAACAGAGTCCCAGATTTGTGGCCGGATAATCTGGCCCAAGTATAGGCCGGATAATCCGGCCCTGGCGGATTTCATATTAAAGGGCAGGGCTCGGGGGGAAGGGCTCATAACGAGCATCACTTCTCCCCAACCCTTTCCTCCTCCTCAGCCGCGCCTGTCGTCCCCCACCCTCCCCGGAGCCTCTCCGGCCACCGGATTTTCCGGGCCTCCCCGAATCTTCTTCTCCGCGCCTCCGGGTACCTTCTCCTCCGCATTCTTTCTCCAATGAGTGAGGGTAACTCCCTCTCTCACCATATTTGGCTAGATGTGTAACTTGTTGGGTGGAACGTTGTCTAGAAGGATGTGTTTTTGCATAGAAATCATAGTCTTACAGTTTCTAGGACCGATCTACTTTTTTGCATTTAATCTAGGTGAAATCGAAAATTTCTGCCAAGGCCGGATTATCCGCCCTTGGCCAGGCCGGATAATCCGGCCTGATAGATTCGATTCTGGTTCAGTTTCACTATGGAGTATGCATTGAGTAGTTTTGTCCTATGAACTTTTGACTACTTTTTCCATGCTCTCTCCTGGACTTGTGTGTATGCTTATCCCCTTGCTATCGCCCTTATTCTCCTCACAGGTGGTTCCGGTGTTCCCAAGACCTACAAGCGCCGTCCTCGTGCCAAATACTTTCGGGACGACGGACAGGGTAACTTAGTGGACGAAGTTGAATTGAGGAGAAGGAAGAACGAAGAGAAGCGCATGGCTGAACAAGCAAAGAGGACTAGGAAGGGGGTGTCCAAGAGGAAGGGCAAGGAGCCCAAGATCAACTACAGGACTTTGGATGCGGTCTCCTACTCCGCCATCCGTCACCGTGACTTGTTTGCTGAGTAGCCTCGTGATGATGAGCTGGGGGATACTCGTTTTTGGTGTGCAGAACAGAAGGGGATCTATGAAGATATATATGCCAGGCTGAACATTAGGCCTATGCACCCACTGGTACTTGTTGATGCTTTGGAGAAGGCTCATCTTGTGGATGCAATGTTTGTGGCTGAGAGGATGGGGCTTCACCATCTTATGTCTCTCTAGTGCTCCTTTGACTGAGGTGGTGAAGCACTTCTTCTCCACTTTGGTTATTTGTGGGATGAGCGTCGCACTATGAAGTGGATGACTCATGACAGGCCTATGACTGCTGATTTTCACGTGTTTGCTAAGGTTCTTGGGTACTCTTTCCGCAGTAGGGATAGAGCCAGTAGCCACCGCATCATCACCCAGCTGAAGCCCAACAAAGATGCAGCTCTGTCCCCTTGCACTGTGGACAATGGCATTGTGGGCACTCTGGCTGGACTTGCTCCCATCTATGCTGCCTTAGTGAGTCTCTTCCGTGACTCCATTACTCCAAGTGGGGGCAACAATGACAGCATCCGTGGTCACCTTGTTCAGCTACTTCAATTTTCTCATGAGGTTGCCTCTTGCGAGGACGAGTCAATGCAATACAGGTTGGATGTCATGGACTTCATTTACCATGAGCTGTGTAATGCTATGTTCAACCGTTTGTCCATTCCCTATGCACCCTACATTATGATGCTCATTCGTCACCTGCTTCCTACTGAGGAGTTCCACATCGACTCGGTGCACAAGGCCAAGAAGATCTACACCAAGGTTCGGAAGACCTCTCACCCCTCCTCTGCTCCTGAGGGTCTCATGAGGGATGTTCGTAGGCCCCCTGTGCCTCCCGTGGCCCGTGAGATCAAGCAGCTAAACTTGTTCCAGCGTAACATTCTCTGCATGGGCGTGGACACGCGCAAGGGTCAGTACGAGGCATACAAGCAGCGCCATGAGTTGGCTCACTCCTAGTAGCTCATTCTCCCCCACGTGTCTGACGCTTCGGGTGCTCCTCCGGCTCCTACACCTCTCACTCCGTATGCTCGGTGGAAGTCTTCCTCCGGGTTGAACTATGGTGAGCTGGAGCGTCACTTGTTCCCCTCTACGCCTGCTACTGATGATGAAGATGAGGAAGGTGACACCGAGGAGCTTGAAGATGAGGATGATGATGAGAATGAAGATGAAGATGAGAAGAGGACGAGGACTACGAGTGATCCCGTGGGGCGCTAGCATCGCTCTCCTGCCTTTTTGGTGTCTCGATGCCAAAGGGGGAGAAGTAGTTCTATTAGGTTGTCCGTGGATTTGCATGGGTCGGGCATAAGCACTTGCACTTTTCTATTCGTCATTTTCTTGCTTATGCCCATTTAGCGTTGAACTTTAAATTCATGATTTGTGGTTGTTTGAGACTTTATGTGGTTGTCTGGATTATGCCTATGGATTTCATATCATGGATTATGCTTATGGATCTATCTATTCATATCCTATTGCTGGAGGTTTATCACGGAAGGCGCTCATATTGGTTATCCGGTAATAATTGCGACTTATGTCAAGGATGCCTTCTCTCTACCTCGGTGGTATGTTTTTGTTCTCATATGTCTATGAAATAGATTCACCTATTTGTGTGCATTTGTATTCCAATGCAAAACCCTATTATGCACACATTGAGGGGGAGTCTCCTTCATAAGTTATTACTGTTTGTCTTGTGGCTTTCTCCTGCAGATCCTGGTATTGTCATCTAACACCAAAAAGGGGGAGATTGAAAGAACATTTCATGTTTTCCTATGTTTTCCTATGTTTTGTCTGTTAGATAATCCGTCTGTCGCATGGGCCGGATAATCCGGCCCCCAGTTTTCGATCAAAAGGAGCGAAGGCGCGTCGCTCGGTATCCGGTCGGATTTTCTCCCGGAAAATCCGAACTGGGGAGGTTTTTCCTCCCCAGGCCGGATAATCCGGCCCTCGCATAGGACCGGATAATCGGGCCCCCAGAAGTTGATCAAGGGCAAGCTCGGCGCGACGCTCTGATAGGGGGCGGATTATCTACCAGATATTCCGAGTCTGGGGCGGTGTTTTCCCCAGACCGGATAATCCGGCCCCCAAAGTGTCCAATGGCTGGTTTCTGAAGGGGGTATAAATACCCCTTCTCCCCCAATGTTCAGAACTCTTGATTCATTCAAAATTGTCCAGACATTGTGCAAGAGCTCTCATTCTCTATCTCCCACTTCAACCACCCGAAGGTCTTGATCTTTGGGGGGAATTGAAGGAGGAGAAGTTCATCATCATCATCAAGAATCAAGCGCTTCAACTCCTCTCCATTCACTTGGAGAAATCCCTGATCTAGTATTCTTGTCAATACCTAGATCTTGTTTATTGTATTTGATAACTTTGTTCTTGTGGCAGCTTGTTGTCATTCCGGGAGCCTCCAAGTGTTGTGGAGTTGTTGCCCCGCTAGTTGTGTAAAGGCGTCGGTGCCCGCCTCGAAGGGTACCTATAGTGGAAAGGTGGATCAGGCCTTTGGTGGCGAGATCCATCAGAGAACAGGGTGAGGCCTTTTGTGGCGTGGTGGTCTTAGTACCGCCCACCCCTCCAACGCAGACGTACTTCCCTTAACAAGGAAGGAACTGCGGTCAAACAAATCATGTGTCTCCGCGTGCTTCACTTCGGTTTACCCGTTCCTCTTCCACTCACTCTTTACTCGCTAGTAGATAGGATTACATATAGGGAAATTCCACCTAATAGTTTATCTAGAGAATTTACCCTTTGTGCTAAGCCTAAAATTGAAAAAGAATTAAAAATTGGTGTAGCACCTATTCACCCCCCCTCTAGGTGCACATACGATCCATTTCATCTGTAAATATGCAGTACTATAATTTTGCTAGTGCTAAGCTTTTGATCTATTCAGCACTTTTGGCTTTAAATTTTTTTGTGCCAAAAATGTTTACATAAGCACTTGTACTTTTTTTTCCACGTATACTTATCGTTTATCTGGCTTTCCGCCTCGTCCCTTTTGTGAGCCGGCTAAACCTTCTACACGGAAACTTTGCCGAGCAACGGAGCTCAATTGCTAAAGCAGTTTAAACTTGGAAACAAAGTCGGCTTCCAGTACCAACAATTCGCTACTCAGAAAATACCCGCATCCGGCAATCAGAGAAATAACCAAAGTATAGACTAGAAACTGTAGGGTTATACCCAAAGGTAGCATTTTTAGAATCGGAAATCTAAACCAGAACAAACATGAGCATAAAGTACTTTCAAGTATTCTCGGATTTTCGACTATGACATGATCATTAGGAAATAAGATGGTAAAAACTTCTCAAAAAAACCTTGAGGCAACCAAGACTTTTATTTCTCACAGAACATGTACAAATATATGTTTACAAAGAAGGATAAACTAAGAATAAAAGGGATGTAGCTGAGCAATATTCCATGGTATGTCTAACTCATCCGGATTTGTACTGCCTCCAGCTCTCTTTCTCTTCTTAGTAGCAGGTCTTTCTTTGACTGGCCTCATGTCAGTTAAGTAGTACGAACCATTGTGCAATACTCGACTGACTAAAAAGGGCCCTTCCCATACTGGTGAAAGTTTGTGCTTTCTTTGTTGAACAAGCCGGAGAACCAAATCGCCTTTATTGAAAGATCTGTTTCTGACTCCCTGGCTGTGATACTTGCGTAACTTCTGCTGATAGGCTGTTGATCTCATTTCAGCAACAACGCGAATTTCTTCAACTAAGTCGAGATCATTTTGACGAGAAATCTCGGCATCCTCTTCAATATACGCGTCCACTCTAGGAGAAGTATGAATTAAATCACTAGGAAGAACTGCTTCTGCACCATAGACCAAGAAGAAAGGTGTGTATCCGGTTGACCTGTTCAGAGTTGTTCGTAAACTCCATATTACAGAGGGTAATTCCTCTGCCCAAGCCCCCGCAGCACGTCATAGTGGTGCTTTGAGTCTCGGTTTTAGGCCTTGTAGGATTAAACCATTTGCTCTTTCGACTTGTCCGTTAGCCTGTGGATGTGCGACTGACGCAATGTCAAGCCGGATATTTTGCTCATTGTAGAATTCGGCCAATTCTCCCATAGAGAAGTTACTCCCATTGTTCGTGATAATGCTATGCGGATAACCATACCGGATTATGACATCCTCGACATATCTTTTGGCTATTGCTCCATCACAACTAGTGACAGGTTTAGCCTCAATCCATTTGGTGAATTTATCCACCATCACTAAGAGGTGAGTAAATCCACTTGGAGCTCGTTTAAATGGTCCTACCATATCAAGCCCCCAGACCGCAAAGGCCATGTTATAGGTATTGTTCGCAGCTGATCAGCCGAAACATGAGCTTGTTTGGCGTACTTTTGGCAGCCTTTGCACGTCTTGACTAATCGTTCGGCATCTGCCTAAGTTGTAAGTCAGAAAAATCCGTGCCTAAAAGCTTTTGCCACTAAAGATTTGGCTGCAACGTGGTGACCACACTTTCCTTCGTTGATTTCTCTTAAGATTTCCACTCCTTCTTCCAGAGATACGCAGTGCTGGAAAACCCTAGAAACACTCCGTTTATAGAGCTCACCTTTAACTATAGTGTAGGCTTTCGCTCGTCGGATAATCTGCCGGCTCAGAACCTTGTCTTCGGGTAACTTGCCATCTACCAAATAATCAAGGTAGGGTTGAGTCCAGCTCGGAATTACAGCCAGAACTGTTATTAGAGGTGAGTCGGATTTGGTCGGATATTCCTCATCTACTCCCTTTATTGAGGAAACTTTGAGGTGCTCTAAAAAAGCGCCATCCGGGACCTCTTTCCGCGTAGAGCCTATCCGAGATAGTGCATCTGCTTCCTCATTTTCTGCTCGAGGGATGTGTTGAACCTCAAACACCTTCGAACGATTTAGATAAATCATCCACGATAGCTTTATACGCTGTCATGTGTTTATTTGCATTACAAATATCCGACACTTGTTGAGCAACAAGATCCGAATCTCTGTAACACATCAAATGTCGGATGCCAATATCCTTAGCAATCCGGATTCCATGCAACAATGCTTCATACTCGGCAATATTATTTGTCATTGTGAAGTGGATCTGCAACACGTATAGAAGTTTATCTCCTTGGGGTGATTTGAGCACCATGCCAGCCCCCGAGCCCCCTCGAGCCTTAGACCCATCAAAATAGAGGGTCCAATATTCCGACTCAGGGAGGGTCATATTCTCCTTTGTCTCTGTCCAATCAGCGACAAAGTCAACAAGGATTTGGGATTTGATTGCTGCCGAGGTTTATACTCAATATCAAAAGCTGAAAGTTGTATGCCCCATTTGGCGACACGTCCTGTGGCGTCACTGTTGTTGATTATATCTCTCATGGGAGCTGTGCTCACCACGGTAATTGGATGCTCCTCAAAATAATGTCGTAGCTTAGGAGATGCTAGAAAAACACCGTAAGCTAACTTTTGATAGTGCGGATACCGCTGTTTTAATTATGTTAGGACCTCGCTGACGAAATACGTCGGACGCTGCACCAGGTGTTCCTGATTTTTCTCCGGTCTCTCCACCACCATAACGATACTAACGACTTTGTTTGTCGCAGCAAGATAGAGCAACATCAGTTCCTGTGGTTCCGGTGCATCAAGAATAGGAGCAGATGAGAGTACTTTCTTCAGGTCTTGTAATGAAGCTTCAGCTTCGTCTGTCCAAACAAAATCCTTGGTCTTTTCCAGGAGTTTGTATAATGGTGCGGCTCTTTCCCCAAGCCGGCTTACAAACTGACTGACTGTAGTGATGCAACCAGTTAGTCTTTGTATGTCCTTCAGGCGAGTTGGCCTAGAAATATTGAGTATAGCCTTGATTTTGTCCCGGTTCACCTCTATGCCTCTTTGAGACACGATGAAACCTAACAATTTTTCGGCTGGTATTCCAAAGAAACATTTCTTCGGGTTAAGCATGATGTTGTATTTTCGTAGATTGGCAAACGTTTCCTCCAAGTCAGAAATCAACATTTCCTTCTTTTTGGACATCGCCGCAATATCATCCACGTATGCATGTACACTGCGTCTGAGTTGGTCATGGAGGCAACGCTACATCGTGCGCTGGAACGTAGCTCCTGTGTTCTTCAGCCGAAAGGGCATCGTAACAAAACAGAAGGTTCCAAAGGGGGTTATGAATGAAGTTTTGACTTTGTCAGATTCCTTCATCCGGATTTGGTGATAACCGGAATATGCGTCGAGAAAACAGAGGAGTTCCGAGCCTGCCGTAGAATCGATAACTTGATCAATTCTAGGCAGAGCGAATGGATCTTTTGGACAAGCCTTGTTCAAGGCAGTATAATCAACACACATCCTTAAATCAGTGGTGTCCTTTTTAGGGACCATTATAGGATTGGCTGACCACTCAGTGTGGATGACCTCTTCTATGAATCCGGCTAACTCGAGCCGTGCTAGTTCCTTAGCTATTGCCTTATGCTTTTCATCGCCGAAACGTCATAAGGACTGTTTGACGGGTTTAGCATTCAGGTTTACATTTAAAGAGTGCTCGGCAAGTTCCCTAGGTACTCCGGTCATGTCAGATGGCTGCCATGCGAAGATATCTTGATTTGCTTGGAGGAACTTGACGAGCGCGCTTTCCTATGCGCTACCTAGGCCTACGCCTATCTGGGTCACCTTGGAGGGGTCATCATCCTTCAACGGCGTCTTCTTCGTCTCTTTTGATGTCTTGAACTCTGGATTTGGCTTTGTCACCTCCTTCTTCGTTGCAGGCATCTCAGACGGATCTATGCTCTTCTTGATCTCCTGGTACTCCTGGGCGTGCAGCACGGCTTCAGCAAAGGCTGCATTTCCGTCCTCGCACTCTCGCGCTTTCTTCGGGTCTCCCCTAATAGTGATTACGCCGTTGGGACCTGGAATTTTCATCATATTGTAAATGTAACACGGACGAGCCATAAAAGCCCAATAAGCCATACATCCAAATATAGCGTGGTACGCGCTCTTGAACGGGACCACTTCGAAGGAAAGTGCCTCCGTTCAATAATTCTTTGGAGTTCCAAAGGTAACATCTAAAGTAATCTCCCCTAGGGAATTAGCTTGTCTTCCTGGGACAACTCCGTGAAAAATCACAGAGCTATGGTTCAGCTGGGTCTCCGAGATCTTCATCCGGCGTAGCGTTTCGACATAGAGAATATTGATACTGCCGCCGCCGTCCATGAGGGTCTTGGAGAAACCATAACCGTCAATAAGTGGATTGACGATTAAGGCGTATTTTCCTTGCCTGTGCAACTTAGGCAGATGATCAGCGCGGTCAAATGTGATTGCCACTTTCGACCAGTCAAAGAACTGGGGAACAGCCGGAATTGTGGCATTGAGCTCATGTAGAACTGCTTTCTTAACCTTTGCTGGTTGAGATCCAAGGAAGGTGACATAAGTGTCTTTTTTGGTAGGAAAATTTTTCTTCCCTTCCGGCTTGGAATTTGAAGCGTCAGCTTCCTCCATGTCGGAATCTTCCTTGGTCTCTTTATCTTTTTCGGGATTCTTCTTTCCCTTCTTCTGCTTAGCTTTGTAGCCCGCGGTGTCATCTCTTTTGATGTCGTCATTGAAACGACATTCAGCGTTGGTGTGGGACGAGCCCCCATTGGCGTCTAAGTGATGCACACATGGGTTATTGGCAATGTCGGCCCAAGAGTAGGTTTTGCCTGGTTGCTGGTCTCCTCTACCTTGGACTCTTGAAGTCCCACGGCCATGCCCGCAGCCTCCGCCGCGTCCGTGTGACATTGTCACACTTTAAATGATGACGCAGTAGACCAATTGGGAGGCTTGCAATGAAAGCTTCAATCGCAGTTTGATCATTTACTCCTTCACATGAGTTCTTGGTGTCGATCCATCGTCCGAGGTAATCCCAGCAAGTTTCTCCGGCCTTCTAGGTGCAATGCTGTAGGTCTCTGACCGTACAGGGCCTCCGGTATGTGCCTTCGAAATTCCGAAAGAATGCACTTTGCATGTCATACCAGTTGTGGATGGTGTTCTCCGGAAGTTCATTAAGCCATGATCGTGCCGTCTTCCGCAACATAAGTGGGAGATATAGGATTGCGACCAGGCTGTTTCCGCCTTTGACGATGCAGCAAGCTTGGAAAAAATCCTGTAGCCAGGTATCTAGCCGAGCAATGCCGTCGTAGGCTTGGATATGTCTTGAGATAGCAAATCCTTCCAGGAGTCTTGTAGCTCTAATGCGTGGTCCGAAGCACATTGGGCCCACGTAGATATCATCGTTTTCGTAGCACCGTGCCTCTATGTTGGAGTTGATCCTGTGCCTTGTGTCGTTCGGGGATAGAGATCGTCCCAAATGTCGGCTGTGGCTGCGGTGCCTTGGAGCCAGACTTCAGCTTCTACCACCACCTCCTCCACCACGTCGTCCTCCTTGTCTCCCTTGAGAGCCATTGTGATGACTGCTTGGTGGAGAGGGTGGGGCAGCTGGATTGTTTCCGACTGTTCGCCGGCCTTCGTCCTTAGCGTCATTATTCCGGTTCCGGGGAGTGTCTTCACTACGACGAGCCCCCTGCCGGCTTGCCCCGACACGGTTTCCGTCGTTCCTTCATCCGTCGTTCCCACTATGGTGAGGCTCGGCCGGACGGCTTGCATGTCTAGGAGGTGGCATTTTTTGACGATCCTTCTCTCGACGTTTCTCTTTATCTTCTCCCCTTCGACCGTTCGACTCTCGTCGGGGAGGATTCCTCGGATACAGTGCAACAATGGCCTCTTGCTCGGCCGCTGGAGCGACGTTGCTCCAGTCACGTGCAGATATGTGATGCTGTCCTGATGATCCAGTTCTGGAGTAGTTGTCTTCCCGTCTGTCGGAACGGTGATGCTGTTCCGGAACACGCTGGGGTCTTATATCATTCCAGGCTGAGCCCGTGTGACATTGGTCGGATTTGGAGACCAGTTTTCCACTTCGAGATTTCGCAGCCATCTGTTGCTCCAGACCCTTGGTGAGTAGCTTGATGCCCAATCGAACCTGTTCTAGGCCTAGGTTATTTGACAGGATATCTCGAGCTGCGACAGTGTTCTGTACTGGTGTTGGGTACACTAGATCTCCTTTGCTGTCGAGACGAGGCATCCCTGGATCTCCTTCAAAGAGGTCCCTGTTCACTTCCGGAAATTTACCATCACGCATGTAACGTTTCCGTGTCTTCTGATGCAATCGAGACATGTAATCCTTAGTTGCCATGCATTTCTTTTCCTCCTCGATGTTTTTGGCTTCATCCAGGAGTTGTTGACGACGCACTTCTAGGGCTTGGGCCCTTTCGTCCAGCTCTTCAGCAGTAAGTTCTGCAGCTGTAGGGATAGGTGTGGTTAATGCAGCATCGATGAGTTTATGCGCACCTTCAGTGATCACGTGTCCATCCACCTATTCTTCTTTTTTCGGCTCTTCTGGGATAAGTGCTCCATCCGAGACTTCCTCATATTCCTCGGCAATCACCTCCTCTGTCAGAGGGTCTTTTGCCGGGGTCTTGTTCTTCTTGTTCTTCTTCTTTGCCTTCTTGGCAGCGCCAGTAGCAAAGACGGCTTTGGGTCCGTTTCCCGGAGTCAAGCTCTGATCGGTACTTTCAGACATCTGGACCTCGGGATTGTCTCCGACTTCCATGTCATCCTGCGCTTTGGGAGAGTGTTCCCTGGATCCTTCATCCATGGCTTCTCCTTCCTCTGCAGCTTTGGAGTTGTACTCCTCTTCATATTCCACGGAGAACTTTCGGAAATCTGCCGACGTCATCGATTCATCCGAGGATGCGGGTACATCGGCGTTTGTTCCAATTGCCTCCAGCACAGAGTCGGTGTTGTCTCTAGCATCGATAGAGCCGGATCCGGATCCCACGTATCCGACAAAGTGTGTTGCGTTCCTCTTGAGGTACCTACGGCTTTCGCGGTCAGCTTCGTCAAAACTTTTGATGGTCTCGAGAATTGCATCTACGCCTAAGTTTTGCATTATCATACGTCATAGTGTGTACCTTAGGAAAGGCCTGTCTGACCCGGAATCGTCAGAGCCGAAATCAGTGTCATTGATAAGCTCCTCCTGGATTTCAACTCTCGCGGGTGCGTTGATCTGGGATTCGGTCTCTCCAAGGAGATCCACTCCAGATTCGACTTGGGCCGCTAGGTCTTCTTCAGGCTCGGTTTTCTCCACTATCTCCGCAACTGGTGCGGGCTAGGTGGGATTAGGGTTTTCTGAGATCCAGAACTCTGCTGCCTCTGCGGAAAAAGGGGACCTAGAAGATACTTCTGCCTCTATCATCACCGCTGGGGTGGGCGGGACAGGTTCAGCAAAACCGATGTAAACATCGATCTCGCCAAAAGACATGATTGTGTAGGTAGTAACTGCCTCCCTAGCTGGAATCCAGGTCTCGTCGAGAACGATGAGAGGGACGTCGCTGGCGTAGAGGATGCGACTGACGACGATGGTCTCACCAATTCCGATTCTTGGGGATTCCGCTCGGAACGTAGATCCGAAGCTCACTTGCCCCACGATGTGCGCCAACTGTCGTCGGATTGATGACAAGTACGCCATGAGGGGGTCCTCGAGGCATGCGGAAGAGAGGGGTGTGAGACGTACGGTGTTCTAGGATGGTGAGCACACAAGTTTACCCAGGTTCGAATCTGCCGGCTTTGGACAGATCCTACTCCTGCTAGCAATCGAGTAATACGGTAGAGCCGGAATATGGGTTACAAGGGTTCTCCTGTGCGAGTTGAGATTGTAGACTATTGAGGGTGCCCTAAAGGCTCTCCGTAGGACGGCTTATATAGATATCCGGCCTAGGGTTTACAGGAGAGATCTATCCGGCTAAGACTAAGAGTTGGTTACAGAGTACATCTTGAACTACAAGTAACACTATGGGCCTAAGTCGGTAAGTCTTCTGGGCCTTCCCGTAGCCGGACTGAACTCCGTCTCTTCTCCCTGACTGGGCCGCCCGTGAAGCAAAGCTCTAACCCGAAGTGGGCCACCCTGGTTAGTGAGGAACTGTGAGGATACCCAGAAAGTATATCCCCAACACGAGGGGGTGCCTGGGGTGGCCAGACCACCCCCTGGCACGGGCCAAGCCTGGCCGCGCAGCCAGGTGGTGTGGCCAGGCCTCAGCCCCTCTCCGTCTCGTATTTTGGCTCCGTGTGTCCCTCGGTAAAATATTGACTTTGGCTTTTGTCCTCTCCAATTCCGAGAATATTCATTTTCTGACTTTCCTAGAACCAAAAATAGCAGAAAATAGGCAGCTGACACTATGGCTCTTGTTAATAGGTTAGTCCAAGAAATCATATGAAAAGTACTCCAAAGTGTGGAGAAAACATAAGAAAGTAGATAAGACCAAGCATGGAACATCAAAAATTATAGATACATTTGCAATTTATCAACATCATAGACCGAACCATATCTAAGAGAGTTCGATTACGACGTTCGGACACACCATTACACTGTGGTGTTCCCAGCGGTGTCAATTGCGAAAGTATTCTGCATTTCTTTAAATGCATGCCAAACTTGTAACTTAGATACTCACCTCCGCGGTCAGAACGCAGAAACTTAATCTTCTTGTTACCCTGATTTTCTACTTCACTTTGAAATGCCTTAAACTTCTCGAAAGTTTCATGCTAATGTTTCATAAAGTAGATATACCCATATCTACTCAATTCGTCAGTGAAAGTAAGAACATAACGATATCCACCGCGTGATGCTACACTCATTGGGCCGCACACATCGGTATGTATTATTTCCAACAAGTCCGTAGCTCGTTCCATTGTCCCAGAGAATGGAGTCTTAGTCATTTTTCCCATTAGACATGCTTCGTATCTTTCAATTGATTCAAAATCAAGTGATTCAAGAATTCTATCGGTATGGAGTTTCTTCATGCGTTTTACTCCAATGTGACCAAGACGACACTGCCACATGTATGTGGTATTATCATTAATTTTTATTCGTTTAGCATCTATGTTGTGAACATATGTATCACTACTATCGAGATTCAATAAGAATAAACCATTCATCTCAGGTCCATTACCATAAAAGATATTACTCATATAAATCGAACAACCATTATTCTTAGACTTAAACGAGTAACCGTCTTGCAATAAACAAGATCCAAATATAATGTTCATGCTTAACGTAGGCACCAAATAAGAATTATTCAAATTTAAAACTAATCCCGAAGGTAGATGAAGAGGGAGCGTGCTGACGACGATCACATCAACCTTGGAGCCATTTCCAACGCGCATCATCACCTTGTCTCTCGCCATTGTTTGTTTATTCTGCAGCTCCTGTTTCGAGTTACAAATATGAGCAACCGAACTAGTATCAAATACCTAGGCACTACTACGATTACTAGTAAGGTACACATCAATAACATGTATATCGAATATACCTTTCTTCTTGATGTTGCCGTTCTTCAGATCTGCCAGGTACTTGGGGTAGTTGCGCTTCCAATGACCTTCACCCTTGTAGTAAAAGCACTCATTATTAGGCTTAGGACCAGCCTTGGGCTTTTTAGCAGGTGCATCAGCTTTCTTTTCGTCCTTCTTGAAGTTGCCCTTGTTCTTAGGCTTGCCCTGTTTCTTGAAATTGGTGGTCTTATTGATCATCAGCACTTGGTGCTCTTTCTTAATCTCCACTTCAATAGTTTTCAGCATGGAGAAGAGTTTAGACTTGGGACCACGGTCACGAGAGAGAGAGGGGGAGAGAGAAAATATCAACTAGAGGTCCTCCCAAAAGTGAGAAGACCTTTATTGATTATTGGTGTGTTTTATTTGGGCAAATACCCCCACTATATATAGGGGGGGAGGTACTACCTCCCTCAAAGTCGCGGGGTGGGACTAAAGGAGAGGAAGGGGGAGGGGTCGCACCGCCAGCCACCCCCATGGGCGCGCGGGGGGGCTGGCCCACTAGGGCGCCGGCCACCCCTTGGCCCCTTCTCCCTCTCTCCATTCCCTAATAGGCCCTCTCCCTCCGGAATTGGGCCATTAAGCCTTTGACCATTTAAAATTGCTTTTCTTTTATTAAATAATTATGAATAAATGATTAAATCAATATTTAACATTCATTCTCATATTATTCAATCTCCGTGGCTATGGAACACTTCCACCTCTAGTCCGGACATCCTCCGGACTTACCGAAACCCTTCCAGTTTTCTCTCTACAATTCTTCGGTGATTCCACCGATCCTATAAACATTCTCTAAGCATCATCAATCCCTTAAGCGTGATACCCCACGGTCCGGGAACACTCCAGACATGGTCGGGACACTCCCGCATCAATGATCGACAGAGGGACCTGGATGGCCATGTGACCCCTATGTGTTCCACAAAGATCTTTCGTCGTTTGAACCGGGACAGTCGTGTCTTATTCCCTTTGTCACTCGGTACTTGCATTGCCCGAGATCTGATAAATGACATCACCATGTCGTGTTCAGTCTTGTTACCGAACAATGCTACTTGACTCGTTCCGACAAGTGATATCCCTGTGATCAAATCACACGTTGCGCAGCTATTAGATATAACTTCTCCGAGTGGACCATTGAGTATCTTCCCGTCACATGGACGGACAAATCCAGCTCTTGACATATATTGCCTCTACGGTTTCCTCCGAATACCTGAACACACCTTTATAACCACCGTATTACCAGCTGGCGTCTAATGCTATCTAAGCACTCTCGGGAGACAGTGATTGATATAGCCTCACGGTCTAAGGAATAGTCTACTAGGATCCATTTCTAATCATCGTAACTTGAACTTCGTGACATGATCGGGTCATGATGTTTGACTCCATTTCCAACTAGCATAAATGCCACATGATCGGGAAACTTGATCATCTGTTGACCAATGAACCAGTGACTAGAGTTTCACTGGGAACCCCTGGTTGTTTGTATATCACACGTGTATTGATGTTTCCACTCAATACAGTTATAGCATGATATAAAACTTAATCATAAACTATATGAAATATGATAATAGTCCTTACTACTATTTGTCTCTAGGGCATATTTCCTACAGTTCATGCAGTGCATATTGTAGTTCATCACAAATTTCTTATAACTGGGTGGCAGTGATTGGAGGACACGATGAATCCCCAATGTATTAGGAATCGTTATTCCAAAGTCTTGGAGCTTGTTCGCGTGCCTAGACATTTGGAGCACGTGCTCGCTAACGGAGATGCCCTCTTCCATCTTAAAGTTGAAGAACTTCTCGGAGGCCTCATAGCATTCCACGGCTGCATGAGTTTCAAATATCATTTTGAGATCATTGATTATATCAAAGGGGTCACGGTGCTCAAAGCGCTTCTGAAGCTCCAATTCTAAACCGTACAGGATGGCACACTGAACTGTGGAGTAGTGGTTCTTCCGAGTGACGTAAACATTTTTCACATCATCGGGAGCATCCTCTGCAGGTGGGTCACCTAGCGGTGCATCGAGCACATAGGTCAACTGACCAATGCTGAGGACAATCCTCTATCCACGGAACCAGTCCGTGAAGTTGCTTCCATTGTTTTTCAGTTTTTCTTTCTCTAGGAACGCATTAAAGTTGATGGAGGGGGTCGCCATGAGCTACAACACATTTGCAAAGAGTTTAGACTATGTTTATGACAAACTGAGTTCAAATTTGATTCTTAAATTAACTAGGTGAACTCCCGCTCAAAACGACATCCCTCTAGTTGCCTTAGTGATTACACAAACCAAATCCACTACACCAAGTCCGATCTTCACGAGAGAAGATGTAGTTTCAATGGCGAACAATCAACATGTTCATCATATCATTCATATGACTCATGCTCTACCTTTCGGTATTCCGTGTTCCAAGACCATGTCTGTACATGCTAGGCTCATCAAGGTTAACCTTAGTATCCGCATGTGCAAATATGGCTTGCACCCGTTGTATGCACACGTAGAATCTATCACACCCGATCATCACGAGATGCTTCGAAACGATGAGTCTTAGCAATAGTGCCTACTAAGGACGAACACTTTATTACTTGATATTTAGTGAGAGGGATCATCTTATAATGCTACCGTTGTGATCTAAGCAATACAACATGCATAAAGGATTAACATCATAGGCA
This sequence comes from Avena eriantha, assembly GCA_910589775.1. NCBI lineage: Eukaryota > Viridiplantae > Streptophyta > Magnoliopsida > Poales > Poaceae > Avena > Avena eriantha. The sequence goes on along the minus strand of OU342743.1, from coordinate 98,728,501 downwards.
ATTCATAATATGCGTGTATGATATGGCCCTTTCTTCTTGTGCGTTTGATCTCCATCTCCAAAGCACGGACATGATCTCCATCATCACCAGCATTGCGTCAAGGTTAGTGGCGCCACTTAATGGTTGTCCATCATAACTAGCAACTATTACAACTACTTGGAATAAAATTATTACATGATGAATAGACACGCAGGTCTTAACAAAATAAAGACAACCATTAGGCTCCTGCCGGTTGCCATATTACAATAAGGATCATTGCATACATCAAATATATTCACAATCATATCATGGCCATATCACATCACAAAACCCTTGCAAAACCAAGTTATATGCCTCTAATTTTTCTTTGCATGTTTTACGTGGCTTGGGGCTTTCAAATAAGAACAGATCTTACCTACGAACATGAACCACAACGTTGGTACAAGTGCTATCAAGTGCAAAATGTAAATTGGATCTACACTATGGTGGGAGACACAGACACCCGCAAAGCCACTTGTGCAATACGAGTTGCACGTCAATCGTGGAGCAAGTCTCATGTGCAAGGACATGTAAGGTTAGCCCGGGCCGCTTCATCCCACCATCCCGCAAGATGCAAAGTACACAAAAGCAAAAAGGTAGCACGAGCATCAACGCCCACAAAACCATTGTGTTCTACTCGTGCAACTGATCTATGCATAGACACGGCTCTGATACCATTGTAGGGTTCGTTGCTTGGAAAACAAAAATTCTACCACAAGAACGAACAAAACCAAGATCTAATCTAGGAAAAGCCAAGATCTAATCTATTAGATCAGTGCAACGAGATAGATCTGTACTAACCCTTGTAGATCTGAAAGCTTTGTGCGAGATCGGATCTCGTGGTTGATGTAGACGATCACTTGTCGATATCAAGATCGAGTAGACGATCCTTCCGGCGCCATGTTTCGGCAGCGCATCCGCACTCGGTCACATGTACATAGTCGATGAAGACGATCCTCTCCTAGTTCCAGCGGGCAGCAAAGGTGGTAGATCTCCACGGAATCCCAGCAGCACGACGACATGGTGGTGGTGGTGGAGAAGAGTTCCCGCAGGGCTTCGCCTAAGCCACAGTAGGAGGAAGGAGGAGGAAGGAGTGGCGGCTAGGGTTTGGGTGGAAGGGGCAAGGGGGGAGGTGCCCCAACCCCTCTTTATATAGAGGGGGGTGCGGCCTAGGGTTCCCACCCCTTGGCTCACCTCCTAGGTCCGGCACACAAGGAAAGGGGGGAGGTTTCCTTCCCCCCAAGTCTTGTCCCCTATAATCTAGGGATTTATGTTTACCTCTTTGTAGAACCTTCTGGAACATTTTGAAACCTTCTAGAAGCTCCAAAAAAAACTCTGGAACTTTTCCGAACCCCAGAAAACGACTTGCATTATATGAATCTCATTCTCCGGACCATTCCAGATCTCGTCGTGATGTCCTGGATCCAATCCGAGACTTCGAACAATATTCGGTCTCCAACTCATATTCCGTATCTACCTAAACAACATCGAACCTTAAGTGTGTCACCCTACGGTTCGTGAACTATGCAGACATGATCGAGACACCTCTCCGATCAATAACCAATAGCGGGACCTGGAGATCCATAATGGCTCCCACATATTCAATGATGACTTCGTGATCGATAGAACCATTAACATACGAAACCAATTCCCTTTGTCACGTGATACTCTACTTATCCGAGGTTCGATCATGGGGATATGTCCATACCTAGTTCAACCTTGTTACCGATAAGTACTATTTACTCGTTCCGTGATATGTCATCCCTTGTGACCTAGTCACATGCTTACAAGCTAATTGGATGACATTCCACCAAAAGGGACCAGAGCATATCTATCTGTCACTTGGATGGACAAATCCCATTCTTGATCCATGCGCTTCAACATATACTTTCAGAATACCTAATGCCACCTTTATAACCATCCAGTTACGAAGCGGCGTTTGATATCATCAAAGCACTCATCCGGTGATGGTGATTAACACAATCTCATGGTCGAAGGATTAGGTTACTATGTATTTGAAAGCTTGTAGCAATACGAACTTAATGACTTGATCTTATGCTATGCTTACTATGGGTGTATTTCCATCACATTATTCTCCTAATGATATGATCTTATTATTAATAACATCTAATGTCCATGATCAGGAAACCATGATCATCTATTAATCAACAAGCTAGTCTTGACAAGAGGCTTACTAGCGATTCTTTTATGTTTACAAAACACACAAGTATTAGTGTTTCCTAATAATACAATTATAGCATGAATGTAGACATTTATCATAAACACAAAGATATAATAATAACCACTTTATTATTGCCTCTTGGGCATATCTCTAACATTGAGGACTTCCCCGTGCAACCCTTTTCTAGCCATTCGGGAGCCTTTCTGATTGAGTGATTGTTTATTATGCCATAAAGTAGGACACCTCCTACCTGAGAAGGTTTCACAATAAGCTCTCTTTTTTAGCCTAGAAATATATGTTAATGACTGCTTAGATGTATTTGTAAAGAAAGGTTGGTGGAGGAGCTGACTGATTATCCTAAGCAAGTATATGCCATTTTCTTTGTGCATTTGCGTTACTATATCTCGATTTAAAAGTTAGTTCTTTCTTATATTAGATAAAACATAGAGGTTTCTTTAAAAATACCGCAGTCCATTCTGATTAAGCTCGGTAAGTCACTATGTAACTTTGATACTTTCTTAATTTACATGTGAAATGGTGTTTGTGATCTCTAATTGGTTTCAGCAAGTTAATATGTCTATAGGGCAGTAAATAAATATTATATCTGGATTTCCGATTCACTTGCTCCGTTCTACAAGAACCACTTGCTTTGTGCATCTGTGTTACTATATCTCGATTTAAAAGTTTGTTCTTTCTTTATATTAGATTAAACATAGAGGTTTCTTTACAAATTCTGCAGTCCATTCTGAGTAAGGTTGGTAAGTCATTGTGTAACTTTGATACTTTCTTAATTTACATGAGAAATGATGTTTGTGATCTCTAAGTGGTTTCAGCAAGTTAATATGTCTACAGGATAGTAAATAAATATTATATGTGGAATTTTGATTCACTTGCTCCGTTCCGCAAGAACCACTTAATTTTTGTAGGCCATCCGATGGCCAAAAACAGCTAGATGGCATGATCGGACGGCCGGAAATGCCCAGATCGTGAGAGGTCTTCTCTTTGTCATAGTTTTAATATCCCTTTTTTTGGTATTAAGGGAAATAGGGAACGAGCCTTTGAACTAGATATTTTGCATTTTTCCGTAACACAGATGGATTATATTAGGTAAGTTCTCGCTGTACAAACCTTCTCATTTAATTTGTTATTGCCTTCTAACCATAAGATCCAAAATTTGAGAACATGTAATCAGATGGGTTTTGTTGCAACCATGCCTCGAGCTTGATATAGGAGAAGGAGAATCGAAAAGTTGCCACTAATATAGATTCAAAATTTGATAACATGTAATCATACAGATTTTCTTGATTATGAAGGCATGGGCATACATGTGTGCCCATGTTATAGTTTCTATGTTTCTTCCAGCCATTGACACTAATATATTCTATACATGGTTTATTGGGTTATGTCCGCCAATCACTAAAAACTACAGCTCTTTTATTTTGTCTATACTCTGTTGAGCATGAGAACACCGTGTTATTTTCTGATACACATCGGTTTTAGACTAAAAAATTGTCATCCAAATGGCCCTTAAGGTATTTTGTTCACATAGTTTATGTTGCTCCTCTTTCTTTCTTTTTTAAATCAACATTCTTATTTTCAATCTGGGATTGTAGTGCTAGAAATTATTTATATTATTTTACTATTGTTGACCAGAAACTGAATAGAGTTAACTATATATCTGTGGCGCCCTGCTACTAGAAAATCGCTGTGTTTTTGTGCATTGCATCATCATGACCGCATGCTCATGTCATCATGCCACATTGCATTTGAACATCGTCATGTCATCATTCATATGTTTGTCTAAAACTATTTTCTAAAAAGCGTATATTTGTTTTCTAAATATCCCCTGCTTTATTTCAAATTAAAACCCTAGCCTCTTCCAGATATTTTATTTGTCTAAAAACTAATTACAAAAGCCTTTTACATAATAAAATAATATTTATATTATTTTTGGGAGGCAGCCAGCCAGGCCCAAAAGCCCGGCCGGCCACCTCCAGATAAAATCTAGTTCTAACCCTACCTACCCCTAATCCTACCCAGCTCCCTCCTCCCAGCCGCCACCTCACCTGAGCCACTCCTGGCTCGCCACCTCATCCCACCTGGCCACTCCCTCTCCACCTGCCCCAACCCCCACCCACACACCACACAGCACGCACCAACCCCCCCCACCAGTTGTCGCCACCCCACTCCCCACCAACCGCCAGGCGGGCCCACCCCAGCACGCGGACCCCGTCCCGTTCCCCGTCCTGCGCGGGCGGCACACGGGAGAGACGCGCTGGCCACGCCGCACTCCTCTCATCGTTTCTCCCTGGCCCACCACCCACCGCACCTCTGTCTCTCTCTCTCTCTCTCTCACCAACCCGCAATCCCCGCCCATGACTGCCTCCTTCCCCACGTCTCCTCCGATCCCACCGCTCTCCTGTCCCCTGTCCGCCGCCACCAGGGAGTTCGTCCCGTCGCCGCCCCTCACTTCTCTGCGGTCGCCCGGGTGCCGAATGCCTTTGCTCGCCCTGCGCCACCCAGCTACCATCGACCTCCGCCGCCAGTGCAGGTCACCGCCGAGCCATCTTTCCTCGCGTCGGTTACCGCCCCTCGCCGACCGTTCCGGTGGCTATCCTCTGAGTCGCTCGTGCCTACAACGAGCCCCTCGCCCGCGAGCATCCCTGCGCCGCCGTCTGCCTCGCCATCAACCGCCGCCGCTGCGGTCGGTATGGAGATCGTCGGCCCCGCGGGCTCTCTCCTCGTCCTCAGTGCCGCCAGGCGCTTCGCCGCTGCTCCCCGCGGCCTCACCTCGTTCCCGGCTCGCGACCCGCATCGCCGCCCAGGCGCTCCCCTACCTCCACGTCGCCAGTCGCCCCACCCGCAAGCCGTCGTCGGGCCGCCTCTGCTCTCCCGTCCTCGTCATGTCCGTGCGGTCATTGCCCGGTCCGAGCCCTGCTCTTTGCCTCCCCGTCGTCCTCCGCTCGCCTCCAAGTGGCGCGCCACCACGGACCATCCCCTGTCGTGTCCTCTCTGTTTTTTTTCCTGCACGTCCGTGCTAGCTTGTCCAGTCCAGGTGTTTCTGTTGTTGCTGCATAATAACCAGGTTCTCCGATGCAACCTCAGTCAAAAACAAAGACCACCGGTGCCGATCCAAGCCTGTCCTCGACATCGAAGCCGAAACCCCGCCTGGAACCGACAAGATCTACTACGCGGACTTGACGACCCGAAGATAGTCACAAGGAACCCGGAGGCGATGACGCCGGTCCGACAAGGTCGTCTTCACGAATCCACCGACGCTGTTACCGCGAGATTCCGGGAAGACACGCAGGCTCTTCTTCACTGATTCAGTGACCCTGGAACGACAAGATCGTCGCATGGAAAGCCCCAAGGCCTTCGATGTAGAACCGACAAGATCTCCGTCATGGACACCAAGATCTCCTCTGGGTGCCAAGCCCTCCGACCCGGTATCCGAAGACGCCGAGACCCCGGACGCCAAGATCTTCTCCCCGGAATCGCCATGACCTCCATCACGGATACTGAAGGCCCCCAAGGATCCGAAGACCGATCCCCGTCGAACCCTGTCGAACCCCCGAACTCCCGGAACCAAGATCTGCCAAACCCAGATGTGTGCACCTTTTCCCAAGCCCTATTTTATAAATGCTATATATAAAACTTGTTGCATATTAATTGCTCATCTCGCATGCATACCCGTCTGTGGTTTGGGGCATTATGCCGATTCACCTCATAATTAAATATGGAGTCCATCTGCGGGATATCTTTGTCTTACTCCAGACTCCATTTAAATTTGCATAGCGAACCGATGCCATGTTTTGCCTTATTAATACAACATTTACATTGCGGGGTAGCTAAATAACTTGAACCTTCTAATTAATCGTCGGGACCCCGGTTCCGCTTAATACTACCTAATTGCACCGCATCTGCATCATATCATAAGCATGCCGGATCTTCTGCCATAGTATTAAATATTGCATCCGGTGTTTCTTCTAGTGTTTGCTTCTTCGCGGATTAGGCCGATGAGTTGATGCGAGTGTCGACAAGTTCTCCAGATATGATCCGTCGACAGTGTTTCCCAGGCGAGCATTCTCCCCCTTTCTACCTATTTTGCTTTTATAGTCTTTATTTCCTCCTGTTGATCTATTGCTATCCGTGTCGCGATGCTTTAGTTTCCGTACACCAGTTATATCCCGTGCAGCCTCTATATTGCCTTGGACACCTCCTATTACCTGTGTTTGGTAGATAGCTGGCCTTGCGAGTCGTAGTTGCTTACTCAGGTGCGATCTCGTGTTGTCAAGTACCACAGTTGTTGGAATGCTGGCAGATGTTTACGGTGGGGTTGATCATGACTTCAAATACAACTATTAAATTGCTGGTATAACTAATGAAAGAGGCACCAGTGGGCAATATATGCTATTTGGTTTTTATGTCCACTTGTGTCCCGTAGGCCCCGAGTACTTGATATCTGTTCCTTGACTATTCGCACTATCCACATACGGGAGACTCTATGAATCCCCCTTAGCCAGAGCTTGATTCGTTTCTTATTTCTTGGGGCCACAAACTAGTTTGGGGCTTTATTACTATCCTGTACCTATGCCATGTTTTACTGCTTTATTACGATTGTGCGTGGAGCACCTGTACTGTTTAGGATTGCGGAGTGTTTTCGCGGTATCGACAAGTCCAATCACACTTTCGGGTTCCCAGTCGTTTATAGTCATTGGCGCAAACCTTGGGTCCGTCTCGGAGCCGGCCAACTTCGTTGCGGGTAGCTTAATGGGGTGCCCCCCTGAAATATTTTATGAATCATGTGATTGCTTTGTCGTGAAAGCCTCGTTGGGTTTCGATTTGGTTTTTCCGAGGTTGATCGTGTGTGTGTTGCTATTTGTGCACCCCTGCAGGGTAAATCTTTCTGAAAGTCGTGTCCGCGGTTATGGACGACTTGGAGCACAGTATCTCGATCATAGACAAGCATAACTAAAGTAGTGCTATAAATTTGACTTAATATGTGACTAGTAATCAGATTCAACTACAACGAAATGGATATTAAAAATTCCAACAACTAGTGGAGCTGGGGTTCCTTGTGTCTTGTTATATCTGCCTAGTAAGTATAGCAACTCCAATGGAATGTGATAAAAGTGCCAACAACTGCTGGGTTTTGGGATTCCTTAGGACAAATTATATCTGACTAGTAAATGTTCCAACTACAATGGAATGTTAACTAAAACTGCCCACTACTTATGCCATCAGGATGACTCATGCTCTATATTTGACTAGTAAGTGCTGCAACTAAAATCAAATGAATAAAACTGCCAACTGTGTGAGTTCCTCGGTTAACTTCCTCGTTTGGTCTCGAGGGGGAATACCAGGATGGGAATGTTTGGTGTTACTATCAGGTTGGATCCGGATATGTCTTTCTTATCTCTCTCTCTAATAGCCGAAAGTTGCATCGAGTCTCTATAGGTTGTTTAGTGCATGCTGCGCTGCCGCTTCAGTCCACCATACCTATGTAGGCGAGAGCCGCCGAATTCTAGCCTCGCGGTGTACTGGCCTCGGTACTGACGCTCCTCTTTTTCCTTTGCCCTTTGTCGGCACCCCTTTTGTTTTAGCAGGGTTGAGATCAACATCGTTAGCAGGGTTACCCTTCCGGCTTGGCCTGGGCAGGGTTATGGACGCCATTGGTTATTCTTCAGGGCTCTTAGCCCCATTTGCCTCTTGTCCGTAGTCGGACGCTCTATCGTTTTCAAGGTGATTTGAATCTTTGTAAAGTATATATGTATTCTTGACTCATGTAGTCGTTGTTGTATATATATGTTCTGTGGGTTCCATCGTGGACTAATGTGTAATGGTATTACTTCGTTTTCCACCCGCACGAAAGTGCCTGGTGGGCGTCCTTGAATCGTTTCTATGCGGGTTTGGCGGGAAGCGCTAAAACTTGCATAGGGCGGATTCGAGGGTGTTACAATATCAAATTCTGTTAGGGATATACATCATAAAAGTTTTGAAAGAATATTAAGTGACTGAGTTTATACTACATCCACAAATCACACTAATAATCCTAAACTACAAGCATTCATGCAACTAAATGGGTGTTTGTCTAAGAAATGAGAATATGTGGTAAGTAGTAAGTAGCTATATTTTGATTATAGCAGTGCTCTATATGTAGCCACTAACTTGAGAAACTTAATTAAGTTAAGCTACTCAATAGGATCAGAGAAGTTATATGTCTTCTTATCACCATATCATAAACTCAATGATGTCTTCCTTAGCATTGAGGTTTGGAGCTTCCGTTAGGTCATTGTATTGTTAGTCCAAGATACTACTATGTTCTTTGTAGCGCACTTGTTCATGCTATCATGATCTTTGTGGGACTAACAATTTCATGTTATTTATTCTTCAGGAACAATGCATGAAATTGGCACCAGATTCTTTATGTTGGTGCCACTTTCAACAAACTGACCATCTGCTCCCCACATTATCTACCCATCTGACAGCATCGGCAAGAGCTATGTGACAAACAAGTAAATTTATTTGTTAGGGTATCTTTGTCAGCTAGATTTTTTCTAGCAGGAAATTGTGTATGTTTGTTTTTCTCTCTACCATGCACCAGATAAGTAGAGGAGTTTGTTGTTCTGAGATTTCTTAATTGTTCATACTATAATGAAGTATATCCGAAGATAAGTTGGGAGTTGAACAAGCTCCTACTATGTTTTTTGGGATGTGATTTGTGCTTTGTCCAATCAGAGCTCAAGCACCATCACTCATTTGCTCCTTTGCTACATGGTAGAAATTGTGCATGTCCCGTGTTTGCCGAATTGCATAATTTATGTCCATATGTGTAGAAATTGACACCCTTAAGTGATACATTTGACAATGGTTTTAAGTTTTTTGAAATATCAATTTTCTCAAGTCTTTGCCTTTTGGTTTTATGCTTCTATCGAAGTACTTAAAATATATGACAATAGATTAGGATCTTGGTCCTACATTATTGAGCTTCAGGCAAGTATTTTGTTCATGGGCTTAGTTTTGGATGTGTTTATCCATTGTTCACTTTTACTGCCTTTTTAGAGACCAAAGGAAAATGTATTGACCAGTCAACATAATAGTAACATAAGTAATCGTGAAACAACAAGAGCTTACATGACACATCTTAGCGTGCCACTCTAAAACCGGCACCTCTCCGTCTACCACAACATGTATAAGTTTTTCTTTAGGGTACATAGCATTTGAAGAAAAATCTAAACTAAGCCCATTACACCTAGCGGCGGCACGTGAAGGGACACCTGTATGTCCACCACATGGACAACATCTTGCCATGACACACTTTAGGCGGAGCGCGCTTATCCGTCTAGTATGTGTGGATGCATAAACAACATTGTGTCCCTAGTAAACCAGATGTCTACCCGGGCTGGAGGAACTCGGACTTTGCTTATACCATAACCTCTAGCTAGCCATTATTTTGTATATACAACACTAAACTATCCATTCTTGTTTCTAAAAAGAACTTATTTTCGGCTTGCTTCGGTGTTTTTTTTCACCCCAACGCTGAAGTAGCCTAGCAAACGTCTCATTTACGGGTCCCACCTCATTCGGTGGTTTTGTATCTGGATGCTTATATATTGCAGTAAAGTCTCATCCCTTGGATCCCTTCATGCGTGAACAGTGCTTCGCCCTACAGACCACAAGTGTATCTCGAAGTCGACTTCAACTTACGATAAAAATCATAGCAGGCCGGTATCTGCGAGAAAAATTTCGCCCCCACATGCTAGACGGACAAAACCCGCCTCCGTCGGTGGTTTGCGTTAGTTCCATTTTTCGATTTTTTAAGCACGTTTTTTCTACCGGGTGTGGCCTGCAAAACCATGTCTTTTTTATCTGATTCGCTATTTGACTGCATAAAAGAGGGCCACGATACAAAAGAGCCGAAATGCGCTAATATAATTGAATACATTCAATTCTATTATAATACTCCCTCCGTCCCAAAATAAGTGACGTGGGTTTGTATAGATTCGGATGCATGTAGACACGTTTTCGTATATAGGCACATGCGAATCTAGACAAACTCAAGTCACTTATTTTGGGACTGAGGGAGTACTTGGTTTCAAATTTAAATTCAATTGGAGTCCCTTCATTTTCTCAAAATAAGGTGTATCTAATAAGGTTGATTTGAGGTTGTTACGACTTTTCGGCAAAGTTCAATTGCTTGCTTTACGAAACGAAGTGAATTATGTAATATAATCAAATGATGTGCACATCCATTTTGTTAAGTATATCGACGATGATATCCTAGCCTGGACATGACCAGTGCCGGTTAATTACTCGGGAATCCGTGACCAGCGACGTATCCACATGCATGCTAGGGGTGCACATGACACCGGATAGAATCTACGTACTTTCTTTGTGAAAACGTTTTTTCTTCACCACATATGCCTGAAAACGATGAATTTTATCTATTGTGGCACCCTAGCACTGCATCCTCCACTCTTCGTGACAGTGTGTCCTAATGCTCTACATAGGAGATCAGTACATACACAAAATAAGTGTAAACCACTTTGATTGATCTTTCAAGCGATGCAAAGTTTCGTACGAAAGAGAACGTCACACTGGAGCTCTTTCATTTCCCCCCAAGTTGATTACACGAGTGCCATATTTTTCTCTTGATGGAAGCAGGTTTTGGCTGACTATATGGTGGTAGCAACAGGTTGGTGGACTTGTAGCAGACGGGCGCCGATCCCTACGCATGCACAAGGCATCACGGCCCGCCTGACGTGGCTGGGCCCACCAGTCTGCCCTTTCTGCGGTGCAGGTGCTCTTAAAATATCCCGGTCCTGGAAATGACGGCCATGCCCCCTCGCTCGCTGTACTGTACAGCGCCCTTCGTGGACGTCTTCCTGGTCCATGCCACCACGCTGCGAATCGTGGTAAGCCCTCCGTGTCGCCACGATGTCGTTTTTCTCTCAGCTGATGGGTGCGGATTAAGCTGGTGATGTGTCATCGTGTCACCATGATGTCGTTTTCTTGTCTTGAATAAACCCACCCGCCCGCCCGCCCAAAAAATAAACACAAGATCGAGATGCTGAACGAAAGGATGCTTTTCTTTTCTAGTGCTACAAAAGATCGTATAAACTGACCTGCACTATCTACGAGACCGGTCTTCTTCTAGGCAAGGAATAAATTCCCTTTTTTGGGGTGCGGTTCAGGATTATCGTCCCAGAAAACTAATGGTTTTCTTTACTAGATAAAGGACAAGCAACAATTTTTTTTTTTAAAGAGGTGGTCAAGGATGACGAGCTAGCTGCAGTACCTACAAGACCGGTCTCTCAGGCTAGGAACAAAGTTCAGTTTTGAGCTGGTTCAGGGTGAACAGAAGACTGATCTTTCAGGCGAAGAAATAAATTTCGATTTGAGCTGCGGTTCAGCCAGTGAAATGAAAAAATAGTCGAAATTCTGTAGTAGAAGAAGAGCAAGCGAAATAAAAAAAATATTGTTACAAGATTCAGAGTCTTGTGTCCTAACCACTAGACCATGGGACCGTTTTGATGTATGTTCCATTTTGACATTTGACCTACTGTGAGATGGCTGCGGTGTGATAGGTTTTGAAGATGATTTTCTGTTTCATATATCAGAGCCGTACTCTTTCAGCGCGATCTTAGCACGCTAGGTTCCATTTCGTTTCCTTTAGCTGGTCATCTCTCGTTCCTCCCCTCCGGTTGATCCCGGTTCTTGCGGTATTTACGATGCGGTGAATTTATACCTATATGTGTACTACACCCTCTGATCCATATTACTTGTCTTAACTTTGTCTAGATACGCATGTATCCAAACATGTTTTAGTGTATAGATGCATTCAAATTTAGATAAAGTTGAGACAAGTAATTTGGATCGAAGGGAGTAATAAGAAAGACATAGAGTGTCAGATCCGAGCAATCACTGCCGTCAAACCATCTTAATCCAAGCACCGAGGTCATCCCAATGAAATAAGATGTAACATTAGACGCTAATACCTCCACACTCAGTTACGACATTGATCCCTTCCCCTTTTCTCTTGATTCATATCTTGTACTACGACCCTTTTAGCTTATGTTGTTTGATAAGCATGCCACAAAAATACATACAGAGGGCAACCGGTTTTCTCTTCTAAAAATGATGATTTAGGTATTCCCTGTAGAACTGTATGCTCTAGCCAATGCAACCAAAAGACCGATCTGATAGAAGAGACTAGGCAATGCAGTTATACTTCAACACTCCCCCTCACGTGTGGCTCCCTTAGGCCTAAACGTGGACCGAAAGTGGGCTGCAATATTTTATTTTATATTGCGCCAGCCGGGTCTTGAACTTAAGACCTCTTGGCTCTGATACCATGTAGAACTGTATGCTCTAGCCAATGCAACCAAAGACCGATCTGATGGAAGAGACTAGACAATGCACTTATACTTCAACATTCCCCTCTCTGAAATTCAGTTGGTTAATCAAGTCAAGAAAAAGGTAATGAGGATGAATCTTTTGTGAGGCTTACTTCAGTGTCCCCCCTCCCCACCCACCCACTACCGAAATTCAAAGGAATAAGTTTGCCCGGGGCAGTCTTTTTGGCCCGACAAAACCCATATCTAGACCATGTACCCGCATATCAGCATACGAGGTAGAGTGGTACTCCCTCCGACCCAAATTAGTTGACTTGGTTTTGTTTAGATTCGGATGTATCTAGCACTAAAATAAGTTATACATTCGAATCTAAACAAATCTAAGTCAACTAATTTGGATCGGAGGGAGTAGTATGTTCCACATCCCCACCTCATATCCAAACGATGCGAGCGATGTCGTTATATATACACAAACTTTCTGCTCCCGCTTACCCGTGCTTGCTTCATCTCTTTTATATACACCCAGACTTTTAGCTTATGTTGTTTGATAAGCATGCCACGAAAATACATACGGAGGGCAGCCAGTTTTCTCTTTAAAAAAAAATGATTTATGTATTCCACTCTCTGAAATTCGTTTGGTTAATCAAGTCAAGGAAAAGGTAGTGAGAGTGAATCGTTTGTGTTTCTAGAGTCTAGACTAGATGCAGCAAAGTGGTATAGTGCGCTCTGAAGTCTGAAATTCATGTCATCGTTACATGCAGTACATTGGCTAACTGTTTCATGCAGCAAAGTGGTATCGTGTGCTCTGGAGTCTGAAATTCATGTCATCGTTACATGCAGTATATTGGCTAACTGTTTCTTCATAATGCAGATCCGAAACATCCTTTCTTTCTCCTTGAATCAAATGCATGCTGCTCTTGCACATCTCGAAACAAGTGATGTACTGGTTTTTGCTTAGGCTTAGACTGAAATTTAGGCCCCCTCATGTTATGCTTCTGTTTTACTTAAATTCATCTTACTTTCTTATATATATGTCAAATATACAATGTGGTAGATCATATTTAATCGAATCTGGATAGTTCTTCGTTGCCATATACTCCCTCCGTTCAGAAATATAAGACATTTTAGCTTTGTGCAATGAGTGTATCTAGACACTTTCAGTGTATAGATTCACTCTGAACCTCTACGAACCTATACACTTAAAGTTGTCTAGATACATTCTATTTACAAAACTAAAACGTCTTATATTTCTGAACGGAGGGAGTATACGTGAGGAGTTCTCCATTTAAAGGCCTAACGAACACATCGACAGATGTAGCTGCAAATGCCACAAGTAATGAGAAACCACCAAGTTGTCAAGGTTGGTACGCCTGCCAAGAAAATACAACAAAACCTTGACTGAATGAAGTTTTAATTCAGGCGTCATGTGTTTAGAAGAAAGAAGAAGAACAGGCAAAAACTAAAATGAGAAAAAAAACAAGGTCCCACCGAGACTTGAACTCGGGTTACAAGATTCAGAGTCTTGTGTCCTAACCACTAGACCATGGGACCACTTTGTGAACATAAATTAGTTTTTTCTTATACATATTAGTCATCAGACTAACTACGGATCAACATCAGGTGCAAATTATACACAAAGCGTTGCGATGGTAAAATAAAACAAATGGACAGTAAAAGCGTTTGACTTTTTAACTTAAAATGGAAAAAAAAAGCAAATAAAGCACGCCTTACAAGGTAAGCCTGCACTTTCTCATGGCAGTTTAATGTTGCCGTCTCCAGAGTAATATCAAGGAAAGGCATGAAAATACTAGGCTTACGATAGATGAAGCTGGTATACCGACTATGAACATAGTACTCCCTCCGATCCAAATTAATTGACTTGAATTTATCTAGATTCGGATGTATCTAGTACTAAAACATGTCTAGATACATCCGAATCTAGACAAATTTGGATTGGAGGGAGTAGTATATCAACAGGTGCTTGACCATCTCTAGAGATATTAGGCGGTCCTTTGTACGAATATACTTTCACACAATCTAGCATTTCCAAATATGTGTGAACTGTGTGTTCAGTTGTTTAGTGCTGTTTTATACCACGGAGTATTTCTTTATTTTCATTTCAGGGTCATCCGCTGCTTGAACATTATGAATTTATGATCATCAGCTTTACTGAAGAATGGCGAGGTCTGGTGTACCAATGTCAGTCGATCAAGCTGTCCTACTGAATAACGCGATCAGCGTCACAGCCTCAACCCATGCTCTTTGAAAGTGAATGCAACTGGTCGCACTATCGACTTAGCATAGCAGAGAACAGTGTCACAGCACCACTGCAAGTATATATAGGATTATCCATGGTGCTGCATTGTACTAGAACTATAATATGGCGCTGGAACAAGTTAAAACAGAAGCTAAACACCATTTCATCTGCTACCTACTTACCCTACAGACGGTTCCAGTCGACACTTGCTTAATGCTCCAGGCATCTAACGAGAACTAAAATCTGAACCTTCGAACATAAGCCAACACAGAGGGACCAGCCAAGCTAGCATCCAGAGGACTTGGACTCTCCGTCGTTATTACCGGTGAGGGTGGTGGCATCCTCACCAGCAGCGGCAGTGCCGTCGGAGCTGCTGTAGTAGGTGTGTTTCTTGGACGAACCCTTGCACTGGCCGATTGGGTACTTGCGCGCGTTGATGTCCATCTTGCCAAGGGCGGCCTTGCCCAGGTCGACACCGCACATGTCCGAGAGCCGGACGAGGTATAGGAGCACGTCGGCGAGCTCCTCCCCCAGATGCTCCTTCTCCGCCTCGTCCCAGCCCGGGAGCCCCTTGGGCACCTCTCCTTTCCACTGGAATATCTCAGACAGCTCCCCCACCTCCCCGACCTGCACAGCAGAAAAAAGTAGAGGATGCTCTAGGTTATTTCTGTTTGTTTGCCCCCACCACAACAGGCCACTACATTACCAAAAGAAACTATTGGCATCTGGTGGATGGATGGTATCCTCAACTCGACCCAACTATTGATACAGATAATCCAGTCAAGAGAAAACAGGGCATACTGCTACAGGACTAGTACTGGCAGCTAGCTTTCTTCTTGAGACCTGAATGGCTGGTGGATGGTCTACTTAGTGTTTAAGAATATATGTTTTTGTCTGACTAGTAATATTACATATCTTAACCGCTAACAAGAAAATAGAGGTTTTCAAATCTGGAAGAATTTTATATGCTGTCAGAAGGAATGCTGAGGTCAAATCTTTCTCACGGTCCTTAACTAAATCTTAACCTTCTATATTCTACCTGGAGGCAAAACCAACGGTTATTAATGCTTGAATTGTTTTTATCTTTTCACGTACATGAAAGGGAAGATTGACGTTCCTTTGTTTTAGTTAACCACTAAAACAGGTTGGTAAATTTAGCTAAGCCAACTACTCAGTAGACGAGGCACGTGATATGCAATCTAAATTTGGATAAAACGTGAGGCCTAGAGCAGTTTTATTAAGACTGGTTAAGTTTGGACTTGCACAAGCTGAACTTTTATTAAGACTGGTTAGGTTTCTACAAACTAGAAGATATACTGGTCTGTTAAGTACCACATCAGTGATAAACTGAATGTCTATGCAAAAATCCATAATTTGATGCAGAAAAGTATGAGGCAAGCTCAAAGGACCATGTGAAAAATCAAGGGTGCATTTGGTTTAGACCCATGCCTGCCCCACCAAAATCTTGGCGTGGCCAAAATATTGGCGAGCGGTTCGTCCGCCCCAAGTTCGCCCACGGTTGGCGAGAAAATACACAGCAACGCTTGGGGTGAGCTGGGCTAGCCAATTTTTTGGGGCTGAACCAAACAGCAGCCGCAGCGTGCTGGGTGTACCAAATTTTTGGTAGGACGAGCATTGGCTGGGAACCAAACAGACCCCACATAACAACGTTTCTGCATCAGTTTAACCGTGGTTTTTGAGTCGCCGAGTCAAGCCAAGTCACCATGGCTGCGGGTAGTGACTTGTTGGCTTGACTCATTGACTTGGCGTGATTAGTCGCCCCAAGTCACCTGCAGTAAAAAGAGCAATATTCTCTCATTTGCATATAGCCCATTAATGCCATATGAGCAAAGTTGGCCTGTCATCTATCCCAGCTAATCGCTCCCAGCCTCACCACTCGCTAAACCTACCACCCTGTTACCTGAATCCTCCTAGCGCCGCTAGCCGCCCTCCATCCCCTCTCCTCTCTCCTTCCTCTGGGCCACCGGCGAGGAGCGGCGGCGGCTTGAGCCTCTCCTCCCGAACTCTGCTCTTTCTCTCCCTTCCCATCTCTTTCTCTCTGAAATCCGGAGACAGGAGAGAGCCTATATTCCCCCGAAAATTTCTGGCAGACCAAGAGGGACGACCAGCGACTATTCCCCGCCGCTGTACAGTCGCTGTATAGTCGCTGGCGAGCCAGAAAGTTGCGCGACTCGCTCCGTGAGTCAAGTCACATGCACAGCTCAGCCATGCCAGGACGGCTTGGCGACTATACGGCGATTCAAAAATCATGAGTGTAACTATATAAGTTGAAGAATAATATTCTAGAATAAATGCAGTCATGCAAGCCTACTGGTACTATATTATGGAGTGTAAGAAGGACCTAATGATAAAATCATCCAACAATTTTTCTATGCCAGCATTGGAAGTAAAGTAATGTGATACTTGAGTCTGCACGGATTCGAATTAATACAGTGTATCCTCCATGTAGCTACTACAACCATGGTAAATCTTATTTGATCTCCAATTTTACTACTGTTAATACTTTTTTTTAGTGCCGTATCTTTTAATATACATATAATCTCCATTTTCTTTCCCTTTCTATGCCCTATAAGCAAAAGCAAAAAAGTGAAAAAGTCACATTACCTTGCAATGCGGTGCAAAAACGATGAGAAGTAAAAAGGTTTTCCTACGAGCAACCATTTTTCATCTGGCAAAAAGTGAACACATACATCCATACCCTAGATTTTGTCGTCCTATTTTTTCAGATCAGGAAACCCCATAATATTACCCCGCTGATAAATAAATGGGCGGAGAAATGGAATTAACGAGGAAACAAAGGACTGAATCGGACCAGCGCAAGGAGGAGGTTCCTGGGGGAGTGGAACTGCTCCCAGTCCCTCTCCCTGGCGAAGTGCGCCATCCTCTTCCGCAGCTCCTCAAGGCTCACCGGCTCTGCCCCCGCCTTAGTATCGGAAGAAAGGCCGCCGCCGCCCTTCTCCAGCTCCGCCTCCGTCTCCCCGCCATTCATCTCTCGCGATCTCTCTTCCTAATCTCTCTTCTTGGGGTCAGGCAGTGAGGAGGAAGAGCGCAGGGGAACAGAGTGAGGAGGAGGAGGGGGACGGCTAGGGCAGGAATTTCTTTATCTGGAAAGGTATGGTGCGCAGATTTGGGCTCGGCCCGGACGCGTCGGAACAGTAACGATGGGATGGCCTGGTGGGCCATTCTCCTGCCCGCCAATATGGAACGACAGCCTTCGAGCAGTAGCTCACTAGTCAATTTGGCAAAGGCAGACACGCACTATGCACTGGCCTTCTGAGAATCTCTAGCGCTGATTCTGTATCTCGACGCTCTAAAATTGTTTCGCCGTGCGCTGCGTTAGAATAGAGCGCACGGCGCCGGCACAATCATCACCGGAGGCGTCGTTTTGCAGCGCGTGCTCTATCGTCAAAAATAGCCCAACAGGCGCGGCAAACTACAATGCGCGGCGCCGACGCAAACAATAAACAAACACTTGCATACAATCAACAAGATCAAACAAACCAAAATAATTCAACAACGAATGATTCTAAAATCTCCAAACCTCAACCTAGATAGCTTAGTTTGAATCAATGCCATAGTTCGAATGCATAGGATAGTTCCACACAACCAAGTTCGACACAAATAAACACATCATTTGTCAATATCTTCATAGATATTGTTATCTCCTTCGGAGTCTTGAATGGTGGTGTTGGCTTGAGCTGTTGAATATCCGTAGGTAGAAGGCATTGGATTCACCAAGGAGGCCATGAATCCCCCCGGTGATGCTCCCATGCCACCCATGCCTCCAACTTGCCCCATTGGCGCACTCATCTCATCAATGCTTCCAAGTCCCGTGCCACCCATGCCACCAATGCTTCCAAGTCCCATGCCACTCATGCCACCCATGCTTCCAAGTCCTATGCCACCCATCCCTCCATAGCCTCCAAATGCTTCCGGTGGTGCTCCCATGCCTCCATATCTTTTTTTCACTTCCGCTGCATCGTTCGGACATCAGAAATAGCTGCTAAATGATCCCGTTGGTGCTCCATAGACGCCCATGCCTCCATAGCTGCCCGAAGGTTCTATCATGCCACCCATACCTCCATAGCTACCCATCGCTGCATTCGTCCCTCCATTTGCCCCTTCAAGTAGTTTGTCAATATTCTTTTTTTGGCTAGCACTTCATCACAAAAAAGGTTTATATACTCCTTCTGCCTTTCATCCATGTTGGAAGTGTCCATGTAAAAGAGATTCCTCTCTTCTTCCACTAGGCCTTGATGCTCATCATTGGCCAAATTTTTATCCTCCAATGCCAACCTCCTCTCCTCGGCGGCCGTCAACCTCTCCTCCAACGCCACCCTCCATGCCTCGGCCTCGGCCTCCAAGCTCCGTGCCAACTTCTTATCCTCATTTGCATCCAACCTTGAATTGGCCATCCTCTCCATAGCTTTTTCTATGCCATCATCTCTGGCCTTCCTCCCCTTCATATCTTTAGCAGCCTTCTTTCCAAGGACGTGTCTTTTTGTGTTGGCAACCGAGTGAGGAGTGGAGCTTCTCTTCTTATCCTCATCACTTGATTCATCATCATCTATGATAGTTGCCTCGGTCCTTGCATTCATGCCATTGTTGCCACATCCATCCCACGCATCCTCCACTTTTCTTCATTCCCTAGCTCATCATAGCAATGATGTAATGTAAATGGCTTTCCAATAATTTTCTTACCATTCTTGGTATTTTCCCCCTCATCTCCGTACAAGCCTTGACCCACGGTTAGCTACATTGTGAACAAAAGAAAATAAATGACTCAAGTAGAACAACAAACATATACACATCAAAATAAAATACTAGCACACAATAGAAGAACTTACCCTATCGACATCAGTTGTGCCACTTGGGTTGATTTTGTCAACATCCTTTTGCACACCTTCCCAATTTTGACAATCGGTGTTGATGACCGACCAATGAGACTGAAGAGGCCGGTTGGTGCGCACATTTCCACTAATGTTGTGTGCATTAAAATACTCCTTCATTCTCATCCAATAGGTCTCTCTAGTTTGGTCCGTGCGAACCGAGGGAGCCATACCAATTTTCAACCAAGTCTTGCAAAGCGACCTATCCTCCTCTATAGTGTACCTTTCAGCGCTTCAATGAAGCCTTCACCATCCTCATCCACTTCTAACTCCTCCTCTTCTCCATTTTCTTGATCCACATATGCTTGTGAGAAAGAGGAGCCAACATTCATAGCATCCATGAAACTCTGATCATCAACACTACATTGCATGAAAACATGTCAAAATCCTCCACTATATTCATTTATCTAAAAAAATAGAAAATTTTACCTTGCTATTAATTTGTCGAGCAGGTCACACGCGCTGACTGCTGCAGCGTTTGACGATGCTTTCGTCGGCAAATGTGGAGGAGGCAGAGCACTCGCCGGTGCGTGGTGTTATTTGTCTTGTAGATTCATATAGACAAGAGCTATAACATGAAAATCTTGGATATTTATTTTATGATGTGGAAAATTTCACTTTTCCTGCTCTTAATATGGCTAAGACATGTGCATGTAACTTTGCATCCTTTTGGTTTCTTTCTTTGGGATTTATTCCTTTGATCTCCTTTGAACCTAAACACAAACCAAAATCAAGGAAAACTAATAGAATCCTAATAAAAGTACTAAGTTGTGCATAGCTCTCAGTTGAAAGTTAACGGAAACTATAATCATGCATAATAGGCATGGTAATAGCTAGACAGAGCATGAGATGAGTGAATAATTATACAAAAGCTATGCTTAAAATCTCTGCAAATATGCACTCATCAAGTGCATAGTAATTTTTCTTTAGGGAAAATGAGGAGATTGCATTGGTATATGTGGAGGGACAATGATGTTATGTGACATATCACTCTATTGTCCGAAAGCAAAGCATCAATGGGAAATCTAAAGAACATATATCCATAGCCACTGGGAGACCCTTAATAACTTGTGTAATCATGCATGCTAGCCTCTGATGATGAGTGGTGGCTATGAGGGGCGAGAAGTATGAGTCCAATGGGCTCGCGTGTAATTGTGATATCCACCCATAGACAAGAATGAGAGTGTTGACCAATGAAATTTTATCTACGTTCTTGTTTGTTTAGGCCATAGTTACATGAAAAACCATGGAGGGGCCCATTGTAGCACAAGATTCACTCCGCTTGACCCGTACTGGGAGTTCCCACATAAATGTCTAGAACTTTACCAAGTGTTACCACATGTATATGAAGAGGGTCACACCCAGGAGTTAGATATTTACTCTATGGAAATTCCACCACACTTGTACATATATGCTAGGGATATATGTAAGTTCTTTAGGGATTTCGACACTCCGGTGGTCCTTTTATAGTGAAACCCTAGTAAGCCCCCCCCGCAGATCTACCCCTCTAGTGTTCTTCACAAGAGGGTTGATCAATAGATTTTTATCATTTTTCTTGTTTGTTTAGGCCATAACTACTTGGAAATTCAAGGTTGGGCCCATTGTACCACAAGATTCACTCTAGTTGACCCGTAGCGGGAGTTCCCACCTACACGTCCAGGACTTTACTAAGTTTTACCATATGTATGTGAAGAGGGTCACACCTGGGAGCTTGATATTGCCTCTATGGAACTTCCACCACACTCGCATTAGTAGGAAAAAGCTTCTTAGTGGTGTTCGGAAAATGAGGTTGGTGGCATTCCAAGGGCACACCACTGGTAACTATTACTAGGGCGTTCGACCGAACACCACTTGTATAATTTGTACTAGTGGAGTGTGGTTGGAACTCCACCACTACAATTTACATCTGTTGTTAGATTTACGACAAGCAAATGACGAAGATCGATAAAGAGATCACAGCAAAGAGGACACCAATTTAACATGGAAAAACCTCTCCAACAAAGAGAGGGAAAAATTACGGGCGCCAGCCAGCGAAACTTCACTATAACGGGGAGTGTTTACACAACGCCGGAGATTTTCACAGATGCAACTTATCCCAGCCGGTGGCTACAAGAGGTATATATATCCGACGACAGGCCTCACTCCGCTCCATTAGAAGTTAGCCTCCTTAATAGAATTTGGATCATACTTCAACATCTGTGGTGTTCGAGTGGTTACCACACACCACAAAATTGTTTTGGAAAAAAACCTAATGCTCTACTATTGAATTTAAAAACAATTATATATCATGAGAATATTCATATTAAATAATAGTAAAACAGAAATAGTAGCATATTATTGAAATGTGATAGATAGTAGCACATTATTGAAGTTTGACTAGATATCTAAATGAACTTCGACTAGATAGCATATCTCTAGGGTCGAGCTACTCTAAGTTTAATCCACTAGTGAAAGATCACGGATGCCGCCTAGAGGGGGGAGGTGAATATGCGGTTTAAAACTTTTACGAGATGAGCTTAATAAAGGCGGAATAAAACTAGCGTTTTCTTTTATTAAGCACAAAGCCTAGATATACTAAGGTTCACCTATGTGCACCAACAACTTATGCTAGGCAAGACAAGCAACAATGTGATAGCAATAGAATACTTCCAGCACGAAGGCTATCACAATGTAAAGAGCATAAGTAAAGAGATCGGGTAAAGAGATAACCGAGGCACGCGGGGACGACGATATTTTACCGAGTTCCTCCTAACAAGGGAGTACATCTCATTGGAGAGGTGGGCGATACTAAGACCACCAACGCCACAAAGGCCTCACCCTATTCTCCCGAGCACCCACCACACGGCAAGCACCCGTTGCACTATGGGACACTTGAGGATGGTTACCAAACCCGTACAAGATTGGGCCTATCTCCACAACTTAATTGGAGGCTCCCAATAATCGGCACCAAGGCCACAATCTCGGGGAGAGCTTCATAACTTAATTGAAGGCCCCAAGAACACGTCACAAAGGCCACACAACCGTCTAGGGTTCCAAGAACCCAAGAGGGACAAGATTCTTGAATATCACCAACCAAATCCTCCAGGGAGAAAACAAAACCGATGCACCTAATGCAAATGGCAAGAACACCACAAAGATGCCCCAATTCTTCACTCTCAAATTCCAACAAAGCTACTAAAGCACTTGGGGGAATAAGAGAGGAAGAATCAAAGAGGAACAAAAAATCCCCCAAGATCTAGATCCCAAAGATTCACTTATAAAGAGATGATTTTGACTGGTCAAATTGTGGATCTAGAACTCCTCTAACTTCCCCTCAAATATTGGCAAGAATCAATGGAGGGGGCGAGGGAGAAAGAATCAAGCTCAAAAGAATAGAGTCAAATAGAGCAACGAGTTGAGAAAATTAGAGGAAGACTCAACTAGTCAAAAGAGAGGAAGGGGGCTATTTAAAGTGGGGCTAGAAATCAGCCCGTTGGGGCCCTTTTTCGGCCAGAGCCGGTAGTACCGGATGGGTCCAGTACTACCGCTTGGTAGCCCAGCAGCGCATGGGAAACATGGTCGCAGCGACCTTTAGAACTGACACGGTCAACGCGGGAGCAGCTAGCGCTCTAGCGATGCTTGTGGGGCGAGCGAGGCGCAACGACGAGCCTGGCGAGCGAGAGCGCGAGACAGCGCAAGCGAGTGGGGGCGAGCGGCGGCCTGCTAGCAGGGCGGCTGGGCCAGCCCAGAAGAGAGGGAGTCGTAGCAGTGAGCAAGCACAACGAGCGAGCGAGTGAGCAGGAGCTGGAGCGCGCGATGGGATCGCGGGAAGCTGCGGGGCGAGCAGCAAGAGAGCATGCAACAAATTGGGCGGGCTGAGCGAGCTGGGCCAGTCGGTACTACCGGCCCGCCCGGGTGGTAGTGCCGCTTTGGTCCGGTAGTACCAGTGAATGCTACCGGGCGGCACAGAGCCACCAAGCCGCGCACAAAGCGAGCCGGTAGTACCTACGGTACTGCAACACGGCCCAGAGACAAACTTTTCCTTTTTTTAATAAATCAGAGGCAAATATTCAAACTGCAATAACTTTAGTTTGGTAACTTCGATTGACCCGAAACAATTTTCTTGGAAATATTAGACATCACCAAGTGAGAATGTATCAAGTATTATATTGTGAGATACCTCACTCGGTGAGAATCCGGAAAACCTCCAAGTACAAAATTGCAACAAGATATAAAAGGGAGATTCGATTTTGATGAACAAGAGCTTGTTATGAAGATAACCACAAGCTCCATATCCTCACATGAATAGGACCAATAAACAAGCAAGAAAGATGCTGCTAAGAATGCAAAGGTTTGAGCTCTCTCCGAAAGATATGATCGAGCTACTCACTCAAGAGCCCCTCTTAATAGTACGGCTATATATCCTAAACCTGGTGACATAGGTATGATTACTCAGATGCTTATGATTTACTACCCTATACTGGGTAAAAGAGCTTTCGGCCTATGAAGATTTTAGATGATAGCCCAAGGAAGCAACCGACAAAGACTTTGATTGTATTAGGAAAGAGACTATGAACTGACATTGTGTTGGTATTGTAATTGCGCGTGTATGAAACCTATCCGCATACAGCTTTGAGAGCCGTCCTATTATATATAGGACAGGAGAAGCCCAAGCGAGGGTACCAAAAACTCCTAGACAACTTGTAATAGTGCGATTCCCAAATATTCAGGCGACTTTGACCCCATTGTTTTCCTGACATCCGACGAAATCTGGAGCGTTCTCTTTTCCGGGAAACCCTAAGTCCATCATCATGGGCATTGCCGAGGTTACCCCTCGTCAATTGGCGCCGTCTGTGGGAAAGCTGAACGCTGGAACCACAGATTCGATGAACCGCTCTCCACCAAGCATCAACCTGACGAAAGCACTTCCACACCCGCCCACCCCTGTATTGGTACCCACCGATTTCAATGGCGGATCCGATCTGATCATCGGAAGCTTCCACTTCCAAGTAGAAGACATGCAATAATCGCACCCTTGACCCTGATCACATCAGAACCATCGATGGAAAAACCTACACCTACGACGGTACCAGCATCTTCCGTCGGGTCCTCCATGGACGCCACATCACAGATCAAAGCAGGCGAAGAAAGCGAGCAAATCAAGATGGATCTAGGGGACCTTGATCTTTCCTTCGGATCAGACCCACAGCTAACCCCACCACGCGGAGCAAGCCCGACAAATTCAGAACCCGAAGAAAGCAGCGAAAACGTCGACTTCGGAATAAGGATGGCGAAGATTTACCCAGAACTACAATCTCAGAATACTAACAGCGCGTCCTTTGGAGTAGAAGACAACGTCACCAGCCCACGCATAACATGCCACCAAGTGTGCATGGTTAACGGGAACACCTCAACACCACGTGACTCTAACGATAACCCTATCCTCGACCCTAATGATATTTTATCAGATGATAATGCATGAAATCACAACAATGAAGGGGACTACGGAAACAAAGGAGAAATGGAGGATAACCACATAGTCCAAGGAAGAGGCGGAGAGCCACATGAAGGAGAGATGCGAACTCTTCGGCTACCAGCAGCGGCATGGCAAAGGGCAAGGGAAGCAATTTCGGGAGCAGTCCTGATGACAGCCGACGCTTCACACAAGGATTTATTAGCATATCAATATCTGCTTGATCACAAGAAGAGAGATCTATTCAGGATGCAAAGGCAACTCGACAAAAGAAAGAGATTAGCCGACGAATCCAGCTTACGACGGGCATAGTTAAGCTCCACCCGAGGATCAGGGAGCATAACAGGAGGAGCACCACTAGGAAGGAGAACATCTCGATTAGAGAATATCCCTGAAGCAGAGAGACGCAGACTCATCCACAATCTAGATTTATCGTTCATGTCGATCGATCAAGGAGGAAAATCAAGGAAAAAAACGGCCTAAGCAGGCATCATGGTCGCGCAAACATATCTACTCACAACTCAGCTCGCACCCGATGATCCCCGTGCGGCCCTCCACCGCTCCGCCCTGATGAACCTTGGCATGGTGGGAGCCTCCCTCGCAGAAGCAGATCAAGGGACCACATGATAGCCCGATAGATCCCCACACCATCATAGCAGTCCTCGGCAAGTGGGGCACACCCGACGATCTCGATCACCACACCAGGCACATCTTGTAGCACCCAAGCCGCGAAGCAGCGCAGGAAATGACAACACGCAACACAGGAACGATGGATCAAGAGACGAAAACCGCAGCCGACGATACCACGACGGACACAACAAAGACGATTACAAACTATGCAGGGCCAGCTGTTTCACTCAGAGGATTCGGAAAACCTCAGTACCCAAGGACTTCAAACTTCTACACGACCGCCACAAGTACGACGGACTCCAGGAACCCGAAGCATGGTTAGCAAACTATTTGGCCACTGTCAAGTTGCAAGGCGGCTCCACAACCACCGCAATGCAAAGCTTACAACTGGACCTCATCGGCGCCGCAAGATCATGGCTCAGACGGCTACCCTAGGATTCCATCGGTAGCTGGAACGACCTAGAAGATAAGTTCATCCGGCACTTCCAATCCATGTTTAAACGACCTGCATCCTTGGAGCAGTTGCGAGCATGCAAACAAAAGTCTGGGGAATCAATAAGAGCATTCATCCAACGATGGAATATCATAAAAAACTCGGCTGAGGTCATATCCGATGAAAGGGCCATCGATGCCTTCAACGATGGCCTCCGTCACCGAGAATTCATAGAAGAACTAGGACAGGTTAAACCCAAAACAATCTCACAGCTAATGGAAATAGTAAATCGCTAGGCTGATGGAGAAGACGCGCTGCATAACAAGCGTACGCGATCACCTGAGGAAGACAAGGATAAATGCGGTAATGATAGAAGAAGAAGGAACAACGATGGAAACACATGGCCAAGTTATGTTGCAGCTAGTTTCTCAGGTGCAGGTAACAACAGAAGCAATGACTACAACGGCGGGTACCACCATAACAGGGATGACGTCGGAGGAAGCCAGTCAACACAATGGTACCGACCAAGAGCTCGAGATCCACCTATGTCCGCAATGCAAATGCTGGAAGGACCCTATAATATGCACTTTTACGTCGACTCAACAGGCAGGCGACAATCTAAACCATCTCATGAAAGACTGCTAAACATTCTTGAAGATGCAGGAGCTATGTAATGCAAAAGCAACTAAAGCGGCAAATCGAGGATACGCATCTACGCCTGACACATTAGCCATCAGCGCACCACTACCATCACCAGCAGTGCCACCACAAAACACAAATGATCAAAATGCTGAATACCCTAGGTAAAAAGGGGCAATGTCAATGATTCAGAAGGGGCGTCCATCCAACAGAACCCAGAAGCTCATCATAAGACAAATCAATATGGCAGAAACAACAACATCAACCACACCCGAATATCTCCATTGGTTGGAGCAAGAAATCACATTCAGTAGAGCCGATCACCCGCTTTGGGTCCCACGACCAGGTCACTCAGCCTTGATAGTCGAATCACAAATCGGCGGGTTCGATATGAGCAAAGTCTTCATGGATGCAAGAAGCAACATAAATCTGATCTATGCAAAAATGTTACGAACAATGAGCTACCTCCTGGACATTCTCGCGTTAACAGAAACATCTTTCCACAGAATAGTACTAGGTAAAGCCTAAATTCCTTTAGGCAAAGTATTTCTTGATGTTGTTTTTGGTTCGAAAGTAAATTTCAGGCGAGAAAAACTCGAATTCGAAGTCATGGACTAGCCATCACAATATCATGGGATCCTGGGATGACCAGCTTTCGCACGGTTTATGGTAGTACCGCATTATGTGTACTTAGTCATGAAAATGCTAGCACCAAAGGGAATCATCACGGTAAAAGGAAGCTTCACACGTGCCGACAATTGCGACAGGGAGTTCAACAAAATTTCGGAATCTTTCGGGATAGCACGGAGTTTGAACTACTCAAAACTTCAGCAAATGCAGGACCACTGGAAGTAGCGCGTGTCAATCCCGATCAGGCTTTTGACACGGCAAAGTACACAAAAGAAGTACAGATCCACCCCATCGACCCGATGAAAACAACATTTGTGGCTTCCAATCTTGATCCCGCATAGAAAAGCGCGCTCATCGAGTTCCCCCGTGAGCACTGTGAGATCTTTGCATGGCTACCTTCTAACATGCCGGGGATTCCCAGGGAACTCGCTGAGCACACATTAAATTTGGATCCAAAGGCAAAGATAGTAAAGCAACTGCTTCGTTGCTTCGCAGAACCAAAGCATAAAGCCATTGGAAAGGAGCTCTATCACCTTACCGACACCAACTTTATCAAAGAACTAACAAAAGTAGAGTGAGTCGCAAACCCAGTATGTGTTCCAAAGAAAAATACTACAGAACTTCGGATGTGCATTGACTTTACTACACTGAACAAACATTGTCCAAAAGATCACTTGCCATTGCCGTGAATCGACCAAATAATCGATGCAACCAGGGGATGCGAACGTCTTTATTTTTTGGATGCTTACTGAGGATACCACCAGATTAGGATGAAGGAAGAAGATCAGGAGAAAACAACGTTCATCACGCCTTATGGTGTATTCTGTTACACAACAATGCCCTTTGGCCTAAAGAACGCCGGAGCAACATATCAGCGGATGATGCAGAAATGTTTGGGAAGCCAAATAGGCACAAGCGTACAAGTATCCATCGATGATGTTATTGTTACAACAAGACAAGGATCTGCGCTCATCAAGGATCTCAAAGAAACATTCAAAAATCTAGACAAGTTTAGCATCAAACTAAACCCGAAGAAATGCTCCTTTGGAGTCCCGGCAGGGCAACTCCTTGGATATTTGGTATCAGCCAGAGGAATCGAGGCTAATCCTGAGAAAATACAAGAAATCCTAACAATGAAGAAGCCAACAAATCTATGTGGCGTACAACAGCTGGCAGGGCGAGTAGCGGCATTCAGTCGTTTCATTGCAACGTTAGGAGAAAAAGCGCTGCCATTTTACGCCCTCATGAGGAAGTCGGAAAAATTCGAATGGACGGAAGAAGATCAGCGTGGCTTTGAAGATCTTAAAAGGACACTTTCGACATCTCTTGTCATCGTGTCGCCAAAAGATAAAGAGCCTTTACTACTTTATATCGCTGCCACAAATCAGATGGTCAGCATGGTCTTAGTCGTGGAGCCACCCGAAGAAGGAAAACCCCATGGTGTGCAGAGGCCAGTCTACTTCCTGAGCGAGGTCTTATCGCTATCCAAATAAAGGTACCCACATTACCAGAAACTAGCATATGGGGTATTTATGACAGCACGAAAACTATACCATTATTTTTGGAACATCCGATCATAGTGGGTAATGAAGCACCTTTGTCAAGCATCCTCAACAATCCAGAAGCAACTGGGTGTGTCTCTCTATGGGGCATTGAATTATCTCCTCAAGATATCACGTATGAGAAGCGCAAAGCAATCAAGTCGCAAGTTCTGCCAGATTTCATCACAGAATGGACAGAGTTGCCATGTGCGGGTCCAGCAGACCTTTCTAGTGCCTGGACAATGTACTTTGATGGATCAGAAAGAACGGAAGGAGCAGGAGCAGGAGTCATACTAGTATCACCACAACGTGAAAAATGCGCTATATACTTCGTATGAGCTTTGCAAACGCATCCAATAACGAAGCTGAATACGAGGCTTTGTTGCACGGCATGCGAATGGCCAAAGCTTGCGGTACAACTCGCCTCAAAATCTTTGGAGATTCCAATCTTGTGGCACAACAAGCAATGAACAAGTGCGACACTATCAGCAAAAATATGATTGCTTACCACGATCTATATGGCATTATGGAAGCTCAATTTGATGGGTGCGAAGTATCGCACATAGGGAGAGCAAGTAATGATGAAGCCAAAAATCTAGCAAACATCAGATCCTTGTGCTTACCAATACCACCAGGAGTTTTTTGGGAAGAAATAACAGAGCGATCGATCAAAGCAAAAAGATTCTCCGAGATTGTAGCACCAAAAACAAGAAAAAAGAAACATCCGCAAAAAGACTTGGGGGCTCCATCAAAAACCAAGAGTATATAAGAGGCCATCAAAGAAGAAGAGCATGGAATTGGAGAGGTCATGCTAGTTGAGCCTACCTGGATGCAGCCGTATATAGCATATATGATAAGGGAGAACTACCCGAAGATGTGATAGAGGCCCGGTGAATCACCCGAAGATCGAAGGCCTTCAGAATAATCAAAGGGGAGCTGTATAAGAGGAGTATTTCAGGTGTGTTGCAGCATTGCGTAACACCCGAAGAAGGAAAAGTCATACTCAAAGATACACATGAAGGAGTTTCTGGTCACCATGCTAGTAGCCAAGCAATTGCTACCAAAGCATCCAGGGTAGGATTTTACTGGCTCACTGCAGTTCAAGATGCAAAAGATATCATCAAAACATGTGAAGCATGCCAATGATTCGCAACAAATCCTGGAGCACCCATCGCTGAGTTAAATCCTATACCTTTGGCTTGGCCTTTTGCTCAGTAGGGACTCGATATGGTGGGAAAACTTCACAAATCATCGCTAGGAGGACACGTCTTTCTGCTAGTAGCAGTCGACAAATTTCCTAAATGGATCGAAGTAATGCCTATCCACCCAAGACGGAACTTCGACTGTGAATTTTACGAAGTCCATAGTTTTTTGGTTTGGCGTACCAAACAACATCATCACGGACAATGGGACCAACTTCACTTCCAATGAGTTCAAGGAGTACTGCCAGGAGATGGGCGCTTCGGTAGCTCACCCGCAAACAAATGGATAGGTAGAAAAAGCCAATGGATTAGTGATACGTTGCTAACATATCTATAATTTTTGATGTTCCATGCTTGGTTTTATCTACTTTCTTATGTTTTGTTCCAACTTTGGAGTACTTTTTATACACTTTCCTGGACTAACCTATTAACAAGATGCCACAGTGCCAGTTGCCTGTTTTCTGCTGTTTTTGGTTCCAAGAAAGTCAGAAAATCAATATTCATGGAATTGGACCGGACAAAAGCCAAAGTCGATATTTTACCGGAAGACTCACGAAGCCAGAAGACGAGACGGAGAGGGGCCACAGGGTGGCCACACCATGTGGTGGCGCGGGCTAGCCCTGGCCGCGCCACCAGGTGGTGTGGGCCCCCTGGCCGCCCACCGACCTTGCCTCTTCGCCTATAAGATGCCTCCCGATGCAAAAACCCTAAATCGTCCAGCCTCCAGCCACGAAATGTTCCGCAGCACCGCCGCCACCGAAGGGAGATTTGGGGGACAGAAAGTCTCTGTTTCGGCACCCTGCCGGGACGGGAAAGTGGCCCCGAAGCCATCTCCATTGATCTCCACCACCATCTCCATCGCCATTGCTGATTCCCATGATGAGGAGGGAGTAGCTCTGTCTCGAGGCTAAGGGTTCTACCGATAGCTATGTGTTCATCTCTCTCTCTCTATGCGTGATCATATTGTGATCATGAGATTTGTAATCAAGTAGATCTACCTTGCTACTCAAGTGCTTTAATAGATCTCTGCTCTCTCCATGTGTGTGAAGTTGACAGTGTGCACACCATGGTGGCACTTAGGCTAGAGATTACAAATACTTGTTATGAGTTATATTTGGAGTTGGATGTCTCTATGAAATTGGGGTGTTTGTTTGAACCATCTAGTGCTCAAGGTGACAGTGTGGGGTTATCTAGATGCGAAAAGCGAACTTTGTGGAGTGCTGTTATAGCCCTACCATGGATTAGAGTGTCCAACCAGAGAGTAGTTCAGCATAGTATCATAAGGAAGAATATATTTATATGAGAGTGTTCACTAGTGAAAGTATCATCCCTAGGCCTTGTTTCTAAGCACTGAAACACCGTTTGCTATTAGATCTATTACATGTTTGCTTGCTTCCATCTTTATTTAAGTTTTACTTTAGTCTTTTCCACGCCATCAAGCTATTTTCTAGCACCGTTACCACTTATAATTATCCATACCACTTGTATTTCACTATCTCTTCGCCGAACTAGTGCACCTATATACCTGACAAGTGTATTGGGTGTGTTGGGGACACAAGAGACTTCTTGTATCTTGATTGCAGGGTTGCTTGAGAGGGGATACCTTTGACCACTTCCTTCCTGAGTTCGATAAACCTTGGGTGATCCACTTAAGGGAAAACTTGCTGCTGTTCTACAAACCTCTGCACTTGGAGGCCCAATAACTATCTACAAGAATAGAAGTGCGTAGACATCAAGCTATTTTCTGGCGCTGTTGCCGGGGAGGTAAGGTAAAAGGTTCTCACATCCTCCGGTGTGAGTGCTCGAACTTATTTCCTTTAGATTCTACAATTTTGTATTTTTGTTTCTTGCTTTCACTAGTTAGGCTTAATGGAAAACAACAAAAAAATTAAATAGCTGTTTAGTATTTTTCCTAATATAGAACATGAATTGTCTGAAAAGAAAATTAAAAAAACATGGAACTTTCTTTGCATGCTGATATCAATGTTATTAGTATGAATCTTTTGAACACCTTTGTTACTAATGCTATGGAAACGTTTAAGCTTGGGGAAGTTAGTTTTTATGAAAATGATCCTTTTAGTTCCCCAACTTTAAAGAAGAAAATTTGCTCTGATGATACTTTATCTCCCATATGTGGTAATTCTAATGATACTTGTGATATTTTAAATCCACATACTGAAAGCATCTCTTTTAAAATACCTATAAAAATTGTTGAGCGTGTTATGAACAATTGTTATTTGGGAGATGGAACTATCCATCCTGGTGATCATTTACTCTTTATACATGAATTATGCTAAAATACCTATAAAAATTGTTGAGCGTGTTATGAACAATTGTTATTTGGGAGATGGAACTATCCATCCTGGTGATCATTTACTCTTTATACATGAATTATGCGAGTTGTTCAAGTGTGCAGGTATTTCTATGAACCAAGTTAAGAGGAAGCTATTCCCTTTTTCACTCAAGGGAAAAGCAAGGAAGTGGTATGAGCTACTAGATGATCCTCATCATTTGGAGTGGAAGGAACTTGAAACTCTCTTTTTCTCTAAATTTTATCCTCCTCATGAAATTCATAAAGATATGAATTACATTTATAATTTTCATCCACATGATGGAGAAAGTATTGCCCAAGCATGGGGGAGATTGAAGTCACTAATGCTCAAATGTCCCATTCATGATCTCCCTAGTATTATGTTATTAATAATTTCTATGCAAGGCTTTTATGACATTATAAGGACTATCTAGATACTTGTTTAGATGGATCCTTCACAAGTAAGGAGGTCAAAGCTAAGTGGGATCTTCTTGAAACAATTCAAAGCAATACCGAAGATTGGGATAACAACA
This sequence comes from Avena eriantha, assembly GCA_910589775.1. NCBI lineage: Eukaryota > Viridiplantae > Streptophyta > Magnoliopsida > Poales > Poaceae > Avena > Avena eriantha. The sequence goes on along the minus strand of OU342743.1, from coordinate 98,695,408 downwards.
AAGGTAAAGAACCAGGTATAAACTATGAGTATGATTGCATTAAGTCTTTCGCTGAAACTGCTGATTTTCAAGAGCTTAGTGCTAAATATGGTCTTGATCCTCAAATTCTTGTTGATTGTTATAGAACCTTTGCTTCTCATATTAATGCTCCTAAAGAAAAATGGTACATGTATCATGAGCCTTATAAAGACACTTGCATGGAAAATGAAATTGTTATTAATGATAGCAATAAACATGCTCAAACCTCTGAAAGTACTACTTCTTATAAACATGTTAATTTTTGTGGATACATAGACCTTGTGAGAATAATCAAATTGAAGAAGAATATTGTATCACCCACAAGAATGAAAAACTAGAATGTGGTATAGGGCTCTAAATGATCTTGGTAAAAAAGTATGTGCCCTCTATCCTTTTATTTATGAACTTTGCTTTGAAGTGGGTCATTTCAATTTTCAATGCTCTGGCCATAATAATAGCCCTTCTAATCCAGTGAGTACTGCAAGTTTGTATTGTGATGACATGATCACTCCTAATTAGCATGGTGAACTTACATTATTTTTGGGATGTGAAGAGTTATCAAGAAAAACCTCTTTGGCAGATATGGGTGCTTTTGATATGAATAGTGTCCTACATGGTTTTCATATTTATTTTGTTGATTGCCACACAAATACTTACATACAAAATATTATAAAAGATGAGGTTTTACCAAAATATGACAGGACTAATATGTGTTTTGTTCTTATTAATGAACTCCAAAATTTCTTCTATTGTCTCTAACAATGAACCAGGGTATATGGAGAAGCTTCCTTTCAAGCCTCTCCCTCCTAAAGAGAAGAATAAAAAGAAGAAAAAGAAGAAAAGGAGGAGTAAAAGGAGAGAGGAAACGATATTTTACCCTAAGCTTGTTGCTCCTATTATAGTTTTTGATGAGTCTGAACTCGATGATATTCCTATGCCTGTTACCTATAGTAGTGATCATGATTGGGAAAAGCACACTACTTTTGATATTGAAAATCTCTTCAGTACCAATTCTGAACATGATGATATTAATAATTGTTTTACTATTAGTGCTATCCATGTTCCTTCCAATGATGATATGTTTACAAATGAACACACTTTGGAAGATAACTATTCTATTGCTGATGATGATACTATACCTCCAATATATGATGATTGCAATGATGAATATGATATTTTCAGTCGACCTACTTTTGAGGAGAAAATTAATTATGATTACAATATGCCTCCTATATTTGATGATTATGGTGATGAGAATAATAATGATAGCTATTTTGTTGAATTTGCTCCCACTACAATTAATAAGAATGACTATGTTTATGTGGGGAGTATTAATTCTTTTATGCATGTGGCTCATGATAAGAATGTTTCTTGTGATAGTTATATTGTTAATTTTACTCATGATGCTACTGAAAGTTATTATGAGAGAGGGAAACATGGTTTTATGTATCTCAACAATATTAAGTTTCCCCTCTTTATGTTGAAATTTTTGAAGTTGCACTTGTTTTTCTTTCCAATGCTTGTTGCTTTGTGCTTTAATGACTTGTTTCTTTACAAGATTCCTATGCATAGAAAGTGGGTTAGACTTAAATTTGTTTTGAATTTGCTTCTTGATGCTCTCTTTTACTTCAAATTCATATTTCTTATGTGAGCATCTTCTCAAACTATCAAGCCTAACTTAAAGGCATTAAAGAAAGTACTTATTGGGAGATAACCCAAAAGTTTTAGCTAAGTCTTGGAAATTATTACTTCAGTAATAACCGCTGCTTATCCTTTTTATTTGCTTTTTTTGTGCCAAGAGTAACCTCTAATGAGAGGGAAGTAATGATTGGGAAAGTTGCTGTCCCGAAATAGATTTCTGTGCTTCACCGTAAAAATTCGTGTAAAATATCTGTACGTCCTTTTGAGGCGTGAATTTTTGTGCTTCTGCCCCAGGTTGTTATATAACTTTAGTTAGTTCAACACTTTTCGACTTGAGTAACAGAAGGTCTTCGGAAAAATTCGTCTTTACCTGCTGGTCTGGTTTGGCAGATTTCTATCATTATTTACATTTGCTTCTTGTTTGTTCCTTTTTGAGTTCTTTTGGGGAATTGAGATTTTTGAGGGAAGTGCTACAGTAGCTTGTGTTGTAGTGGAAGTTTTATTGGTGTTAGAACTAAACCTAAAGACTTATTATCTTGAGTGCACTATTTTTGCTAATAAAGATTGTGTGAAGTTTTGTATGAAGAAAAATCCAGGTGTATGGAAGGAATGAGTAATGAGATGAAGGATGGACTACAGCTCGAGCTTGGGGATGCCACGTGTGTCACCCCGAGAAATATTCAATAAGTACAAGCGTCAAAGCTTGGGGATGCCCAAGGCATCCTCTTCTTCATCAATAAAAATCCCAGGTTTCTTCCAAACACTTCATTTTTATTGTTTCATACACAGTTGTGTTGTTTTTGGAGCGTCTTCTTTTTCATTTTTGTTTTAGTTTTTCGTTTGCTTGGTTTTCTTAGTTTGCTGAATAAATTGGTTGGACCCCCTCTTTCATACATTGGTTTTCAAATAGTTTGGTTTGGATTGGAAAAGAGTAGAAATGTTCATGCTTAAGTTGTAAATAGAGCTTGTTTTTTACTGTGGCCTATGCTTTGTCATGCCATGCTCGATATTGTTTTGGCTTTATGCTTAGTATTATTTGCTGTAGCATGAATTGTTATAAACAATTGAGATTGCTTAATGTGCTTTGGAAGGATCATGCATTGTTTTAGCATATTAAAGCATAGTATTGTGGTATTCTCCTTTGATGCTTTATTTCGATTGACTTGGCACATGATCACACCATGTTATGACTATCCCAAGTCACCATAGCCTTTATTATCCTTTAGTTTTCAACTTGTAGTATCACTTTATGCTTTGATCAATGATGTTTTGTTGCTCTGCATGATTATGGCCATTATTGCTCTCTTAGTTGGTCGCTCCCAGTCTTTTGCTAGCCTCCGTAACCAAGTATGAGTTCCACTCATGCATCCAACTCCTAAAACAAATTTATTCCAAAGAGTCCACCATACCTACCTATTAGCATATGCTATTCCAAGTATATTCATTTTTTTTGTCTACCTTCCGAATTAAACTTGTTATGAGAAAACTAGTGATTAAAGCTCTCACGAACTTGATGGCACACTTTACTTTTTTGCACTTAATAAACTTGAACCATTGCGTCCATCTTTGTTGCGTATATGCTTGCGCTTTATAAGTTGAAGTTAGCAGAACCATGCATCGTGGGGAACGCTTTCAACATTGCACTTGTACTTTGTACCCTCTTGATATCATGTTCTTTTGCTTATGGATCCCGGCGGTGTGAAATAAAAGGGTAACTTGTAAGATCATGGAGTTTGTATTTGTGTTAGAGAAACGCTTGGGCTGCTAGCCTAAGCCATGCCTAATCATGGTGGAAACTTGCAGCATAACCATAATGAGCACTCTATGAAGCATCCTCAATAAAAACCTATGCAAATAGCAAATAAAAAGATCACTGAGATGCTCATTGTCTGCTTGCCTTGTCATTTCGATTATGGGATAACTCTTGTATCATGTGCAAGGGGTACCCGTTGGCGGTTCTCTATGATACATATGTACTTACAATGATACGAGCTTACTTGTGACTAAAGTTGAGTAGCATGAGGTTCGGTCTTCGTAAGTAAGAGGCATGAGATTTCGGCTTATAACTTGTCAAGCATATCCTCTTAGTTGTGTCACTTTAACCTTAATCACTGATACATTGCAAATGTATCTATAATTTTTGATGTCCCATGCTTAGTTTTATCCACTTTCTTGTGTTTTGTTCCAACTTTGGAGTACTTTTCATATGATTTCTTGGACTAACCTATTAACAAGAGCCACAGTGCTAGCTGCCTGTTTTCTGCTGTTTTTGGTTCCAGGAAAGTCAGAAAATGAATATTCTCGGAATTGGACAGGACAAAAGCCAAAGTGCCTATTTTTTTCGGAAGACATCAAGTGCCAGAATACGAGACGGAGAGGGGCCAAGGGGCCACCATACCACCTGGCTGCGCGGCTAGGCGTGGCCCGCGCCAGGGGGTGGTGTGGCCGCTCCCGGCACCCCCTCGGCCTCTCCTTCCACCTATATATTGCCCTCGGGACGAAAACCCTAAGTGCCCGATCAAAAATCCACGAAAGAGTCTATAGCCACCGTGATCTCCATCCCAAGATCGGGAGGGATGTGAAGCTCTTCCCGGCACCCTGCCGGAGAGGGGAATTCACCCTGGAGGCCTTCTTCATCACCATGCAAGCCTTCGGTGTGATCCGTGAGTAGTTCATCCTTGGACTACGGATCCATGTAGTAGCTAGATGGTTGGTTCTCCTCCTTTGTGCTTTCATGTTTAGATCTTGTGAGCTCCGTTCATGATCAAGATCATCTATTTGTAATTCTACATGTTGTGTTTGTGGGGATCCGATGGATATTGCGATGCTATTTTCAGATTGATTATTGATTCTATCATGTCTTTGTTATTTGTGATCTTGCATGCTTTCCGTTGTTAGTAGCTATCTTGGCCAAGTAGATGCTAGCAACTCCAAGAGTTAGTATTTATGCTCGATAGTGGGTTCATGCCTCTGGTAATCTGGGGAAGTGACAGAAATCTCTAAGGTACTAGATGTGCTGTTGCTACTAGGGAGAAAACAACAATCCTTTGTTCATAGAACAATCGTATTGTTTACTTTACACGCAGCTCGTAAAGCAATAATCTGTTGCTTGCAACTTAATACTGGAGGGGGTTCGGATGATGGATTATTAGTCATAGATGCAGTTGGATGGCGGTCTATGTATAATGTTGTAATTCCCAATCAAGACTTAAAGGAGTCAAGATGATTAGTATATGCATATATTGCTTTCTCGATGTTTGTCAATTGCCCCGCTGTAATTTGTTCACCCAGCATGTTATCTATCTTAAGGAGAGCCACCTCTAGTGAACTATGGATCTTGGTCCTTGTCTTTTACATACAATCTACAATCTTTTACTGCTTTGTGTTTACTTTCTGCGAAATTTTACTTCTTTCCATTCGATACGTTTAATCCTTTGTTTTCCGCAAAACACGGTGAGATTGACAACCTCATCGCAAGTTGGGGACAAAGTTCTGTGGTTGTGTTGTGCAGGTCTCCACGTTGCTACTAGCACCGGTAGTGCGCCCTGCCAAAGCTCAACTAGTAACACCTTTGGGGTGTTTCCTTGCTCCTACTGGTTCGATTAAACCTTGGTTTCATAACTGAGGGAAACTTGCTGTTGTGCTCATCATACCTTCCTCTTAGGGTTCCCAACGAGCTCTACATCATCATTGCTCTAGCACTTTTCTGGGCGCCATACTCAGAGCCATCAATCACCTTCAAGATGCTTATGATAGGGGCAATGAGAGCTGAAAGCTAATAAGTACCATAATTTTTGGAAGCTCTTTATGAGACTTGAATCCCTACTTACTTCTATGAAGGTCTTTCTTTTACTTTTATGTTGAGTCTCCACCTTCTATCTTTATGCACCTACTTTGAGAGCATAGTGGCCATTCTTAGTTCTATGTGCATTGTCCCAAGATTTGTTGATTGATGCATAGCTTTGATATTACTTGTTTTAAACTATTTGTATCTAGTCACTCTTATGAACTTTGAAGGTGTCCTATGCATTTATGTTTGCTACTCTATGAGGGACAAGCTGAATGCCGCTATGCTATGTTTTCCTTATGTGAAAAAAACAAACGTCTTGCAAAGCATTGTTATTCATGAATCTTTCGTTTGTATCCTTTCATGTTGCAACATAGTTGTTTTGTCTTATTGTTAGAAATTTATCTTTCATGTTATGATTGAAGTACTATGATCCCAGCTATCATTGTTTTACAAATACGTTGATCAAGTTTATGATGGTGCATGTCACCTCAAAAAATTATTCTTTATTTTTATCACTTACCTACTCGAGGACGAGCAGGAGTTAAGCTTGGGGATGTTGATACGTTGCTAACGTATCCATAATTTTTGATGTTCCATGCTTGGTTTTATCTACTCTCTTATGTTTTGTTCCAACTTTGGAGTACTTTTTATACACTTTCCTGGACTAACCTATTAACAAGATGCCATAGTGCCAGTTGCCTATTTTCTGCTGTTTTTGGTTCCAGGAAAGTCAGAAAATCAATATTCACGGAATTGGACCGGACAAAAGCCAAAGTCGATATTTTACTGGAAGACTCACGGAGCCAAAAGACGAGACGGAGAGGGGCCACAGGGTGGCCACACCATGTGGTGGCGCGGGCTAGCCCTGGCCGCGCCACCAGGTGGTGTGGGTCCCCTGGACGCCCACCGACCTTGCCTCTTCACCTATAAGATGCCTCTTGATGCAAAAAACCTAAATCGTCCAGCCTCCAGCCACGAAAAGTTCTGCAGTGTTGCCGCCACTGAAGGGGAGATTCGGGGGACAGAAAGTCTCTGTTCCGGTACCATGCTGGGACGGGGAAGTGCCCTCGGAGCCGTCTCCATCGATTTCCACCACCATCTCCATCACCATTGCTGATTCCCATGATGAGGAGGGAGTAGTTCTCTCTCGAGGCTAAGGGTTCTACCAGTAGCTATGTGTTCATATCTCTCTCTATGCGTGATCATATTGTGATCATGAGCTTTCTAATCAAGTAGATCTACCTTGCTACTCAAGTGCTTTAATAAATCTCTGCTCTCCCCATGTGTGTGAAGTTGACAGTGTGCACACCATGGTGGCACTTAGGCTAGAGATTACAAATACTTGTTATGAGTTATATTTGGAGTTGGATGTCTCTATGAAATTGTGGTATTTGTTTGAACCATCTAGTGCTCAAGGTGACAGTGTGGGGTTATCTAGATGCGGAAAGCAAACTTTGAGGAGTGCTGTTATAGCCCTACCATGGATTAGAGTGTCCAACCAGAGAGTAGTTTAGAGTAGTATCATAAAGAAGAATATATTTATATGAGAGTGTTCACTAGCGAAAGTATGATCCCTAGGCCTTGTTTCTAAGCATTGAAGCACCATTTGCTATTAGATCTATTACATGTTTGCTTGCTTCCATCTTTATTTCATTTTTACTTTAGTCTTTTCCACGCCATCAAGCTATTTTCTAGCACCGTTACCACTTATAATTATCCATACCACTTGTATTTCACTATCTCTTCGCCGAACTAGTGCACCTATACACTTGACAAGTGTATTGGGTGTGTTGGATACATAAGAGACTTCTTGTATCTTGATTGCATGGTTGCTTGAGAGGGGATACCTTTGACCACTTCCTCCCTGAGTTCGATAAACCTTGGGTGATCCACTTAAGGGAAAACTTGCTGCTGTTCTACAAACCTATGCACTTGGAGGCCCAACAACTGTCTACAAGAATAGAAGTGCGTAGACATCAAGCAGTTACCACTGGACTCAAGAAAAGACTACTAGCACCGCTTGACAGAGCAATAGGAGCATGGTTTGATGAATTACCATCTGTCTTATGGAGTTTACGTACAACTCCAAATAATTCGACACAAGAGACACCTTTCTTCCTGGTCCACGGTGCAGAAGCCGTGCTTCCTGTTGAGGTGTCACATGAATCCCCAAGAGTAGCTACATATGATGAAGAGGAATCAAGAGAAGCACTTTAAGATGATGTGGATGCACCTGATGAAGCTCGAGATGAAGCTTTACAAAAAGCAACTATGTACTAGCAAAACTTGCGCAATTACCACATCAGAAGATTGCGGCCTAGGTCCTTCGCAGTAGGGGACCTAGTTCTTCGCCTCAAGCAAGATGGCCACAAGAAGTTAGAATCGCCATGGGAAAGGACCATACATCATCACAGAAGTTATTCCCGGAGGAGCATATCGACTACGAGATAAGAAGACATGAGTAAATTACTCAGATCCATGGAACATAACACAGCTAGGACGCTTTTACGCATAAGATTACTTACAATACGATAAGAGTTATAGTTCGGCTTCTTAAAGCCAGAATATCCAGGCTAATGGCTGGATGCCATCCGCCCAAAGAATAATGTATCATCGATTTTTCGCCTTATGTATAAAGAGATAAGTTTTTCGTACCTTAAGCTCTTTATTATTGTTCAAAAGATCTATGTTTTCCATCAAGCTAACCACAACTATGAGCCTATGTCCAGATACAGGCATCCGAACATAGCCTCAGGGGCTACTCCCATCGGGAGCGCTGGCGCACACTCGATAGAAATTCAGTTGTGTATAAAGAAAAAATATTCATGATTGAAAATATCTTTGAGTTTTACATCAATGTATCCTTAAAAAGGTATCCTTAAAAGAAAGATTACTCCCATCGGGAGCTAGTATAAAGCATTAAAACTATCTGATAAATCAGCCCAACAGGCCAACCACCGAAAAGCCAAAAATCTCGGATCGCGCTCAAACGTGACAAAAATCCAAATGCCGTGTTCAGAAACATGAAGGTAAGACCCCAGGATTCGTCCCGTGTGGCCTGGTAATCGCACAAGAATGCGCTCTGCCAGTAAAATATCCGTATCAACGATATGATGAAAAATCCTGACGGACATGTTGGGTACCCGATAAAATAGAAGCTAGAATTCAATATTCAATAAGACCTCAGCAGCCTGAACTGAATTACGCCAGTAGTAAATTCCGAGTTCAGGCTCGAGGAGTTGAATTTGATGTAGGACAACCTTGTTTTTGCCCACGAGCAATTAATTGATTCCTAATCTATCGGAAGCATCAGACTCGTTGTGCCAAATCCCTATGAAAAATAAAGAAAAAAATAAAAGAAGGAAAAAGAAACTTTGAGACTTAACCTGAAACTGCGGTTCAATTATAGTCTCGGGGGCTACTGACATAGGTATGATTACTTGAATGCTTATGATTTACTACCCTATACTGGGTAAAAGAGCTTCCGGCCCATGAAGATTTAAGATGATAGCCCAATGAAGCAACCGACAAAGACTTTGATTGTATCAGGAAAGAGACTATAAACGGACATTGTGTTGGTATTGTAATTACGCGTGTATGAAACCTATCTGCATACAACTTTGAGACCCAGCCTATTATATATAGGACGGGAGAAGCCCAAGTGAGGGTACCGAAAACTCCCAAACAACTTGTAATAGTGCGATTCCCAAATATTCAGGCGACTTTGAGTCCATTGTTTTCCTAACATTCGACGAAATCCCCAGCGTTCCCTTTTCTGTGAAACCCTAAGTCCATCATCATGGGCATTGCGGAGGTTACCCCTCGTCACCCGGTCTCTCAACTACCAACACGAGACCGGCAAAAGGGAAAACTTATCAAGATTACGTTTGCCTTGAGCATACTTTGACCTTGTCTTCATCGATCCATAATCACCGAGGATGACAAGCATCAAACAAGAGATCTTCTAGAGATGGTGCATATTGAGTTTGCACAACACATCTTCTTCTTCATTTCTTCTACCTTTAAGCAAACACATTCTCCAAGCGATGCCAATGGACAATTCCTACAAGTGAAACTTAATACACACATTAGTCCATAAATATTTTCATTAATTATCAAAACTACACATGGTGGCCCACATGCTCTTTCAACTAGTACCTATAATATCTAGCAGGGTCCAACCATTGTAGAAATTTTGATTCTTCCATGGTTAGCATCACAGAGACTCATCTAGACCGACCCACCATCATGAAACCTGCACACTTGAGTTAGTTCCGTCCAAGTAGGGCAACCAAAAAAGGTTCTTCCATCTTAATTTGTGATAAGAATAGTGAAGACTTGGCCGCTCTCTAAGACCATGTCCGCCAAACCTAAAACATCCTCATGTTAGCCTATGTTGATCTTCTACAAGACTTCATGTCAGTCTGCACATGGTATGCATTGTGAAAAATATAAAACCCACAGTTAGAAAACAACTAATTGAGCGTGGCAATATAAATGAACAACTTAGCAAAAAAAATAAAAGAGGCCGCGCCAATGGCTCACCAACAGTCGACAAAGGGGTGGCGGATCAGGGACGAAGCTTCGGGATTAGGGATGCGTCAGTCTCGGGGACGGGGCAGGCGTCAACATCTCCGGTGGATTGAGGGTGTGGCAGCATATCCGATGGATCGAGGGGATGGCGCTATGCGGTGGATGGCAGGACTAGGTTGGGTTGGCGGCGGGGGGGGGGGGGGGGGGGCGCTGAGCTATCAAACTTGTGCTTGTCGATTCATCCATGACGTTTCATCTAATGTATAAATAGTGGTGGAATTTATTTTTCCAAGTGCCACTAGCGCGTTTCTCATGGTGTCGTTCCTTATAGTTGGATGTGTGGGCCCTCCTTAGTGGCGACGTTTGATGTCTACGCACTTCTATTCTTGTAGACATTTGTTGGGCCTCCAAGTGCAGAGGTTTGTGTTGGGGATATAATTTCCAGGAATCCTCACAGTTCCTCACTGACCAGGGTGGCCTACTCGGGCGGCCCAGTCAGGGAGAAAAGACGGAGTCCCATCCGGCTACGGAAGGCCCAGAAGACTTACCGACTTAGGCCCATAGTGTTACTTGTAGTTCAAGATGTACTCTGTAACCGACTCTTAGTCGTAGCCGGATAGATCTCTCCTATAAACCCTAGGCCGGATATCTATATAAGCCATCCTACGGAGAGCCTTTAGGGAAACACTCTAAACACCTCAATAGTCTACAATCTCAACTCGCACAGGCGAAACCCTTGTAACCCATATTCCGGCTCTGCCGTATTACTCGATTGCTAGCAGGAGTAGGATCCATCCAAAGCCGGCAGATTCGAACCTGGGTAAACTTGTGTGCTCACCGTCCCGGAACACCGTACGTCTCACACCCCTCTCTTCCGCACGCCTCGAGGACCCCCTCATGGCGTACTTGTCCTCAATCTGACGACAGTTGGCGCCCACCATGGGGCAAGTGAGCTTCGGATCTGCGTTCTGAGCGGAATCTGCAAGAATCGTAAATTGGCGAGACTATCACCGTCAGTCGCATCCTCTACACCAGCGGCGTCCCTCTCATCGTTCTCGACGAGACTTGGATTCCGGCTAGGGAGGCCGTGTCTGCCTACACAATCATGTCCTTTGGCGAGATTGATGTTTACATCGATTTCGCTGAGCCTGCCCCACCCACCCCAGCGGTGATGATAGAGGCAGAAGAATCTTCTGGGTCCCCTTTGTCCGCGGAGGCAGCAGAGTTCCGGATCTCAGAAAACCCTAATCCCACCCAGCCCGCACCAGTTGCGGAGATAGTGGAGAAATCCGAGCCTAAAGAAGACCTAGCGGTCCAAGTCGAATCTGGAGTGGATCTCCTTGGAGAAGCCGGATCCTAGATCGACCCACCCGTGGAAGTCGAAATCTAGGAGGAGCTCATCAACGACACTGATTCCGGCTCTGATGATGCCGGGAAAGACAGGCCTTTCCTAAGGTACACACTGCGACGTATGATAATGCAAGATGCAAGCGCAGATGCAATTCTCGAGACCATCAAAAGGTTCGACAAAGCTGATCGCGATAGCCGCAGGTACCTCAGGAAGCATGCGTCGCACTTCGTCGGTTATGTTGGATCTGGATCCGGCTCTGCCGATGCTGGAGAAAACACCGACTCTGTGCTGGAGGCAATTGGAAAAAACGCCGCCGTACCCGCATCCTCGGATGAATCGATAACGTCAGCGGATTTCCGAAAGTTCTCCGCGGAATACGAAGAGGAGTATAACTCCAAAGCTGCAGAGGAAGAAGAAGCCATGGATGAAGGATCCGAGGAACATTCTCCCAAAGCGCAGGATGACATGGAAGTCGGAGATAATCCCGAGGTCTAGATGTCTGAAAGTACCAATTAGAGCTTGACTCCGGGAATCGGACCCAAAGCCATCTTTGCTACCGGCGCTGCCAAGAAGGAAAAGGAGAAGAATAAGAAGAACAAGACCCCGTCAAAATACCCTCTGACAGAAGAGGGGATTATCGAGGAATACGAAGAAGACTCGGATGGAGCACTTATCCCAAACGAGCCGAAAAAAGAAGAATCGGTGGATGGACACGTGATCACTGAAGGTGCGTGTAAACTCATCGATGCTACATTAACCACACCTATCCCTACAGCTGCAGAACTTACTGCTGAAGAACTAGACGAGAGGGCATATGCCCTAGAAGCGCGTCGTCAAGTACTCCTCGATGAAGCCAAAAACATTGATGAGGAAAAGAAACATATAGCATCCGGGGGGGAAGTACAACTCCAGGCAATACCAGAAGACCAGGAAGCGTCATACTAGTGACAACCAATTCCCGCAAATCCACGCCGTTCTTTTCGGAGATGAGATGGGGAAGCCTCGGAAAGATAGCAAAGGAGATTGGGTATATCCAACCCCAGTAAAGAATACCGTGGCAGCCCGAGAAATTCTATCGGCTAATCCAGGTCCAAAGGAGATCCGGTTGGGAATCAAACTACTCAACAAGGGACTGGAACAACAAAAGGTCGCCATGTACGGAAGTCAAAAACTAGTCTCGGATTCCGACCAATGTCGCATAGATCCGGCATGGGCTAACGTAAGACCCCAGCGCATTTCGAAGCAGCATCATCGCCCCGAATGCCGGGAAGACAATTATTCGAGAACCGGATCGTCCAGACAGCATCGCAGAAGTACGCGTGACTGGAGCAACGTCGCTCCAGCAGCCAAGCAAGATGCTATTGCTGCACTATATCCGTGGAACCCTCCCCGACGAGAGTCGAATGATTGAAGGGGAGAAGATAAAGAGAAAGGTCGGGAGGAGGATCGTCAGAAAATGCCACCTCCTAGACATGCAAGCCATCCGGATGAGCCTCATCATAGTGGGAACGACAGAAGAAGGAACGACGGAAACCATGCCGGCACAAGCCGGTAGGGGACTCGTCATAGTGAAGACCCTCCCCGGAACCGGAATAATGACGCTCCGAACGGAGGCCAGCGAACTGCCAGAAATAATCCAGCTGCCCCACCCTCTCCACCAAGTAGTCACCACAACGGCTCTCAAGGGGGACAAGGAGGACGACATGGCAGAGGAGGTGGTGGCAGAAGCCGAAGTCCGGCTCCAAGGCACCGTAACCACAGCCGACATTCAGGACGATCTTTATCCCCGAACGATGCAAGGCACAGGATCAATTCCAACATAGAGGCGCGGCGCTATGAAAACGATGATATCTACGTGGGCCCAAAGTGCTTCAGACCACGCATCAGAGCTACAAGGTTCCCGGAAGGATTTGCTATCTCAAGGCATATCCAAGCCTACGACGGTATTGCTCGGCCAGATACCTGGCTACAGGATTTTTTCCAAGCTTGCTGCATCGCCAAAGGTGGAAATAGCCTGGTCGCAACCCGATATCTCCCACTTATGTTGCGGAAGACGGCACGATCATGGCTTAATGAACTTCCGGAGAACACCATCCACAACTGGTATGACATACAAAGTGCGTTCTTTTGGAATTTCGAAGGCACATACCGGAGGCCCTGTACGGTCGGAGACCTACAGCGTTGCACCAAGAAGGCAGAGAAACTTGCCGGGATTACCTCGGACGAATGATCGACACCAAGAACTCCTGTGAAGGAGTAAACGATCAAACTACGATTGAAGCTTTCATCGCAGGACTCCCAATTGGTCCACTGCGCCATCGCTTGAAGTGTGACAAGGTCACTGATTTGGGAGAGATGATAGAAACAGCGAGCAAGTATGCAGATGCCGACGACGATGCAGAGGGATTACTCAATGCCCTAGCTGTGCCACAGTCAGCAAAACAAACAAAGCAACAAGCTCAGAAGCGCAAAAATACCTCGGAAGAGAAACCCAACACGGAAACGGCACTGGTCACTGCTACTTTCGGGTCTGGAGGACGAGGAGGACGCGGCAGAGGCCGCGGGTGTGGGCGTGGAACTTCAAGAGTCCAAGGTAGAGGAGATTAACAACCAGGCAAAACCTATTCTTGGGCCAACATTGCCAATAACCCATGTGTGCATCACCTAGACGCCAATGGGGGCTCGTCCCACACCAACGCCGAATGTCGTTTCAATGACGACATCAAAAGGGATGACACCACGGGCTACAAAGCTAAGCGGAAGAAGGGAAAGAAGAATCCCTAAAAAGAAAAAGAGACTAAGGAAGATTCCGACATGGAGGAAGTTGATGCCACAAATCCCAAGCCGGAAGGGAAGAAAAATTTTCTGACCAAGAAAGACACTTATGTCACCTTCTTCGGATCTCAACCAGCAAAGGTCAAGAAAGCAGTTCTACATGAGCTCAACGCAACTGTTCCAACTGTCCCCCAATTCTTGGACTGGTCAGAAGTGGCAATCACATTTGACCGCGCTGATCATCCGCCTAAATTGCACAGGCGAGGAAAATACGCCTTAATCGTCAATCCACTCATTGACGGTTATGGTTTCTCCAAGACCCTCATGGACGGTGGTAGCAGTATCAATATTCTCTATGTCGAAACACTACACCGGATGAAGATCTGGGAAACCCAGCTGAACCATAGCTCTATGATCTTTCACGGAGTTGTCCCAAGAAGACAAGCCAATTCCCTGGGAGAGATCACTTTGGATGTTACCTTTGGAACTCCAAAGAACTATTGGACGGAGGCACTTTCCTTCGAAGTGGTCCCATTTAAGAGCGCATACCACGCTATATTCGGACGTCTGGCTTACTAGGCTTTTATGGCTCGTCCGTGTTACATTTACAATATGATGAAAATTCCAGGTGCCAACGGCGTGATCACCATCGGGGAGACCCGATGAAAGTGCGAGAGTGCGAGGATGGAAATGCCGCCTTTGCCAAAGTCGTGCTGGATGCCCAGGAGTACCAGGAGATCAAGAAGAGCATAGATCCGTCCGAGATGCCCACAACAAAGAAGGAGGTGACAAAGCCAAATCCGGAGTTCAAGGCATCAGAAGAGAAGAAGAAGACGCTGTTGAAGGATGATGACCCCTCCAAGGTGACCCAGATAGGCGTAGGCCTAGGTAGTGCATAGGAAAGCGCGCTCGTCAAGTTCCTCCAAGCAAATCAAGATATCTTCACATGGCAGCCATCTGACATGACCGGAGTACCTAGGGAACTTGCCGAGCACTCTCTAAATGTCAATCCGAACGCTAAACCCGTCAAACAGTCCCTACGACGTTTCGGCGATGAAAAGCGTAAGGAAATAGCTAAGGAACTAGCACGGCTCGAGTTAGCCGGATTCATGGAAGAGGTCATCCATAGTGAGTGGTCGGCCAATCCTGTAATGGTCCCTAAAAAGGACACCACTGATTTAAGGATGTGTGTTGATTATAAGGCCTTGAACAAGGCTTGTCCAAAAGATCCGTTCACTCTGCCTAGAATTGATCAAGTTATCGATTCTACGACAGGCTCGGAACTCCTCTATTTTCTCGACGCATATTCTGGCTATCACCAAATCAGAATGAAGGAATCTGACAAAGTCAAAACTTCATTCATAACCCCTTTCAGAACCTTTTGTTTTGTCAGGAAGCCCTTTGGGCTGAAGAACGCAGGAGCTACCTACCAACGCACGATGCAGCGTTGCCTCCATGACCAACTCGGATGCAATGTACATGCATACGTGGATGATATTGTGATGATGTCCAAAAATAAGGAAACACTGATTTCCGACTTGGAGGAAACATTTGCCAATCTACGAAAATACAACATCATGCTTAACCCGAAGAAATGCTTCTTTGGAATACCAGCCGGAAAATTGTTAGGTTTCATCGTGTCTCAAAGAGGCATAGAGGTGAACCGGGACAAAATCAAGGCTATACTCAATATTTCCAGGCCAACTCGCCTGAAGGACGTACAAAGACTAACTGGTTGCATTGCTGCAGTCAGTCGGTTTGTAAGCCGGCTTGGAGAAAGAGCCGCGCCATTATATAAAATCCTAAAAAAGACCAAGGATTTTGTTTGGACATACGAAGCTGAAGCTGCACTACAAGACCTGAAGAAAGTACTCTCATTTGCTCCTATCCTTGCTGCGACGGAACCACACGAACCGATGTTGCTCTATCTTGCTGCGACAAATAAGGTCGTCAGTATCGTCATGGTGGTGGAGAGACCAGAGGAAAATCAGGAACACCTGGTGCAACGTCCGACTTACTTCGTCAGTGAGGTCCTGACAGAATCAAAACAGCGGTATCCGCACTATCAAAAGTTGGCTTACGGTGTTTTTCTAGCATCTCGTAAGTTACGACACTATTTTTAGGAGCATCCAATTACCGTGGTGAGCACTGCTCCCATGAGAGATATAATCAACAACAGTGACGCCATAGGATGCGTCGCCAAATGGGGCATAGAGCTTTCAACTTTTGATATTGAGTATAAACCTCGGACAACAATCAAATCCCAGATCCTTGCTGACTTTGTCGCTGATTGGACAAAGACGAAGGAGAACATGACCCTCCCTGAGTCGGAATACTGGACCCTCTACTTTGATGGGTCTAAGGCTCGAGGGGGCTCGGGGGCTGGCGTGGTGCTCAAATCAGCCCAAGAAGATAAACTTCTATACGTGTTGCAGATCCACTTCACAGCGACAAATAATATTGCCGAGTATGAAGCACTACTACATGGAATCCGGATTGCTAAGGATATTGGCATCCGACGTTTGATGTGTTACGGAGATTCGGATCTTGTTGCTCAACAAGTGTCGGATATTTGTAATGCAAATAAACACATGGCAGCTTATAAAGCTGTGGTGGATGATCTATCTAAATCGTTCGAAGGGTTTGAGGTTCAACACATCCCTCGAGCAGAAAATGAGGAACCAGATGCACTATCTCGGATAGGCTCTGCACGGAAAGAGGTCCCGGATGGCGCTTTTTTAGAGCACCTCAAAGTTCCCTCAATAAAGGGAGTAGATGAGGAATATCCGACCAAATCTGACTCACCTCTAATAGCAGTTCTAGCTGTAATTCCCAGCTGGACTCAACCCTACCTAGATTATCTGGTAGACGACAAACTAACCGAAGACGAGGTGCTGAGCTGGCAGATCATCCGACGAGCGAAAGCCTATACTATAGTTAAAGGTGAGCTCTATAAGCGGAGTGTTTCTGGGGGTTTTCAGCACTGCGTATCTCCGGAAGAAGGAGTGGAAATCTTAAGGGAAATCCACGAAGGCGAGTGTGGTCACCACGCTGCAGCCAAATCTTTAGTGGCAAAAGCTTTTAGACATGGATTAGTCAAGACATGCAAATGCTGCCAAAAGTACGCCAAACAAGCTCATGTTCTGGCTGATCAGCTGCGAACAATACCTATAACATGGCCTTTTGCGGTCTAGGGGCTTGATATGGTAGGACCATTTAAACGAGCTCCAAGTGGATTTACTCATCTCTTAGTGATGGTGGATAAATTCACCAAATGGATTGAGGCTAAACCTGTCACTAGTTGTGATAGAGCAACAACCAAAATATTTGTCGAGGATGTTATAATCCGGTATGGTTATCCGCATAGCATTATCACGGACAATGGGAGTAACTTTTCTATAGGACAATTGGCCGAATTCTACAATGAGCAAAATATACGGCTTGACATTGCGTCAGTCGCACATCCACAGGCTAACGGACAAGTCGAAAAAGCACATGGTTTAATCCTACAAGGCCTAAAACCAAGACTCAAAGCACTACTACGACGTGCTGCGGGGGCTTGGGCAGAGGAATTACCCTCTGTAATATGGAGTTTACGAACAACTCCGAACAGGTCAGCCGGATACACACCTTTTTTCTTGGTCTATGACGCAGGAGAAGTTCTTCCTAGTGATTTGATTCACACTTCTCCTAGAGTGGCCGCGTATATTGAAGAGGATGCCAAAATTTCTCGACAAAATGATCTCGACTTAGTCGAAGAAGTTCGCGTCGTTGCTGAAATGAGATCAACAGCCTATCAGCAGAAGTTACACAAGTATCATAGCCAGAGAGTAGGAAACATATCTTTCAATAAAGGCGATTTGGTTCTCTGGCTTATGCAGCAAAGAAAGCACAAACTTTCCCCAGTATGGGAAGGGCCCTTTTTAGTTAGTCGGGTATTGCACAATGGTTCGTATTAGTTAACTAACATGAGGCCAGTCAAAGAAAGACCTGATACTAAGAAGAGAAAGAGAGCTGGAGGCATTATGAATCCGTAGAGTTAGACAGACCGTGGAATATTGCTCAGCTACATCCCTTTTATTCTTAGTTTATCCTTCTTTGCAATCATATATATGTACATGTTCTGTGAGAAATAAAAGTTTTGGTTGCCTCAAGTTTTTCTGAGAAGTTTTTACCATCTTATTTCCGAATGATCATGTCATAATCGAAAATCCCAGAATGCTTGAAAGTAATTTATGCTCATGTTCGTTCTGGTTTAGATTTCCGATTCTAAAACTGCTACCCTCAGGTATAACTCTAAAGTTTCTAGTCTTTACTTTGGTTATTTGTCTGATTGCTGGATGCGGGCATTTTCCGAGTAGTGAATTGTTGGTACTGGAAGCCGGCTTTGTTTCCGAGTTTAAACTGGTTTAGCAATTGAGCTCCGTTGCTCGGCAAAGTTTCCGGCAGAAGGTTTAGCCGGCTCACGAAAGGGACGAGGCAGTAGATAAACGATAAGTATAGACGGAAAAATACAAGTACTTATGTAAACATTTTAGGAATGCAAAAAATTTAAAGCCAAAAGTGCTGAATAGATCAAAAGCTTAGCACTACTAAAGTTATAGTACTGCATATTTACAGGCCCATCATGTTTTTCAGAATAACACAAATATTTCTGGTAATCTATGATGTAGGAGAGGAAGGAGATGCTGGCTCGCTGGATACATCGCCTTGATATCGTTCCGAGATGTCCACATCCGAAACGGTATGGTCATCATTGGAAACTTCTGCTGATTCTTCTGGAGGCGGAGGCAGAGTGTCCACGTGGGTGAAGAAAGGAGTTTCGTAGATGGTCAAATCAGCCACGTGACACCCATATCCGGCACAGGAGTCCATGATGGCTTTGATGTCCTGCTCCTGGCCGTCTTAATCTACTTTGCAGTACCCTCTGGTCACTTGCCATATTTCCATGTTTCCATGGTGGCTCATGACCATGGTGAGAGCATTCTGCGCCGCGGTCCGCGTGTAGGACATGTTCCAATCCTGGACAAGTTGCGGCATCTCCTTTGCCTTATCCCGCACTTGAAAATCCGACATGCTGTGCATGTCCGGAATCTTGAGAGCTTCGCCAATGTCCTCAAGGGATTGGCAGAAGTCATGAAGCAGGTCACCGACTTGGGTAAGCTAGTGGGTGCGGGGCTCAGCGGAGTTGGAGTCCGTCAAGTTCAGAGGGCCTATAAGAAAAGATAAAGAAAATCCGACATTGAAAGAAGTCGAAGAAAATAGACAAGTCAGACAGATGGAACGTACCGAAAATGACGTCGTCAATCTTGGTCTTCTCTTCCCAAAGACTCCGGAGTTCAGCCCGGAGCGCCTCGGAAAGATGCCTCTCTCTGCACAACTCATTATTGAGGTTTGAGATTTTCTGATCTTGAGGAGCAATCTTGCGATCACGCTCGTCAGTGGCCATGGAGGAGGACTCAAGGATTTGAGCAATGCTCTTTTCATGATCCACCTTGAGCTGATCCAGCTCTTGGCGAAGTTCCTTGTTCTTCACCACCAAAGTCTTGAGGTTCTCGGCCTCTTCAATCATGGCGCAGGATTGTTTTACCAGCGCTGTAAGTCAAAAAAGAACAACATTTCAGTATAAATTCGACTATGAAAACATGAAAGACAAAGTTTGAGTCTCGGAATGTTTACCTTCGGCCTCATCTTTGGCAACTTTAAGCTCAGCATTTTTAAGTCGGAGAGCTTTGATCTCTCTCCGCTTATCACATACATTCTTCAACAAATCCTGGTTATAGGAATATACTTTCTATAAGTCGGAATACCCAAAGTCAGAAAGCTACTAAAGACTCGGGCTAATATTTTTGCTAATATCAGCATGAGCCTTGGGGGCTACACTAGTTCGTTCTTTGGCATCCTAAGGAAGCATAAACCCGGATTATTTATCCTACTTCATGCTTGGGGGCTAGAGGATATGATATGAAATAAAGGAAAAACAGGAGTTAGAATTCCGACTTACATATTGTTCGTGAGTAAGTTTATCCAAACTCACATTCACTTCTACAACAACCTTCTCAGTGAGAGTCAGAGGGGTCACTGGAGCAGTTGGAAGCTCACCGGACCTGATCCTCTCGTTGCAGAGACACACTTGTTCAAGAAGATCAGAGTGCTTGATGTCCTCTGCTTCTTTCGCTTCTTCTTCGGAAGATAAGTTTCTTTTCTCTAGGCATTGCCTGACCAGCCGCTAGATCTCTTCAGCAGATTTCTGGGACATGCCAAACTTGGTAAGTCCCGGATTGCTGAGAAGGTTTTCGGCAAAAGTTCCTACCGAGGGATCATTACCCAAAGAGGGTTCACCGTTATCTAAACCTTCACCCATGGTGACGTCAGTTTGCGATTCAAGGATCGCAGGCTCCGTTGAAGGAGCCGGATCTTCTGCGACGGCCAGAGAAGGAATGATCACCGGCGTTGCGGAAGGTTGAGGGGCAGGAGTCGAAGGAGCCACGGCAGAAGAAGCTATGGTAAGCTTTGTCTGTCGCAGGGGCTTCAAAGAAGTTCCCTTCCCCTTGCCCTTGATGAGCTGTTTAGCTCTGAGAATGTAATAAATTCGGAAACATTACATCTCGGAAGAGAATTCGAAGTAAAGTGCAAAAAGGTGGAAGTTGTGATTGAAAGTTACCTCTTCACGACGGGCACCTCCTTTGTGCCAACAGCCACTGTCGGAGCCTTGCGCTTCTTGAGCGGAATATCCGGCAATGGGACCACCTCTGTCTCCTGAGAAAACTCTGGAGGATATCCTTCGAGTGGAGCAAATTCCGACTCGGGGAGGTCAGCAAGCTGAAAAGAAGAAAACATATCAGTATTGCAACGTAACTTAAAGATTGAAACACACAAAAAGGTTTACTGTTAGAAGCTTACCGGCACTACGGGGTTTTCCGCCGTATGCATATCCAGAGAAATCTCCGGGATCCTCCTCTCGATCCATTCCCTTATCAGCCATTTAATCTGGCTTATATAGCCTTGTGTGGTGTAGGCTCTGGGGCTGATGCGGAGGGAGTCTTTCTTGGACGACGTGATGGAGTGCATCAGTCGGTCTCCATGGTACTGAAGGGGCTGGATCCGGCATGACACCCAGCATTGGACCAAGTCGGATCCCTTCAGTCCTTTGTGTTTGATCAAGTATTCGATCCGCCTCTTAGCGAGGATCAGATCGTCAGTGAGAGCCGGAGGAGCCTCGTCCCAAGACGGTTGGGCCGTGGCAGCTCCGTCGATGAAAGCCGGAAAATCCTTGTGATAGAAGAAGGTGGCTGGCCACTGTTTGACCGAGTCACTAGCTAAGATCTTGGGATATGCGTGCTCGCGTCTAAGTGAAAAACTAATGGTACCGGTGATATAAGGAACACCGGCAGTAATAGAATTTCTCCGGACATGGAAATAATATCGGAATAAGGTCAAACTCGGCCTAATGCCGAGAAATCCCTCACACAAAGCCGCATAGGCGCTCATCTCTAGTAGAGAGTTGGGAGGAAGATGGTGGAGTTGGACACTATAATGATCTATCACCTCGGAAAAGAATTCAGAGGGAGGAAACGACAAACCTCTGTCGAGGTGGGTGCCAAAGTGGACCCGCTCGTCGGCGTGCGGGTTGGGGACGGTCTCCTCGGCGCCGCTCCGCCAGTCGCCGACGCAAAGGAGCCCTTCTGTCTCCATGCCGCGGAGCTTCTCATCATCTAGCACACAGGGGATCCAGACCTCGCGGAAGCTTTCCTTCTCCGCCGCCGTCGCCGCCGTCGCCGCCGCTGCTGCCAAGCCAGAAGAGGACGAAGAAGCCATTTTTCCGGTGGGCAGATGACCTAAGATGGGCGACGCTGGAGGTTTTGGGGGAAAGCAGTGGAGCTCTGTGCGCGCCGGGGAAATTTGGAGGAGAGGAAAAGACAAAGGAACATGTGAAGAAAGGAGGAGGAGAATCCTCACCCCTTATATCCACCTAACTGCACCAAGATTCGTGCAAATGCTACAGTGTAACCGCCACGCATCGTGGAAGGAACTGGGAAGGACCCACATGATGATTACATCGCCTCGATCTCCGTGTACGCATTGAAACGACACCTCGGTTCCGCGAACTACGGACCCACCAATGGTCATGCTGACAAGATGTCTGTCAGATGACGTGACTTGACCATGACTTGTGTCAGGTGGTGTTAGAGATCAAGTTCCGGCATAGTTTGAAATCAAGCTGGAAAATCCAAGTAACCTGTTGATAGGTCCGACTTATTTTTAAGACCCGGATGGTATTTTTTGTTGTGAAGTTTCAGGAACCCTTCAAGATTCTGCAAGCCGAAGATCAAGCTAGACGATGATAAATCCGACTTTGGATCTTGGAGGCCTCCGGGGGCTGCTATTGGGGATATACTTTTCGGGTATCCTCACAGTTCCTCACTGACTAGGGTGGCCCACTTTGGGTTAGAGCTTTGCTTCACGGGCGGCCCAGTCAGGGAGAAAAGATGGAGTCCCATCCGTCTAGGGAAGGCCCAGAAGGCTTGCCGACTTAGGCCCATAGTGTTACTTGTAGTTCAAGATTTACTCTGTAACCGACTCTTAGTAGTAGCTGGATAGATCTCTCCTGTAAACCCTAGGCTGGATATCTATAAAGCCGTCCTAGGGAGAGCCTTTAGGGCAACTGTTGGGTCCGTAGCATAGAAAACAAAAAAAATTCCTACGATGAGAACTATACGCCAAGATCTATCTACTAGATACAGAGCAACAGGTGGACATACATCCATGGAGAACTTACCCTCGAAGACAACGAGTTTTGTTAACGAGTAGGAACTCGTGGTTGATGTAGTCGTACGCTTGCCGATCTCAAGATCGTGATGAAGTCCTTCAGGTCCAGCAGCTCCAGCACCATCAGGTCCAGCACCGTCAAGTTCAGCACCGCAAAGTAGCGGTGCATCCGTGATCGCACACACGTTCGGTCCATCGAACAACCTCCGCCTCCTCGCTCCAGCGATGCAGCGGAAGCAGCAACTCCTTTCTAGATAAGGCTACCGGGAACATGTATCTCGCTAATCCGAGACCATGGGGAATAACTAGAGGGAGAAGAGAACCTTCACGAGGAGGTGGTGCAAGATGAGAGGAGGGAGTGGGGGGCCTTTTATAGGGAGAGGGGGGGCAGCCCCTCACCATAGCCGGCGGCCAAGGGAGGTGCCCCCACCTCTTCCACATTCATGTGGGTGGAGCTCCCACTCACATAATTAGCCACCCACTCAAAATTCCACTCACCTCCATTAAATTTCCACCAAATTTAATGCAAGTTCTCATTAAATAAAACACTTTTATTTATTTTATTCAGAATTTTGTTAATTACATTAATTAACAAACATTCACATAAAACCCCCTGCAACATTTCAATATCACATGCAGAACCAATTTCAGCAATTTCACCCAAAACAATTCCGGTTTCCATCGAAATGATTCCAGCGCTTTCTTAAATCTTTATCTGAAACATATTTGCTCCTAAATGGTGTCGGTATCCCTTAAGTGTGTCACCCTACGGTTCGTGAATAACGCAGACATGATCGAGACCCCTCTCCGATCAATAATCAGCAGCGGGACCTGGAGATCCGTACTGACTCCCACATATTCAACGATGACTCTTGTGATCGTGTGAACCTTTAACGTCGTAACTAAATCCCCTTGTCTCGCGATATATTACATGTCCGAGATTCGATCATTGGCATCCAAATACCTAGTTTGATCTCGTTACCGACATGCACTCTTTTCTCGTTCCCGTGATATAACATTCTAGTGATCACATCACTTGCTTGCAAGCTATTTCAATGTGATATCACCGAGAGGGCCCAGAGTATATCTATCCGTCATCGGGATGGAAAAATCCCACTCTTGATTCATGAGCCTCAACATAACACCTTTGTAGCACTGAACCCACCTTTATAGTCACCCTGTTACGGTGTGACGTTTGATGTTATCAAGATACTCTTCCGGTGTTAGCAATTAACATGATCTCATGGTCTAAGGACTAAGATTACTTCGTATGATGTTATAGCAATATAAACATAATGACTCTGATCGTAATGCTATACTTCGGATGAATGTTCATCACATCATTCCACCAATGTTGTGACCTCGTTATTAACGACATCCAATGTCCATGATCAGGAAACCTTGATCATCTTGTTAATCAACGAGCTAGTTTATAAGAGAGGCATAACTAGGAACTTTCCTCTTTGTTTATTAAACACACATGTATTAACGTTTCCAAATTAATACAATTATAGCATGCAAAATAAACATTTATCATAAACAAGGAATAAGATAATAACCACTTTATTATTGCCTCTCGGGCTTATTCCCTTCAGCAACACTCTAAACACCTCAATAGTCTACAATCTCAACTCGCACAGGAGAAACCCTTGTAACCCATATTCTAGCTCTGCCGTATTACTGGATTGCTAGCAGGAGTAGGATCCGTCTAAAGCCGGCGGATTCGAACCTAGGTAAACTTGTGTCCTCACTGTCCCGGAACACCGTACGTCTCACACCCCTCTCTTCCGCACGCCTCGAGGACCCCCTCATGGTGTACTTGTCCTCAATCCGACGATAGTTTGTAGAACAACATCAAGTTTTCCCTTAAGTGGATCACCCAAGGTTTATCGAACTCAGGGAGGAAGTGGTCAAAGGTATCCCTCTCAAGCAACCCTGCAATCAAGATACAAGAAGTCTCTTGTGTCCCCAACACACCCAATACACTTGTCAGGTGTATAGGTGCACTAGTTCGGTGAAGAGATAGTGAAATACAAGTGGTATAGATATAAGACAACGATGCCATAAAATAGCTTGATGGCGTGGAAGAGACTAAAGGCAAACTGAAATAAAGATGGCAGCAAGCAAACATGTAACAGATCTAGTTGCAAACGAAGTTTCAATTCTTAGAAACAAGGCCTAGGGATCATACTTTCGCTAGTGAACACTCTCATATAAATATATTCTTCTTTATGGTACTACGCTGAACTACTCTCCGGTTGGACACTCTAATCCATGGTAGGGCTATAACAGCACACCTCAAAGTTCATCTTTCCCGTCTAGGTAACCCCACACTGTCACCTTGAGTACTAGATGGGTCCAACAAACACCACAATTTCATAAAGACATCCAACTCCAAATATAACTCATAACAAGTATTTGTAATCTCTAGCCTAAGTGCCACCATGGTGTGCACACTGTCAAATTCACACACATGGGGAGAGCAGAGATCTATTAAAGCACTTGAGTAGCAAGGTAGATCTACTTGATTACAAAGCTCATGATCACAATATGATCATGCATAGAGAGAGAGATGAACACATAGCTACCGCTAGAACCCTTAGCCTCGAGAGAGAACTACTCCCTCCTCATCATGGGAATTAGCAATGGCGATGGAGATGGTGGTGGAGATCGATGGCGATGGCTCCGGGGCACTTCCCCGTCCCGGCAGGGTGCCAGAATAGAGATTTTTTGTCCCCCGAATCTCCCTTTCGGTGGTGGAGGCGCTGCAGAACTTTTCGTGGCTAGAGGCTTGATGATTTCGGGTTTTTGCATCGGGAGGCATCTTATAGGCGAAGAGGCAAGGTCGGTGGGCGACCAGGAGGCCCACACCCCCGGGTGGCATGGCCAGGGCTAGCCCGCGCCACCAGGCCACCCTGGTGCCCTACTCCATCTCGTCTTCTGGCTCCGTGAGTCTTCCAGTAAAATATCGACTTTGGCTTTTGTCCAGTCCAATTCCGAGAATATTCATTTCCTGACTTTTCTGGAACCAAAAACAGAACAAGCAACTGGCACTGTGGCATCTTGTTAATAGGTTAGTCCCAGAAAGTGTATAAAAAGTACTCCAAAATTGGAACAAAACATAAGAAAGTATATAACCCAAGCATGGAACATCAAAAATTATGGATACGTTTGCAACGTATCAACATCCCCAAGGTTAACTCATGCTCGTCCTTGAGTAGGTAAGTGATAAAACGAAAGAATAATTTTTGAGGTGACATGCACCATCATAAGCTTGATCAAAGTATTTGTAAAACAATGATAGCTGGGATCATAGTACTTCAATCATAATATGAAAGACAAAGTTCTAACAATAAGACAAAGAAACTATGTTGCAACATGAATTAGGAACTTTCCTTTTTGTTTATTAAACACACATGTATTAACGTTTCCAAATTAATACAATTATAGCATGCAAAATAAACATTTATCATAAACAAGGAATAAGATAATAACCACTTTATTATTGCCTCTCGGGCATATTCCCTTCAGAGAGGCATAACTAGGAACTTTCCTTTTTGTTTATTAAACACACATGTATTAACGTTTCCAAATTAATACAATTATAGCATGCAAAATAAACATTTATCATAAACAAGGAATAAGATAATAACCACTTTATTATTGCCTCTCGGGCATATTCCCTTCAGTCTCCCACTTGCACTAGAGTCAATAATCTAGTTTGAAAAACTTTGCGTATTGAACACCTATGGCTTTCTGGTGTTGCATATACGCGATTGCTAGTGGTTAACATAATCTCCGGCTTTGAGAATTTCAGTTCCGTGTGTATTTGCATGTCTTTGCGTCTCTACGCATCACTCATTCTCAAATGAGATGGCATTGTATAAATTTGGTCCTTTGGTAGACCTTTAGTTCGTTCGGGTTAAAATATGTTGATACTATTGTCACACAACATATCTTCATAGTATTAGCCCACTTTGAACCACACCTAGTTTGATAACAAACTACTTAACACAAATGCCCTCCTATGCTGCTACTATAGCAGTCATATACTTAGCCTTTTGTTGTAGTATCCGTCACAATGTCTCAACTTTGGAACTCATCCAAATCCATCATGGAACATCCTTTCCATTACATTGTGCCACCCATAGTCTAAATTGAGATAAATTTAATTTGTATCTTGTGACAAAACTAGTATCAATGTAACACTTTACAATGAACTACCTTTAACTATTTGTCACTTATACATTATATATTCTTAGTTCTTCCAAAAGCTCAAAAGAGTATCTTTACTATTGTCCGATGATCATCTTATGAATCATTCTGGTATATGCTCATAACATTTAGAGCATAGGACATTATGGATATATACATATCATGGTATAATCGATCAAAATCTTCATGTGATTTTACTCACCAAGTGTTGAAACACTTGAATTTTGATACAATCCTTTCCATGCAGCAAGAACCTTTCTTGTTGTTTCCATATTGAACCCTTTCAATATCTCATATATGTATGTCTGGCACAACCATATTAGCGCCTTAATCTATCCATGTAGATATTGATGCCTAATATTCTGGGTTTGCCCAAGTCTTTCATCGAAATCTTATTTTAATGAAATCCTTAACTTGTGTCAATTCAAGATACTGATGGGTTCGTAGCATGGAAAACAAAAATTTTCTACCGCAAGAATGAACAAAACCCAGATCTAATCTAGATAAAAGCCAAGATCTAATCTATTAGACATGTGCAACGAGTTAGATACGAACTAACCCTCGTAGATCCGAAAGCGTTAACAAGATTAGATCTCGTGGTTGATGTAGTCGATCACTTGCCGATCTCAAGATCGTGTGGACGATCCTTCCGGCGTCGCGTTCCGGCAGCGCTTCCGCAGTCGGTCAAGTGGACGATCCTTCCAGCGCCGCGTTTCGGCAGCGCTTCCGCAGTCGGGCACACGTGCGGAGTCGAAGCAGACCTTCCTCTCCTCGTTCCAGCGAGCAGCGGAGGTAGTAGATCTTCTCCACGGAATCCCAGCAGCACGACGGTGTGATGGTGGTGGTGGAGTAGAGAATTCTGCAGGGCTTTGCCTATGCTTGTGCAGAAGAAAGGAGGAGGAGAGAGGCGGCATAGATTGGGAGTTATGGAGCAGGGGCAAGGGGTGGCGCCTCCCCCTTCTATTTAAAGGAGGGAGGGCCCTTGGGGAGGGGGAGTCCTAGTAGGACTCCCCACCTCCTTGGGCCGGCGGATTGGGGAGGGGGGGGAGGAGTCCTCCTCCCCCACGACTCCTAGTCTTGACCCACCAGGACTCCTTGATCCCTTCCTTGGTTTTCAAGCAAACTCCAAGAAATCTTCTAGAACCTTCCGGAACATTCCGAAACCTTCTAGAATCCTCATACAAATACTCCGGAACATTTCCTAACTCAGAAAATGATCCCCAATATATGAATCTTATTCTCCGGACCATTCCGGATCTCCTCGTGATGTCCCGAATCCAATCCGAGACTCCGAACAACATTCGGTCTCCAACGCATATTCCATATCTACTTAAAACAACTTCGAACCTTAAGTGTGTCACCCTACGGTTCGTGAATATGCAGACATGATAGAGACACATCTCCTATCAATAACCATCAGCGGGACCTGGAGATCCATAATGGCTCCCACATACTCAACGATGACTTCACGATCGATTGAACCATTTACATACGAAACCAATTCCCTTTGTCACGCGATACTATACTTATCCGAGGTTTGATCGTCGGTATCTCCATACCTAGTTCTACCTCGTTACTGATAAGTACTCTTTAATCGTTCCGTGATATGTCATCCCTTGTGACCCAGTCACATGCTTGCAAGCTAACTAGATGACATTCCACCGAGAGGGCCCAGAGCATATCTATCCGTCATATGGATGGACAAATCCCAATCTTGGTCCATGCGCTTCAACACATACTTTTAGAATACCCAATGACACCTTTATAACCACCCAGTTACGAAGCGGTGTTTGATGTCATCAAAGTACCCATCCGGTGATGGTGATTAACACAACCTCATGGTCGAAGGATTAGGTTACTATGTATTTGAAAGCTTATAGCAATACGAACTTAATGACTTGATCTTTATGCTACGCTTAGTATGGGTGTGTGTCCATCACATCATTCTCCTAATGATACAACCTTGTTATTAATCACATCCAATGTCCATGATCAGGAAACCATGGTCATCAATTAATCAACAAGCTAGTTCAACAAGAGGCTTACTAGGGACTCTTACATGTTTACAAAACACACATGTATTAGTGTTTCCTAATAATACAATTATAGCATGGGATGTAAACATTCATCATAAACACAAAGATATAATAATAATCACTTTTATTATTGCCTCTTGGGCATATCTCCAACAGTCTCCCACTTGCACTAGAGTCAATAATCTAGATTACATGGTAATATACCTAACACCCATGGCGTTCTGGTGTTGGTCATGCTTTGCCCTAGGGAGAGGTTTAGTGAATGGATCTGCCACATTCAGATCAGTGTGTACTTTGCAAATCTTTATGTCACCATCTCGGACATACTCGCGAATAGCGTGGAAACGTAGCTTGATGTGCTTCAGCTTGCTATGTGACCTTGGCTCCTGTGCATTAGCTATGGCACCTGTGTTGTCACAGTAGATGGCCATCGGGTCCAACGCACTGGGAACCACGCCAAGTTCAGTAATGAATTCCTTCATCCAAACGGCTTCTTGTGCAGCCTCCGAAGCATCTATGTATTCCGATTCAGTTGAAGATTTCGCTACAACGCTTTGCTTTGCACTCCTCCAGCTCACTGCGGCACCATTCAAAATAAATACGTATCCCGATTGTGACTTCGAGTCATCCGGATCGGTGTTCCAACTAGCATCGGTGTAACCGTTTACAACAAGCTGTTCATCACCTCCATAAGAAAGAACCATACCCTTAGTCCTATTCAGGTACTTTAGGATATTCTTGACCGCTGTCCAGTGTTCCATTCCAGGATCAGTTTGATATCTGCTAGTCAAACTAATAGCATGTGCTATATCCGGTCTTGTACATAGCATTGCATACATGATAGAACCTATGGCCGAGGCATAGGGAATATTATTCATTTTCACTCTATCTTCTGCCGTAGCTGGACTTTGAGTCTTACTCAAGGTCTTACCTGACAACATGGGCACGAACCCTTTCTTGCTATCTTCCATTCTAAACTTCTTTAGAACTTTGTCCAAGTATGTACTTTGTGAAAGCGCTATTAGGCGTCTTGATCTATCTCTATAAATCTTGATGCCTAGAATGTATGCCGCTTCGCCAAGATCCTTCATTGAAAAACTATTATTCAAATAGGTTTTGACGCTATTAAGAAGTTCTATATCATTCCCAATCAACAATATGTCATCTACATATAGTACTAGGAATGCTACAGAGCTCCCACTCACTTTCTTGTAAATACAAGCTTCTCCATAAGTTTGTATAAATCCAATTTTTTTGATTACTTTATCAAAACGTTGATTCCAACTCTGGGATGCTTGCTTCAGTCCATAAATGGAGCGCTGAAGCTTGCATACCTTGTCAGCATCTTTAGGATCGAAAAAACCCTTGGGTTGTACCATATACAACTCTTCCTCAATGTCACCATTAAGAAACGCCGTTTTGACATCCATCTGCCAAATCTCATAATCGAAATGTGCAGCAATTAATAACAAAATCCTCACAGACTTTAGCTTCGCTACTGGTGAGAAAGTCTCATCATAGTCAACTCCTTGAATTTGTCGGAACCCTTTCGCGACAAGTCGAGCTTTATAGACGGTAACATTACCATCAGCATCTGTTTTTCTCTTGAAAATCCATTTGTTCTCGACAGCCTTACGACCATCCGGTAAGTCCACCAAAGTCCACACTTGGTTTTCATACATGGATCCCATTTCAGATTTCATGGCTTCTAGCCATTTGTCAGAATCTGGGCTCACCATAGCTTCTTCATACGTCGCAGGGTCATCAGCGTTGTCCACCAACATGACGTTCAAGGCAGAGTCATACCAATCAGGAGTGGTACGAACCCTCGTTGACCTGCGAGGTTCAGTAGTAACTTCATTTGAAGTTTCATGATCATTATCATTAGCTTCCTCTTCAATTAGTGCAGGCGGCACAAAAACATCTTCCGGTGCTGCGCTACTCTCAAATCCGAGAGAAGGTTCAATAACATCATCGAGTTCTACTTTCCTTCCAGTCACCTCCTTCGAGAGAAACTCCTTCTCAAGAAAGGATCCATTCTTTGCAACAAAAACTTTGCCTTCGGATCTATGATAGAAGGTATACCCAATTGTTTCTTTAGGGTATCCTATGAAGACGCATTTCTCCGCTTTGGGTTCTAGCTTATCAGGTTGTAACTTCTTTACATATGCTTCGCAACCCCAAACTTTAAGGAACGACAACTTAGGTTTCTTACCAAACCACAATTCGTACGGTGTCGTTTTAACGGATTTAGATGGTGCCCTATTTAAAGTGAATGCGGCTGTCTCTAATGCATAGCCCCAAAATGATAACGGTAAATCTGTAAGAGACATCATAGACCGAACCATATTTAAGAGAGTTCGATTACGACGTTCGGACACACCATTACGCTGTGGTGTTCCCGGCGGTGTCAACTGCGAAAGTATTCCACATTTCTTTAAATGCATGCCAAACTCATAACTGAGATATTCACCTCCGCGGTCAGAACGCAGAAATTTAATCTTCTTGTTACGATGATTTTCCACTTCACTTTGAAATTCCTTAAACTTCTCGAAAGTTTCGGACTTATGTTTCATAAAGTAGACATACCCATATCTACTTAAGTCATCCGTGAAAGTGAGAACATAACGATATCCACCATGCGATGCTACACTCATTGGACCGCACACATCGGTATGTATTATTTCCAGTAAGTCTGTAGCTCGCTCCATTGTACCAGAGAATGGAGTCGTAGTCATTTTTCCCATTAGACATGCTTCGCATCTTTCAAGTGATTCAAAATCAAGTGATTCAAGAAGTCCATCTGAATGGAGTTTCTTCATACGCTTCACTCCAATGTGACCAAGAGGATAGTGCCACATGTATGTAGAATTATCATTCAATTTTATTCGTTTAGCATCTATGTTGTGAACATGTGTATCACTACTATCGAGATTCAGTAAGAATAAACCATTCATCTCAGGTGCATTACCATAAAAAATATTACTCATATAAATCGAACAACCTTTATTCTCGGACTTAAAAGAGTAACCGTCTCGTAATAAACAGGATCCAGATATAATGTTCATGCTTAACGCAGGCACCAAATAACAATTATTCAAATTTAAAACTAATCCCGAAGGTAGATGTAGAGGGAGCGTGCTGGCGGCGATCACATCAACCTTGGAGCCATTTCCAATGCGCATCGTCACCTCGTCTCTTGCCAGTCTTCGTTTATTCCGTAGCTCCTGTTTCGAGTTACAAATATGAGCAACCGAACCAGTATCAAATACCCAGGCACTACTACAATTACTAGTAAGATACACATCTATAACACATATATCAAATATACCTTTCTTCTTGATGTTGCCGTTCTTCAGATCCGCCAGGTACTTGGGGCAGTTACGCTTCCAGTGACCAGCACCCTTGCAGTAGAAGCACTCAGTTTCAGGCTTAGGACCAGCCTTGGGCTTCTTAGCAGAAGTGGCAGCTTTCTTGCCGTTCTTCTTGAAATAGCCCTTGTTCTTCGGCTTGCCCTGTCTCTTGAAATTGGTGGTCTTATTGACCATCAACACTTGGTGCTCCTTCTTGATCTCCACTTCAGCAGTTTTCAGCATGGACGACAGTTCAGGCAATGTCTTGTTCATGCAGTGCATGTTGTAGTTCATCACAAAGTTCTTGTAACTTGGTGGCAGTGATTGAAGGAGACGGTGAATCCCCAATTCATTAGGAATCGATATTCCCAACTCTTGGAGCTTGTTTGCGTACCCAGACATGGTGAGCACGTGCTCGCTAACGGAGCTTCCCTCTTCCATCTTACAGTTAAAGAACTTTTCGGAGGCCTCATAGCTCTCCATGGCCGCGCGAGTCTCAAAAATTAGCCTGAGCTCCTTAATGATCTCGAACGGGTCGTGGTGCTCAAAACGCTTCTGGAGCTCCGCTTCTAAACCGTATAGAATGGCACACTGAACTGTGGAGTAATGATTTTTCCGAGTGGCGTAAACATTCTTTACGTCATCGATGGCATCATCTGTAGGTGGGTCACCTAGCGGTGCTTCGAGCACATAGGTCAACTGACCAGCCCTGAGGACGATCTTCAGTCCACGGAACCAGTCTATGAAATTGCTTCCATTGTTCTTAAGCTTTTCTTTCTCTAGGAACACATTGAAATTGATGGAGGGGGTCGCCATAATCTACAACAATTTGCAAGTAGTTTAGACTAAGTTTATGACAAATTGAGTTCAAATTTAATTCTTAAACTAACTAGGTGAACTCCCACTCAAAACAACATCCCTCACATTGTCTTAGTGATTACACGAACCAAGTCCACTACACCAAGTCCGATCTTCACGAGAGAAGATGTAGTTTCATCGGTGAAAAATCTTCATGTTCATCATATCATTTATATGACTCATGCTCTACCTTTCGGTATTCCGTGTTCCGAGACCATGTCTATACATGCTAGGCTCGTCAAGATAACCTTAGTTTCCGCATGTGCAAATCTGGCTTGCACCCGTTGTATGCACACGTAGAATCTATCACATCCGATCATCACGAGATGCTTCGAAACGGCGAGTCTTAGCAACGGTGCCAACTAAGGGTGAACACTTTATTACTTGATATTTAGTGAGAGGGATCATCTTATAATGCTACCGTCGCGATCTAAGAAATACAAGATGCATAAAGGATTAACATCACAGGAAATTCATAATTAGTGTGATATGATATGGCCTTTTCTTCTTGCGCCTTTGATCTCCATCTCCAAAACACGAACATGATCTCCATCATCACCAGGATTGCGTCAAGGTCAGTGGCGCCGCTTCATGGTTGTCCATCATCACTAGCAACTATTACAACTACTTGGAATAAAGCTATTACAAGATGAATAGACACGCAGGTCTTAATAGAATTAAAGACAACCATTAGGCTCCTGCCGGTTGCCATATTACAACAAGGATCATTGCATAAATCAAATACAATCATAATCACATGATGGCCATATCACATCACAAAACCCCTGCAAAAACAAGTTAGACGCCTCTAATTTTCTTTGCATTTTTTACGTGGTTTGGGGCTTTCGCATAAGACCGATCTTACCTACGAACAAGAACCACAACGTTGATACAAGTGTTGTCAGATGCTCATTGTAAATTGAATCTTAACTATGGTGGGAGAGACAGACACCCGCAAAGCCACTTGTGCAAAGCAAGTTGCACGTCAAGCGTGGAGCAAGTCTCATGTGCGATGACATGTAATGTTAGCCCGAGCCGCTTCATCCCACCATGCCGCAAGATGCAAAGTACACACTAAGACACCGACAACAAAAGCATCAACGCCCACAAAAACATTGTGTTCTACTCGTGCAACAGATCTACGCATAGATACGGCTCTGATACCACTGATGGGTTCGTAGCATGGAAAACAAAAATTTTCTACCGCAAGAACGAACAAAACCCAGATCTAATCTAGATAAAAGACAAGATCTAATCTATTAGACATGTGCAACGAGATAGATAGGAACGAACCCTCGTAGATCCGAAAGCGTTAACAAGATTAGATCTCGTGGTTGATGTAGTCGATCACTTGCCGATCTCAAGATCGTGTGGACGATCCTTCCGGTGTCGCGTTCCGGTAGCGCTTCCGTAGTCGGTCAAGTGGACGATCCTTCCGGCGCCGCGTTTCGGCAGCGCATCCGCAGTCAGTCACACGTGCGGAGTCGAAGCAGACCTTCCTCTCCTCGTTCCAGCGAGCAGCGGAGGTAGTAGATCTTCTCCACGGAATCCCAACAGCACGACGGTGTGATGGTGGTGGTGGAGTAGAGAATTCTGCAGGGCTTCGCCTATGCCTGTGCAGAAGAAAGGAGGAGGAGAGAGGCAGCAGAGATTGGGAGTTATAGAGCAGGGGCAAGGGGTGGCCCCCCCTTCTATTTAAAGGAGGGAGGGCCCCTGGGGAGGGGGAGTCCTAGTAGGACTCCCCACCTCCTTGGGCCGGCGGATTGGGGAGGGGGGGAGGAGTCCTCCTCCCCCATGACTCCTAGTCTTGACCCACCAGGACTCCTTGATCCCTTCCTTGGTTTTCAAGCAAACTCCAAGAAATCTTCTAGAACCTTCCGGAACATTCCGAAACCTTCTAGAATCCTCATACAAATACTCCGGAACATTTCCTAACTCAGAAAATGATCCCCAATATATGAATCTTATTCTCCGGACCATTCCGGATCTCCTCGTGATGTCCCGAATCCAATCTGAGACTCCGAACAACATTCGGTCTCCAACGCATATTCCATATCTACTTAAAACAACTTCGAACCTTAAGTGTGTCACCCTACGGTTCGTGAATATGCAGACATGATAGAGACACATCTCCTATCAATAACCATCAGCGGGACCTGGAGATCCATAATGGCTCCCACATACTCAACGATGACTTCGCGATCGATTGAACCATTTACATACGAAACCAATTCCCTTTGTCACGCGATACTATACTTATCCGAGGTTTGATCGTCGGTATCTCCATACCTAGTTCTACCTCGTTACTGATAAGTACTCTTTACTCGTTCCGCGATATGTCATCCCTTGTGACCCAGTCACATGCTTGCAAGCTAACTAGATGACATTCCACCGAGAGGGCCCAGAGCATATCTATCCATCATATGGATGGACAAATCCCAATCTCGGTCCATGCGCTTCAACACATACTTTCAGAATACCCAATGACACCTTTATAACCACCCAGTTACGAAGCGGTGTTTGATGTCATCAAAGTACCCATCCGGTGATGGTGATTAACACAACCTCATGGTCGAAGGATTAGGTTACTATGTATTTGAAAGCTTATAGCAATACGAACTTAATGACCTGATCTTTATGCTACGCTTACTATGGGTGTGTGTCCATCACATCATTCTCCAAATGATACAACCTTATTATTAATCACATCCTAATGTCCATGATCAGGAAACCATGATCATCAATTAACAACAAGCTAGTTCAACAAGAGGCTTACTAGGGACTCTTACATGTTTACAAAACACACATGTATTAGTGTTTCCTAATAATACAATTATAGCATGGGATGTAAACATTCATCATAAACACAAAGATATACTAATAATCACTTTTATTATTGCCTCTTGGGCATATCTCCAACAGATACATCATTTTCAATCAACAATATGTCCTCTACATAATGTATTAGAAATATGTCTCAGCGCTCCCACTTAATTTCTTGCAAATGCAAGCATCTTCATCATCTCCGATGAATTTAAACTCTTTGAATAGTTTCATCATGGTGAAGATTCCAACTCCGCTATGCTTACTTCAACTATTGAAGTTTACATGCCCTTTTAGCACCCTTTGAATTAACAAAACCCTTCGGACCATGTCATGTACACGTCCTAGGTAACCATTCTATTAGAAGAACCTTGTTTTTTTATTCAACTACCATATACCAAATTATATGTAGTGGTTGCTACATTAATCCGTCAAGACTAAATATCGCTATGAAAGATCAAATCTTGTCATAGTCAACTCCTTGAACATTGCCGTAAACTTCTTTCCGACATGTCGACTATTTCATAGATGTTAAACATCCATGTCTATTTCTTTATAGATCCAAACACGACCGATAGGCTTCACGCCTTTTCGGAGGGTCTTCCAAGTTAAGAAACTTGATTTCTCGTGTATGGATACTATTACGGATTCTATGACTTCTAGTCATTTTATGGAGTCAGGGCCCATCATCGCTTCTTTGCATGCAGTCGGTTCATCATTGTCAAAACAATAACGACTTTTGTTTCAAATCTTACTATTTGATTCTTACCGACCCACATGGTTCAATAAGAACTCTAATCTCCAAGATCACACCCTTTGTAATCACGGGAGCCATGAGCATTGTGGCCGCCACCGGGACACTTTCCGACGCTGTGCTACTCAGCACATATAGCTAAGGTTCAACAACCTTATCAAAGTTTTATTGTCCTCCCACTTAACTTTTCACGAAAAATTCCTTCTCAAGAAACTTGACGTTCTAAGCGACAAACTCTTTTGTCCTCGGTGTTATGGAGGAATTCCCAACAAATTCTTTGGGATAACCAACAAAGACGTGCTTATCCGACTTTGGTTGTAAACATTTTACTTATGCATAGCATACCAAAATTTAAGAAAAGACAATTCGGGTTTTATCCCAAACCATAACTCATATGGTGTCATTTCAACGGATCACGATGGTGCTCTTTTCAGTGTAAAAGCGGCAATCTCTAAAGCTTTAATCTTTAAAACATAATGGCAGTTTTATAAATGACACCTTTGATCTTACCATGTCAAACAAGGTTTGATTTGATCTCTCGAACATACCATACTCCTGTGGTTTATCGGGAAATGCAAATTCATGGAACAATTCCTGAAATCTTAGGTGTTTTGCTAAACCTGTAACTCAAATATCTTCCTTTATGATCAAATCATAAACTCTTTTATTTTCTTGTTACAATGATTTTTCACTTCATCTTGAAAGTCTTTGAACAATTTTCAAATGTTTCATACTTCTTCCTTATTAAGTAAATATATAAATATATTCACTCAAATTTCCGGAGAAAGCATATGAAGCAAAAAGATCCATCACATATGGCTACACATAATGGACTATATACATCAATATGCATAATATCCAATAAGTTAGTCATCCGTTCCTCTTTGGCCTATGGACAGAGTTTCCATTATCTTGAGGGAAGTTTCACAAGCATCAATTGATCAAAATCAAAAGACTCCAAAAATCCATCAAGATGGAGTTTCTTCATGTTTACTTTCCATTATAATTCAAATAGCGATGTCACTTCATAAGTGATCTTCCAATCATTTGTCTTACGACATTTTAGCAATAATATTTATGGATGTGATTTCTCCAACTAGACTTGTAAAAGTTCATCCATCCTTTATGGAATACAGTAATTATTTGAACAACCATTGTTCTCATAATACCGGAACAAAATAACAAAACAAATCTTGAAGGCTAGGTTTGACGACAACGAAAAACACAATAACACTTTATTTGTTTTCGATGAACATCATCACTTATTCTTTTGCTAGTTACTTAGGCCGTTGCAGTTCATGAATTGTGTTGTTCTGTATGACACTTCACACCAACCAATTCGGTATCCAATACCGGTATCCAATACCTCAGAACCACATTGTTTAACAAGCAAGGAATAAAACCATAACATGTACATCTTCTATATACCTAAGTTGGACATCTCCAACCTTTTCTTTTCTGCCAAATATTTTATAGATTCTCTTTCAACAATTCCTTTTCTTTTAAAAGAATCTATCAACATCAATAGTGGTGTCATTCACATGACACATAGTACAAAGCGTATATAGTCAAATACTAATACCTTTGGACTTGCACTTTGAAGTGGATCACCATCATCAAATGTTTGGTGTTCTTTCAAAGATCCACTCTTTAGTAATCTATTAGTGTAGTAAACATTTTACTTACATCTTCTATTCATACTTATCATGACAACTTTCATGATCAAGCTACTATAGCCTATAAGGAAGAATCGCGAGTATAATGTTAGTTCCCAACACCTTTTTGGGAGATCCAGATGCCTAGCATCTCCATCCTTCACAAATTCTCATTCAATATGAGAACATGTATTTTGCTAAATTATACTCTATCATAATGCAACCAAAAACATTGTTTCAGATATCACAATATCTTCCACACATGATGGTTCCTGAAACTATTCTTTCAGCTCCTAGATAACCTTGATATTAAAACAATTTTTTGAATATCAATAATCATGAAGGCAAACATGATACTTTAGATACTAACGTTGGAATTCTTACTCTTTATTTAATACTACTTATTAAACTTCATGGAGTAAATAGAGTTTGCTGAAAGTTTGCAATAGGACTTATAAACTTTAAATTGACATTCAAAGCAATACGATACCAGTTCGTAAAGTAAATATCCAGAATTCTATAGTTCTATTATCTCAAATAAAACTAAGTATAAGGTAGTGAACATATGCCAATGACTACAACAAATTATGCAAATTCACTTCGATTTAGTTTATGACAAATAGAGTTCGACTAATCCAAATTAGAAATGAACTCCCACTCAAAAATGACACCCCTCGTGCCTTTTTGGTGATTACATGAACCAAATCCACTACACCAAGTCCGATCATCACGTGAGTCGGTGTAGCTTCAAAGGCGAGCATCTATATGGGCATCATATCAACTATATGACTCATGCTTAACCTTTCGGTCCGTGTTCCGAGGCCATGTCTGTACATGCTAGGCTCGTCAAGTAAGAACCTTAGTATTCGCGTGTGTAAAACTGTCTTACACCCGTTGTATGAAAGCGTAGAGTCGAGAACACCCGATCATCACGTGATGTCTCGAAACACGATCCATAAAATGGTGCATACTTAAGGAAGAACACATTTTATCTTGATATTTAAATGAGGGATCATCTTATAATGCTACTAGAAGCACCAAACTAGCAATATAAGATGCTAACATCTAATGTGTAAAGTGAGATGATATGGTCCATGCATTTGATCTCTGTCACTTGCATCGTGGTATGATCTCTATCATTCCTTTGTGTGTAAGGCCAAGGTCTATGGAACTTACACGTTGAGTGTGTTGTAAGAGTATCTATCATACATCTACTTACAACAATACCATATCAAGACACTAGCCCAGCAACGATCTAAACTAGACGCCTCTAATTTATCAATTGCAAGTTTTACATGGCTTAGGGATTTCGGAGATAGAACCGTTCTTACCTACGAACATGAACCACAACGAGGATAACCAAGTTATTAGCAACTCGTTGTAAATCAGATATTGACTATAGTAGGAGAGACAGACACCCGCCAGCCACTTATGCAAAACAAGTTGCATGTCAGTCGTGGAACCGGTCTCATGTACGATGACATGTAAGGTTGGTCCGGGCCGCTTCATCCCACTATGCCACCAATATCCAAAATACATAGAAGATGCAATAACATGATCATCATCGCCCACATATAAACATATGTGTACTACCCGTGCAAAGCACCTACGCATAGATCAGGCTCTCATACCACTGTTAGGTCCGCAGCATAGAAAACAAAAAATTTCCTACGATGAGAACTATACGCCAAGATCTATCTACTAGATACAGAGCAACAAGTGGACATACATCCATGGAGAACTTACCCTCGAAGACAACGAGTTTTGTTAACGAGTAGGAACTCGTGGTTGATGTAGTCGTACGCTTGCCGATCTCAAGATCATGATGAAGTCCTTCAGGTCCAGCAGCTCTAGCACCATCATGTCTAGCACCGTCAAGTCCAGCACCGCAAAGTAGCGGTGTATCCGTGATCGCACACATGTTCGGTCCACCGAACAACCTCCGCCTCCTCACTCCA
The DNA here is from genome assembly GCA_910589775.1 of Avena eriantha. Lineage (NCBI taxonomy): Eukaryota > Viridiplantae > Streptophyta > Magnoliopsida > Poales > Poaceae > Avena > Avena eriantha. Next base: position 98,654,879 of record OU342743.1, on the reverse strand, counting down.
GCGATGCAGCGGAAGCAGCAACTCCTTTCCAGATAAAGCTATCGGGAACATGTATCTCGCTAATCCAAGACCATGGGGAATAACTAGAGGGAGAAGAGAACCTTCACGAGGAGGTGGTGCAAGATGAGAGGAGGGAGTGGGGGGCCTTTTATAGGGAGAGGGGGGGCAGCCCCTCACCATGGCCGGTGGCCAAGGGAGGTGCCCCCACCTCTTCCACATTCATGTGGGTGGAGCTCCCACTCACATAATTAGCCACCCACTCAAAATTCCACTCACCTCCATTAAATTTCCACGAAATTTAATGCAAGTTATCATTAAATAAAACACTTTTATTTATTTTATTCAGAATTTTGTTAATTACATTAATTAACAAACATTCACATAAAACCCCCTACAACATTTCAATATCACATGCAAAACCAGTTTCAGCAATTTCGCCTGAAACAATTCCGGTTTCCATCGAAATGATTCCAACGCTTTCTTAAATATTTATCTTAAACATATTTGCTCCTAAATGGTGTCGGTATCCCTTAAGTGTGTCACCCTACGGTTCGTGAATAATGCAGACATGATCGAGACCCCTCTCCGATCAGTAATCAGCATCGGGATCTGGAGATCCGTACTGACTCCCACATATTCAACGATGACTCTTGTGATCGTGTGAACCTTTAACGTCGTAACTAAATCCCTTTGTCTCGCGATATATTACATGTCCGAGATTTGATCATTGGCTTCCAAATACCTAGTTTGATCTCGTTACCGACATGCACTATTTTCTCGTTCTCGTGATATAACATTCTAGTGATCACATCACTTGCTTGCAAGCTATTTCAATGTGATATCACCGAGAGGGCCCAGAGTATATCTATCCGTCATCGGGATGGACAAATCCCACTCTTGATTCATGAGCCTCAACATAACACCTTTGTAGCACTAAACCCACCTTTATAGTCACCCTGTTACGGTGTGACGTTTGATGTTATCAAGATACTCTTCCGGTGTTAGCAATTAACATGATCTCATGGTCTAAGGACTAAGATTACTTTCGTATGATGTTATAGCAATATAAACATAATGACTCTGATCGTAATTCTATACTTCGGATGAATGTTCATCACATCATTCCACCAATGTTGTGACCTCGTTATTAACGACATCCAATGTCCATGATCAGGAAACCTTGATCATCTTGTTAATCAACAAGCTAGTTTATAAGAGAGGCATAACTAGGAACTTTCCTTTTTGTTTATTAAACACACATGTATTAACGTTTCCAAATTAATACAATTATAGCATGCAAAATAAACATTTATCATAAACAAGGAATAAGATAATAACCACTTTATTATTGCCTCTCGGGCTTATTCCCTTCAGCAACACTCTAAACACCTCAATAGTCTACAATCTCAACTCGCACAGGAGAAACCCTTGTAACCCATATTCTAGCTCTGCCGTATTACTGGATTGCTAGCAGGAGTAGGATCCGTCCAAAGCCGGCGGATTCGAACCTAGGTAAACTTGTGTCCTCACCGTCCCGGAACACCGTACGTCTCACACCCCTCTCTTCCGCACACCTCGAGGACCCCCTCATGGTGTACTTGTCCTCAATCCGACGACAGTTTGTAGAACAACATCAAGTTTTCCCTTAAGTGGATCACCCAAGGTTTATCGAACTCAGGGAGGAAGTGGTCAAAGGTATCCCTCTCAAGCAACCCTGCAATCAAGATACAAGAAGTCTCTTGTGTCCCCAACACACCCAATACACTTGTCAGGTGTATAGGTGCACTAGTTCGGTGAAGAGATAGTGAAATACAAGTGGTATAGATATAAGACAACGATGCCATAAAATAGCTTGATGGCGTGGAAGAGACTAAAGGCAAACTGAAATAAAGATGGCAGCAAGCAAACATGTAACAGATCTAGTTGCAAACGAAGTTTCAATGCTTAGAAACAAGGCCTAGGGATCATACTTTCGCTAGTGAACACTCTCATATAAATATATTCTTCTTTATGATACTACGCTGAACTACTCTCCGGTTGGACACTCTAATCCATTGTAGGGCTATAACAGCACACCTCAAAGTTCATCTTTCCCGTCTAGGTAACCCCACACTGTCACCTTGAGTACTAGATGGGTCCAACAAACACCACAATTTCATAAAGACATCCAACTCCAAATATAACTCATAACAAGTATTTGTAATCTCTAGCCTAAGTGCCACCATGGTGTGCACACTGTCAAATTCACACACATGGGGAGAGCAGAGATCTATTAAAGCACTTGAGTAGCAAGGTAGATCTACTTGATTACAAAGCTCATGATCACAATATGATCATGCATAGAGAGAGAGATGAACACATAGCTACCGCAACCCTTAGCCTCGAGAGAGAACTACTCCCTCCTCATCATGGGAATTAGCAATGGCGATGGAGATGGTGGTGGAGATCGATGGCGATGGCTCCGGGGCACTTCCCCGTCCCGGCAGGGTGCCGGAACAGAGATTTTCCGTCCCCCGAATCTCCCTTTCGGTGGTGGAGGCGCTGCGGAATTTTTCGTGGCTAGAGGCTTGATGATTTAGGGTTTTTGCATCGGGAGGCATCTTATAGGCGAAGAGGCAAGGTCGGTGGGCGACCAGGAGGCCCACACCACCGGGTGGCATGGCCAGGGCTAGCCCGCGCCACCACATGGTGTGGCCACCCTGGTGCCCTACTCCATCTTGTCTTCTGGCTCCATGAGTCTTCCAGTAAAATATCGACTTTGGCTTTTGTCCAGTCCAATTCCGAGAATATTCATTTCCTGACTTTTCTGGAACCAAAAACAGAGGAAAACAGGCAACTGGCACTATGGCATCTTGTTAATAGGTTAGTCCCAGAAAGTGTATAAAAAGTACTCCAAAATTGGAACAAAACATAAGAAAGTATATAACCGAAGCATGGAACATCAAAAATTATGGATACGTTTGCAACGTATCAACATCCCCAAGGTTAACTCATGCTCGTCCTTGAGTAGGTAAGTGATAAAACGAAAGAATAATTTTTGAGGTGACATGCACCATCATAAGCTTGATCAAAGTATTTGTAAAACAATGATAGCTGGGATCATAGTACTTCAATCATAATATGAAAGACAAAGTTCTAACTATAAGACAAAGAAACTATGTTGCAACATGAAAAGGCACAAACAAAGATTCATGAGTAACAATGCTTTGCAAGACGTTTGTTTGTTTCACATAAAGAAAACATACCATAATGGCATTCAGCTTGTCCCTCATAGAGTAGCAAACAAAAATGCAAAGGACACCTTCAAAGTTTATAAAGGTGACTAGATACAAATAGTTTAAGAACAAGCAATATCAAAGTTATGCATCAATCAACAAGTGTTGGGACAATGCTCATAGAACTAAGAATGGCCACTATGCTCTCAAAGTTGGTGCATAAAGATAGAAGGTGGAGACTCAATATAAAGTGGAAGAAAGGCCTTCATAGAAGGAAGTAGGGATTCAAGTTTCATAAAGAGCTTCCAAAAATTATGGTACTTAATAGTTTTCAGCTCTCATTGCCCCTATCATAAGCATCTTGAAGTGATTAAGGTTAAAGTGACACAACTAAGAGGATATGCTTGACAAGTTATAAGCCGAAATCTCATGCCCCTTACTTACGAAGACCGAACCTCATGCTACTGAACTTTAGTCACAAGTAAGCTCTTGTCGTTGTAAGTACATATGCATCATAAAGAACCGCCAACGGGGTACCCCTTGCACATGATACATGAGCTATCCCATAATCAAAATGACAAGGCAAGCAGACAATAGGCATCTCAGCGATCTTTTTATTTGCTATTTGCATAGGTTTTTATTGAGGATGCTTCATAGAGTGATCATTATGGTGATGCTGCAATTTTCCACCATGATTAGGCATGGCTTAGGCTAGCGGCTCAGGCGCTTCTCTAAGACACATACAAACTCCATGATCTTACAAGTTCCCCTTTTATTTCGCACCGCCGAGATCCATAAGCAAAAGAACATGATATCAACGGGGTACAAAGTACACGTGCAATGTTGAAAGCGTTCCCCATGATACATGGTTCTGCTAACTTCAACTTATAAAGCACAAGCATATATGCAACAAAGATGGATGCTATGGTTCAAGTTTATTAAATGCAAAAAAGTAAAGTGTACCATCAAGTTCGTGAGAGCTTTAATCACTAGTTTTCTCATAACAAGTTTAATTCGGAAGGTAGACAAAAACATGAATATACTTGGAGTAGCATATGCTAGTAGGTAGGTATGGTGGACTCTTTGGAATAACTTGGTTTAAGGAGTTGGATGCATGAGTGGAACTCATACTTGGTTACGGAGGCTGGCAAAAGACTGGGAGCGACCAACTAAGAGAGCAATAATAACCATAATCACGCGGAGCGACAAGACATCATTAATCAAAGCATAAAGTGATACTACAAGTTTAAAGCTAAAGTATCATCAAGGATATGGTGACTTGGGATAGTCATAACATGGTGTGAGCATGCGCCAAGTCAACCCAAATAAAGCATCAAAGGAGAATACCACAATACTTTAGTATGCTAAAACAACGCATGATTCTTCCAAGGCACATTAAGCAATATCAATTGTTTATAACATGTCATGCTACAGCAAATAATACTAAGCCTAAAGCCAAAACAATATCAAGCATGGCATGACAAAGCATGGTCCATAGTCAAAAATAAGCTCTCTTTACCACTGAAGCATGAACTTTCCTCCTCTTTTCCAATCCTGACCAAACTATTTGAAAACTAATGTATGAAAGAGGGGGTCCAACCAATTTATTCAGCAAACTAAGAAAACCAAGCAAACGAAAACCAAAATGAAAATGAAAAGGAAGACGCTCCAAGAACAACACAACTGTGCATGAAACAATAAAAATGAAGCGTTTGGAAGAAACCTGAGATTTTTATTGATGAAGAAGGGGATGCCTTGGGCATCCCCAAGCTTTGACACTTGTACTTCTTGGATATTTCTTGGGGTGACACGCGTGGCATCCCCAAGCTTGATCTTTAGTCCATCCTTCATCTCATTACTCATTCCTTCCATACACCTGAATTTTTTTCCTTCATACAAAACTTCACACAATCTTTATTAGCAACATTAGTGCACTCAAGATAATAGGTCTTTAGGTTCAGTTACAACACCAATAAAACTTCCATTAGAACACAAGCTACTGTATCACTTTCTTTAAAAAGTTCAAATGATCAAAGAGAACTCAAAGAGGAACCAACAAGAAGCAAATGCAAATAATGGTAGAAATCTGTCAAAATAGACCAGCAGGTAAATACCAATTATTTCGAAGACCTTCTGTTGCTCAAATCGAAAAGTGTTGAGCTAACGAAAGTTAGATAACAACCTGGGGCAGAAGCGCAAAAATTCACGCTTCAAAAGGACGTACAGAGATTTTACACGAATTTTTACGATGAAGCACATAAATCTGTTTCGAGACAACAACTTTCCCAATCATTACTTCTCTCTCATTTGAGGTTACTCTTGGCACAAAAAAGCAAATAAAAAGGATAAGGAGCGGTTATTACTGAAATAATAACTGCCAAGACTCAACTAAAACTTTTGGGTTATCTCCTAATAAGTACTTTTCTTTAACGCCTTTAAGTTAGGCTTGATAGTTTGAGAAGATGCTCACATAAGAAATATGAATTGAAGTAAAAGAGAGCATCAAGAAGCAAATTCAAAACATATTTAAGTCTAAGCCACTTCCAATGCATGGGAATCTTGTAAATAAACAAGTCATGAAAGCACAAAGCAACAAGCATAGGAAAGTAAAACAAGTGCAACTTTAAGACTTTGAACATAAAGAGGGGAAACCTAATAATATTGAGATACATAAAACCATGTTTCCCTCTCTCATAATAACTTTTAGTAGCATCATGAATAAAATTAACAATATAACAATCACATGAAACATTCTTATCATGAGCCACATGCATAAAAGAATTAATACTCTCCTCATAAGAATAGTCATTCTTATTAATTGTAGTGGGAGCAAATTCAACAAAATAGCTATCATTATTATTTTCATCACTATAATCATCAAATATAGGAGGCATATTATAATCATAATTAATTTTATCCTCAATAGTTGGTGGACTGAAAATATCATACTCATCATTGTAATCATCATATATTGGAGGCATAGTATCATCAAAGTAAATTTTCGCCTCCATGCTTGGGGGACTAAAAAGATCATTATCATAAAAACCAGCTTCCCCAAGCTTAGACTTTTCCATAGCATTAGCAATAATGGTGTCCAAAGAATTCATACTAACAACATTGCTATTAGCATGCAAATAAAGTTCCATAGGTTTTTTAATTTTCTCTTCAAACACTTCATGTCCTAACTCAAGATAAATACTATAAAGCTCTCTAATTTTGTTGTTGTTTTACATTAAGCCTAACTAGTGAAAACAAGAAACAAAAGGACAAAATTCAAGAATCCAAAGGAAATAACTTCGAGCACTCACACCAGAGAATGTGAGTACCTTTTACCTTACCTCCCCGGCAACGGCGCCAGAAAATAGCTTGATGTCTACCCGCTTCTATTCTTGTAGACAATTGTTGGGCCTCCAAGTGCAGAGGTTTGTAGAACACCAGCAAGTTTTCCCTTAAGTGGATCACCCAAGGTTTATCGAACTCAGGGAGGAAGTGGTCAAAGGTATCCCTCTCAAGAACCCTGCAATCAAGATACAAGAAGTCTCTTGTGTCCGCAACACACCCAATACACTTGTCAAGTGTATAGGTGCACTAGTTCGGCAAAGAGATGTTGAAATACAAGTGGTATGGATATAAGACAACGATGCCAGAAAATAGCTTGATGGCGTAGAAGAGACTAAAGGCAAACTGAAATAGAGATGGCAGCAAGCAAACATGTAACAGATCTAGTTGCAAACGAAGTTTCAATGCTTAGAAACAAGGCCTAGGGATCATACTTTCGCTAGTGAACACTCTCATATAAATATATTCTTCTTTATGATACTACGCCGAACTACTCTCCGGTTGGACACTCTAATCCATGGTAGGGCTATAACAGCACACCTCCAAGTTCATCTTTCCCGTCTAGGTAACCCACACTGTCACCTTGAGTACTAGATGGGTCTAACAAACACCACAATTTCATAAAGACATCCAACTCCAAATATAACTCATAACAAGTATTTGTAATCTCTAGCCTAAGTGCCACCATGGTGTGCACACTGTCAAATTCACACACATGGGGAGAGCAGAGATCTATTAAAGCACTTGAGTAGCAAGGTAGATCTACTTGATTACAAAGCTCATGATCACAATATGATCATGCATAGAGAGAGAGATGAACACATAGCTATCGGTAGAACCCTTAGCCTCGAGAGAGAACTACTCCCTCCTCTTCATGGGAATCTACAATGGCGATGGAGATGGTGGTGGAGATCGATGGAGATGGCTCCGGGGGCACTTCCCCGTCCCGACAGGGTGCCGGAACAGAGACTTTATGTCCTCCGAATCTCCCTTTCGGTGGTGGCGGCACTGTGGAACTTTTCGTGGCTGGAGGTTTGACGATTTAGGGTTTTTGCATCGGGAGGCATCTTATAGGCGAAGAGGCAAGGTCGGTGGGCATCCAGGGGGCCCACACCACCTGGTGGCATGGCCAGGGCTAGCCCGCGCCACCACATGGTGTGGCCACCCTGGTGCCCTACTCCGTCTCATCTTCTGGCTCCGTGAGTCTTACAGTAAAATATCGACTTTGGTTTTTGTCCGGTCCAATTCCGAGAATATTCATTTTCTGACTTTTCTGGAACCAAAAACAGAAGAAAACAGGCAACTGACACTGTGGCATCTTGTTAATAGGTTAGTCCTAGAAAGTGTATAAAAAGTACTCCAAAGTTGGAACAAGACATAAGCAAGTAGATAAAACTAAGCATGAAACATCAAAAATTATGGATACATTTGCAACGTATCTGCGTTCCACTTTCTCTGAATGCCACAAGTTGGTTCTGGTAGTGGCATTGGTGAATTTTCAAACACCGTTAGTATTTTGCCATGTAGTCGTGACACATGGAAACCGCGGCGCACCACTAATAGAAATGTCTGCTATAAGGGTTTTCTACTAGTGTTGTATGCAAATGCTATGGCCATATGCAAATTTTTGAGGGATTTCGATGCTTTGGTGATCTTTTTTCAGCGAAACCCTAGTTCGGGGCCCTGTAGATCTACCCCTCTAGCGTTGTCCGTAAGAGGGTTGACCAATGAATATTTATCTTTGCTCTTGTTTGTTTAGACCGTTGATACATGAAAAACCAAGATTGGACCCAAGATTTCAAAGTATTCCCTCCAGTTGTCTAGACACGGGAGTTTTCCCGTATATCTTTTTATATGGGCCCATGCATATGTGATCAAAAGATTTGTTTTGAAGAATCAAAATCTTTATATTGTTTGATTTTATGTGTATATTACAAGTAACTAAAACTACAATGCAAAAAATTAACATGGAAATTAAACATAAGTAAATGGAAGAAAGTGGGAAAAAAGACGTGACAAAGACCCGTGGCGACATACGTGGTATGACAACAACTCTCGATAAAGCGACGACTAGGCTACACCGTTGGTGGCCGGCGACACAGGTCGAACTATGCTGATGGACATTTTTTTGACAGTAGGTATCCCAGGATTGTGCCAACGGCCATGACAAATGGTCGTCGACATAGCTCCTAGCAGTTGTCATTTCCCTATTTTCGTGTAGTATTATATTCCCCTTTTCGAAAAAAATCTACCATATTCTTGCTTCCCCCTTTTGCCCGCTGTGCTCTCCTCTCCTCAAAATAGGCTTTCGTCCCGCTATATTAATATATTAACCACACCATACTGCCAAAGAGAGTTCGAGACGCAATAAAATGCCCAAAAGGAAAAAATAAACAAAATGGAGATTAGGGCAGGTCGACTAAACTACGGTGACCCGCAACCGCTGTGCCCTTCAAAAATGTACCACCTTCGAATATTAATATAGCAACCACACCATACAGCCAACGAGAGTTAAAGACCTAATAACATGCCCAAAAGGGAAAAGAGAAAATGGAGACTAGGGCATGTCGACTAAACTATGGTGACCCGCAACTACCGCGCCCTTCGAAAATGTACCACCACGCTCCTAGCATTGAAGCGGAAAGTGCCAAGCAGCACCTTCAAGAAGGAAAGTGATACACTTTCTACCCGACCGATGATCGTAGGGTTTCCCTTGACACACAGAGGGAAGTGGACCTAGGGTAGCCACACTGCCCTCCAAGAAGGAATGGTGCCACCCAAAGGAGACACCGTGTCGATGTCGATCGAGCCAACAAGGATTTCTCCCAAAAATCCCATCCACAACCCTCGGACGATCCCATGCATAGGAGCCCTACAAGGTCAAAGCCTTGATGTAATACCTCGGACACTATGCTCTAAGCAACAAGCTGGTATGATCCAAAAGTGGACATGACGTACTACCGTGGGGCCGAGCAGCCACACACAGTAGGCCCACCTCGTTGAGCAGGGCACAGTACCAGCCAACCATCCCACCCATTTTTATGATCATAGCTTTAGGTGCGAGCGGCGTAGTCGACAGGTAAAGCGATAAAAAACATACACAAATGAGTATGTATGTCAGCAACATACAATAGTACATTAGAGACACACCATCTAAAAGAAATAGAAATATTGCAACACCATACGATAAGATCCAAATATCCTAGATAGATATAATAGTTTAGGATACATCCTCATACATCACACATCAGAGTACCAAGCGGAAGCAGAAAACAAGATCCGAGTACGGAAAAGAAGCAAATTTTCATAAGATGCCTCTAAAATAAGCACATTCTGCCCATAGATCTCACGGATCTCCATCCCTGAAATCTGTACACCTTACAGTCATTGCCACCATCATCAGTCACCTTAACATACTAGTCTTCATATGGTTGTACCTAACAACCTAATCAATAATTTGTGTGAGACCGTAGAGGTACTCAATAAGTCTTAATGCATCTAAAAGGAACAAACTGCGGGTAACGCAATTGCAGCAAAAGATAATATCTAAATAGTTTTATAGAGACACACTACAACATCCGCCCAATCAGAGATGGGTGGACGCTCGTTAATTAGTAGTAACAGTTATATAAGTAACATAATAAACATCGCTGACCCTCCTTCTCACTTACCGATGAGAAGGCAGAAGAACATCCCATCCGTTGGCAATTTCCATGAGCGTTGCACCATTTACTAGTCATGTCTTAGTCAAATTAACCACAGTACTTTAGTTATAGTTATCTATGATCGAGAAACTGTGCTCCAAGTCGTCCATAATCGCGGACACGGCTTTCAGAAAGATTTACCCTGCAGGGGTGCATAAATAGCAACACATGCACAATCAACCTCGGGAAGAACCAAATAAAAAGCAACGAGGTCTCATGACAACGGATTCACATGATTCATAAATTATTTCAGGGGACCACCTCAATAAGCTACCCGCAACGAAGTTGGTTGGCTCCAAGATGGACCCAAGGTTTGTGATGATGGTGGTAAACGACTGGGAACCTGAAAGTGTGAATGGGCTTGTCGATACAACATAAACGTGTCACGGGCTTCCTAAATAGTACATGCGCTCCACGCACAATCATAAATAAAGTTATGAATTAATTAAGAAATATGCATTTAATAGTATTTAAGTTATTTCGAAATTTTAAGCTATTCAAAAATATTTTGGATGGCATATTAGTAGTCCTTGCATTTTTCTTATTAGAAAACATATATCATTTGTATTATTTGAATTTATGAATTTTAAAAACATTATTAAATGCAATTTAATTCAAATTGGGTCAAAAGTCAAAGGTTTGAGTAGTTAGAGTTGACTCTAGTCAAATTTGAATTTAGGTTTGAATTCATATTTGAAAACATTCATATTTCTTTTTATAAGTTTGTGCAGATTTAAACTATTTAAACATATATGAATTGATTTGTATTTATCACATTTCTGGAATTTTATTTATTTAGCAAAAGAATCGGAAACTTTTGGTACTTGGCCAATGTCTAGCCAAAGACAATGATAGGTGGGTCAAACGTGCTGACTGGGCGTTGACGAGGCAGGTACATGTGGGTGTGAAAGTGGCGAAGGGGAGTGCGGGTTGAGGGGGTGAAAAACCCGGGTTGCCTTTTTGCAAAATCACTATCTAAGAATCGATTCACGAAATCAGCTAGCTGAGCTGATCTTGAGAGGACGATGCCAACTAATTCGTGAAGAATTTTGATATGCCGTAAGAAGTAAAGTTGGAGAGGGATCAAGGATCTTCAATTTTTGTGTTCGGAGTTTCATCAAATGAGGTCTGCCATGCTCAAAAAACTTAGGATAATAGAGGAGCACGCTGCTGCGATGTACGCCGAAAGCAGCTGCTCAATTCCAGAGCGCGACACGCGCGGCGAGCGGCCTGGTGAGCACGGGGCTACAACGCGTGCCGCGCGGCACGGGCAGAGACAAGGAAGAAGGAGAGGGCACAAGAAGGAAGGGGACTGCGAGGTGGATCCACTAGTAGAAAACGGGCCTTTCGTCCGGCCATTAGTCCCGGCCGTGGCTGGGGCCGAGACTAATGGTCCGGACCCTGATACCTTTGATCCGGATTCACGGATGTAGTATAATAGCCTTTTCCCTACAAGACCTAGGTTTAATCGGACCTTGGAAAGCACTGCTAAAAGGTAATAAGAAAGGACACGTCTACAAGACTTTGTTTGTTCGTTGTACCTTAGTTGACCGGACTAATCTAGTTTACTTTATAATGGCTTTGAATCAATGGATGGAGATAGGCCAGGGTTGAAGATCCACTTGCAGCTGCACATCAAATGGGATGAAATATAATAATAGGAACAATCATGTATAGTGTTTGTATTGAGATAATCTTTGTGGGCAGCATATCCTAATATTCTAGAGCCCCCATGATGCAACAAGCATATCAATAGACTTTTAATCCAACCAAGAACACACCAAAGCCACGGGTTGCAAACGATTATTAAGTGTAAACACAGATTAAAGCTTTAAGTGGTGAGGTTGTTGTTGATCCCAAATGGGGCACTAAGCGAAGACCGTACTTCCCTTTCTATCACTAAGTTTCCTATGAGATCGCCGCTAGCCAAGTATCTCACCTCAAGCCTTTATCAATCTATGGGATCTTGGGTACCTACAAGTCCACAGATCGAGACGAGATACAAAGAAACAAAATATACAAGTCACGAATACAAACAAAATACAATTCTCCCATGATCTAGATGCACATAATTGCTGCGAGGTTTCTCTCCAACCCGCAGCCCGTGAGGACTACTCCCTCATAACGAATAGATCGGAGATAGAAAACATCATGCAAATACTTAGATTGAAATAAAATATTCGTACAATGGTCGCCAGATCACAAGGAGATCTAAAAGTACAAAGCAATGGCTATGGATAGTGGAGGGATGGATGGTGGAAGTGATGAACAATGGACGAACAATGGTGTGGATATCCTTTGGGGGTGTTGTGATGCAATCTGAGAATGACGGCTCGCTGGCCGGCGGCTGGAGCCTCAAAATATATAGGCGTCTTCATGAAAGTTGTAGGGTTTGACGAGACGAAGCCGTCACCACCTGGTATGGGCGGGCGGTATGGGCATACCACGCCCGTACTAGTGGTCATTAAGCGCACTGACGCCCTGGTTGGCTTCTCCAATTACTTGGCCATGTGTATTTCCTCAAAATCCTTCATTATGACTCCTTATTTCACCTTAAAAGTAGTGATTTCCTGCACACCATAAATAAAATAAGGGATTTTCATATCTTTGCAATTATTAGTCATTAGTGGCAAGGTTGAGAGTTTATTTGGCAATTTCTTGACCAAAAACAATGTTTAAACACAGTGGAAGATGGCAAAAATCGGAGCCATCAACTTCCCCAAAGCTCAAACCTTGACCGTCCTCAAGCAAGAAGAACCAAAAGAACTATAAGGAATTCAATGTTTAAACTTGAAACAACGAGAATAGGAGTTCATTTACATTAGGTAGTCGTATGTGATCAACACTTCATTCATTCGCAAAGCTTATAAAAGTTAGAGAGATGACAAGAATACTATGCAAGCTTCGGTAAGTCAAGATAATCAAAGTAAAGTTCAATATAAGTATAAATAACTAGGAGTATAGCAATCGATCCAATTCCTCTAATTAACTCTCAGCTTGCCAAGGAACACTTAAGATGTTTAAATAGCATAATTGAGTAAGAGAGTTTCATGTCCCAAGTAGTATAACAATGAAGTGTCTTATTTACACCCACATCAATATATCAAGTCAATCTAAAACACTTCTAATCCAATTATTGTCTTTCAAGAAAAAATAGTAAAGTAGTAATGAGACCATGCCAAGGACTTGTTATGTGGATCCTCATAGATATCTTTTTTCTTTCTTTCTTTTTCACTTCATTTTTTCAAGGATTGCTGTTTGTTTCTTTTTGCTAGTATTTGCACAACCTTTGAGAGTACCAATACTTTTTCCCATACATATACACGGATGCCAATCATGTCATCAACTCATAGCTGAAATCCGGGGTTATACCTTAGATCATTCAAAAGCTACCAGAGTTGTTGGCATCCAAAAGGTGTGCTTCAGAGACATAGAACAAAGTTGTCTCGCATCTTTTTCTCTCTTTTTTAGCTAGAACCGTGGTTTGATCCACAAGGTTAGCTTTGGCATGCGTCACAATTACCACTAGACTTTATTTTAATCAAATAATTCCTTTCATGAGTGTTGTCGAGACTGTCAAAATATCTATGGGGTTAAGTATAATCAAGGGTATACTCTCAAGACAATCATTCATCAAATAATCATAAATTTTAGACTTTTTCTTGTTGTACTTGTTTCTCATTATTATTTCCAAGGCAAGACTCGGTTAAAAAAGAACTAGAGCAAGAGATTCAACAACTAATCATCGTACTAATAAAAAGCTTTACTCTAACCATATTAAATTACTTCCCACTAGCATGCATCTTTGCAAATCAACAAACTAAGATAAACAATTCAAACTTCATAAGTAGGAGACATAGGACATACCTCTCATAAGTAACTTCCTGATCCTCTTCCTTATAGGGATGTGTTCCTTCAAAACTAAAACACAATTACTATCGAAATGATATCAAACCAAAGAGGCAAAGTATGAATCCATGTTTACGAAAAAAAGGATAAACGGAAAAATATTTTTGTATTTTTAAGGATGGGAATTAAAGAATAGAAAGAACTTGCGACCAAGCAAGGACTAAAGAAAAACAAAAGAAAACAAATAAACTAAAACGAAAGGAAATTTAAAAAGCAAAAGAGATAAAAAAGCAAAGTGTTCGAACAAGCCAACACGAGTGTTTCAAAGCTCACAAGGAGCTAGAGTACAACCTCATTTTACACAAATAAATTTTCTAGGGGAACACATTGCCAAGCTCAGGATTTTGCAAGCCCCTTTGTTGTTCATTGTGGTGGTGGTGAATAATCTCCCAGGTTCCATTGGCTGCTCCAATCATGGAACTGGGTGGCGAGGCTTGCAACAACATCTCGAAGGTTGATGGAGAGGTTGTTCATGGTGTGAATATTTCCTTCAAGTGCATAGATATCTTCATAGGTGGTGTAATAGTCTGGTGGCTGCACATCATGTTCGGGTCCTTCTTGTTCTACTTCTTCATCTTCTTCTCCTCCCACGAGTATTTCTTGATGGGGTAGATTAGCTTCGACGTGCGCGTCATAACGCAAACGTCCATCCTCGATAGAGAATAGACCATTAGGCAAAGGAGCAGGAATCAAGTGATCTGCTCCAGGTATATTGAAGAAATATCTACCATGATTTTTAGAAATCATACCACATGCTCTTAGAGTAGATGGACCGAGACGGTTACCTCCAGTCAACACTTGGATGTTAACTAGGTTGATGTGAAGTGCGCATGCAAGAACAGTCACAACTCCTCCTCCACATATGGGTCCTCGAGATTGAAGAGCTTGATGCTTAAGATAAAAACACAAGTGCCCAAATTTGGCATTGAGTTACAATTGATAAGTGCATCTTTTGCGAGGATCAACATGTCCTCCTCATTAAGTCTAGTAAACTCACCACGTGCCTGCAATATGTTAGCAATAACATAGAACAAATATCGAATGGCAGGATGATCAATTTGGTTCCCCTTGGGTGTGTATCCACGAATCGTCATCAAATTAAAGTATTGTACATGAAGGAGAAGGATCTTGAACAAAGGTAGTTGTGCGTACGTCAGTGGTGTTGTTGGTAAGCATTGAACCCATTGGCTGAGTGTCAAAGTATACTCACAGTTCATAAGGCGGAATTTGATTCGATCAACTCCAGGCCTTTGCTCGTCGGAACAACCATAAGGATCCACCGTGTGTGTCAAGGTGCTGAAGAACTCAAGTGTCAAGAGGCGGTACATTGCAACATCCCGAAAGACAAAATTGTACACGCCAACATTGTTGCAAAGTAAATCGAAATCATCACGAATGCCAAGTTGGTTCAGTATATGAGGACACACCCACTTGGTGGACTTGATCTCTCGAATCTTGAAACGATCAAAACGGGTAAGATGGAACTCCTCGGTGAACTCGATGCCAAGTGACTCGGGGTTAACGTATCAACGGGTGGTGTGGAGGAATCCGCAGCCATCTCACATGTACGACTCCTCGTGTTCATCTAATAAATAAAAACAAGACAAAGTAAATAAAATTGCTAATATTTTTTTTGGTCCAATAGAAACATAGCATAATTGATTCACTACACTAACTACTAAAAGAAAACTCCTCTAAAAACAATGCTTAGCATACTTAGTACCAAGATTGAATCAAGAACAAGACCCATGTCTAGATTGACAATGATGAATGACTAAGCCTAGCTTTTGCATAAATAAGTTGGGGATCGGAGGAGAATCATACCTTAGATCGAGTGAGTGCAAAGAATCGAAGAAAGATTGAGTAAATTTGAAGATCCAATGGAGGTGGTTTGAAGTTTGGAGGAAGAAGAAAGAGAAATAGATGAATTGGGATTTTTAGGTTACCTGCTCAGGCAGATTATGACATCCGCGTACTCGGTACGGGCGGCTTCCCTTGGGGCTTCCCTTGGGGGCGATGACTGCTCCCAAGCGGTGTACTCGGTACGGGCGCACGGTACGGTCGCACGTGCCCGTACTGCTGGTCATTAACTATTCAGAGACTTTGCTTAAAATCTGATGTTTGCTCAGGGTACGGTACAGGCGTGTCTGACTGTACTAGTGGTCGTTGATACCTTCGATCCGGATTACGAATGTGGTATAGCTCTTTTTCCCTAGTGGACCTAGGTTTATCGAATCCTTAGGAAGTAGAAGCGTAGTGAAGTTACTTTAACAGACCTTCGGGAGTTTTAGAATTCCTTTTATATTTTTATCGGACCAAGAGTTTTCGTCTTTTTGTTGTTGTCGATGATGGAGAGAGAGGGCCTAGGGCGTTCGGTTTCACCTATAGCTGTGCAAAACATCTGATGGGAATAAAAGATAAAGATAAAGTATGCATGTAATTGTTAGAGCAAGATAGATTATATGTGGGCAGTGCATCCATAATTGCTATTGCCTCCGCAACCTCTTATAGCAATAACCTACTAGTCTCATCCATAGAAGAAAGAGAACTAATGATATGCATAGTGACGTCACCGTTAATCTCAAGTAAATCCCGCACATACAGCCGTACTACCCCTTCTGTCACAAGGGTTCCCAACCTTCGGATTAGTCATTACTCATACTCCCTATACTTGGCTCAATCCTCGGGGTCTTGGGTACCTGACAAGTCCTTAGATTGAGGCAAGAGAGGATACAATAATCATCATGTAATACAAACTAATACATGATCCCATCTATGAGAAATAACATGCACAAGAGCTACATGGCTAGGCCGAAGCCCTTAGCCCAAGGAGAATTACTCACACATAGATATGAGATCAACAATCACAAATATTGTAATCGGAATCATAAGATTGATAGCAATAGTCTTACAATATCTCCAATCAAAGATGAGATCTACTATTACAAGTGGTGGAATATGGCTATGGTGGTGGAGAAGGGTTTGGAGATTTGAAGGCGGATGGTGATCTAGGGAAGAGACTTGAGAGCGAGGCAGAGGGTCGAGGGCTGTTTTCTCGTCGCCCAAGGCTTCTTTATATAGGGGTACCTTCACGAAAGTTGTTCCGTTTGACCTAGCGGTGGTGGCGCCAACTATACGACCAGAACTATACGGCCAAAATTTTATTCCAGTCGTATAGTTGGTCGTTAAAGCATGTGCCTCCACTTCACGGCTCCTGGTTTCTTCTGGTTGTTGGAAATCTCATATCTTTGACTGTAATGTAGTGATTCCCATCTTCAAACCACATTATCGGTGCAAGGAAAAATAGCATGAAATGATTGCATACCCCTTTGATTATTAGGCATTAGTGGCATGGTTTAGAGAGATATTTCATCAAAAGTATGAATGATATCCAGGTTAAATGTGGACGTGGATGGCTATATTTCAAAGCCATCAACCTGCCCAAGATTAAACTTGATCGTCCTCGAGTAAGAAAACCAAAATCAAAAAGGAACTCAGCATTTAAACTGAAATAACGAGATGATGATCTTACTCATGATTGGTAGTCTCATGTTTCCTCCACTTCATAAATCTGAAAAACTTCAGCATAGATAGAGTAATGGCAAGCATATCATATGGATTTTTATGCATCCTTATAGCGCAGCAAAATTATTGTAAACATGGATGATTCAAATGAGTAAACTTTATTCCATGTCATGTAATCAACTCATAGGCTTGCCTTTGAACCATAAAGTATAATCATATAAATTGAGAGTGTGAGAGTTGTCATGAAAATCATATACACTAGAGTATCTCAATTCTCCCACATCAATAAATCAAGATTTTTCAAGCACTACCTTTCTATTCATTGTCCTTCAAGAATTTCAGTTCTTAAGTAATTGAGAGAACACAATTTTTTTATTAGTTTATCGGGATGTGATGGACACTCGTGGCATCACTAAGGTTTTTGTTCCTTTTGCACAATGATTACTCATAACAGCCAGAGGAGTGATTCCATCATGAACACAACTACTTGGGAGTGCCAAGAATCTTACCCACTATAGCATTGCTGCTACATGTGTTTAATCAACTCATATCCGAAATCTAGGAGTTTCCTCCATGAAGATCATTCATAGGCCAGCGGAGTTGTTGGCATCGCATGAAGTTTGACACGCATAAAGCTATATCATTCTTATGATTAACAAGTCAAACTTTGGCATGCTCACAAAAAAACGCTAATCATTAATTTAATCGAACAAATACTTTTAAAGAGAGCTATCAAGTCAATCAACATTTTCAGTGGTGTTGAGTATCTCTAGAAATAAGCCTTCAAGACAAAACACTACAACACCCAAGCCTTCAATTGTGAGACTTTCCTTATTACAATTATCTAGCAAATTTTTAGGCAAGACTTGGTTGACTATAAGAGCTAGAACAAAACGTACCCAACTAAATACCCATGCAAAAAAATATTACTACAATATGAAGACTCACTCCACTAATATAATATCGCAACATTTACTACTAACTAGCATGGATTTCTCAAACTTCAAAAGTGGGGAGTCATAAGGCATACCTCTCATGTTTGGTTCCACTTCTCTCTTCCTTTTTTATTTGTTTCTTGGAAACTCGAAGTTGATCACACTCCTGCAAATACATGAGAACCTCGAGGCGGAAAGAAAAGAAAGAGGGAAAAGAAAGTAAAATGGAGAAATCTTTTTGTTGTTTATAAGAGAGGGAATTTAAAGAATAGAAAATTAGCGACAAAGCTCGGCTAGAAAATCTCGAAAGCAAATAGAAATAACTAAAGATAAAGTGTTGGGGAAACCAACACGAGTCCTTATAAACTTGAATTAGAAACATAAGCTCAAAATAAATAAAAGCAAATGAACGCCAAATAAAGATACATGAGGAAACTTCCTCAAGCTTAGGCCTTTGTAAGCCCATCAAATCATTGTGGTGGGGGAAAAAGTCGTTACTCCAGTTCGCAAATTGAGTTGATAAATTACTAGTTGTTCCTCGGAGGTTCAAGGAGAGTCTATGCATCCTCTCCACAGTCCCCCCAAGTTCTTGGAAGTCTTGGTACGTGGCGAACCGGGTTTGTGGCTTCTCCTCTTGATAAGGAAATTCTTGCTCCTCTTCTTGGTCCTCATCCTCATCCGGAATCTCCTCCTTAGGTTGGTGTTTCTCAACCTGCAAGTCATATAGCAAACGTCCTTCCTCGATAGAGAAAAGACCATTATGCATAGGAGTGGGGTAAACACGCTCAACTCCAGCAATATGCAAGTAATAAACACCACCTCTCCTAGTGAGCATTCCACAAGCCTTTAAAGTAGAGAAGCCAACACGTCGCTCACCTAGCATAGGATGCAACTCACCTAGGTCGATGCCTAGGGCAATGGAAAGCATGCTGATGACACCTCCACCTGTGATAGGTCCTTGGCTTTGAGCAGATTGGTGCTCCAGGTAGCGCACAAGGATTGCGCCCAAGTTGAGTGACAAGTCGCAATTGATGTAAGCAGCTTTTGCAAGGACTAAGATGTCCTCCTCATTGAGTCTTGTGAACACATTTCTTGCCTGCAAGGTGTTAGCAATAACATAGAACAAATAGCGAATTGTAGGATGTTGAATATTCTTCCCCTTGCTTAGTCTAGTACTGAAGCTTATTCCATTATAATATTGTGCAGGGGAAGGGTCTAAGCTAGTATAGGATGCATGTAAGGCATTAACATCATTGTTTGGAAGATTAAAACATGCGCACCATTCATCTAGTGTTAAAGTGTAGTTGTTGTTCATAAGTCGGAAAGAAATCATGTCCTCTCCTTGCCATAGTTTAATGGTGCTTTGCAAAGAATTTAGAAATTCAATAGTTAACCAGCGATAAGTAGGCACATCATTGTACACAAAGTCTTGCAGGCCAGCTCTATTGCAAAGTAAATTGAAGTCATTAAAAATACCGAGTTGGTTCAATATGATGGGGCAAGCCCACTTGGTTGCCTTCACTTTGCGGATCTTGATCCTATCGAAGCGATCATGTTGGAGCTCATTTCTGAACCGTATCCACATGCATTCTTGAGTGATAGCACAAGAAGCGGTAGCGGCGGCACGAGCACGAGTTTGGCTCCTTGTGTTCATCATCTAAAACAATAAAGAAAGGCAAAAAATAAAACTTTTTGATCCAAAGTTAATAAGTATAACATATTCCTCATCATTGCACACTAAAGAATACCCTCAAAATAATAATCTAGGCAAGATAATCATGGCAATTAGTTCATAGTAGGTCTCACCCTAGATTGATAATGAAAATAGATCGAAGATGAATTTACAAAAATTAATTGGAGGATCGAAGGAGAAACATACCGTAGATCGATGATAATCCCTTGAGGTTTTGAGAGAGTTTGGAGGTAGAAGAGAGAAAAAGGATTGAAGTTTTGGAGTTGGAGGTACCTCCACGTGCGTTTTTGTGGTCAGACGCAACTATACGGGCGGAACTATATGGTCGGAACAATGTGTTCCAGCCGTATAGTTGGCCTACTATCAAAATTTTAGGGTTGCCACCTGGCGGCGTAGCTATACGACCGGAACTATACAGCCGGAACAGTATGTTCCCTCCGTATAGTTGGTCGTCAAACTGTTTGTACCTGGAAAAGAAAATGTATGAAATCATCGATATCTATACGACCGGAGCTATACGGCTAGAATTTTTAATTCCGGCCGTATAGTTTGTCGTTAAACCATCAGTACTTTTGAAAGAAAAATTGTCGATGGCAAAAATATCTATACGACCAAAGCTATACAGCCATAATTTTTATTCCCGCCATATAGTTGGTCGTTAAACCTTATGTATGCATCAAAAAATTTCCGTTTCTTCATGAATTCTTTCTTATCTTGTAACTTAGCGAAATACCTTGTTTTTGATAGAAAAATAACAGTAAATATTTTCAACCAACAACATCATGTATTAAGTAGGATTTTTAGTACTACCGGACTTCTTCTCCTCACTTGGAGTTTTCTAGCACTCTTTATTAAATATAAACTTAAACTAAAACTTAAAAATTTACTCAAACCCTTATTTCACATGGGTTGCCTCCCATGAAGCCCTCTTTTATGGTTAATATCTTGACCTCAATGTTGCTTACTTAGGCCAGATGAGTGGAACACCCACTCCAAAATAGTTGGACTTCAAAGTGATGGCCTCCTTTTCATCATGCTTGGCTTTCTTCTTCCTAGGGAGATGAATAACAAAATGAACCTGCGAAGAAAATTGAAGCTTCACGTTCCCTTCATGTAGATTAATCAAAGCCTTAATAGTTCTTACAAAAGGACGACCTAATATAATCGGAGCAATAACATCTTCAGGCATGTCAACAATAACAAAATCAATAAGAGCAGGACAACCTTTAATGTATACTAAAGTATTGTCCTTATGATGGGGATATGCCCAACAGGACGTTCCGATTGGGCCAAAGGCCTCGCAAGTGGGCCTATAGGATGGCGACTGGAATGCGACTAAGGAGAAGGCCTGGCGATTGGAGACTAGAGGCCCAGAAGTATACTTGAAGCCCAGTCGGATTAGGTCAAAGCCTCTGAATCCCTATCTTGTTCGGTTGTAAGCTGTAAACCCTAGCGAGGTGACTCCTATATAAACCTCCCTAGGGTACTCTAAGGACTTACGTTCCATCATACACCCCTTCGAGAAACTCGCTGCTTAGACGCCGAGCTCACCACCCTTGTAACTCGCTCTCCATCAATCTAATCTAGCAGGAGTAGGTCTTTACCCTCCGGGGGGCCGAACCTGGATAAATCCATGTGCATCCGCCCCCATCTCGCACCGTAGATAGCCGCAAGCTCTCGCCCCCGATTCTATCAATCGCTGCCTACTGCAGCGATTGCCGTGGCCATTTCCACGATAGTGGCACCCACCATGGGGCAAAGCCGGACTGGCCTGAGTTCTGCGGCGAGACCCTACTCGCTGATTGATCGGCCGATCGCCACCGGCCGCATGATCACCATCGGTAGGATCTTACAGATCCTGCCCAGCAGCTACATCCCGGTGTCGCACCTGATCACCCACAGCGTGATAATGCCGGTCAACACCATCAACCTCTTCGTCGGCTTCACCGGTGCGGTCGACCCAGCGGCAACGATGATCGTCGGCGGATCACAGCCGCGCCGCGATCTGCTCCCAAAGGAGCATGTCCGCTGCATTAGGAGCCTCGTCACCGAGTACGACTCGGCCGCCAGCAACGTGGCCGAGACCAACACCGCCACAAATGACACGTCCCTACACGACGATGCCGACTCCGTGACCCTAGCCTCGGTCGACGGATCCATCACCGCGGCATCACGAGAGGACTCCATCATGCGGGTCTCCAATCCTGAGGATTTCGAGGACTCCTCAATCCTTGGGATCTTCGAATCCGACTCAGGCTCGGAGTCCCCCAAGGACTTCCACGCCAGATCCAATCGCTTCAACACGATCTACATGGCGGGCATCACGGCTGCCCCGCCAGATCCATTCTTCACACCAATCCCTCCAACCGTGACGGCCACAGAGGTGGAGGAAGCCCTCCAGCAACTGGAGGAGGCGACGCGCAAGGAGATAGCTGAGCGCGAGAAATTCTGCCTCGAGCGAGCGACGGCGCAGGAGCTGTCGCTCTACCACCAGCGCCACATCAGGACCCACCTAAACTCCAACGTCCAAGGCCGCGTCCTAAACTTCAACGACGAGAGTGACCCCGCACGCGCGGTTGAGCGCGAGTACCGCGAGAACGCACCACCAGGCGGCAGAAATCGATCACCACCCGGCGCACCTGCGACTGGGGCCCCGCCACCACCCATTGGTCACGCACCTCCGCCGGACCAGCCTCGGATCATAATCTCGCCACAGGCCCGCGACGCCAACGGACTCCCACTATACTCCACCCCGATGGACAACGTCGTCGCGGCCGATGCTATAGTCGCCAACCTCAACGTCCAGGGAGAGGGCGCGCTGCAGATCCAGTACGCCAAGGCCTTACTCGCCAGGGCCATCGAGCAGAAAGCCGCGGGAGTCGACCCACGGGGGCGGATGTATTCCCGCTCCTCGGCAAGCAGGGCGGCCTCAAGCGGTCACCCCACGATCGCCAACACCGTGATCTGCCCACCACCCCAGCCCCTGGCGAACCAGCCACGGGCCGCCAACCCTGCGCTCTCCACCAGCGAGCCGCGACCGCTGAACAACACGGTCATCGCCAACGGGCAGCCCATCGATGCCCGAACACACATCGTCAACAACCAGGCCTGGCGAGCGTGCCAACCCAACGACTTGAGGCACACCCTCAGTAGCCGCGGCGACCCCGAATCCAGGGGCTCGCTCAGCCGAGTCGGCCCTAGTGCTTCGGACCTATGATCTGAGGAGAGAAGTACCCCGCTAACTTCAAGGCGCCAAAGGAGATCGAAAAGTACGATCCGACGTACCAACCAGTGGTCTGGCTGGACACATACCTCATGGCGATGGGAATCGCCGGCCACACCGACCTACTAGCCGCTCGCTACCTCCCCCTGATGATGGAGGGTGCGACCCGACAATGGATCAACACCCTCCTTGCTGACAACATCGACTCCTGGGAGGAGATGCGGGATTCCTTCGTCAGAAGTTTGAGGGTTCCTACACCCGCAGCACCACCATTGAGGACCTGGAGCGATGCATCCAGGGACTACGCGAGTTGACCCGCCACTGGATCCAAAGGTGGGAGGAACTATGGATCAATGCCTCCGGCATCCACCCGGACACGGCGATACATTGCTTCAAGAACGGGTGCCGGTACGAGGCCCTGGTCGCTAAGATCAAGAGAGTCTACCGGACGCTCGATAACATCCCCGACCTCCTCGAGATCGCCAAGTGATACACGGAAGAGGACCCCAACCAAGATTCCGACGACGAGTCAAGAGGAATACGCCGCACTAGCGGCCACGGCATCAGGCTACAGTGCGACATGCGCTACAGCAACACTCGCATCACCGGCAAGCACCATAGTGATGGGTGAGTTGACTTCGCGCCAACACCGACTACGGGCAACGCGACTCGAAAAACTTCCGCCACGACGGAGGAAACTACTGCGACAGCGGAAATTACCACGCCAACAACATGGCGAGGCCGAAATTCGACCCTGCCGCCCTGCTCAACCAGCCCTGCATCTACCACAGCTGGGAGGGAAAACCCGCCACCCATGCCACCACCGACTGCCACTCCCTCAAGGAGATCAAAAAGGCAAGGCGAGCAAGGGAGGACCCCAACAACAACCCGCCACGGGATAACGGAAACACCGGCGGCTTCGGCAACACCGTAGCCTCGCTACACACCTTCACCGGGCTCGGTACCAAATGCGAGAAGAAGGTCCTCACCTGCGCGGTCGCCGTCAATGCCGTGACCCAAGTTGACATCCCTCGCTTCCTCAACTGGTTCGAACAGAGCATCACCTGGAGTCGCCAGGATCACGCGCCCAGGATCGAATATCCAGGGCGAGTCGCCCTGGTGGTCAAGCCCAAGGTGGCCGACTACTGGTTGGGCAAGACACTGATGGACAACGGGAGCTGCATCAACATCATGTACCTAGACATGTTCAAGAGGCTCCAACTCCTAGAAGCAGCAATCGAGCCGACCCTGACAACCTTCCACGGCATCATCCCTGGTCGGAAGGCGTACCCGATTGGAAAATTGACGCTGCCAGTCACCTTTGGCACACCGGTAAACTACCGCATAGAGAGGATCGTGTTCGAGCTGGTGAACTTCCACAGCCCCTACCACTGCATCCCGGGACGCCAAACATTTGCCAAATTCATGGCGACTCCCCACTACGCCTACAACATGATGAAGCTTCTAGGGTCGAGCGACATCATCACCGTCCACGGCGACCTCGATATGGCTGTGGAATGCGAGGACAAAGGCGCTGAGCTCGCTGACGCCGTCATTGCCGCGGATAATGACCATGTGGAGGAGCTCACGAAATACGCGGGGAACATCAACAAGGACGACCCCACCATCCTGAAGAAGCCAACCGCCGCAAACTCCACATTCGAGGCGATCACGCACACCCGCACCATCGAGCTCGTCCGGGGCGACTCCAGCCAGACGGTCACCACTGGGGTGCACATGAGCCCCGCATAGAAAAGCGCGCTCATCGGGTTCCTCCGTGAGAACCGCGACATCTTCGCATGGAAACCATCTGACATGCCAGGTGTCCCGAGGGAACTCGCTGAGCACAAACTCAACGCTGACCCCAAAGTGCGACCAGTAAAGCAGTCGCTAGGACCCTTTAATGAAGAGCGCCGTCGAGAAATCACCGAAGAAGTACAATGCCTATTAGCCACAGGCTTCATTCGGCCAATAAAATACTCCAAGTGGCTGGCAAACCCAGTCCTAGTCCTGAAAAACAACAACACGTGGAGAATGTGTATCGACTACACCAACCTCAACAGCGCCTGCCTGAATGAGGAGTTCATCGTACCGCGCATCGACCAGATCATCGACTCGACCGTGGGATCGGAGTCGCTGTGCTTCCTCAACACGTACTCTGGTTACAACTAGATCAAAATGGCGGTCGAGGACGAGGAGAAGACGGCGTTCATCACACCATTCGACGCCTTCTGCTACACGGCCATGACGTTCGGCCTCAAGAATGCCGGCGCCACATACCAAAGGTGCATGCAGGAGTGTCTTGCGAGCCAAATTGGCCACAACATTCACGTCTACATCGATGACGTGGTGGTAAAATCCACCCGCCAGGATGACCTGCTCGCCGACCTGGCGGAAACCTTCACAAACCTGCGAAGGTACAACATCAAGCTAAACCCAGGAAAATGCACCTTTGGCATCCCCACTGGACAGCTCCTGGGATACGTTGTCTCCAAGTGAGCATCGAGGCCAACCCCACCAAGATCGACACCATCTTGTGACTCGGGAAACCCGAGTGCCTGCGCGACGTCCAGAAGTTGGCCGGGCGAGTCGCGGCTCTCAGTCGCTTCATCCCCCGGCTTGGTGAGTAGACAATGCCCCTCTACCGCCTGATGCGCAAGAACCCCATGTTCCAATGGGACGCGGAGGCGGACGACACACTAAAAGTGCTCAAAGAAGTGCTACTCACGACCCCACTCCTTGCCGCCCCAATCGACAAAGAGCCAATGCTCGTCTATGTGGCGGCCTCCACTCGAGTCATCAGCACTGTGATGGTTGTCGAACGGCTAGAGGAGGGCAAGGAGCGCCCCATACAACATCCCATCTACTACATCAGCGAAGTCCTGACGGACTCAAGACAGCGCTACTCGCAGTACCAGAAAGTGGTATATGCGGTATTCCGAGCTCAACGACGAATCCCACATTATTTCCAGGAGCACCCAATCACGATCGTCTCCTCCGCACCACTGCAGGACACAATACACAATCGAGAGGCGACTAGGCGAGTCGCGAAGTGGGCCGTCAAAATCGGCGTCCACAACATCAAATACGAGCCCCACAAAGCGATCAAGTCGCAAGCCCTGGCTGATTTCCTTGCAGACTGGGAAGAAGCATAGCAGCCGGAGAAGCTACCATACCTACACTACTGGTCGCTCCACTTCGACGGGTACAAGAACGCTGACGGCACAGGGGCCGGGGTCATACTGACCTCCCCTAAGGGAGACAATCTTCGCTACGTGCTCCACCTCAACTTCAAGCCCTGCACTAACAACATGGTAGAGTACGAGGCCCTCCTTCACTGCATGCGGGCCATCAAGGAGATGAACATCAACCACCTACGGTGCTACGGTGACTCCGACCTAGACACCGACCAAGTCGCCAGAACCTGCGATGCCGTCTCCTCGACAATGATAGCGTACCGCCAAGCGGTAGACCAACTGGGAGGACACTTCGACGGCTACTCAGTCGAGTGGATCGACAAGCGAAAGAATGAGGAGGCAGATACCCTTTCCCGCATTGGGTCGACTCGACAAACGCCACCCGCATGCATCTTTCTCGACATCATCCACAAACCTTCGGTCTGCCCACCAAAGGATATTGACATCGGGATACCACTATAACCCGAGCCGGCCCGTCGCCATGATCATGGAGCCCAGCAACTGGACGTCACCATATTTCGCCTTCCTCCAGCACAAGATCCTCCCAAGCAATGAGACAGAAACGCGAATGATTGTGTGCCGCTGCAAATCCTTCGTCATCATCAACGGCAAGCTCCACAAACGCAGCTTGACCGGCGTGTTCCAGCGCTATGTACATCCAGAAGAAGGCCGCAAGATCCTCTAGGACATCCACGCCGGCGATTGCTGCCATCACACCGATGCCAAGTCGCTGGTAGCCAAGGCCATGCAGCACGGTTTCTACTGGTTCACTGTGCACGCCGACGCCACCGACATCGTCCAACGATGCGTACGGTGCCAGAAATATGCCAACCAGACGCAACTCCCTGGTTCGGCACTCAAGACCATCCCCATCACATGGCCATTCGCTGTATGGGGCATGGACATGGTCGGCCCGTTCAAGAAGGCCCCATCCGGCTTCACCCATCTCCTGGTCGCGGTCGACAAGTTCACCAAATGGGCCGATGCCAAGCCGATCAATGCGACGGCAAGACGGCCAAGAAGTTCTTACACGAGCTCATCTACCGGTAAGGCTACCCGCACAACATCATAATGGACAACGCTACTAACTTCGCCAAGGGTGCCATGGCAGAGTTCCGCGAGGAACACGACATATGACTCGACCTCGCCTCAGTCGCCCACCCGGAGTCGAACGGCCAAGCAGAACGCGCCAATCAGAGCGTCCTCCATGGGCTCAAGCCGTGACTCCAAGTGCCCCTCGAGCGCACCCCAGGATGCAGGGTCGAAGAGCTCCCCTCAGTAATATGGGGGATCCGCACCTCCGTCAACCGCTCCACGGAATTCACACCCTTCTTCATGGTGTACGGCACTGAAGCCGTAATGCCAACCGACCTGGAGCACGACTCACCTCGAGTCGCCAACTACGTCGAGGCGACAAACAAGATTGCCCGCAAAGACAACATTGACCAGATCGACGAGGCACGCGCCCTGGCTCGCTCTCGCACCGCCATCTACCAGCAGGGACTCCACCGCTACCACAACCACCGAGTCCGGACCCGCACCTTCTAGGTGGGCGATTTGGTCCTATGACTTGCCCAGGACAAGAAGGGCGTGCACAAACTCTCCCCCCATGGAAGGGGCCATTCGCCATAGGGCGAGTCCTCGGCAACGACGCCTACTACCTCATCGAGATACGAGGCGACGGCCAGCTTGAGGTCGGGAGGCCATGGAATGTAAACCTTCTCCGAAAGTTATATACATAGAACCCAAACTTGTACCCAGATGATATATAATGAAATTCATTTGGATCACACAAATTGTGTCTACTCGCCATACTCTTGTGCCAATCGCACTCGTACAATTAGCAATATGCTACCTACGGAAGTCAACCCTTGGTCGAGCGACCGACACGGCTAAGTAGTTCGACCCAAGGGCACCGAAGACATTCAGGCCTTGTGTCGTCCATGAACACGCCAAACCGGAGCCACCATCGGAGTCGCCCCGCTCGACTGGCCCACCGGTCCAAGACGACCAACATTCACTTCCCACAGCGACCTATCCTCCCCATCATCGAGCAAAGCGACTCGAATGGTTAAGTACCACGCACGGGGAGTTCACAAACAGAAACCCTCACATTGCTCGGGACCACACCAAGTAAGAGAGCTGCCTTGGACTCGCCACGCGACTGCCTCTCCGAGCTAGGGGAAGAGACGTGTTACAAACAACGCACCAACAACCCACAATAGGTACGCACCAAAAACGACTAAGCACTACGCTCGGGGACTCGCCTAAAACAACCCCACTCGCAATCGGGGACTCGCTCCTTTGGAGTCGCAAGGGACAGCCAACAAAAAAAAATCCAAAGCAAACACATACGTACAGAAATGAGTTATACCCCACTAAAGGGCGGACGCGCTCGGGGACTCGCTCAAACAAAAGTTAAACACACCACAAAATCAAGCTTGCATTGCGAGTCGATTGACTCCTCTTACTCCCATACAAAATATTGTTCATATTACAAGCAGTCACCACTTGGCATATCTTAAAAACTGCCTAGAGAAGCTATCTATTTCACGGGCCCCTATGAAGAAGCATCCCGACCACCCTTGAGACGAACGAATGGCTTCCATGGGTTCGTCGGGAAGGTCGACATCGACTTCGACAGCACTGACCGGAAGGGCTGCTCCGACTTCAGGTCATGATGCTCTGGTTCGGGGTCGCCTGGCGCCACCACCGTCTCCTGGTACGGCAGCAGGTCCCCCATCGCCAGCACTCGATTAGCGAAGGGGGCGGCCTTGGCGGTTAGCTTCAACACCTCCGACATCTCCATCGTGCTAGTCGCCGAAGGGTAGCCGCTGGTGACATCGTCGAGGTCGAAGTCGTCAGGGAAGTGAGCAAGCCCCAGACTCAATGCCGTGGTGGCCCCGCGCCTGAAAGCCGAGCGCGCCATCCATTCTACGATGCTGGGTACCTCCTCCAAATAGCGCCACACTTCAGTCCATCCCCTAGGTATAACCTCGGTGGGGGACATTGCTTGAAGAACTGCCTGGACACACAACGCCGAGGCGGTGGCCGCGTTAACCACCGCTGTCACATACAGAGAGGCGTTGAAGGTCTACATCACCGTCACTTTGCCCTATCACAGCTGCAACTTCAGACGTCAGTGCCACTACGGATTCCCCCACTCGGTGACTCACCGCACATATCAAATAAAAAGAGCTGTGACTCACCAAGGAGCTTCCGGCAGTTCTTGGTGACGTGCTTCTCCAAGGTGTAATGACCGTTTTGTAGCCCAAGGATGATTGAGTCTGCAGCCTTCCTCTCCTCTTCAGCCACAGCGACGGCGGCCTTCTCTCTATCTTCAGAAGAGATAGAGGCCGCCTTCGCCTCCTCCAACTCCTTCACCAGCGAGTCGATACGCCCATTCGCCATGTCCAACTCGGCAATTGGGACATATCCTTCTCGGGCCTTGGCAATCTCAGCCGGAAGACCATCTGAATAGAAAGGAAGCGACTATCGGCACTCCGGAACACCAGCAATTCGGGGCCGAAAAATGAATCAAGTACCCACCAACAGTCTCTAGGATTCGCTAGTTTGCCTCCTGCGCCACACGCAAATCACGCTCCAGACGCTCCTTTGTGGCCTGGCAATCAACCAACTCCCTCTACAAGCCCTAAAAGCAGAACAAAAATTAGCAATCGCAAAAACACAAAATTAGTGTCCAGCCGCTGAAATTCAGCGACTAGACACTCGGGGACTGGTAACTAGAAGAAACTCAGTTCCTAGCCACTGAAATTCAATGACTAGAAACTCGGGGACTGGCGACTAGAAGAAACTCAGTGCCTAGCCGCTGAAATTCAGCGACTAGACACTCGGGGACTAGACGTACCTGAATGGTGGCGCCAAGCATGTTGTGAAGTTCTCTGGCATCCGTCAAAGGGACCACGAAGGAGGTACGCCCACGACGAGACCCAACATCCTCGTCCACAATCTCCAGGCTCTACGGAGACTGGTTTTCCGCCACACCCGGAAAACCCTTCACCATGAAGCGCCGAAATGTCGCTGAGGTTCTAGCCGGGGCACTAGTCATCGGGGCCGATGGTTCCGTCATTGGAGCCCCTGTGGCTGGCTCCGATCGGGTAACCTCTACCTCCTCGGCGCCTGTGGCGGGATCACTTCCCTTGGTGCTATCTCTTGCCACAACATCGTCGGCACCTCCCCTTAGCTTCTTTGCACCCTCTGCAGGCGCGACGTCTATAGCAGGCTTCCTCTTTTTGGGTAGATCGCCTTCCCCTGCGGTGGCGACTGGCGGAATCTTCAGCACTAAAGGGCGACCAATCTTCTTGGCGCCGGACCTACCAAACCTGTAAAGTCAGCTTAGAAATCACACAAAAATGGATCAAGAATTGGAAGGGAGAACTTGAGGCTTACTTGGCAACCGGAAGAAAGTGCAACCACGTGTTGATGTGGGCGGGCTTGTCCAACTCCGGCCCCATCTTGTGAGTGAGGCCTCTCTCGAAAACATCCGAAGCCCACGACACCGTGCGCTTCTTTGATGATGAAGACGCGGTCGCCAGAGTCTCCGGCTCCGAAGACGCGGCCGTTCCTGAAGGTTGTGGCGATTTCGACGCCGCGGCCTCAACCGCTTCTTGCTCCGGCGTCGTCGAAGTTGTTGGCACGATTACCGCAAGAGGGATTTCTACCGTCGCTTCGGTGCCCTCAGCCTCCAATCCCGTCATCGGAATCGCGTCCTCCGGGGTCTTGCTTGAGGTCTCGACCGCGTCATCGTCAGATTCTTCATTTGACTCGAACACCACCGTCGACCTGGGCGGTGACGCCGGCTTCTTCGTTGATGACTTTGGTTTGCGCGCGGGCTTTGCCGGCGTGGCCTTTCGCCGAGAAGTATGCTCTTGAGGGATCTCATCGCCTTCTTCACGCTCTTCGAGACTGCGGCTCGCCTCAAACTCGTGCTGCTTCTACATGCGGGTCTTGCGGGCTGCGGGCGCTAGGGGAGGAATCTCTATTTCCTCCTCATCGTCCTCACAAGATTCTCCTGTGGCACCCTCTTCGAGCTCCGGGGGACCTCCTCGTCGAGTGGAGCGAGCCAGCCCTCGAGAACCTGGAACAACTGAGAGTGGCCACTAATAAAATATCAGACGATGCAACTACAAATTGCACTGCGGGAATCACGATCAAAGAAGAATTCATAAGGAAAGACTTACTATGGGGGCTTCGTTCTTCACAGGCACGTACGTTGCAAGCCCGGCCGACATGGTTGTAAATTCCACGTTGGCGATTTTCTTTAAGGTGGCCTTGTAATCCTCAGCGTCCCACGATTCCTTGCTGGTCCAGGAGGGATCGTTCTTCCCACTGTACTCATACATCCAATGCGGTCGGGTCATCAACGGAACCAGGCGCCGCCCGAGCCAGCAGTTGTATAGGTTGATCGAGGACAGCCCCTGGTCCTTGAACTTCTGGATCTAGTCCATCATCTCCTTAACGACCATCCTCTTATCGTCGGGGAGCTTATCCGTTGCCAGCCGGCGAGGCTCCCTTCACTCCGCGACGAACTCTGGCAACGCCACTTTGCCAGAGGGGGTGGCTTCCCTCACGTAGAACCTACTCCTCTTCCATTCGCTCGTGGCCTTCTTCAGTAGCAGGAGCTTGACGAAGTTGACCTTCGGCTTCAATTGAAATGTGACGCCTCTGGCCGCCAAGATTCGACCGCTAGACCCTTCGTGCCCGATGCGGCCATGGAATAACTCTAGCCATAGCGGGAAGTACGGCCTGCAGCCGAGGTAGCATTCACAGAAGGCGACGAAGATCTCCAGCTGCTCGATGCTGTGCGGGCCGAGATCCGACGGCTTGATCGCATAATATGCGCAGTATCACCGGAAGAAGAGCGAGGTGGGAAACCCCAAGCCCCTTTCTAGATGGCTTGGGAAGCAGATGAACTCGCCAGCACATGGCTTCGGCTCGACTTCGGAAGACGCGGGGATCCTCCAATTCTTCTTACGAAGGATCTCGACGTCCTCAAAGGACTTGAGTTGCGCCGAGGTGCACTTGGACTTTCCCCACGGACCCTTCGGAGGTGCCATCAGGAAAGAAAGCCAGATCGCTTGGTCTGGAGAGTTTGGATCGAGGGAAGACAGAAGAAATGGATGCGCGAGAATGAAGAATGTGGGAAAGGATCTGCAGGACTGATCTGTCACTCCCCTTTTAAGGGGATACTACCTGCCAATCTCGGGGCAGCCGTTACCCGCGGTAATTGTGCCGAAGTTACCATTGGACTATCCAACGGATAGTTTGACCAAGTTAATGGTCCAACTCCTTGAATCGACTCTCTTGCGACTGGGCCCTGTCCACTCGCCGAAGCAGCGACTTGACAGCGGTTCCATTCGCCGAAACAGCGAGTGGGAGCCTGGGGAAAATTTCCTTGGTTTCGGTGGAGTCCATCGCCGATTCGACTAGGCGTCCAAATTGGACTCACCTACTCCGACAGCCAAATGAACACCTGCTTCTAATCAACGTTGGCCTCGGGGACTACTTTTCGTCATGCTTAGCTTTCTTCTTCCTAGGAAAATGAATAACAAAAGGATCCCGTGAAGGCAATTGCAGCTTCACGTTCCCTTTATGCAGATTAATCAAAGCCTTAATAGTTCTTAAGAAAGGACGGCCTAATATAATCGGACCAATAGCATATTCAGGCATGTCAACAATAACAAAATTAATAAGAGCAGGACAACCTTTAATGTATACTAAAGTATTCTCCTTATGATGGGGATATGCCGAATGGGGTATGCCCAGTAGGACGTTTTGATTGGGCCAAAGGCCTTGCGAGTGGGCCTGTAGGACAGTGACTGGAATGCGACTAAGGAGAAGGCCTGGGGATTGGAGACTAGAGGCCCAGAAGTATACTTGAAGCCTAGTCAGATTAGGTCAAAGCCTCCGAAACCCTATCTTGTTCGGTTGTAAGCTGTAAACCCTAGTAAGGTGACTCCTATATAAACCTCCCTAGGGTACACTGAGGACTTGCGTTCCATCATACACCCCTTCGAGCAACTCGCTGCTTAGACGCCGAGCTCCCCACCCCTGTAACTCGCTCTCCATCAATATAATCTAACAGGAGTAGGTCTTTACCCTCCGGGGGCCGAACCTGGATAAATCCATGTGCATCCTCCCCCATCTTGCACCGCAGATGGCCACCAGCTCTCGTCCGCGATTCTATCAATCGCTGCCTACTGCAGCGAATGCCATGGCCATTTCCACGACACCTTAATTCCTACAGCTTGTTTGTAGGTAGAATCTGCTAGATGCAATTTTAACTCGGTGATCTCAAAAGAGCAAAGATTTAACTTGTGAAAAAGACTTTTTGGAATTGTTGAGACGCTTGCACCTAGATCACAAAGAGTAGCTATCTCATTGGTCCCAAATTTAATCTTAATAGTAGGACCAAATATATCATCAAGCTTCACAGGTAATTTTTCAGCGATGTTCTTATATTCTTCTTCAAGCTCATGTACCTTTATCGCTACTTGAGTAACGGAGTGTTGGTACATAGCTTCCTCATTTCCTTCACTTACCGGAATCTTAATGTTGATCCTTTTTACAAGATCTTCAACGGTGTAACTTGGTGAAGGGGTATTACTATAATCAAGTTCTTCAGGCTCCTCTCTTTGGATTCTCATCATCTTGAGGTCTTCAACAGGATGGGCTCAGCTTTACCTTGCAAATTTAGCTAGAATGAGAGTTTGACTCTCGGTTATCTTACCTAGCTGTGCCTCAACAATCCTCATTCTTTCTTGAAGGGCATGCAAATTATTTCTCAAACTGACAGCTTGGTTAGATAATTTACCAAGCATAGCATCATGGTTCTCCGTTATTTTAACAAGAATATTGTTTTGTTCATTTTGTGAGTCTATAAAATACTTAAGTATTTCTTGGAGACTACCACTACTAGTTCCCATATTATTATTAGAGTTACCTGCAGGACTAGAGTAATGTTTCTGAAAATTAGGATTATAATTCTTCTTCCAAGCAGGGTTATAATCATTACGAGCTACGAAGTCTACTTCTTCAATATTAGTTTCAGGGATGGCTCTTATCGGGGTTTCCTTACCTTTTACGGCTAATATGAGCTCATCCAACTTAGCATTGAGTTCTTCATTTTTGTGTGGTGAGACAGAGTTCACCTTCTTCGTGTTTGATCTATCGACATGCCATTGGGCATGGTTGTCTTGCATATTGTCTAGCAGCTGCTTTGCTTCAGCAATATGTTTACCCATAAATGTTCCTCCAACTACAGTATCAAGCATAGACTTAGACACAGGGTTAAGAGCATTATAAAATAAATGGAGGATTAACCAATCTTCCATCCCATGACTGGGACAGTTTCTCATGCATTCTTTCATCCTCTCCCATGCAAGCGCTACTGGCTCACACTCTTCCTGTCTAAAACTAGTAATATTAGATCTTAGTTGCATAGTCTTTGCAGGTGGGAAAAATTTAGTCATAAATAAAGAAGTGCATTCCACCCATGATGTAATAGTATTTCTAGGAAAAGATAGCAACCATTCTTTCGCTCTTCCTCTAAGAGAGAAAAGAAATAGACGCAATTTGACCGCCTCGAGGTCAACATCTTTTATGCGCATCATATCACATATTTCAGTGAAAGTACTCAAGTGCATACCTGCATCCTCAACAACTGAGCCTCCAAATTTATTCTGTTGAACCAAACTAAAATAATGGGGCTTAATTTCATAGTCATCAGCAGCAATTGCTAGCTGAGTAATAGGAGTACGCAAATAATCATTATTGGGACTAGCAAACTCCCCAAGCTTCTTTTCAGCCATATTTCCTATGTTTTTGGGTTTTCTTAAACAAAGACTTATAGAAGTAAAAGCAAGAATTTAAAGACTAACTAATTTTTTTTGATTTTTCAAATAAAGACTAAAAGCAAACTAACAAAATAAAAAACAAGAATTAAAACTAGCAAGGTTCCTACTAACCTCATTAGGGTAGCTATTACTTCCCCGGCAACAGCGCCATAAAAAGGTTGATATATTCAATACGGATTTCAGATGTAGTATAGCTTTTTTTCCCTAGTATACCTAGGTTTATTGAATCCTCGTGAAGCAGAAACATAGTGAAGTTACTTTAACGGACCTTCAGGAGTTTTAGAATTCCTTTTGTGTTTTTACCGGACCAAGAGTTTGCGTCTTTTTGTTGTTGTTGATGATGGAGAGAGAGGGCCTAGGGCGTTCAGTTTCACCTGTAGCTGTGCAAAACATCTGATGGGAATAAAAGATAAAGATAAAGTATGCATGTAATTGTTAGAGAAAGATAGATTATATGTGCACAGTGCATCTATAATTGCTATTGCCTCTGCAACCGCTTATATCAATAACCTACTATTCTCATCCATAGAATAAAGAGAACTAATGATATGCATAGTGATGTCACCGTTAATCCCAAGTAAATCCCTCACATACAACCGTACTACCATTCTATCACTGGGGTTCCCAACCTGCAGATTAGTCATTACTCATACTCCCTATACCTGGCTTAATCCTCAGGGTCTTGGCTACCTGACAAGTCCTTAGATTGAGGTAAGAGAGGATACAATAATCATAATGTCATACAAACTAGTACATGATCCCATCTATGATAAATAACATGCACAAGAGCTACATGGCTAGGCCGAAGCCCTTAGCCCAAGAAGATTTACTCACACATAGAGATGAGATCAACAATCACAAACATTGTAATGGAACTCAGAAGATTGATAGCAATAGTCTTACAATGTCGCCAATCTAAGAT
Organism: Avena eriantha; assembly: GCA_910589775.1. Taxonomy (NCBI): domain Eukaryota; kingdom Viridiplantae; phylum Streptophyta; class Magnoliopsida; order Poales; family Poaceae; genus Avena; species Avena eriantha. The sequence goes on along the minus strand of OU342743.1, from coordinate 98,618,341 downwards.
GAGATCTACTATTACAAGTGGTCGAATGTGGCTATGGTGGTGGAGAAGGGTTTGGAGATCTGAAGGCGGATGGTGATCTAGGGCTGAGACTTGAGAGCGAGGTTGAGGGTCGAGGCTGTTTTCTCGTTGCCTGAGGCTTCTTTATATAGGGGTCATGTAACAACCCAGCATTAGAGCTTAGAAATAAGCTGAGATGTGGTGTGTGCATTGCCTTCATGCATAGAAAATCTGGATAATTTTCGCGCTTTTAAATAAAACTTGTCAAAATGATTGAAGCTTCTCTTAACTTGGTGGAACTGAAGTAGATCATCAAGTTAACTGCGATAAGTTTCAATATGACCTTTGCTAAAGCCTTATCTTTGGGTAATATACTTTGATCTAAGGGTAGATCAAATGTAATAAAACTAAGTCACAACACACTACTTAATAAGGAGTACTTGATCTTCTAGAGATCATTACATGGTTTCCATACCACAACTCAAGGATAGATCTTAATATAGATCAGTGCAATCCTATTACTTAGTTGAATATAGATCTAAATCAGACAATTAGAAGCCTAACTTTTCTTGATCAAAGGTTGGTGGTCATTATTCTCAAATCAATTGAGAATAGATGACGAATTGATAAAGAGGTATGGTGAGTATACCAAATTAGGCAAAACCTTAGTAAGTTGAGTCATCTAGCTTGATCATTAGAATCAAGTTAGAATTCGATGAAGTATATAATATGAGTTGGATGGAGTAGTTATAGGCATGATAGTTTAACCAAGTTAATACAAGAACAACTTGTATTATGGAGAGTAGTACCATAACTATTCTAGAGGATTGATATCACATGTGACATAGAGAGGATTGTAGTCTTGCAACCCTTGGTAGCAGTGCAAAAGATGGAATTAAAGGAATTAATGGATGAAGTTAGAAGTAGCTACATTGATGGATTCATCAAGGGTAGTTTAGAAATGGAAGCTATATAGATACTAGGAGAAGAATGGAGAATGATTATTGTTGAAGTGGCATGGCCATGTCATCATATGATGATGGATATGGTGGAGTCAGATGATTGACTTAATCAGGAAGATGTGATCTTTGTGAATAAGATAAGAGAGATTTATAGAGTATGTTTAGGAAAGGAATTCCTTAACCATGGTCCCAACTTAGTGAGTGTGAGGATAGGAACTATTGAGAAACCTTTAATCAACAGTATATCAAGCCATGATAGAACCATGTCTACCTCTTTGTTCAGAACCCTAGAATTAAGTTAGTAGTGGAACCAATTCCTAATTTTAAATAGCCATTGGAAATGCATCTCTTAGTCAAATGAAACTTCTAAGAGATAATTAGAATACTAGTTGAGAGTATATTGATGGAAGCCTTGTTCACCTTATTGTCTTAAACCCTAATAAAGACCTAGTCTCATATACCATCAAGATCACTTTAGTAAATCAATCTTAATAACTCACTTTAAGTTGAGTTATTATTCATGGCCACAAAACATGAAGGCAAGTTATCCTAACTCTTAATCTTTGTCCATATTCAATATAGAATGTGAGGTTATTAAATTTCCTGAAAGCTCATGATAATCACTAGTAAGTGAACATCTTCATTAATGATTGTTATTTATACATAAAGAATTAACCAAGATGGTTCTATGTTAATTCTAATCACTACTATTCAAGTAGAACTTAAAAGGGGAAATCTCCAAGTTTTGTGAACCATAAAATTTAAAATACCAGATTATTTAACCCTAAGATTTAATTCATCATAAGGTTTATACAGTAGTCCTTATAGGAGACTAAGATTGAATAAAATTCTATATACATCATTATCCCTCTTAAACCACTACCTTTATAATCATTAAGTGGAACTAAAAATCATTTCTATAAGATTTTCTTATAGGGCGTAAATCCCTAAAACCCTAAATTATATTTACTTTACTAAATAAAAGAACCCTTCATATAATTATGAATATATTTATACACAATAAGAAATATAGAGGAAATAGTCATAATTCATTTATGCAATAACATTTATAACTTACTAAATCTCTGGATATTTAAATCCTTGAGGAAATTCATATTTGAAAAGATTTTACAAAAACAGGAAATAGAATAAGAAAACAGAAACAGCCAGCCCACGACCCATTCCCTATCTTCTATTCGTCGCCCAGCGCTGCAGCAGCCTCATCTCGCTCGCTCTACAGCATCCCAGTAGCAGACCAGCCCAAATACCGTTTCGAACACGTCATCGTCTTCGTCTCCGTCACAAGATCGAGCGAAGTAGCTCGCTAGAGGCTGCAACGCCATTGCATGCGTCAAGATCTGTGCCGCTGTCACCGAAGACGGGATAAGAATGCCATCGCGACATCCTTCCGTCCTCGTCCTCTCATTCACCCGCAGCACTCTCTCTTCTCTTCCTCTCCACTGAAGGGGGCCGAAACCCTAGCTTCAGGTCCTCTTCCTCCCCGTCGAATCTGAGCTTGCCTCGGCCATCTGAGACCACTATAGTGTCCGTCGTGTTCCTCTCGTTTGATTTCCCCATCTCACGGAAGCCGTAGAAGCCCCTGACACCTAGATTGAGACCTCCTTCCCGAGGTCCGGCCACCACCGTGACCATCGATTCCACCGTCACTAGGCCTCGCCTTCCCAAGCATCACATCATGATCATGGTGAGCTTCTCTATCTTCCTATACTCGTCGATTAGTCTCTAGCCCTTCGTAGCATTGCCTCCATGAGCACCCGACACCGCCGCCACTGGCCGCCATCAAACGCCGGCACAACCACTGCTCCGGTGACCAATAATGGGCGGCGTTGCCACCACAGGGTTCGCCTCGGTTTCCACTTTCCAACAACAGCAAGCACACTTGCTAAATCGCACTAGAGCACCGCCGCCATTCGCCGTCTATGCGTCACCGGCGAGGTGATGTCATGCCGACGTTGAGCTTGCGTCATCTTTGATCGGGTCCGAGTATTGACTAGTCCACGCCCACGTGGCTACTAACATGGCCAATGGCCTATGGGTCCTAGTAGGGATATTGGTGTAAAAAGGATTTCTTGTTTAGATTTAATTTCAGAAAATAAATAAAGGGTATAAACTCAATATTCTTTTGTTTTATAATTCCAGAAATTAATTAAATCTTGTTAATTCAATATCTTTTGATTTATAATTCAAAAAATATATATTATATATCAAAATGTTCAAAAAAGTAAAACCTATAATATAAACCTATTATCATAATTATTTTCCAACTTAAATAAAATAATTAGTATTAATTAGTAAATATCTTATTATAAATAAATCATAAATAAATATATTCTATTATTAAAAAATTCCCAAAAATAGATATAGATATAATATATCAAAAATCTTAGAAAAGAAAATAAAGACTTATAAATTTGTTTTATACATTTTTATTTCACTTAACTAATATTTATTAATTATTAAGTGTTTATAAAGTGGTAAAACTTATAAAAAACATATCTTATTATTTAAAAATCACAAAAAACCATATAATATACCAAAATGATCGCAAAAATAAAATATACACCTTAAAAATATCATCTTTCATATTTGAAGTAAAATAAAAGGTAAAGGTCTAATAAATCTTATTAAAACCCTTTCCTTTTTGTTTTAATTCATTAAAAATATATAAACTTTACTATTGCCTTTACCATTATGTAATAACAATATCAATTGATGTTTAAGTGAAGTTAACATAGGTCTAGCCATTTTGAAATGTATCTACTAAAACTATCATCTCAAATTAAGTGTATCTTAATTTTCCTACAAATATTTTTATCAATTATAAACTCAACAAGAATAGTATATTTTTTATCAAAAGGTGTCTATTCACTTATAAAATATAAGCATTAATAAGAAAGTAATTCTATTCACTTATAATTTTAATAAAACACCACCTCATTCAAGCAATGTTATTTGTATTCTACTCTTGTGGAATGTTAAGTAGTAAACCATCTATAATGTGATGCCTCATCCAAAACATGTAAATCTCCATTACTTTGTTGTGATTGTTTCTCTTTTAATAATCATGATTAATAAGAAAACCTTAAAGTATTAGCTTTAAGCTTAACTGATTTTACTTTGTAAAGTAATCTTTTCTTCAAAAATTATTCTTTTAAGAAACATTAAAAGTAATCCTTAAAGCATTTCTATAAAAGCTCTAAATGATTAATAATCTTGCTTAACAAATCTTTTAAATACCATGCTCAATTGAGTCATTTAGTATTGTATGCTAATTGTTGTACTTACATATTGTTTCACACACACTCTCACAAGCCTTAATAAGAAGCACAAGTGTGAAATTAGTATAAAAGTGCAACACATTCCAAAGAATTCATCATAAGATTCAAATCCTAGATCAGATACAATTATCCGGGGATTCGCATTCTCAAACTTGCATTACATTAATTATGCATAATTGCATCTTGCTTATTTAAACATTCGTCCTTACTAGACTAATGATGCTACTTTCAGAATTTGGATCTTCTGTTATCTTGAAGACCGTGAGTGCATAATCTTGCAATCACAAATGGCAAGTTCACAACTTGCTCATGTCCTTTGATTATTTTATATCAAATGCTTGTAGCTCAAATGTTGTCATCACCTGCATTTCAAAAAGGTTAGAAAACACTATTTTCATAATAATATGATTATGGATTATTTACCAAATGGTAATAATATATTGATACAGTTCCAGTGGCAAAGGAACATAATATCTAGGACTTAACAACCAATGTCGCCAGTGATTCTAGCGCCGTATGTTATGCATTAACCATGAGATGTGGAATGGGATGGAGAACTCAGTTGTATCTTCTTCCTCTCGCATGCATCCGGATGGCCAGGTCATGGCTGTTATCCTCGTAGCGTGCATTTATTGGTAATTGGTAGAGGATTTGCATCATATGGGTGGGAACCCTCAACATCCCACGTTAGTTCTGGCATCTAACGGTCTGTACCAACCATTGCCATAATTCAAGATGTGGGCATGGCGTACACCAATGGTACATGCGGGGTCGATAAGGGGGCAGTGATTGGCTTGGATCTTAGACTGGGCCCCATACAAAGGAAATGTGGACAAGCTTGCAACTCAGATGAGAAACAATGCTAAGGTCTCTCATGGGTAAAGTAACGCACCTCTACAGAGTGTAAGAATTGTGACATGTTACTCCCTGTTCCAGGAAAGGAACCCCACGAAGGTTCTGGTCAACCTGTGAAGGCTGTCGGACATAGTTTTCAGAATAAAAGCAACCTTTGAAGAAATGTTTATGAAAACCTGCATTGCGTACGACCTAGGGTCTGTGGCTGTAGAGATAGTGCATCATACACTCTTTCTAGTGAACTTTCTGAGTACGCTCGTACTCAACCGTACCTTCTTAACCCTTGCTAGGTTCTAAGATGTTGAAGATGGCGTCAACATCAATTTCTGCTCAAGAAACCATCATCCACAGTTCAAGTTCTTCAGAGAAGTCAATGAAGTCAACATATACAACAACTGAAGTAAAGACAAAGTCTCTGATTAGATAGGAGTAGATACTCTAGCCATAAAACCTACTTCTGTAGAGCAATGCAATAGCAGAAATTGCAAGCCAAATAGTTTAGATGCTAGTCTTATTAGCCAAATAGTTCTGAGTTATTACTTCTGGTTCTTCTTTGTAAGAAGTTTCTTTCTCTCTCTTTAACCTAGAGTATTCTCTAGATCTTTTGTAAAGAGTCTAGTTGTAATATATAGTCATGTCTTGGACCTGCTGTGTTTCTGTTGTACCACTCTGAGGGATGTAATACTAGTGAATGGTGTTTCATTGGTGTTATGTCAACGACTATAGTGTACTACATCATGCAGTGGTATGCTAGGTCACCGCAGCTGGTATCAGAGCATATGCTTTGACCTTAGGATTAAAACCCTTTTAGCAAGATCTGTAGGTTGGATAGTGACTATAGGAACCGTCTTATGTAAACCAAGACTCGTGATGGATATCCACTTGAGGATAACCCTTATCACACTTAAGTTGGATGTTTTTATCATCTTTCTTAAGGATTAGTTATATATCTTCCCTAGAGAAATGTCATTCTAGTGTAGCTCTAAATAGGTATACCACAACTAAGATATCTTACATAAGTTAAAATATCAAAGAAGATTACGACTAAGATTAGGATATCATGTGGAGTAGTATTAGTGATGGAGTCTATATTTAGAATTCCTGTAAATTCCAAGAACCTTATCCCTAGTTGATACCACTATACCATACAGGGTAGACCATTAGAGTATGTATAGATACAACTAGAAGTAAATCATGTGGCATTCACTTGAGAATTCCATGTGATGGAGTAGAACTTTGTTAAGAATCATTAATAGTAAGTTAAGAAGAAGAGTCGACATGGTGAGATTAGCTCTTTAATCATGATGACTAGGTAAATCTTAACAAGTTTGTGGTGATAATAGCTCCGAGACCATGATAAGTCTGTAATTAGGACCAGTACTTAGTAAATAATCTTGTAACACTAGTAAGTAAAGAACAGTGTAGGTCTATGATAGAAGTCATAGGCATTTTAACATTACGATAATTTTAGGATTAAGGTAGTAACTACAACTTTGTTAGTAGCCTTGAGAGATCATGTGAGGGTAGTTTATGATAGAATGCAAGGTTGGTAGTGTTTAGTAGGCCCGACAGAAAAGTAAGAGGTTAGTCAGAACTAAAGTAAGACCACTTTGCTCCAAATTATCCTCTTGCAACTGAGCAATTTGGGTAAATATTGAGACAAAGAGTAGTTAAACCCTTAAGTGCTAAGTATCACGATGTAAATCTATACTAGTAGGTGTAATATATTCCACAGCTAAGCCTGAATTCTAGAGATGTTTTACTCAACTACTATATTATGGGCTTAGAATAATGTGTGTTATATGTACCACATTTGGATTTTTTTGGTTTTTCTTGCATCTTCTTGATTGACTAGATCTATACATGAAGTTTCACTTGGTGTGCAAATGCATGTTGCACCACCCAGTTATTACTTGATGTATAGACCTAGATAGAAATGGGAATTCGTGTAAGGGAGTGGCGATTCAGAAGATCAAGATGAAGACTGCATTAAGAAGGAAGCCAAATATAAGGAGTATCAACACTAATTTGAAGGATGGATCAATCCCCAACTCAGTATTAGCCGGCAATAAGAATAAATACTAATGCGGAAAAGGTGTGGAGCAATATGAAGGAATGAACTTAAGTTCACTTAAAATAGGGGATGTTGCTAAGAAGCTAATTACGTAGTTGTACCAAGTCCACAGAAGTAACTTGGAAGGGTACAAAGAAGAAGTTTTGGAACACAATTGGTATTCAGGCTCTGACAACTCAGAGATGATGCTAGTGAGAAGTAGAAAAGAACTGTAGAGTAATCGATACACCCAGGAGGATTCGCAGGTGGTATCCATAGCTGGTATCCTTGCAGTTTAGCTAGTTAGGTCATCTTTATATGATTTAAAGAGCATAAAACTTGGCCTAAGTTAAGTTAGATCTAAATAAGTATAGAATTTAAGCGAACGGCTTTCGAGACGTTTTCGTGACATCGGATTTACCGGTGAGAAATAATGTCTAAGAAGATAAAAGTAAGACAAGTAACGTTGGAAGATTCATTTCGGAGATCCACAATTGTGTGGGTGTACCGCAAATTCTTTTGTGAGGCCTTATAGAGATAAAGTATAAGCTAGACAGAGACCAATATTCTAACTATTTAGTATACATACAGTTTAGAGAACATTTGGAAACTCCAAGGGGGAGAGTAAACTATAAACACTGAAGTGTTGTTGTCTAAATTTCTGACTAAAGGTTGGAGAAGAAGTACAAAGTTATGATGAGGTTCAGCCTTATTCTCATAAGGTTATAAGAAGTCATCATAATAAAGTATTTCTGAGAGTATGACCAGATGAAAGATTGAAGGAGGTATAATAGATTAAACTTAGTGGACTAGTTCTAAAAGAAACAACTCGTAAGTTGTCCTTAAGAAGAAGTAGAGCCTACTAAAATAGTTTAGTGTATAGTAGTAGGAAAACCTTATCGGAAGGGACAAAATGTGTCCACAAGCAATTCTAAATAGGCCTATAACGGCATAAACCCAAAGAGATATAGTAAAAGGAACTATATGGTAAATGAGAAACGATAGTTGTATATTGTCGAGAATGAATAGGATTCAATGAAAACGATCTGGATACGGGATACCACAATAATCCCCATTTGTGATCACAATGGAATTTGAGAAATATTGTGATCAATACAAGTCAACACCTTATTCCGAAACGTAAGAGAGTACGAACTTCGGGGACGAAGTTGATTTTAAGGGGGAGAGTCTGTAACACCCCAGCATTAGAGCTTAGAAATAAACTGAGATGTGGTGTGTGCATTGCATTCATGCATACAAAATCTAGATAATTTTCGCGCTTTTAAGTAAAACTTGTCAAAGTGATTGAAGCTTCTCTTACCTTGGTGGAACTGAAGTAGATCATCAAGTTGACTGCGATAAGTTTCAATATGAACTTTGCTAAAGCTGTATATTTGGGGAATATACTTTGATCTAAGGGTAGATCAAATGCAATAAAACTAAGTCACAACACACTACGTAATAAGGAGTACTTGATCTTCTAGAGATCATTACATGGTATTCCATGCCACAACTCAAGGATGAATACTTAATATTCTAAAGATGATATCAAGGTATTATCTACCACAAACCCTGAATACCAAGTCAAGTATATAACTTAAGTAAAAGAAACTCATAATTAAATCTTGAAATACTTGTTTGCCATAGTTATTTCTACCATGGGTATCATGGTAGTTCTTAAACATTAACTCTTATTACAAATAGAGTAGAAATGGAAGACAAGCCAAGACCATCCAGCACACACTCTTAATATTATAATAAGAGATGACATTCCTAATTAACCAAGTCCTACTGTTAATTGATCATCAATGTTGAGTGATCAATTCTTGACATAGAACTTATTGACTCATAGCCTTTGACCTATTATATTAACCTTCCAAAGACCTTAAGTAAGTTAATAAGAAGAAGGAACTAGTTATGGTAGCATGTGCCATTATCAATGGAATGTGATCCTTAGTGGTGATTAAACCACTTGATAGTAGAGGAGTTAACTCACTCATGAGTTAACTACAAGGAGTATTTAAAACCAAGAGTTTATATAGTAATTATGAAGCTATGAGAAAGCTAGTAGTATTAGAGTATCCAATGATAATCCTATTAAGTCAAGTGGATATAAATATGGAGTAAGCTTCCTTAACAAGATAAGCCTATAAAGAGACCAGTGCAATCCTATTACTTAGTTGAATATAGATCTTAATTAGACAATTAGAAGCCTAACTTTGCTTGATCAAAGGTTGGTGGTCATTATTCTCAAATCGGTTGAGAATAGATGATGAATTGATAAAGAGGTATGGTGAGTATACCAAATTAGGCAAAACCTTAGTAAGTTGAGTCATCAAGCTTGATCATTAGAAATCAAGTTAGAATTTGATGAAGTATATAATATGAGTTGGATGGATTAGTTATAAGCATGATAGTTTAACCAAGTTAATACAAGAAAAACTTGTATTATGGAGAGTAGCACCATACCTATTCCAGAGGATTGATATCACATGTGACATAGAGAGGATTGTAGTCTTGCAACCCTTGGTAGTAGTGCAAAAGATGGAATTAAAGGAATTAATGGATGAAGTTAGAAGTAGCTACATTGATGGATTCATCAAGGGTAGTTTAGAAATGGAAGCTATATAGATACTAGGAGAAGAATGGAGAATGAGTATTGTTGAAGTGGCATGGCCATGTCATCATATGATGATGGATATGGTGGAGTCAGATGATTGACTTATTCAGGAAGATGTGATCTTTGTGAATAAGATAAGAGAGATTTATAGAGTATGTTTAGGAAAGGAATTCCTTAACCATGGTCCCAACTTAGTGAGTGTGAGGATAGGAACTCTTGAGAAACCTTTAATCAACAGTATATCAAGCCATGACAGAACCATGTCTACCTCTTTGTTCAGAACCCTAGAATTAAGTTAGTAGTGGAACCAATTCCTAATTTTAACTAGCCATTGGAAATGTATCTCTTAGTCAAATGAAACTTCTGAGAGATAATTAGAATACTAGTTGAGAGTATATTGATGGAAGCCTTGTTCACCTTATTGTCTTAAACCCTAATAAAGACCTAGTCTCATATACCATCAAGATCACTTTAGTAAATCAATCTTAATAACTCACTTTAAGTTGAGTTATTATTCATGGCCACAAAACATGAAGGCAAGTTATCCTAACTCTTAATCTTTGTCCATATTCAAAATAGAATGTGAGTTTATTAAATTTCCTGAAAGCTCATGATAATCACTAATAAGTGAACATCTTCATTAATGATTGTTATTTATACATAAAGAATTAACCAAGATGGTTCTATGTTAATTCTAAACACTACTATTCAAGTAGAACTTAAAAGGGGAAATCTCCAAGTTTTGTGAACCATAAAATTTAAAATACCAGATTATTTAACCCTAAGATTTAATTCATTATAAGGTTTATACAATAGTCCTTATAGGAGACTAAGATTGAATAAAATTCTATATACATCATTATCCCTCTTAAACCACTACCTTTATAGTCATTAAGTGGAACTACAAATCATTTCTATAAGATTTTCTTATAGGAAGTAAACCCCTAAAACCCTAAATTATATTTACTTTACTAAATAAAAGTAACCTTCATATAATTATGAATATCTTTATACACAATAAGAAATGTAGAGGAAATAGTCATAATTCCTTTATGCAATAACATTTATAACTTACGAAATCTCTAGATATTTAAATCCTTGAGGAAATTCATATTTGAAAAGATTTTACAAAAACAGGAAATAGAATAAGAAAAAGGAAACATCCAGCCCACGACCCATTCCCTATCCTCTATTCGTCGCCCAACGCTGCAGCAGCCTTCATCTCGCTCGCTCTACAACATCCCAGTAGTAGCCCAGCCCAAATACCGTTTCGAACATGTCATCGTCTTCGTCTCCGTCACAAGATCGAGCGAAGTAGCTCGCTAGAGGCCGCAACACCATTGCACGCGCCAAGATCTGTGCCGTTGTCACCGAAGACGGGATAAGAATGCCACCGCGACATCCTTCCGTCGTCGTCCTCTCATTCACCCGCATCACTCTCTCTTCTCTTCCTCTCCACTGAAGGGGGCCAAAACCCTAGCTTCAGGTCCTCTTCCTCCCCGTCGACTCTGAGCTTGCCTCGGCCATCTGAGACCACTATAGTGTCTGTCGTGTTCCTCTTGTTTGATTTCCCCATCTCACGGAAGCCGTAGAAGCCCCTGACACCTAGATTGAGACCTCCTTCCCGAGGTCCGGCCACCGTTGTGACCATCGATTTCGCCGTCACTAGGCCTCGCCTTCCCAAGCATCACATCATGATCATGGCGAGCTTCTCTATATTCCTATACTCGTCGATTAGTCTCTAGCCCTTCGTAGCATTGCCTCCATGAGCACCCGACATCGCTGCTGGCCGCCATCGCAACCGGTGCTCCGGTGACCAATAGTCACTACAAGAAAAGTTGGCTTTTACAGTGGATGATTTGCGTGGTTGAAGGCCCGTTTTTCGTGGCTAAAAAGTCTTCTACGACGGATGCCCTTCATGGTAAAAGCCGCTCATAAAAGAATCTACCACTTTTTTTCTAAACGTGGCAGATCGCACTCTTCAGCCACGAAAATTTGTTCTGTCGTAGATCTGTTCGCCAGCCGCGTTGACTACTGACATGATGCAAAATGCCACGTGGCACCCGCCGTTAACGGCCGGTTACCGCAGTTAACGGTCACAGAAACCGTGGCAGAAGCCTGGCCCAAACAAGGTCTGCTAATTGTTAAGTGGGCTGACCCACGAGGAGAGCCCAATAAGGTTACGACCCTTTACTCTCACGCCGTGTACTGTCTGACGTGGCCCATTAATGAATCCATCCAGGGCCCATACGATTTCAAGCCCACTACAGTTTTGGCCTAAAGAAGGTCCACTTTGGTAGAATAATATGCGTCCCATTAGGTGGCTGCGCCAAAAGGTCAGGCACTGTTAAGGCCCGCAGGCATCCCGTTACTGTTCCTACGGCCCGTGGGGTTTCCTCCTATTCTACCCATTTACTGTGATGGCCTTTTACATTTCTAGGTTACCAGTGTTAGGATCCTTTACTGTTTTGGCCTTTTACTATTCTGGCCATTCATTGTTTAGGCCTTTTGCTCTTATGGCCTTTTATTGTTTAGGCCATTTACTGTTCAGGCCTTTTACTCTTCTGTCCGTTTTACTGTGCAGGCCCTCTACTGCACGGGCTTTTTACTGTTCAGGCGTTTTACTATTTCAGCTCTTTACTGTTCGGCTATATCAATATTCGGGCCCATTACAGTTCGGGCCCTTTACTATTCTCGCCTATTACTGTTCAACCCTGTATGTTTTCAGGGCCTTGGACACTTATGAGGCCCACCAATATACTGACCTGCCACTTACGGCCTTTTAGTGTTTATTTGGCCCATCTGCTGGCCAGCATATTTGCGTATTCTATAACTATGGCGAAATTCTGGTTTTAAACAGTCCATTAATATTTCAGCCCGCTAATGGCCGCGCCAGGATCACCCTATTACATCAACATATATTTTTTGAAATTTATTACAGGCCAGACTTGCAACAAAAACAAGATGAAGCATTACAGAGACATCGCAAGACATGTGTTGGAATAGGGTTTCTACTACGGAGCTTACATCCCCATACAAGTAACAACTGGCATACCATGACAGCTGTAGAAGAGATTATCAAGTAGACGGTCCATCAAATCTTGTCGATCTTTTTGTTCTTGTATCTGTTCATGTGTAATCGTGATTATTCCATCTATTTGCTCTGTTTGTTCAATTAAATCAATTGTTTGGAGTGCAGCTGTAACACCTCTTTCTACTGGAAAAACTAAAACCGTGGGCCGATTCAAGGAATAATCACTATCACTAGTGCTTTGTGAAATGACCTCCATACTTAAGGTAGGATTCCTCCCTTCTGCCCCCATAGCTTCATGTGCAGCCTGAAACAAAGAAAACAAGTCAGCACAACATACCAGTTAACTGGCGGCCAAGTTATATGTAAAATAATTCAAATTCATCATTGGCCAGGAACAATCAATGATGTGCCTCGTACATCTATTTTCTGGAATAACAGGAACTGTCGATGTCCTGGACCGATGCGTACATGTGCCAGTATCATAGCCACTCTGGAACAAGCACTACATGTTATTTGCATGCTAAAACTAAGTCATATTAAGTTAGAGCAACAAAGCAGGTGAAAAAACACCATGTTTGTTGTCAAAGAATTTCAAAATTGGCATTGTCCTAATATAACAAATCAAGCCATCAACATGTGTGTCTCATGCAGACTAACTGAACTAGTGTGGTAATGAATGTAGGGAATCAAGCAACTCGACTCTTTCCCTCATAAACTAATTGACGAGGGTTTAACTCATCAATGCCCATTGTTATGGACTTGGGTTTTGGAGAAGGAGGGAGCGCTTGAGACATCTATCGGCTAGCAAACAAGCACACAAGGGACAAAGGTTTACCCAGGTTCAGGCCTCGTAGAGGTCCCTACTCCTGCTTGTCTGCTCGTGGAATTATCGAAAGAACCGAAGGTTACAATGGTGCGCAGATGCAATCTGGCGAGGGTGGTGGAAACTAAAGTTTGCGTGTGTCCTCCTCGCCGCCCCCTCCTAGCCCTTATATAGATAGGCTAGGTCTCGGGTAGCAGCTCGAGTCGGCTACAAATTAGGGTTTTCCCCTTCAAACTTTCTATCTTTAACTTCTTCTTGTTCTTCAAGCAATCGAGAGTCCATAGGTTACTCGAATCCTTCGTTTGGGGCCTTGGCGACACCGTGGGCCTGTACGTATTTTGACCGTATATACCAAGATCGAGTACCTGTAGAGTTTACCCATGTCAGTAGCCCCCGAGTGTCCAGTGGAATCGCATATTCGACTAGGGACTTTTTGAAGTCTTTCGAGTGCCTGAGCGAGTGCATTTCGACTGCTTTATTTGTGTCATAGGGATTGTTGATATACGTGCCTGATATAACCGAAGTATCGGTATCAGTTAACCACCTTAGGGTGAAACAACGCAATCTACTCGAACTCGAGTCCCCGGACTCGAATTCGGAAAAGTGTTGGTGTAATTCGACTCAAGCCGCGGAGGTCTTACAGGAGTCGAATTCCAGTTATATGGGTGTGAGCACTCGACGCATCCGTCAAGGCATATTCATCATACCTGCTAGTACGGATATGTTTCTGGTAGTGCCCAGCTAATGCGTTGCCAGGCCTTATTCAGGTCTTACCTTCACGCTGTAGGCACGACATCCGAATTTTATCATCGCGGAGACGATTCAGGTGACCCAGGAGACGCAGTCTCTTTGTAGAGAAAAATTATGAGGCGGTGTCGCCATGAGTTTCGAGTGCGGATGTTATCAACACACGGTTTTTATATAAATAATCATAGGGTGCGCGACCAGCGCTCCCTATGGGAGTAGCCCCCGAGTGCCTGGTTGAGTCGAAGACTCAGGCAGGGACTAAAGAACTATTGCGACTACTGTCGTCTTTTGCTTGCTTGTTTCAGTCGAATTTGTTTCCGGCGCTCCCTACGGGAGTAACCCATGTCCGCAGTCGAATTGTATTTCGAGTGGTTGGGTTTTGCTTGTGATTATCCACGTTCCTGCAAAAATAAAAAAATCGTAGGGTGCGCGACCAGCGCTCCCTATGGGAGTAGCCCCCGAGTGCTTGGTGGAGTCGAAGACTCCAGCAAGGACTAAGATAGTCGAATTTTCCACTGCGTAGCTTTGGTGACGTCAGTGCTGACGCTTTGATGATCTCAGTTGCCCGCGTGAGCGAGTTTGACGGGACGTGACGAACAGTGGGTCCCACTCTCTAACTTTGATTTGACTGGGTGTGCGTAATGGGAGTAGTGGAGGGATGGTTCGCGCTTCCCCTTCTCCACGTGTCTAACACAATGTGTTCCATGCGTCCAGTAGGGTTTTTCTGAGCCGTTGGATTGCATCTTCCAGGGGTTAAGTAGCGGCGCTGCGACATTAATTTTCCCATCTGTTCTCATTCATCCTTGCTGCCATCGCCATTGCTGCTGCTCCTCTGCTGTTCTCTGCGCTCATCACCTCCGGACCAGCTCCGCTCGTTTCCAAGCTACTTTCTGCGCTCGCATCGCCGTCGGGCAATGGTGAAGAAGAAGGGAGGCGCTGCTGCTGATGCCGCGGCCACCGTTGCCACGACGAAGAAGAAGGGCGGCTCCGCTGCTGCGGGCACCACCACCACCGCCGGCGGGAAGAAGAAGGTCACAGGCACCCGTGTCACGAATGGTGCGTGGCGCCCCTCCATCATCAAGGCGTCTGATCTCCGTCTTATTCGCCAAGACAGAGTATTGTCCGCCGCAGTCGGTGACGCGCGCGTCCCCAGCGGTGAGACAATTCGTACAGCCCCCGCTAGTTTTCGAGTGATGTTTTTAGCATTCATCATTCGCGGTTTCTCCTTGCCTCTTCACCCCTTTTTTAGGGGTCTCCTTTGTTTCTACGGCCTCAGCTCCATCAATTGTCCCCAAATTCTATCCTCCATATCTCTTGCTTCATCACACTCTGCGAGTGCTGGCTCGGAATCGAGCCACACTTCGGCCTTTTCAAGCGCCTCTTTAAATTGAAGCGCCAGTCTGCGTCTGGCTCTTTAGTTTACAATGTAGGTGGTTGCGGAATCCATGTCGACCCATCCGCCACCTATTTCGACATCAAGCTCACGGCGTCCGTCCAAGGGTGGAGGGACAAATGGTTCTACATCTGCGATCAGAAGGCCAATGGTGAGCACTTTGGACTCGTGCCCTTCGATCCCGCAATGCCGTGCAGGAGGATGCACTCCTGGAAGAATGTGGTCATGCCTGGCGAGTCCGCGGAGACAGATGTGCTGTACCAGCGCGTCTGCGACCTCGAGAGTCGCATAGGGAAAGAGGAGGGAGGCTGCACCCTCATTCGCACTTGGCTGCGCCGTCGCGTCTAGCCCTTGCAAGCCAGAGTCCATCCCATGTTTTAGTGGGCTGGCACTGATGATGGCACTCGCGTGTCTGCCGATGGCATGTCCACGAGTGAGGTGGACAAGAGGGTTCGACTGGTCACCAAGTAAACCATCAAGGATGTACTTCCTAGTGAGCCAGTTGTTCCTCCCTTTGATGCTTCTAACCCTCCTCCTGAGGTATATTTGCGCTACGTAGTAGCTAAAATTGTCGATTGCTTCTCTGTTGTTTACTTGTTGTCTGCTGAATTTGTTGTCTGTGTGCAGGATTGGGCGGTGTCACCTTGTATGCCCCCTCTACCTGAGGGGATTATTCCTCGCGAAGCTTTGGAGGAGGACGAGTCAGAGTCGACTGTCCCTTCTGATGTGGAGGAGGAAGCCCCCGAGTCTGATAGTCCGGATACTCGCAAGCGTTCGCGTAGCGAGGATTCCGATGCGTCATCTCCTTCGACTCCAGAAGGTACGGGTGTTGGTGCGGAGTCGCCAATTCCTGCCGTTCCTGTGAGTGCTGTGACACCATCTTCTCGCAAGAAGATGCGATTGCCCAAGGAGTCTTCGTCGGAGTCGGTGGAGGCCACATTTGATTTTGACAAGTTTGACTGGTAAGTTTTCTAGCTCAACTGTCCTTTTCTGTTTTGCCTTTGTTGGCTTGTCTCTGGGTTTGCCATTTGTTGATGCGGTTTTTGCCTTGCAGTCAAGAGGCATTGTCATCTTCTGGAGACGTCCAATTTCTGAAGGAATCAGGAGTCGCGACCTCAAGGGCCAAGAAAGAGGTCGAGCACGCTCCTTCCCCTCCATTGGCGGCCCACTCCGGGCACAACTCTTCCAGTTCTCCTCATGCAGGGGAGCATCGAATGGTTGCCCGGATGACGGTACAGCAGACATCTTTGGAGTCACTGGAGGACCATGCAAGTGTAGCTTTTCTTGTTTTTAGTGTTGCAGTCGACGTTATCTATTGCCTCTGTTGATTCCTTGTTTGTGCGACAACTCCTTGTGAAGGAGGCCGCGCATTTGGCAGAACAAGTGATGGCGATGGGCTGCCAGCATGCAATGCTGGAGACGCGTCACCGCGTGGTTGAAAGTGAGTGTTCTACATTTATTCTTCCTCGTCTTCTCCTTTTGATATAGTCGACTGATAGTCAACTTATGTTTGTCTTGTAGCTGAACATAATTCCCTATTGCGTAACGCCGCCACCTTGGAGAAGACACTTGCCGCGGCTGTGAAGGGTCGTGATGAGGCAATCACAACGCGTGACGAGGCGCGGAAGCATGAAGAGGATCTGCGTGCCTCCTTCGCGGCCAGGGAGAAGTTGTTCGAAGAAAAACTGTTCTCAATTGCCAAAGCCCTCTCAGGTACCGTGCTTGTGTATATTGTTACTCTTCTCTACTTCGAATGCTTTTGCTGGTGGCGCTGATGTCTTGGTCCATGTGTGAATTTATGTATAGATGCTGGCAATTTGAGCTTCGACCCGCAGGCCCTTCGTCATGATGATGCTCTGGCGGGTGCATTGTCAGCAGTCAAAGACCATAGCATCATCGTGCAGGACACGCTCTCCAAGGCCAAAAGCGTGCTTAGTCGCCTTCGCGAGGAGCTGATACCCAAGGCAGAGCTAGTCGAGAATATTGACGAGCTGGTGGAGTCACTCACGGGAGGTGTGCCTTCCAGCTTCAAGAACTCGCTCCGTGCGGCTGGCGCGTCCATGTCGCTTGCCATGGTGCAGGCCCACGGAGTCAAGATCGATCCTGCCGCGGTGTCGAAGGCGATGCCTGTTAGCGCGGACGGCCAACAGGTAGTCTTCGCTCCCTTCGCGACTGCCTGTGGCAAATATGGACATCATCTGATAAATACTGCTGCGAAGTACTCTGAGGAGCTCCAACGTGCCAAGAAGGCAGCAAAAGCTTCGGCATCAGGGGCCGGCAGAAAGTCAGTGGCGTCTGACACTGCCACGGACTTGATGAAGCCCCCGAAGTCGTCGAAGTCGAAGAAGCCGGCTGCTCCTTAGTTAACTTTGTAATAGTTAATTAGCTTATGTCCTTTTGTTTAAGAACATGCCTGCTGACGAGTGTATCTGCTGATACTTTTGCTAGTCTTGAGTGCATCTGATCCTTTTGTCTTCGTGTTGATTTGGTCGTCTTATTTTCTTCTATCTTGACTTGTGGTAGGGTACATCAAGTGATCCTTTGAGGGAAACCCAGGAATCGCCAACTCTTGATGATACCGTGGCACCACCGCGTTCCAGGGTAGATGAGCTGTCCTTGCTTTCGTGACTGCGTGACCGCGTCAAGCAACTGGAGCGTGAGTTGCCCGTGCTCCGCGGTAATGCGGATGTATGGAAGTCGAAAGCGGAAAAAGCCGCCGCTCGAGAGCAGTATCTGCTTGGCGAGGTGGCGCAGCTGGGCGACCAATTCAAATGTTAGTTTTCTTGTTCTCGTATTTTCCTTGTAGTTACTCGCAGTGGTACGTTGTACTCATGCTGCTGTTGCTACTTCGTGTAGTTGTCAGCGTGCATCATCCGCATGAGGAGAAGGGTAGAATTTCCATTCGCCTGCATGATCTTACCCAGGAGCAACTTCAAGAGAGTGGATACTTCTAGGTAGATCATGATCGTGCGACAGCGCTGGCGACCCTGCAGGATCATGCGTCGTGAGTGCTGCTATTTCTGAAGAAGTCGTAGTCATGCTTGAAGAATATTTATCGGGCGATGTTCCCGCTAGATGATACTCCATCAAGCTTGC
This sequence comes from Avena eriantha, assembly GCA_910589775.1. Taxonomy (NCBI): domain Eukaryota; kingdom Viridiplantae; phylum Streptophyta; class Magnoliopsida; order Poales; family Poaceae; genus Avena; species Avena eriantha. Next base: position 98,599,462 of record OU342743.1, on the reverse strand, counting down.
TGGCCCTCTTAGCCAAGTTTCAAGATCTATCCGCGGTTCGTGAATGCGTGAGGCAACAGTTGGTGGCCGGTGCTAAGGCTGCTTTGTCAATGGTGCGACTGCACAGGCCCGACGTGGATGTTGCGGAAATTGCGTCTAGGCCGCCTACGCCACCAGCAGGTTCTGCTTGGAATATGGTGCCGCACTACCAGGCGGTGGACCGCCCAGCAGAAGAGATCGTTGACTTCTTTGAGGAACAAACCAACGTTCTTCTACTGCAGTAGTAGCCTAGTTTGTATCCTGCACATAAGTGTACTTGTGTTGTAAAGTTCGTATAAATGTTGTAGATAATTTATTTGTCGAATGCGTATAAAGAGCTTTGTTAGTATGAAGTGCATGGAACTATGCGAGTCCTTTTCGTTAGCCTGGTCATGTTTTTATCTCAGTCCCTTGTCAACCTGTCAGGTGTGTTGCAACTGGGTTGATGTTGTGTTAAGGGTTTCGATTGATGTACTAGCTACTCAGGATATCGTGTTTTGGTTCGAAGAGCAGATGTGTATAGGGTGGCGTAGCGCCCGAGTATATAAATTGGGAAAGTAAAGTAGAACTCAGAGTTTTGGGGCACTTAGCTTTATTTATTCGAAGAATAGTGCGAGGTACAATGTGTGGCTAAGTAGCCTTGGCTGAGTAGCCTTATTTGCAATGTAAAAGGTAAGAACGACTAAGGGTAGAAGCGTCGTAGTCGTGCGACGTTCCAGGGGTTGGAGTATGCGACTCCTGTCTCTAAGTATTTAAGGCGATAGGCGCCACCTGGGATTACTTCTATAATCACGTATGGTCCTTCCCAGGGGGACTCGAGCTTGAGATGCCCCTACTGCTTCAGTCGCAGGACCAGGTCACCTTCGACGAAGGATCTGGGGCGAAGCCTCCTACTGTGGTAGTTGCGCAGGTTCTGCTAGTAGATCGTGGATCTTTCCGCGGCGATTTCCCTTGCCTCGTCAAGGAGGTCGACTGAGTCTTCGAGTGCGAGGGATGACTCTTGTTCGCTGTAGGCGACCACACATGGTGCCTTGTATCATACCTCGGCGGGTAGCACCGCCTCGGCTCCGTGCACCATAAACAATGGCCTATATCCCGTGGCGCTGTTAGGAGTTGTACGTAGGCTCCAGAGTACAGATTGCAGTTCGTCCGGCCAGCAACCCGCGGTTTGTTCGAGTGGCCGGAGGAGTCGCTTCTTGATGCCGCCGCAGACGAGCCCGTTTTCTTTTTCCACCAGACCGTTGGTCTGTAGGTGCATGACTGCGGCGTAGCTGATGTTGATCCCCAGGTTCTCGCAGAATTCTTGGAACTCCTTGGATGTGGAGTTCGTCCCGTTGTTGGTGATGATGCTATGCGGCACTCCGAAGCGGTAGACGATTGACTTGAAGAACTTGACTACGTTGTGCCCTGATTGGTTGGTCACTGGCATGGCCTCAATCCACTTGGTGAATTTGTCGACTGCGACCAAGAGGTAGACGTAACCTCCTCATGAGGACCTTGGAAGTTTTCCAACCATGTCGAGCCCCCATTGTGCAAAGGGCCAGGCCAATGGGATTGGTCGTAGCTCTGCGCCCGGTGCATGCGGCTTGTCCGCGAATCGCTGGCAAGCATTGCATTTTTGGATGATGTCCTTGGCGTCACGCATGGCCGTAGGCCAGTAGAATCCAACTCGTAGAACTTTGGCAACGAGGGCGCGACTGCCAACGTGGTGCCCGCAGGTCCCTTCATGGATGTTGAGGAGAACTGCTTTTCCATCGGCCATGGAGACGCATCATTGGAGAACTCCTGTGATGCTACGTTTATACAGTTCGCCGTTGATAACGGCGAATGCCTTGGATCACCGTGCGATGTGTCGTGCATCTGTCGGGTCGTTCGGTAGCCTCTTGCTGAGGAGGTACGTGATGTACGGCTGTGTCCAGGATTGTTCAATCATCATGACGCTCATTAGTCCCTCGAGTCATGTGTCCAACTCCAAGTCATCGAGTGCCATTAGCTCATTGGGTGGCGTAGCCCCCAAGTCCGTAGCTACGCTTGTTTTCTTCTTGGTAGCCTTTGGCTTGATGGAGCGTTCGCAGATGCGCTCGAGAAATACTCAAGGTGGTATGGGGGCGCAGGTAGAGCCTATGTTTGTGAGTGCATCCGCCTCTTTGTTGCTTTCGTGACCTACATGTCGCAGCTCGCAACCATCGAAGTCTCCTTCGAGTGTATCGTAGAGGTCGCGGTACGCGATCATGTTGTCGTTCAGTGCGTCGCACTCATGCATTGTTTGGTTGACGACCAACTTGGAGTTGCCGTATATGATGAGCCTCTTAGGGCCGCAGGCTTTTGCCATCCTCATCCCGTGCAAGAGGGCCTCGTATTCAGCCTCGTTGTTTGAGGCTGTGAACTGCATTCGCAGGATATACTTCAGCTTGTCCCCTTGAGGTGATGTCAGTATGACACCTGCGCCTGCTCCGTCTTTCCGCTTGGACCCATCGAAGTGCATTGTCCAGAGGTAGGACATAGCTGGCTTGTCCGGGAGCTGGTTCTCCATCCAGTGCACGAGGAAGTCTGGGAGAACTTGCGACTTGATTGCGTCGCGCTTTTCATACGTGATGTCTCGTGGAGACAATTATATTCCCCAAAGCACGACTCGTCCCGTGGCGTCGGGGTTATTGAGGATATCTCCCAAGGGGGCGTCGTTGACCACCACGATTGGGTGTTCCTGGAAGTAGTGGCGCAGTCGCCGGGCGGTCATGAAGACGCCATATGCCAGCTTCTGGTAGTGTGGGTACTGCTGTTTCGTTGGCGCGAGGACCTCGCTGAGGTAGTATACTGGGCGTTGTATGCCGTGGACCTTGTTTTCCCCAGCTCGTTCGACGACGAGCACTGTGCGGACCACCTGATTGGTGCCGGAGATGTACAACAACAGTGGTTCCCTTTCTCGTGGAGTCACTAGCACTGGCGAAGTGGACAGCAGGCGCTTGAGGTCTTCGAATGCTTCTTGCGCTTCAATGGTCCACTCAAAATTTTCAATTTTGCGGAGGAGCTGGTAGAAGTGCAGCGCCTTTTCGCCCATTCGACTGATGAATCGGCTGAGGGCCGCGATTCGTCCAGCCAGCTGCTGGACGCCCCTTATGTTTTTTGGCTTCTCCATGGCCAGTATGGCTTTTATCTTCTTCGGGTTCACCTCGATTCCCCTCATGGAGATGAGATACCCGAGTAGCTTCCCAGATGGTACGCCGGAGGCACATTTGTCCGGATTGAGGTTGATCCGGTAGCGGTCGAGATTGGCAAAGGTTTCGCACAAATCATCGATTAGAGAGGCCTCCTCCTTGGTCTTGATTACTATGTCGTCGACATAGACTTGGATGTTGTGACCTAGTTGTTCTTTGAGGCAAGCCTGCATGCACCGCTGGTAGGTGGCCCTCGCGTTCTTTAGCCCAAAGGGCATCATGTTGTAGCAGAACAGACCAAAGGGCGTTGTAAACGCTGTTTTCTCTTGATCTTCCTCCTTCATTCAAATTTGATTATAGCCTAAGTAGGCGTCGAGGAATCAGAGGAGCTTGCATCCCGCGGTGGAGTCGATGATCTGGTCGATCCGTGGCAGCGGGAAGTGATCCTTTGGGCAATGCTTGTTCAAAGAGGTGAAGTCCACGCACATCCGCAGGATATCCGTGTCCTTTTTTGGTACCAGCACCGTGTTGGCAAGCCAAGTGCTTTCCTTGATCTCGCATATGAACTTGTCCTCGAGGAGTCTGTTGATCTCCATTCCGACTGCCTACGTCCGTGGCTCAGACAATCGCCGAATTGTTTGCTTGACTGGCCTTGCGTCGAGGTTGACGTTGAGTGCGTGCTCGGGGAATTCCCTGGGAACTCCTGGCATGTCTGCAGGACACCAGGGGAAAATTTCGCAGTGCTCACGGAGGAATTCGACAAGCGCGAGTTCCTATGCAGGACTCAAGTTGTTGAGGATGAGGGCCGTCTTGGCGGGATCTGATGGGTGGAACTTCACTTTCTTTGTGTGCATAGATGAGTCGAAGGAGAGATCAGGTGAGCTTGGCCTGCTCAGGGGAGGCAGACTGTTGTCTGTCTCTCCTTTAGTCTCGCGAGTTCCTCCTGCATGCCGAAGGACTGGGAGATTCTGTTGAATTCCCTATCACAACTGTCAGATCGCTCGAAGCTCCCGTTGATCGTGATGACGCCATTGGGACCTGGCATTTTCATCTGCAGGTAGGCGTAGTGGGGTACTGCCATGAACCTAGCGAGCACGACGCGCCCGAGGATGCAGTGGTACTGTGAGGGCCAGTCGACGACCTCAAAGTCAATGCGCTCGCGCCGGAAGTTCTTCGGCGTGCCGAAGATAACGTCGAGGTTGATTTTGCCCAGGGGGTATACGCCTTTCCCTAGGACAATGCCGTGGAACTTGTGTCCGATGCCTCCAGACAGGTTAGAGGGATCCTCATCGCTCGCAAGGTACTCATGAATATAAGGTTGATGCCGCTTCCGCCATCCATGAAGACGCGACTCATGTCGAAGCCTCCGATTTGCGCCTCGAGTACGAGGGGGCAATGGCCTAGGCAGGGTATCTGAGGCGGATGATCGCATTTTTCGAAGGTGATGCATGACTCGCTTCCACTGAGGTACTCAGTGGTGGAGGGTGGTGAGCGTGTGGCCAAGTTGACTTGGCGAGTGATGGCCTTCTATACCCTATTGGAGGGGCGTCCCTTTTGGATCATCATGGTGCCCATGGCCCGTGGGTATGGTTCGCCTCCGTGGTGCTGGTCTGGTGCCGCTGTGTTCGGCGGTGGTCCAGGTGGCGGTGGCGGTGCGCCATGTGCTACCGCGCCTAGATCGGCTCTGTAGCCTCTTTCGACTGCATTGCGGTTCATCAGAACCAATCCCGCATGTAGCTTGAGGAACTCGTGGCAATCCTTGAGGAGATGACTGGACTTCCTCTTGCCATCATGCTTGTCGATGTAGAAGTGTACTGTGCATGGCCCGGACAGTTTGTCCTCAATGGAGCTCGCGGGTGCCTCGTCACGTGTGCGGCGTTGCCACACTTGCGTGGTTTTCCCGGAGTCGCGATATCCGCCACTACGGTATCCGCTGTTGCGGTTATCATCGCCTCTATCGGCGTAGCCGGCCACGACCATGTTGACGTCGTCGCGGTCATCGTAGATGCGCATGCGGCGCTTGCCTCGGCGGTCGCGTCTGCGTTCGAGTTCCGCCTCCTCGTCGGAGTGAGCGCGATTCTTCACCGAATCTTCTCCATCGGCCCACCGATTCGTGATCTCCATCAGGTGGTCGATGGTCTGGGGCTTTGAGCGGCCCAGCTCCTCCCTGAGTTCTAGGCGGCAGACGCCACCGTTGAATGCATCAATCGCGTGATCTTTCGAGATGTTCTCTGCGGAGTTCTTGATGATGGACCACCTTTGAATGTAGGAGCGCAGCGATTCGCCAGATCTTTGTTGGCAGCATCTCATCTCTTCGATTGATGCGGGCCGCTTGTATGTGCCCTTAAAGTTGCGCACGAAGTTGTAAACCAGCTCATCCCAACTGCAAATGGATCCGCGTGGGAGGTTGTTGAGCCATGCTCGGGCGGCTCCCTGCAGCTGTAGCTGTAGGCATTGCATGGCAGTGCTTCGACTGCCTCCGTGGAGCCTGGCGGAGGAGATGTGGTCCTCCAGCCAGATCTTGGGGTCCTGTAGACCATCAAACTTTGGGTTCTCCGACGGGAGTTTAAACCCTTTAGGCATTCGCTTCTGCCTAATGGATCTGCTGAAGCATCTGGCACCGCAGAGCTCCACATCTTCTTCCTCCATGTCAGTCGATCGAGCACGTCGTGCCCTTGATTTGTCGATCTTGCGCTGCGTGAGGTCATCGCGCGCATCATAGTCTTGATCGTGGCGCCGTGAACGGCGGCGTCAAGACAGGCCGTGACTGTCATCGCTGGACGAGGGCGAGGAATAGCGCTTCGCTAGCGCCTTGTCCTTCTTTGGCTCTGGTGTTGGCTCCTTGTTGAGGGCTACCTCGATTAATCCCAAGCCCACGATCGTAGAGCGGTGCATGGCGGTTCGGGGATCTCCAGCTGGCGGCTGGTTGTTGAGGAGGTACATGGTGGCCGCTGTCACCGCAGCCTGCGGCGTCTTGGGGACCACGTTGCCCCGTGTGTCGACTATCATAGAGCCGAAGTCGAGGACTTTTGCGGCTTCTATGCGTTCTTTCTCAATGAGGTGGGCCAGTCGAGATTGCCTCTTCTTGGCGAGGTACTTGTTGCCCCTTGAGGAGGATCCTCCATAGGAGGAGAGCCCAGCACGGCGAAGGCTCGATTCATCCACAGCTTTTTTACGCGCTTCGAGTTGCGCGATTGTTTGGAGTTGGTGTTTGAATTCTTCCTTCAGGAGCCAGTGATAGCCCATCAGCAGTTCTTGCGGGGACCCGAAGGGTAGAGGAGTGCCTCGTAGGACCTCGCGGTAGCGAGCCCATTCTTGCTCGTTGAGCCTGATAACGACGCGTTCGCCGGTTTCCTCATTTATTATGGATGGAGGTTCGACTGCTCCTCCATTATCAACGGGGGTGCGATTGCCACCGTTACCACCGTTGCCGCCATTGCCAGCGTTGCCAGCGTTGGGTGGGTCGGTGCCATTACCGGGATTGCCACCGTTGTCGCGATTGGCAGAGGTATCGCCTGCGTTGATGACGACACACATGAAGTGATTGGGGAAGCTGTTGCTTCCACAACTTTTAGATCCGGAATCGTAGGTTCCATCTTCAGTGGCCAGATCGCTCCGATCAGAGTCGCGACTGCTGTCGCTGACCGTGTTCTCGACCGCTGCCGGGGCGTTGAGCTCGCTGAGGGTGCCGATCGATGGAGGGAACCACGATGCTAGGGCAGTCGCTGGCGCTGTCAGCTGGTCAGGCATGCGAAGCGTGCCCATCTGACCAACTTGGACGCGGAAGCTCCCGATCGCCAAGCTGATTCCGTCGCCTACGGACTCGAAGGCCGGGCGAGTGGCCGGCGTGTGGACGGTGAAGTCAAATGCGCCGAAGAGCTGGTGAATCTCCACTGTTGTGGAGTTGTAGATCGCAGTTGATGGGGCCGAAGAAGCCACAACATCAGCACTCCCAGTTCCCACAGACGGCGCCAATTGACGAGGGTTTAACTCATCAATGCCCATTGTTATGGACTTGGGTTTTTGAGAAGGAGGGAGTGTTGCAGACATCTATCGGCTAGCAAACAAGCACACAAGGGACAAAGGTTTACCCAGGTTCAGGCCTCGTAGAGGTCCCTACTCCTGCTTGTCTGCTCGTGGAATTATTGAAAGAACTAAAGGTTACAATGGTGCACAGATGCAATCTGGCGAGGGTGGTGGAAACTAAAGGTTGCGTGTGTCCTCCTCGCCGCCCCCTCCTAGCCCTTATATAGATAGGCTAGGTCTCGGGTAGCAGGTCGAGTCGGTTACAAATTAGGGTTTTCCCCTTCAAACTTTCTATCTTTAACTTCTTCTTGTTCTTCAAGCAATCGAGAGTCCATAGGTTACTCGAATCCTTCGTTTGGGGCCTTGGCGACACCGTGGGCCTGTATGTATTTGGACCGTATATACCAAGCTCGAGTACCTGTAGGGTATACCCATGTCACTAATCATATCACTGCATAATGGAAATATAGAAATATAACAAAAAGAGGTCCATGAGATTCCTTCATTTGCTTAGAACTGGTCGGGACAACAAATCATTAACCTAAAATATAAGAATAGCATTTAAAAATGGTCTATAGTATGAACTAGCCAAAAAAGTGACCTCCAACCATAGCTGGCATTGCTTTAATCATCAAGCAACTATGATAGTACTTTGGAAAAACAAGCAATAGACCAAGTGTCTTAAATAGACTACCAGAATCATTCCAGACAAACAAGATATTAACCATTCCTTTTCAGTAGCTAGATCATTCAAATATTTTGATCATCGGGCTAGTAAATAAAAAAATAAGAGAAACAAAGAGATGGGTCATTTGCTGCCAAAACAATAGTTGGATGCATCCAAAAAGTAGCACAAACCTTCTTTGTAATGCCTACATCTATTGTATTTCCAACTCTGACAATATCATTGTACATATAACCAGGCAAGAAAATCGAGTAGACAAACAAGCAAATGATACATTGTGCACCTTGCAAGATCAATGAAGTATTTAAACAATGTATGTCTAGGAACCACGTCAGAATATAGCATCGATGCAATCACAAGTCAACTAAAAATTCACAAGAACCATAACCAATTGAACCATATGGTGGCTAATATTAAACTCGCAAAATTATCTAATCAAACATTGTATTTCTCATAGAAATTGCCATCCCTAGTTTGGGACTGATGGGGCTCAAACCCGCAGCTTCGCCTTGATATGGCGGTGCTCTGACCATTTAAGTTAAGTAAATCATTACATTGCTTTAATCATGAGCAAACTAAAGAATCAAATTGGCAATAGACTATATGTGCATCATGTAGAGTAGCTATTGAGGTAATGAATTGAGCAACCAAACAACAGGTGCATGATGGCCTTCCAGATCATATTAACATGGTTATAGTACATATATATAGTAACTGGGGATCATACTAGATGATAATAGCTATGACAATCTCACTATGAGTAGTTTAGATAGAACTCCATCCGTTTCAAAATATAAGATGTCATGGGTTTTGTGAAATGAATGTATCTGGACACCCTTTAGTGTTGGTAGAGTAACTTGGACTAGTATTGTATGCATTTTTACTAGTCCAAGTTACTCCCCACCAAGACCAAGTAATTCATACTAGTCTCATACATATAACACTAGACTATGTTACTACCTCCAGAGTGCATATAAGCTCAATCATGGTGGCGATCTCTATTATTATAATAGAATATAGATTAGCATAAAAGTGGATATACTTCAATCACCACCACCTAATCATGGTCTAGTTAACGTATATATATAGATAGAAGATCATCAGTCAAATATAGCAAAAAGAAATCTCCACCATGATTGAGTGAGCAAATTGAATTACAAATCAAGGGATTTACGTTCGGTCTTTGTGCAGTACCGTTAAAGGTCATCTTGTTCTAATCATTGGCCAACTCATGTGGTGCCGACACTAGACAATGTGACTACCTCCAGAGTGCATACAAACTCTTTATTATAGCAGAAAAATACAATAATAGACTGTAAATTAGCATAAAAGTGGATATACTTAAATTACCACCACATAATAGATAAATAGATAGATAGATGAACACAAGTCAAATATAGAAAGAATAGATCATCACCAAAATCAAGTGAGCACATTGAATTATAAATCGAGGGATTTACGTCTGGTATTTGTCCAGTCTTGGTTAAGGTCAACCTTGTTCTAATCATTAGCCGAATCATGTGGTACCTTGTACAAACAAGCATCTGACACTATGCACATCTCAGTAAAAAACAAGAGACTTACTATTTCTTTTTGTGTAGTCCCGTTGGAGGACATCTTATTGCCAGTTCGTTCTTTGAAGACATCCACCGCATCGAGTACTTGGATAGACGATCCATCTACTTTATTGTTCCTCCTTTGCATATAGGTTCAGACCACTCATTCACATAAAAAAGGTTTGCATTCAGCAATACAAAGCAACATGTACTTACAATATTGTAGGGGCGATTCACTCTACGATTCTCCGTGTTCCCTGTGAGAGGAAATAATATCAGATAGTGGTTGTTGCTGTTTACAAACAACTAGATAGACATTATAGTATAATCACTTGTGGACACGTAGAGCAGGGAATGGTGGAATATAAAGAAACATTTAAATGACATAAATATTGCCATGGTGACAAAATAGAATGCAGTTATAGTCACTCCTTAGGATTGCAAACAAATATGATTACACCTTCTACAGAACAGGCAGTTACTGTACTAACATTTGGACGAACAAGATAGACATTACAATGGTATATCTCGTGAACTTATAGAGAAGGGAATGCTAACCCATCTGTGAAGTGACTTAAAATACCATGAACTACATAATAGAAGGTAGATACTGCTGCTACAGAAATTATAATTGAGAAACTTGAATTTATAGAGTAGGGCATGCAGATAACCATGTTAAGTGCCTTAAAACATGCCATGTAATACTACATCCAATCCAAAGTAAATAAGGCGTATAAATTTTTCGTAAGTCAATCGACGCAAAATTGGACCAAGTTTGTAGAACATACTAGGAACATCTACCATACCAAACCAACGCCATTCGATACATCGGGGCATATTTTTCATAGACGCAAATGCCACAAATTAACCCTTAATATATTTTTCTATGAGCTTGGTAAAAGTCATCATTGTTTGACTTTAAAGTTGTATAGGACTTCTTTTACGGAATGGATGTACTCCCTCCGTTTCAAAAAGTATAAATCATCATCTAGACCACTTTTAGTGTGTAGGTTCATGTAGGTTTGGAGTAAACCTACTCAGTAAATGGTGTCTAGATACACTCCTATCACAAATCTAAAACATCTTATATTTTGAAACAGAGGGAGTAGTACACAATAGGCGGCAGCTACTATCGGAGCTTAATTGAAACAAATAATAATGGCATAACTTGCAGAGGGAATGCAAAACCAACAAGTTAAATGGCATAAAGTTTAGGATGAATTACATAAGAGAAGGCAGTTACTGTGTTTGCTTAGAACAGCCAGATTGAAATTAAAATAGCATAAATTCTGAACTTGTAGAGCAAGGAATGTTAACCTACATGTTCAATGGCTTAAAACTACCAATGAACTCCAAAATTACATGCAGTCAGTATTGTAGCAACAGACAAATCAAGTGCACATTATGATGACATAACTTGTGAACTTGTTGAACAGGTAGGAAGCTGATGTCTATGCACTTCTATTCTTGTAGACAGTTGTTGGGACTCCAAGTGCAGAGGTTTGTAGAATAGCAGCAAGTTTCCCTTAAGTGGATCACCCAAGGTTTATCGAACTCAGGGAGGAAGTGGTCAAAGGTATCCCTCTCAAGCAACCCTGCAATCAAGATACAAGAAATCTCTTGTGTCCCCAACACACCCAATACACTTGTCAGGTGTATAGGTGCACTAGTTCGACGAAGAGATAGTGAAATACAAGTGGTATGGATATAAGAAAATGGTGCTAGAAAATAGCTTGATGGCGTGGAAGAGACTAAAGGCAATCTCAAATAAAGATGGAAGCAAGCAAACATGTAACAGATCTAGTTGCAAACGGTGTTTCAATTTTTAGAAACAAGGCCTAGGGATCATACTTTCACTAGTCAACACTCTCATATAAATATCTTCTCTTCATGATACTACTCTGAACTACTCTCCGGTTGGACACCCTAATCCATGGTAGTGCTATAACAGCACACCTCAAATTAAAGTTCGCTTTTCCCATCTAGATAATCCCACACTGTCACCTTGAACTCTAGATGGTTCCAACAAACACCACAATTTCATAGAAATATCCAAATCCAAATATAACTCATAACAAGTATTTGTAATCTCTAGCCTAAGTGCCACCATGGTGTGCATGTTGTCACTTTCACACACATGCATAGCAGAGATCTATTAAAGCACTTGAGTAGCAAGGTAGATCTACTTCATTACAAAGCTCATGATCACAATATAATCATGCATAGAGAGAGATGGACATATAGCTACCGGTAGAACCCTTAGCCTCGACGAAGAACTACTCCCTCCTCATCATGGGAATCAGCAACGGCGATGGAGATGGTGGTGGAGATCGATGGAGATGGCTCCGTGGGCACTTCCCCGTCCCGGCAGGGTGCTGGAACAGAGACTTTCTGTCCCCCGAATCTCCCCTTTGGTGGCGGCGGCGCTGCGGACCTTTTCATGGATTTATGCTATTCGATTTAGGGTTTATGCATCGGGAGGCTTCTTATAGGTGAAGAGGTAAGGTCGGTGGGCGGCCAGGGGGCCCACACCACCTAGTGGCACGGCTAGGGGTCACCCGCGCCACCATATGGTGGGGCCAGGCCCTGGCCCTCCTCCGTCTCTACTTTGGGCTCCGTGAGTCTTCCGGTAAAATATTCACTTGGCTTTTGTCCCGTCCAATTCCGAGAATATTAATTTTCTGGCTTTTCTGGAACCAAAAACAGAAGAAAACAGACAACTGGCATTATGGCATCTTGTTAATAGGTTAGTCCCAGAAAATGCATAAAAGTATCTCAAAATGTAGACAAAACATAAGATAGTAGATATAAAACAAGCATGGAACATAAAAGATTATAGATACGTTTGCAACGTATCAACATCCCCAAGCTTAACTCCTGCAAGTCCTCGAGTAGGTAAGTGATAAAAAGAATAATTTTTAAGGTGACATGCACCAGCACAATCAAGATCAAACCATTTGCAAGCATTGAAAGCTGGGATCAAAGAACTCTAAACATGATCATGAAAGATGAAGTTCTAACAATAAGACATAGCAACTATGTTGTAACATGAAAAGGGACAAACAAAAGATTCATGAATAGCAATGCTTTGCAGGACGTTTGTTTGTTTCACATAAAGAAAGCATAGCATAATGGCATTCAGCTTGTCCCTCATGGAGTAGCAAAACATAAATGTATAGGACACCTTCAAAGTTCATAAGGTTACTAGATACAAATAGTTCAAGAACAAGCAATATCAAAGTTATGAATCAATCAACAAGTCTTGGTACAATGCACATCAAACTAAGAATGGCCTATGCTCTCTCAATAGGTGCATAAAGATAGAAGATGGAGACTCAACATAAAAGTAAAAGAAAGGCCTTCATAGAAGGAATCAGGGATTCAAGTCTCATAAAGAGCTTCCAAAAATTATGGTACTTATTAGCTTTCAGCTCTCATTGCCCCTATCATAAGCATATTGAAGTGATTAAGGTAAAAGTAACAAACTATGGAGTATATGATTGACAAAGTATAAGTTGGTAATCTCATGTCCCTTGAATACGAGGGCCGCTCCTCATGCTACTCAAGTTTAGTTACCGGTAAGTTCTTGTCATTGTAAGTACATGTGTATCATAGAGAACCGCCAACGGGGTACCCCTTGCCCGATGATACGGAAGAATCCCCATATCAAAATGACAAGGCAAGCAGACAATAAGCATCTTAGCAATCTTCTTATTTACCATGGGAAAATGGTGCTTTTTTCTCTCTTTCCTCTTTTCTCAGCTTTTTTTTCTCAATCTCTATCTCTTTTTTATAAGAATAATGCTTCATAGATTGCTCATTATGGTTATGCTATAGGTTTCCACCATGATTAGGCATGGATTAGACCAGCGGCCCAGGCGTTTCTCTAACACACATACATAACTCCATGGACTTACAAGCTCCCGTTTCATTTCAAACCGACGACATCCATAAACAAAAGAGCATGATATCAACTGGGTACAATGTACAAGTGCAATGTTGAAAGCTGTCACATCCCAAAATTTTCCAATTTTGAAATGTGAAAATTTTAAACAAATAAAGAACCAAGTTCTTTGAATTTCAGAAGGAACAAAAAAAACTTTTGGAACATTTAATATAATGCCTCCAAAACCCAAGCCAAATAAAATGATTTTTGTTTGTGAAGTGGTGTGCATCTTTTAAAAATCCCAAATCATGAAGAATGCATGAGCATCTTGACTTGGTTGCATTTTAAAAACCTAAAAGAAGTGAAAATTATCTCAAACCCTAAAACTCTAATTATTGGTTAACCCTAAGAACAACACAATACTATGGATATATTCCATATTTAAATTATATAAAAGAACTCCTATGTGAGCTAAAATAATAAAACAATAGCGATTGGTTTCATCCAATTTGGAGCCATGAATAAAACGATATGAATTATTTGAGAATAGAATTAAGAAAATACAATATTAGCTATTAAAGCCAAAGTGAATAATTTGATTAGAAAAATTTGAGTTGGAAAGTAAATGTGTTCTATAATGCCCTAAAAACCTAATTTGAGTTTTACAAATTTTTAGAAATTTGTTTGATTCAAATTGGATCCATAAATCAAAAGTTTTTGGAGAAAACAGAAAAAAGAAAAAGAAAAACTGAAAGAATAAGCAAAGAGGAAAAAAACAGCAGCAGTATCTGGCCTGTTAGGCCCACACCCCCAGCCCAATAACAGCCCACCCGACACTCCCCCTTCTCCCCCTCTTTTTCTTTCTCACGGTCCCCCTCTTCGCCCCCTCACCCTGACGCGCTGACCCCACATCCACGTCACCCTCCACCTCACCTTCTTCCATCGCCGAGACAAACTGCCTCTCTCCCTCCCCGGCCATTTCTGTGTCGATTCGTTTCAATTAAATTCGAACGTTTCCGCGAATTAATCTCCACTCCGACGATGCCCTCTTAACCGCCACTCCCTCCTCTCCGTTTCCCCTCACACCCCACCACCTGAGAGCCCCTAGGCTGCTAGGAATCGAGCTCGGACCGCCATAGACACCGAGGGACTCCCGCGAAGATTCCGGCAAGAACACACTGCCCCGTGCCCTCCCCTCTTTCTTGTTAGATTCTCCATGCTCTGGCGCACCTACTGACAATTCCCATGCCTTTTTCTGTGCCCTAGGTCGTCGCCACGGTCATCATCCGAGCCGTTTCTGCCGCCGTTCACCGACGAGCTCCGGCGAGGAATCTCCGGCGAGGCCGAGCTCCCCTTCCTCCACCACGACCACCATCGAGACCACCGAGACCGCCACAACCCGCCGGTAAGATCACCGCTTCCCCTACCCCTCTAGAATCACCGGAGCGCCACCCACCCGACGCACCGCCGCCACGCACCGTCCCTAGTGCCGCTAGTCCATGGCCAACGCGTTGAGCGCCGTCCGATCCGTCACCAGCGGTTGAGATTAGATCCTTAGCCGAAGCGGTACGGGCTAATCTGGATCGCTTGTTTCCACTTAAAATCGAACGGCCCTCAGCAGTCGATCCAACGGAATCGGTACCAGCCAATAAGATTACACCACGTCAGCCCTGGCGTCTGTTTAATTTAGAAAATAGGCAGAAAACATATTTAACTTAGAAATTCAATAACTTTTGATCCACAATTCAGAAAAATACAAATTTGGTGTCCATGGATTCAGAAAAATGAGAGCTTCACTTCTGAGGCCTTATCTCACCCTTTTGATTCTGAAAATTCGGAGTTTTAGGCAGAACCTTTTTAGGAGTATTTTACCCATAAAAATTGTTTTGTAAATTATTTTTGGGTGAATCTTTTTTCTATGGATTGCAAATTGAACCCTCTGTCTAGTAATACCAAAATATAAATTTGGTTGACTATACCTAATAGCATGGAAATTATCTAGTGAGTATAACCTTTCCAAATTCTAGAAATTATTGCTAATTGTTACAATTGCACAAATGGTTGCATTTATAATCTTGCAATTATAAAATGTTCAGAAAACACTTAGTAGTGTTCAAAACCTTTGTAATAACAATTTGTACAATAAAAATTTCCATCTTGCATGCTTGCATATTTTGCATGATTTTTGTATTGCCATTAGAGTTGATCTTGTGCATGTTTTGTCTTGGTTGTTTTGTTTGTTAGATTGTGTGGATTGTCAAGTGTGTTACTGCGAAGAGTGTACCAACACCACCAACTACTAAGGCAAGTGACACTATCATCCATGTCCTACTATTTTCATTACACTTAGTGGATTTTTGTAGTATGCATGATAGGACTACTATGATACTATGCTATGCTATGTCCTATTTAGGATATCCGTTATATCTTCCTTAGTGGAAATACTGTAGTTGCAGTATGCTTTGCCCTGCTATAGATTCAGGGTGGAATATACCATATTGTGATTATATGAAGTGTTGGAAAATATATGTTTTATATAATAAAACAAGTACTGAATGAATCACCTGGGTGGAGTGTAGATACTCAGTTGAGAATAAGGTGGCAACGAAGGGAACCATGTCTATGGCTATCTCTTTCGTGTGTGCACTAGGAGAATACCACCTAGGGACTTAGAGATTGAACATGTTTCTCGTACAGTGGCTTTCGTGTGCAGCCACATGCTAAATGGGCTCTGGCTTAGTCAATTACATAGTGGAAGACCCTTGCATTGGTACCTCTTCTAGTTAACTAGAATTATGTATTGGAAGTATATCCTTGCATTGGTGCCTGGTAGACGTCCTAGCATTATGTATTGGGAGTACTTCTATGGAAAGACTTTGTCACATTCTCGATCTGCCGGTACTCCATTTGGTGTGTACTAATCCAGCGGCCACTGGTGGCGTCAAGACGAGATTGTGTCATGTGGGTAAAGTGTACAACTTCTCCAGAAGATTAAATTCTAAGTACTTAGCCGTGTCCCCGTTTATGGACAACTTTGTGCAACTAAGGCCTGAAGCTATGGAAGATCTCGACATTCCAATTACTCAAAGTAAAACTTGATGGTGACAACAAGAGAGTAGAAGCACTTGGAGTTTGCCAAGGAGTTCCGAAACTGGTTGAAAGATCAAAACTATTTTTGCAAACATAGGATAAAACCATATTGCTTTCTGCAAATGAGCCTAAGATGTAATTAGCCAAATATTCATGTTGTGATAGTCCAACTTATATTCACAAACTAGTGATACCTGCCAATACATTCAAAGTATTGCCCCTTTGTGGCTGCAACCTATCATGTTGCAGGTTATTCTATTGATGAGTGAGGAACGATGATAGGATTACGAGTCTGCACCCAACATGTTTGCCTGTGGCACATGAAGATGAAAGACTCCATGCTTTACTTGTATTCTGCTGCTTTGTAATAAGTTAGCCTGTGGCCATGAGTTTGTAATAAGTATTCATATTCTGGATCATGCGATGTAATATGACCTTTGTATCTTGATATTACATCTTAAACTGTGGGTGCTAGCTATTCGATCCAGGGACTAGCACTGTAATCACAGGGATTCTAACCAAGCTAGGTTCGGGTCTTTACAGATGGTATCAGAGCATTGTGTTGCCTGTAGGTTCGTAACCCTAGGAATTGGACAAACCCCTTGTTAGGAATGAACTTATATTTTTATACTTAATAGATTTTCTCGTATACCTTGATCATTCTTTACTGAATCTCTTCTCCTTCAAACATGTAGAGGACCAGCCTTTGCTTTTTCTAAGGACCTTAAGGATGGATCATGCCAACAAGGAGATCAAGATACAAGTTGCGACAAGTCCAGGAGCTTGCAAAATATGTGGAGAAGTAGGCCACACCTCTAAGGAACATCAAGACCAATGTCCCTTTTGTGATCACAACCATCCAGTTGGAGAATTCCCCACATCTCAAGTCACTTGTTACCTATGTGAAGGAACCAACCACATTCCTACCAAGTGCCATCTCGACTTCATAGTGCATCAAGTGAAAGAACAAGTCAAGGATGGAATGTATCAAGCTCTCGGGAAGATAGAAGAAAACCTTAGCCATATCACCTGCTCCAAATGTAAGAAAGAAGGACACAATATCAATGAATGCCCAGAGAAGGAAGTTCAAGAAAACCATAACAACACTTCAAGAAAAAGTACTCGAGCCATGACAAAAGTGTTTTGCCACCGCTGCCGGAAGATAGGACACTTCACCGATGATTGTCCAACTCGAGAGAGAGCTCCCACTGATGTTATCATAGTGCGAACCATGAGACATTAGATTGCGTACCCATTATGATGTTTGAGTTTTCTCATAACAAGTTTAATTTGAAAGGTAGATAAAAACATGAATATACTTGGAATAGCAATAATGCTAATAGGTAGGTAGGGTGGACTCTTTGGAATAACTTGGTTTATCTGGAGTTGGATGCATGAGTGGAACTCATACTTGGTTATGGAGGCTAGCAAAAGACTAGGAGCGACCAACTAAGAGAGAAATAATGGCCAAAATCATGCAAAGCGGCAAACATTATTAATTAAAGCATAAAGTGATATTACAAGTCGAAAACTAAAGGATCATAGATGATATGATGACTTGGGATAGTCTTATCAAGGTGTGAGAATGCGCCAAGTCAACACAAATAAAGCATCAAAGGAGAATACGACAATACTATGCTTTAATAAGCTAAAACGACGCATGATTCTTTCAAGGCACATTAAGCAATCTCAATTGTTTATAACATGTCATGCTACATCAAAAATCACTAAGAATAAAGCCAAAACAATATCAAGCATGACATGATAAAGCCTAAGTCACAGTCAAAAACAAGCTCCTTTTATACCACTTAAGCATGAACTTTTCCTACTCTTTTCCAATCCAAACTAACTTATTTGAAAACTAATGTATGAATAAGGGGGTCCAACCAATTTATTTAAAAAAACTAAGCAAACTAAGAAAACCAAAACCAAAAACAAAAAACGAAGACGCTCCAAGAACAACACAATCGTGCATGAAACAATAAAAATGAAGTGTTTGGAAGAAGCGTGAGATTTTTATTGATGAAGAAGGGGATGCCTTGGGCATCACTAGTAGAAAATGGGCCTTTGGTTCGGACTAGACGGCCCGAGGAGGACGAGGTACTTTATCCCGGTCCGTAAGGAACCATTAGTCCCGGTTTGAGATACAAACCGGGACAAATGGGTCTGGGCACGCGCGCGTGCTCTTGGCAGAACCTTTAGTCCCAGTTTGTATCTCAAACCGGGGCTAATGGCCGGGCCCTATATATATGCACCCAGCTCTCCACTCTCTCCTGTTTTTTTCCTATGTGAGAGGTGGGTATAACTTTGTGCTAACTTTTTTTCTTCATATGCACTAGAGGTGTTCGGTGAAATGCCTGTTAGAGCGATGCCACTTGAGTTCACACAAGACAAAATATGATATGAGGTGCCAGAGCGACACTTAAGGTTTCTCCTCTTTGTTTTGAAGTGTCCTAAAAGGTTAGCAACTATTTTCTCGTTTTGACCGCACGGTACTAATTTAAGCATTGTGATTGCGTTTGATATATATGCATGGTTGTATGATGCAGATGAGCCACCCATGGATGTACGGTGACCGACGCTCTGACGCTTACAGAGAAGGCGTGCGTTCTTTTCACCTTGTGGCCGAGGCGAACAAGCGGCAGGATGGTTTTATGTGTTGTCCATGTGTTGAATGTCGGAATGAGCAGGCTCACACTTCCTCAAGAGTCATTCAGAGCCACCTGCTTTGGTCCGGTTTCATGTCCGGCTATAATGTTTGGACCAAGCACGGAGAAAGAGGGGTTATGATGGAAGACGGCGATGAAGAAGAGAACGATGATGACAACTACCGATCTATGTTCCCTGAATACGATGATACCGCAGTTGAAGATAATTAAGAAGAAGGGGGTGAAGAACGGGAACCAGATGAGCCCATTGATGATTTTGGTTGGGTCGTTAGTGATGCAAGGAGAGACTGTGACACAGAAAAGGAGAGGTTGCAGTTCGAGTAGATGTTATAGGACCACAACACATTGCTGTATCCAACTTGTGAAGATGGCCAGAAGAAGCTGGGTAGCACACTGGAATTGTTGAAGTGGAAGGCAGAGACCGGTATGACTGACTCAGGATTTGAAAAGTTGCTGGTAATAATGAAGAAGCTGCTTCCAAGAAATAACCAATTGCCCTCCAGTACGTATGAAGCAAAGAAACTTGTCTGCCCTCTAGGATTAGACTTGCAGAAGATACATGCATGCCCTAATGACTGCATCCTCTACCGCGGTGAGAAGTACGAGAATATGGATAAATGCCCGGTATGCACTGCATTGCGGTATAAGATCAGAAAAGATGACCCTGGTGATGTTGAGGGCGAGCCACCCAGGAAGAGGGTTCCTGCCAAGGTGATGTGGTATGCTCCTATAATACCACGGTTGAAATGTTTGTTCAGAAATAAAGAGCATGCCAAGTTGTTGCGATGGCACATGGAAGACCGTAAGAAAGACGAGATGTTGAGGCACCCTGCTGATGGTCGGCAGTGGAGAAAAATCGAGAGAGACTTCCCGGACTTTGCTGGTGACGCAAGGAACTTATGGTTTGGTCTAAGTACCGATGGCATGAATCCTTTTGGGGAGAAGAACTGCAGTCACAGCACCTGGCCCGTGACTCTATGTATCTACAACCTTCCTCCTTGGTTGTGCATGAAGCGGAAGTTCATTATGGTGCCAGTGCTCATCCAAGGCCCGAAGCAACCCGACAACGACATTGATGTGTACCTAAGGCCATTAGTTGATGAACTTCTACAGTTGTGGGCCAAACCAGGTGTACGTGTGTGGGATGAGCGCAAACAGTAGGAATTTGACGTACAAGCATTGCTGTTCGTAACCATCAATGATTGGCCTGCTCTTAGTAACATTTCAGGACAGATGAACAAATGATACAATGCATGCACGCACTATTTAGATGAGACTGAAAGTATATATCTGGATAAATGTAGAAAGAATGTGTACCTATATAATCATAGTTTTCTTCTGCCTAGTCATCCCTTAAAGAAGAAAGGCAAGCATTTCAATGGCAAGGCAGAAACCCGGACGAAGCATGTCCCTCGTAGTGGTGCTGATGTATTTGGTATGGTCAAGGATTTGGATGTAATCTTTGGAAAGGGTCCTGGAGGACAACCTGTTCTGAAAGACCCCATTACCGGACACGCACCCATGTGGAAGAAGAAATCTATATTTTGGGAGCTACCCTATTGGAAAGTGCATGAGGTCCGCTCTGCGATCGACGTGATGCACCTGACGAAGAATCTTTGCGTGAATATTCTAGGCTTCCTGGGCTTGTATGGGGAGTCAAAAGATACCCCGGCAGCACGGGAGGACCAGCAACATCATAAAGGACGAGACGACAAGCATCCAGGGCAGTTTCAAGGGCTTGCCAACTATGCTCTTACCAAAGAAGAGAAGGAAATCTTTTTTGAAGTCCTTTTCAGTATCATGGTCCCGTCTGGCTTCTCGTCGAATATAAAGGGAATAGTAAATATGAAAGAGAAAAAATTTCAAAACCTAAAGTCTCATGACTGGCATGTGCTTATGACGCAATTGCTTCCGGTTGCATTGAGGGGAATTCTACCAGAAAATGTTTGACTAGCCATTGTGAAGGTATGTGCATTCCTCAATGCAATTTCTCAGAAGTAATCGATCGAGAAAGTCTATCAGGGTTATAGATTGATGTGTTCCAATGTCTGGTCAGCTTCGAGTTGTTGTTCCCGCCATCCTTCTTCAATATTATGACGCACCTCCTAGTTCACCTAGTCGAAGAGATTAGAATTCTCGGTCATGTGTTTCTACACAATATGTTCCCCTTCGAGAGGTTCATGGGAGTCTTAAAGAAATATGTTCATAACTGTGCTAGGCCAGAAGGAAGCATCTCCAAGGGCTATGGAACAGAGGAGGTCATTGAGATTTGTGTTGACTTTCTTCCTGATCTTAAGCCGATTGGTGTTCCTGAATCTCGGTATGAGGGGAGGATGACTGGAAAAGGCACACTAGGAAGGAAATCAATGGTATGTAGGGACGAGCATTCTTTCACTCAAGCACACTACACAATTCTACACAATTCCACCGTGGTGGCTCCGTATATCAAGAAACACAAGAATATTCTACGCTCCGAAAACCCGGGGAAGCCTGAGACTTGATTAAAGGGGAACACGAGAAGAATTTTGGCAATTGGTTGCAGACACATCTCATGAATAACACCACTGTTGGAGATGAGTTGTACTCGTTGGCCAGGTTATCATCTTCGACTATATGTACTTTCCAAGGGTACAAGATAAATGGGAATACATTTTACACGATCGCCCAAGATAAAAAGAGCACCAACCAAAACAGTGGTGTCCGCTTTGATCCAACAGATGACAATGGGCAGAAGGACACATATTATGGGTACATAGAGGAGATATGGGAACTTGACTATGGACCTACTTTTAAGGTCCCTTTGTTTCGGTGCAAATGGGTCAAGCTCACAAGAGAAGGAACCCACAAACACTAAGGATACATAGCACAACTAAAAAATTAAGATACATAGCACAACTAAAAATTAAGAAACATGCCTAATGTTGGAGTGATTCAGTCATGCTCCTGCCTAGCCCTGTAATACGCGCCACTATAGTCGTCGGCGCCGTCGTCGCTGTCGTCGTCGGGGTCGCCATAG
Organism: Avena eriantha; assembly: GCA_910589775.1. Classification (NCBI taxonomy): domain Eukaryota; kingdom Viridiplantae; phylum Streptophyta; class Magnoliopsida; order Poales; family Poaceae; genus Avena; species Avena eriantha. Next base: position 98,577,361 of record OU342743.1, on the reverse strand, counting down.
TCGAACCTTGAAGGTTGGGCACGCGTGGGCTAGATTTGAGGGTACCGCAGGCGGGGGTTATTGCCGGTCGTGTTGTAGGCCATGACACTCTGGAGAGTCCGGCCACGCCACCACAGCCGACAGTCGGCCTCGTTGAAGTTCGAAGGAGGTGGGCCGTCCTCCTCGTGCCTCGCGAGTGCCCTCTCACGCCGATTGATGAAGAAGGCTTCCCAAGTCAGGAAATAGTCGGGATGCCAGTTGGGAGTCCTCTTCTGCTCTAGCGTGAGCTCGAGGTAGTAGTGGTTCATGATGGCCATCCGGCGCTCCACACCTAGAGGGACAGGAGGTACCGGCACGCCTCCGGCGCTCAGCATCCAGCCGGTGGGGACGCGGTAGCCCGGTGGGCAGGGGTAGTTCGAGGCGCAAAGCGCCTCCGCCTCCCGGGTGGTTAGAGATACGATGGAAGCCATGGGAAGAGAATGACGAGTCTAGATGTGATATGTAAATGGAGGCCAAGCATACATATATACTGAAAAAATGGCGGGAAGACAGAGGTGGGAACCGGTGGAAAGCGCGGGAACGCAGTGGCGCAGGAAACTTTCATCCCGGGTGGGGGCTCAAACTGGGACAAAAGATAGGGGGCCTTATCTGGGGGAGGCTTATCTGGGAGGGCCTTATCTGGGGGGTGGCTAACCTTTAGTACCGGCTGGTGGATGCAACCGGGACTAAAGGTGGTTTTTGTGTCATCTAACAAAACTGTCGGTGGGATAAGGACGCGTGGGTAACCTTTAGTACCGGGTGGGGGCTCAAACCGGGACTAAAGCTGTCGGTAGGATAAGGACGCGTGGGTGGACGCACTGCTCGATGAGATAAAGCATGTAGCGCGCGACGCCCTGTCGGAGGAAGAAGTCAAAGTAGAAGCGGCGACGTGCCTATAAAAGGAGCATCGATACGCCATGGCAAGCAACTCAACAAGCCAACATGGATGGAGAGTTTCATCCCCATGGATGGAGGAAAGGGTTGGGAAATCTCCCGTGGCGGAACTTCTCGAAGATGCCCTTGGTGCACACGCCCTATGGCATCTTCGGAAGTACCGCCTCGGAATATATTTTCCTGCTAGCCCGTGAAAGACTCCATCTCCGCCTCCCTGGGGTTAGAGGTATGGTGCAAGCCATGGGATAGAGTGGAGAGAGGCGGCAAATATGAGTCTAGATGTGCTATGGCAACGACAAAGCCTACATATATATAGTGAGAAATGGCGGGAAGTCAGAGGAGGGAAGCCTAAACCCTAAACCCTAAACCCTAAAGGGGTTACCCTCGTATGGCGAAAGCTATAGGGGTAGACGATCCGGGGCTTCTGGTCTAGGGTTTCGCCGGAGGAAGACCACCAGAGCGTCGGAATCACATGAAAATGGCAAAATGGTTAATATTTTGACTAGTTAGAATAATTATTTTATAAAACAAAAAATGGATTTGAATCTCTTATTCAAATTCAAGCACTTTTTATGTTAAAAATTTAGTGAGATTCAAAAATATGCAAAATATAATAGTTAATGCATTTTTAAATTGGAAATGGCAAAATGGTTATTAGTTTCACTAGTTAGAATAATTATTTTTATAAAACAGAAAATAGATTTGGATTACTTATTCAAATTCAAAAACTTTTCATGTTGAAAATTTTCTCACATTCATAAGTATGCAAAAACTGTATAATTCAAATGGTTAAAAAATCTAATAGCTACAAATTGTAATATTTGAAAAAACAGGCGCTAACTTAGGGCCAGCGCGCGCAAATTTGGGCCTTTAGTCCTGGCCCAGAACACCATCCGGGACTAAAGGCTCTGCAGGCGAAAAGGCATCCAAAGCCCTTAGTCCCGGTGCGTGGCTGGAATCGGGACTAAAGACCCCCCTTTAGTCCCGGTTTATGCCATGCACCGGGACTAAAGGGTAGGGGGTATTTAATGCGCCGCTTCTTCCCCGGTCGAATCCATCGACCGAATGAAGCACATCGCGAGGAGCTGCATTACGCCGCCAGGCTGCCAAATCTCCGCCGTCCTCGGCCGCGCCTCCCCGGCTGACCTCCCCGCGTCGCACGTCCCCTCGCCGCCACGAGCTCCTCCCCGCGTCGCGCCTCCCCGGCTGACCTCCCCGCGTCGCGCCTCCCCGACTGACCGCTCCGGCCACCATACCTCCCCTCGCCGCGGCCACCCACGCCGCCACGAGCTCCGCCACAGCCCCGGCCTCGCCCTTCCCCTCGCTGGTCGCCACCGCCACCGCTGGTATAAAAAATATTTGTATATAGGAAATTTATTTTTATATATAGAAATATTTGTATATAGGAATTATTTTGTGTATAGGAAATATTTGTATATAGAAATTTTTTGTATATAGAAAATATTTGTATATAGGAATTTTTTGTATATAGAAAATATTTTGTATATAGGAAATATTTGTATATAGAAATTTTTTGTATATAGAAAATATTTGTATATAGAAAATATTTGTATATAGAAAATATTTGTATATAGGAAATATTTGTATATAGAAATTTTTTGTATATAGAAATTTTTTGTATATAGGAAATATATTTTTATATATAGGAAATATTTGTATATAGGAAATATTTTGTATATAGGAAATATTTGTATATAGAAATTTTTTGTATATAGGAATTATTTTGTGCTCGTGGGCCCCCGGACTTAGGGTTAATGTGGTAGTGCTCACGGGCCTCCGGACTTAGGGTTAGGGTGGTAGTGCTCGCGGGGACCCGGACTTAGGGTTAATGTGGTAGTGCTCGCGGGCCCCCGGAATTAGGGTTAATGTGGTAGTGCTCGCGGGCCCCCGGACTTAGGGTTAGGGTGGTAGTGCTCGCGGGCCCCCGGACTTAGGGTTAATGTGGTAGTGCTCGCGGGCCCCCGGACTTAGGGTTAGGGTGGTGGTGCTCGCGGGCCCCCGGACTTAGAATTTTTCTATTGTTTAGTATTATTGTAGCAAATTGCGTGTTCATATTATTGTTTAGTATTATTTTATGCAGCAATATTGAATGAAAAATGTTATTGTGTGCATTTTGTAGAAAACTATGGATCCAATCCAGAGAGACCTAGCACAGGAAAAAATTCTCGAGGATATGATCAACGACACCCCCCATGTTGATCCACCCGAATCTCCGTCGATTTATCTGAACCCCTCCGGTGAGGGAGAGGAGGTCGACCGAAATGATCAAGGAGAAGACGATAGCTTCGGTGGTGGAGAAGCCGACGGCTCCGGTGGTGGAGAAGCCGATGGCTCCGGTGGTGGAGAAGCCGACGACGAGGTATATATATGAAGTCTGGTGATCAGTAGATGCATTAACTGAGTTGTATATATATATATAAATTGACGAATGTTTCTTCCCTTAGGCCTCCACATTGAGCAAAAAATATTCCAAACGAGGCCCGGCCAAAAAGTTGGACGCATCTACGCGTTATACAATTACGTGGGTATCACCACGGGGTGAACCGTTGGAACCCGAAAAGGCTAAAACTGTATTTAAACAAGAATGCGGAGTTATGGTTAAGGATCGCATCCCGATCACCGTTCGAGAGTGGAATAAGACCAAAGGGGCGAAAGAGGGTGAGTATGTCACCGACAGGTGCAAAGAGGGTCTTTGGAATGACCTCATGACACATTTCACCCTGCCAGAATGTGAGGATGATGCTGACACAGCTGCATTGAGGAAGAAAGTCAAGCAGTGGACTCGTATGAAGATGGCCGAACTATTCAAGAACTGGAAGAAAGAATTATGGCAAAAGTATCAAAAGACGAAGAATCCTCCTAAATTTGAATGCTATCTAACGAAACAACAGGCTAACTGGGATGCATTTGTGAAGTACAAGGAGTCAGAACCTGCTATGGAAATGTCAAAAAAAACAAGAAAAATGCCGCGATGAAGAAATATCACCATCACCTGGGGCCATGGGCTACACGGCTGCCATGCCAAAGTGGGATGCTAAAGAGAATGAGCCGCTTGCTAAAGGGATCACTCCAGAACCAATACACGAAGAATGAGATCTAAGGGCAAGGAATTGGTTCCTTGGGCATGGGAGTGAGTATGACGAAAGTACAGGGGACCTTATTTGTAGTGACATGATTAGGATACCAAGGGATACATGGCAGAAAGTGGTGAAGGAGATTAAAGCGGGGACAACAAAGTTCCATCCCGATAGAGAGAAAGACTTGCTGACAAAGGTCCTCGGGAATGACGAACGCGGAGGACATGTACGAGGCCTTGGCCCTAGATATACGTGGGAGATGGGGTTTCCCAAAGACAGAGATACTTATAGGACCCGAGAGAGAGCAAAGAGGCGACAGCAGGAGGAGGGAGACAGGTTCGCCGAGTTGCTAGGAACACTTCAAATGCGTCAGCAATAGATTGACGAACTTCGAGGAGCAGCGCGCCTGCAAGATCCTGTACTAGATATTATTGCCGTCTCATCTCAGTGGAGAAGCAGCGTGGCTGAATCGGAGGTCCCTTCTGACGATGCACGTATGGTAGATGGCGGTGCCGGCTACCCCGTGCATGGAATCAAGGAGCAGGCATCTTGTGAGCTCCATCAGAAGGTGAAGAACCTATCCATCAAGGTGGCGGTCGGATGTGCTTTACCTTGTCCACCTGGCGCACGCTGGCACGGCCGTGAGATTCCAGCTGGCTATGCTAAAGTTGCTGTGGATGAAATCGCAATGTGGTGGGACTCAATGGAGCTTGACATCCCTGGACCTGAAGGTGAGAGGACACTCGGAGAAGTACTGGGTGGTATCATTCTATGGGACAAGAACAACATCAAGCTTCTAGGCTAGACGCCAAAGCCAACACCACCTCCAAGTCGCCGCATGCCACCTTCACCTCCATCACCTTTAAGAAGCCCGCCCCATGACTACGACCACCACAGCCCGAGTCCATCTCGATCTCCGCGGCAGCCTCCGATTAGTACTAAACAACACAGCAGCCCAAAACGACAAATGTCGCCCCTCCCAAGAGTACCTCATAAGAATCTTCCCATCAGACCTTACGATCGTACTGACGAGGAAACCGACATGATCGTAAAGGCCGAATGTGTTGTGCAACTTCAAAAGAAGAAACCCGAGCCTGCCCCGGTATACACCGAGAAGCAAAAAAGTGTATGCACTTTCTTTTCTGAACACAAAATCGCAATATGAATTGCACCATAAGCCAGATGACTATTGACGCACACTTTAGAAGGTAGTGAAGAAGAGCAAATCAAGTAGAAGTGCAAGCAGGAGCGAATCATCAGGTCAAAGTGCAACCGAGAAAAGAATGGACGTCCCCCAGCTCGGGAAACTGGCCAAAATGTCGATCCCACCCCTCCAGGTGTTATCCTATGACACTCCCCAGCAGGATATGGAAGAAGCTAAGAAGCTTGCGGCCGCTATGAATGTGACTGTTGAGGAATTGGTAGGTGCCCAAGATGACAAGTTACCCAAGGCTCAGGTAGTCCCTACATATGTCCCAGGGAAGGCTCTGGTCAACTTTGAGGAGTTCCAACAACTGCCAACACAAATGCGGAGTTTACATAAATGGTACTTGAAAGTCGTACAGTAGGAGAGAATAATGATCGTGGCGAAAGTCCCACATGACTACTACTTTCGAGAAGAAGAGGTCCATGTTGAGTTTCCAGAACTCTTCCAGTTATACAGTTTCGACGCCCTCGACAAAAGTCTCATGAGTTGCTATTGTCTGTAAGTTGTTGAATACATTGTCTATATATAAGTTGTTCATTTTTTCAGTTGTTCAGTTCATTGCATGTAATTATCCTAATTATATCCTTTTGTACCCTATTATTATGCAGAATGAAGATCATGGAATGTAAAAGAAGGTCAATATTTAGTGTTGGGTTCATTGACCCAGATAAAATACATGTAAAGATGCTAACGACAAAACCCGAGGAGACGTAGGAAAACCTTCTAAGGTTTCTAACGGAGCAAAATTTCTGTGACCACATACTGTTTCCTTACAATTTCGCATGAGGGTCTTACTCTATTGTACACATTCTCTTTTGCTTACTCGATGTTAAGTGTAATTGATGAGTTACTGATGTATATATAAACGTGTACAGTTTCCACTTGATTCTCATGGACAGTCAACTTGATAAGGGAAGAGTTGAAGTCATGGACCCATTAAAGAGACCCCTGGAAATGTTTAGGGACATGCAGGACATGCTCCAGAGGTAATTTTCGCGCTAGATCGGTCACTTTCGTTGATTTCCTGAGATATCACGTAATAAATAACTCAGTCATTTTCTTTACCGGGTAGGGTTTGGAACCAGTTCAAGAGTGTGGTTACAGGTGACTTTAGTTAGAAGCTGACGTTTAAGCCGGTCTCGGTAAGTAGTATGCGCATCTCTTTACTTCTAGTTTCAATACAATTATGATGCTGGATTATTATTTTGATTGAATTCTATTCTCGTAAAGTGCGCGAGGCAGCCACCGAAGACGAATCTATGTGGATTCTACGTTTGCGAGTTCATTCGCACGTTTACCAGTGAGCTGAATGATTATAGAGTCGATGTAAGCAATGCATTCATAACATTATTTTATTACAGTCACTTTTTGTTATCATGATTGATATTCATATTGATCTCCTTTTCTTATATAGTTCGAGAAAATGCGGGATCAGCTCCTACCAGAGCAACGCGTAGTAGCAATTGCTAAAGAACTGGCAGGATTATTGATGAACGAGATGATAGATGACGCTGTAGAATTTAGTGTGAATAGGCGCCGATGATCCCCGACCGTGTAATTGAATAGACGGGCTCTAGTCCCGATAATTGTGATCTCCATGTGTAACTATCATGTATATATTTGTCTGCTCGATCTTAAGAGAAGTTATCTTATGTATGCACGAACATGTACGGTATGTGGTAGCGTAGAAAACTATTTTGAAATTAAAAAAAGGATACAAAATGAATTCTCTGTCGCGACAGAGAAAGTGCCTAAAATTCTGCCGTGACAGAGAACCATTTTTCCCGGTTCGTAATACGAACTGGGACTAATGGGTGGTACCCCGCGCCCGCAGAGATGGCCACGTGGATACCCATTGGTCCCGGATGGTAAGCGGTCCGGGACTAGTAGGGGTGGCCTTTAGTCCCGCCCCTCTAGTCCGGGTTACCAGGACCGGGACTAAAGCCCCTTACGGGCTGGGACTGGAGGCCCTTTTTCCACTAGTGCATCCCCAAGCTTTGATGCTTGTACTTCTTGGATATTTCTTGGGATGACACGGGTGGCATCCCCAAGCTTGAGCTTTTGTCCATACTTCATCTTATCACATTACTCTTCCCTACACTTAAAATTTTCCTTCATACAAAACTTCACACAATCTTCATTAGCAACATTAGTGTACTCAAGATAATAAGTCTTTTGGTTCAGTTTCAACACAAGTAACTTCCATTAAAACACAAGCTATTGTATCATTTCCTTTAAAAAGCTCAAGTGATAAAAAAGAACCCAAAAAGAAATCGATAAAGAGGCAAATGCAAATAATGGCAGAAATCTGTCAAAACAGACCAGCAGGTGAAAACCGATTTTTTCGAAGACCTTCTGTTGCTAAAATCGAAAGGGTTGAACGAACGAAAGTTAGCTAACAACCTGGGGTATTTATTCATAAAATTACAACACAATCCGACATACAGAGATTTTTCACGAATTTTTACAGTGAAGCACAAAAGTCTGTTTCGGGACAGCACTTCCCCAAATCTTACTTCCCTCTCATTAGAGGTTATTCTTGGCACAAAAATCAAACAAAAAGGATAAGGAGATGTTATTCTTGCAACTTACTAATGTCTATTTGATTGACATTAATACTTTATCATCACATGATAGCATCTGTGTGTATGCATCGTCGTTATGGCAGCAGAACGAGGCCTGATTCCAGGAGCCTACAGTGACGTTAGATCAACCTCGAGGGCTTTCTCATGGGCACTGTGCCCTGGGACACATCATTCTACGTTAAAAGTGAACTAGCCCCGCCATAACCTTATACAACACTTTAGATGGTATCCTTATCTATTATTATAAATGTATTCACCAAAACACTAGTGCACTCTGTGCAACTTTTGATGTTTTGTTCACCTCGCTTCCTACTTGACTTTAATTGGTATCTACATGAGTTTCCAACATATTCCCTTATAACATAACTCTTTATGCATTAATATATGTTATCCTTTATGGATTTGGATAATATATCCACAGTTCTCTACTAGACATTGCGGACAAACTTAGCTTAACGTTCTGTGATTTGAACTTAATCACTTTCAAATGTTCCTTATTTGGATCACATATTATGCTAAGTTATCATCATGGTTTACTAAGATAGAACCTATGTCTTAATAGTAGATGATGATCATCCTATTCTTTCTTTCAACCAATGATGTCAAACTTAATACTATTCCTAATATTGAGTTATCAAGGACTGGTTCCTCAATTAACTTCTATTCTGAAACACTTTTCAAAATTCTTTAAGGAATAATACATAATATCATAATACACCTATTATCAACTTCTACACCTTATAAATCATTATTTATAAGTATTTGCGCCTTCATCCTTAACATACTGAAGAATTACTCCTATAAGCTCCCACTCAAAATATGTTCCTACATATTTGAATTTGAGTCTTTTATTGCTCCCACTTAAAATATGTCAATCACCTATTGTTTCAGGAAGATTTATATACCTCCCACTCAATTTTATGCAGATTGCATATCCACTCACTATTTTGAATAACATCAAAATCTTTTGATCAAATATCAAACTTGGAGATTTATTATGAGATACTAGTACTTTACTATTTTAAATCCAATTGACATTTAGCACACGTGAATCAAATTCATTTGAATTTGTCCCATACTTGACAAATTGTGCTTTAGTCATTTACCCCCTTTTTCCATTATGGCTTTGCAGTCATATGGGAAAATTCCAAGAAACTCCTTTTACTTGTGAGATTTAGCAATGAATTGCTTTCTAATCTCAAGGGAAGTTTGCTTCTAGGATTTGTCATAATTTAGTTTACCATTATTTCCTTTGTAGTCCGTAGGTATGTCATATTCCAAAAAATCATGACAAGCGATTCACAAATGTTTCCATACAAGATATGGATTTACATTTTGAATCCTACTTCATGTAGTGAAAAGCAATAGTGGAGGGAAAAACACAATAATCAAAATCATTGATTCTTTCCTTCCTTGAAGAGAATCATTCAAGAACATTGTCCGTTGTGCTTCTCAACACTCTAATGTAGGGTTTTGAATCCTCACCATATTTCTCACTAATTTCCATTTGCTTCATAATTGAGAAACATCACTAGAAGTGAGCTTTCTCAAGAATGTACCAAAATCCAAGCAATACAAGTTTTTCTTTCCTTTTGGTTTCAGCTATGGATTTCGTATTCAAAGTTTCCAATGAATACTCTACAAGGACTTATTCGCTATTGTTGTGGTTATATCGAATAACCCCAAAACTTTCACGAATTCAAATGGTTTACCAATTCTAATTGAGTGCTAACTATTTCTTAACTAATGGTCTCTACATCTACACTACGACGATTTATTTGGTGCCTTCTATTCAACCCCCTTTGATATCTAATATCACATTGTGATGCTTTGTATTTAGACGTTTCAAAACACTTCGCATTCCACAATTTCTTTTATGCCATTCCTATAAAGTTGAATTTCATTACTATTGATCAAATCATAGTAATCAGATCCCCTTTTATATTTACACACTTTGTTGATGAAACACTTTGATCAAATCAAATAGTTTCATATTCATGTTTCCTTTGGTAAACTTACTTTACACATTTAAAAAATCATTTAATGATAATTATCATTTTCGTTAAAACACAATACATCGAATATGTATTTACCTTTAACAATTCATTAAACACTTTGTATTCAAGTAATACACGGTGTTCAAGTTATTGTGCCGAACTTAGGCACAATTTATATGTGATAAGAAATCGAATGACTTTCACATATTATCACATAACTTTGAATTTAAACAATGGTTTCATTCATTAATGAAATATCATTAAGTTGGGTATTTTAAACAAGGCATTTTAATGTTTACAAATGTTCATGCATTATCAATTAGTTTCAAACAACAAGGATAATTCACATATAATCAAACAAGATATGAACACGAATAGAAATCATTCATAAAAGTGGAACAACTGTTTGTTACAAACTCATATGAATAACCGTCTCATGAAGTGTGAGACACACTAAAGAAGTTCAAATCTCTCGATTACAAAAATCATCCTAAAACATAAACTAAATGATAAATGTTGAGGGAGAGTGTCGTTGGCCATCATCATCATGCTTGCCATCAACATGCAACGTCACCTCGTCTCCAGCAAGCACCTCTCATGCAGATATACTTAAGACTGCAAATGTGTTTGCAAGATTATAACATTTATAAAACTGTATATCAAATATATACCTTGGTCATCGATGACCTCTCCGGCGATTGGTTCAACCTTTACGTTCCAGAAACATAATATGAACTCATGGAAATCCAATGCTTCCGTATCACCGCTCATGATGCTACTCTGGACATGTCCTTTGTAGCTGGGAGGTAATGACCGAAGCAATATGTCTATCACAAATGGATCAGCCATCCAGTTATCCACGAAGTGAACCAGTCTCGTGTGTGCATCAAGCATGCGCTCCAAGTGACTCTTCAGACATGTATGCTCCTCCATCTGTATGGAAAGGAACTCTCCAAGCAACTCGTGCTTTCACATACGCACATGGCTTATGAACTCTGCTCTCAGCTAATCCACCGTCGAATATGGGTCAAGATCACCCATGAGCGGATGTAGTTCATCCACCATCCCGTAACGCATTATTATCTGAATGTAGGTGGACATCTCTTAGCGACAGTAGCGGTCTGCCAACTCTTGTGGAGTCTCATAGTAGTCTGGCTTAGTCAAATCCATCGTGCAGCGTATGTAATCTACCACATGATTCGTAGTAAGGAGATCATTTAGGTGCACTAGCCAACTAGGGAAGTTGGATCCATCAAGTCTAAGTTTCTCACCCTTTACCCAATCCTTAATGACAAAGTAAGCTTCACGGTGAGCCATCTACATTTATAATTGCAAAAGGAATTTAGACTAAGTTTATAATTAAATGAGTTAATAATAACTCCACTCAGAAACACCTATCCCCAGTGAGGGTTCCTAGTGATAACACGACCCCTATCAGCCACATCTCCCCCGATCGGCACGGCCATCAATGTGGGTTCAAGGGTGGATGCTATACGTCGGCCACATCATTCATGCGACTTGTGCTCGATCTTTCGACCATCCGTGTTTCGAGGCCACGCTTCTCTAGCGTGCTAGGCTCGCCAACTCAACCTTAGTGTATTCGCTGTGCAACATGGCTTACACCCACTGTATGCGAACGTAGATATGTATGACACCCATGCCTGTAACCCTGGATCGCCTCATATCGAAGAACTTTCTTGGTGGTGCACACTAAGGGGGAACACAATCGTTGGTAATTTTAACAGGGATCATCTTATTAGGCTACCGTCGAGTATCTAATACCAGCACACAATAAGACATACAAACAATAACATTGAATGTAAATGCTATGTGATATGGTCCTTCACGTCGTTATCTCCATCCACCGTCACCGGGTTCCGGCGCCAGGGTTCCGGCACCGTAGACACCAGGGTACCGGTGTCATTCCGGCGTGGTAGTTTGTCATTACCGTGACTATCTACTACTATGCAACAAAAGGTAATCACTTTACCTTTGTCACAACCATATCACAAAGCAACACCCCCTGCAAAACAAAGTTAGACGCCTCTACTTTATCTTTGCATGTTTTACGTGGCTGAATGGGCTTTCGCACAAGAACCGTTCTTACCTACGAACTTTCAGCACAACGCTGATCAAGTAGTTGTCTCTACTACACCCCTTTTGGGGCCCTCCGTTGCAAATGGTATACCAACTAATGCGAGAGAGACAGACACCCCCCTAAGCCACTTTATACGGCACAAGCCGTATGTCAAGCGTGGACCAGTCTCGCGAATGAACGCGTAAAGTCGGTTGGGGGCCGCTTCATCAAGAATTACTACGGTATACACAAGTACACGTGGGAGGGTAACAACTAAAAGATCAATGCCCACACACTACATCTCGTGTGTTCTATCCGTACTAGCATTACTACGCATAGATCTAGCTATGATACCACTTTAGGGGTTCCACGCATAAAAACAATAAATTTTACTCTACGCCCCTGAACCCCTAAAGCTGCCAGGACATATCTATTAGTAATACAGTAACGGGAGGGGCTTTTCGTGAACTTACCCTTGAAGACCGAAAAGTGTTGTCAACGCTCAGGAGAGCGTGGTTGATGTAGACGAGCCGAAGCTGTCCTCAAGGTCGTGATGAAGTCCTTGCGCTCCTTCTGGCTCCAACGACTTGAGTGCCACAAGTGCGACACCTCGCGGGGAGTTACACACGTTCGGTACCTGACGATGACTCCCGCTTCCCCGATCTTGCAGCAGTTGCGGAAGTAAAGCTCCCGGATCTGAATCCCACATCGTGACGGCGCTCCGCGGTGAAGATGTCTCTCGCTCGCGCAGTCCAGACTTGGGACCACGGTCACGAGAGAGAGAGAGAGCGGGAGAGAGAAAATATCAATTAGAGGTCCTCCCAAAAGTGGGGAGACCTTTATTGATTATTGGTGTATTTTTCTAGGCCAAATACCCCACTTTATATAGGGGAGGGGAGGTACTACCTCCCCCAAAGTCCCGGGGTGGGACTAAAGGAGAGGAGGGGCTGGGGTGGCTGCCGGCCAGCCCCTAGTGGGCCCCGCAGGGGGCAAGGCCCAGCCGGCCTCCCCCTTGGCCCCTCTCCCCTTTCTCCTTTCCCCTAATGGGCCCTCTCCCTCCGGAATTGGCCCATTAAGCCTTTTTGACCTTTAATTGATTTTCTCTTTATTAAACAATTATGTATAAATGATTAAATCAATCTTTAACATTCATTCACACATTATCTAATATCCGTGGCCATGGAACACCTTCCACCTCCACTCCGGACATCCTCTGGATTTACCGAAACCCTTCCGGTTTTCTCCCTTCTTTTCTTCGGTGATTCTACCGATTCTATAAATGCTCTCTAAGAATCATCAAGCCCTTAAGCGTGATACCCCATGGTTCGGGAACACTCCAGACATGGTCAGGACACTCCCGCACCAATGGTCGACAAAGGGACCTAGATGGCCATGTGACCCCTGTGCGTTCCACGAGGATCTTTCGTCGTTTGAACCGGGACAGTCGTGTGTTATTCCCTTTGTCACTTGATACTTGCATTGCCCGAGATTTGATCAATGACATCACCATGTCGTGTTCAATCTCGTTACTGAACAATGCTACTTGACTCGTTCCGACAAGTGATATCCCCATGATCAAATCACACGCTGCACAACTATTGGATATAACCTCTCCGAGTGGGCCCTTGAGTATCTTCCCGTCACATGGACGGACAAATCCCGCTCTTGACATATATTGCCTCTACGGTTTCCTCCAAGTACCTGAACACACCTTTATAACCACCGTTTTACCAGATGACGTTTGATGCTATCTAAGCACTTTTGGGAGACAGTGATTGATATAGTCTCATGGTCTATGGAATAGTCTACGAGGGTCCTTTTCTAATCATCATAACTTGAACTTCGTGACATGATCAAATCATGATGTTTAGGTTGGGTATTGGTTCATCATCTCCTTCTCAGAATGAGATGACCTCATTTCCAACCGGCATAAATGCCACATGCTCATCTATTGACCAATGAACCAGTGACTAGAGTTTCACTGGGAACCCCTAGTTTGTTTGTATATCACACGTGTATTGATGTTTCCACTCAATACAGTTATAGCATGATATAAAACTAAATCATAAACTATATGAAATATGATAATAGTCCTTACTACTATTTGTCTCCAGGGCATATTTCCAACACTTGCGGCCATTTGATCGAACACCTGGCAGACAGAAATAAAATGGTCTAACTATTACTGTTTCTAATTAAGCCATTGTCCCCATTGCACCCTTCTCTACTCTGCCCTGTCCCCCTAAGACCAACCAACACCCCACCGGCCTACCCCTAAGCTGCAACAGCAGTTGAGTGATGCCAATTTGTGATCGCCGCCGGCCGAACATGGGCAAAGCGCCACAGACAGCATCGCGCTATTCCAACACCACCACTAGCTCCGCCTAACCCTACCGCACGTCCCTGCCCCTTCCTCAAGCCTAGCCAGGCCCTGGCCCACACCCCAGCACCGCCGCCCATTCTATTTGTGAGCTCGCCAGAGCGCGTTAGCCGCCAGCACGCCACAGACCACCCCTCGACCCAATACCGTGCACGCCGCTCCGCCTCTATCCCAGCACCCCGCCAGACACGGTCGCGCGCCACCGCACGACCCACAGTCATCGTGCGCTGCATCAAGCACCGCCTCTATCTCCTAGAGCGCGGGACGCTCCCGACCAAATGTAACATCCCAAAACTTCAATCCAAGCTTATCAAGGTCTAAATCATCAAAAGTGGGGTTAACAAAAACTTTTCCAAATTTAAAATAAAAGCATTCATATATGTGTGCATTTAAAATAGGAGTTGTTTTGAATTGCCATGATTGTGTGATCCTTTGCTTCTAAATGTTTCTGAAGTGATTTAAACATCATCTACATTATTCCCAAACTTTTCCTAAAGAAAATCAATAAAAAAGAATTAAAAAGGAGGAATGGTCATTTTGGCCATTTTAATCCACTACACTACTTTGAGTGTTCCTAGCACTCATTTCTTAACAGAAACAATTCATGATCTTTGCACCCCTTGCTCGTACACATAATGAGGTACCAAGGCCTACCTTTTGATCTGCTAAAAACATTCTGTTAACTATTTTATATGGCATTTTAAAATTGAATCCAATGCATATGCATAGATCACCCTATTCCAAAAACCACCTATTTGAGCTCCACTTCCAAAACCCTTGCAACCAGAGACTACATAGCACCAGTGGAGATCACTCAAAAATTTTGAAATCAAAAATCAAAAGTTTTTCTCTTTCGGCCATTTCATCAAACACTTTGTGGGCAAGATCAAAGTTCTGGAGTAACAGTAGATCATATCTCTGAAACCTTACCCCGTCAATTCAAGTGCAACCAGAGTGTAGCCTTGCCCACCATAGACCAAGTCAGAATAGTCTGTGAATACCCCGATGTATTCCCAGATGAATTGCTAGGTATGCCCCCGGATAGGGATATTGAGTTCATTATTGAACTAATCCTCAGAACCGGACCTATAGCCAGAGACCATATAGCATGAACCCCTCAGAGTTAGTGGAACTGAAGAAGCAGTTGGCTGCTATGCTAGCCAAAGGCTTGATTCAACCAAGTGCATCGCCATGGAGATCACTAGTGTTATTCGTCGACAAGAAAGATGGAGGCAACCGTCTGTACACAGATTACAGAAAGTTGAATGATGTCACCATCAAGAACAAGTACCCCTTTCCAAAGATAGAGGATTTGTTTGATCAATTGACTGGAGCCCAAGTATTCTCAGAGATTGATCTTAGCACTGGTTATCACCAACTTAAGATTCGTCCAACGGATATTCCGAAGACCACCTTTACTACTCGCTATGGTTTATACGAGTATGCGGTTATGTCTTTTGGATTAACCAATGCCCCTGCTTATTTCATGAATCTCATGAATAAGATCTTTATGAATTTCCTAGATAATTTGTAGTTGTGTTTATCGACGACATCCTTATCTACTCCAAGTCGGAAGAAGAGCATGAGCAACATCTGAGAGTTATCCTAGAAACCTTGAGAGAGCATCAGTTATATGCCAAGTTCAGCAAGTGTGAGTTTTGGTTGAAAGAAGTAGGATTCCTAGGACATATTGTGTCTGCCGGACGAGTCTCTATGGATCCCGCCAAGATCAAAGATGTCGAAGAATGGGAAGCCCCAACCACTCAAACCCAAGTCCGTGCATTTCTCGGATTAGCGGGATATTACCGCAAGTTTGTAGAAGGATTTTCGAGCATAGCCCGACTAGTGACCCAATTGTTGAAGAAGGACAAGAAGTTTGAATGGACAGACAAATGTGAAGCCAGTTTCCAGGAGCTAAAGAAGAGATTGATATCAGCCCCAATATTGGTCATGCCTGACATCAAGAAGCCCTTTGATGTGTATTGTGACGCATCCAAGATTGGTCTAGGATGTGTATTGATGCAAGAAGGCAAAGTCATTGCTTATCTGTCTCGACAAATGAAGCAGCATGAGCAGAACTATCCGACCCATGATCTTGAGCTAGCAGCTGTGGTTCTAGCATTGAAGACATGGCGTCATTATTTGATGGGTAATCGCTATGAGATTTACTCAGATCACAAGAGCTTAGAATATATCTTCACTCAGAAGGAGCTGAATATGAGGCAAAGAAAATGGATAGAGTTAATCAAGGATTATGACCTTGACATTCACTAGCACCCCGGCAAAGCCAATGTGGTAGCGGATGCTCTTAGCAGATTGCCGTGTAGGCTTAACACCATGATCAAGAAGAAGCAACCAAGTTTGTATGAAGAGTTGGAGCAGTTCAGGACTGAATTAGTTAGCAAAGGATTCCTAGCTAGCATTGAACTTCAGCCCACTTTGATTAGCCAAATCAAGGAAGCCCAGAAGGGAAATGAAAGTATCGACGGAATCAAACGTCGTATTGGTACAGGAAAGGTACCTGGATTCACTGAAGACAAAGAAGGAGTACTGTGGTACAAAGGACGTATCTGTGTTCCAGCAGATTCGAAGCTGAAGGAAGTTATCATGAAGGAAGCTCATGATACTCTTTATTCTATCCACCCCGGAGGAACAAAGATGTATCAGGATTTGAAAGAACAATTTTGGTGGCACAAGATGAAGAGATAGATCGGGAGCTACATCGCCAAATGTGACATCTGTCAAAGAGTCAAAGCAGAACATCAGAGACCTGTAGGACTGTTGCAACCATTGCAGATTCCGGAATGGAAATGGGATTCCGTCGGAATGGACTCTATCACCGGTTTGCCTACTTCTAGTAGGGGAAATGACTCAATCTGGCTCATAGTTGATAGACTGTCCAAGGTAGCCCACTTTATACCTGTCAAGACAACTTACCAGAGTGCAAAGTTTGCGGAGATGTACATTGCTAGGATTGTTAGTCTGCATGGAACCCTCAAGACCATAGTATCAGATCGAGGAACTCAGTTTACCTCGAGATTTTGGCAGAAAGTTCAGGAAGGATTAGGAACCAAGTTGAACTTTAGCACCGCATATCACCCGCAAACTGATGGACAGACTGAGAGAGTCAATCAGATCCTAGAGGATATGCTTAGAGCTTGTGTGTTGGAATATGGAGCAAAATGGGAAGACTGCCTGCCTTTCGCAGAATTCTCATATAACAACAGTTATCAAGCTAGTTTGCAGATGGCACCATTTGAATTCCTATATGGAAGAAAGTGCCGTACCCCTTTTAATTGGTCGCAATTAGGAGAGAGTCAGATCTTCATACCCGACATTCTCCGAGAAGAAGAAGAGAAAGTTCACAAAGTCTGTGAACACCTCAAGACCGCCCAATCCAGACAGAAGAGTTATGCTGACAAGAGAAGGAGAGACCTGACTTTCAATGTCGGAGATTTTGTATATCTCAAGGTTTCACCATTGAAAGGAACTCAATGCTTTAGTCTGAAGGGAAAGTTAGCCCCTAGATATATCGGACCTTTCAAGATTCTGAACCGTCGAGGAGAAGTATCGTATCAACTTGAACTGCCTGAAGATATGTCAGCCATCCACAATGTGTTCCATATCTCGTTACTTCGCAAATGTCTGGAAGTGCCGGAGAAGACTGAAGTTTTCAAGAACATCGATCACAGAGCTGTAGAAATCAACAATGACCTGACCTATCGGGAAGTACCCATTCGTATCTTAGAAGAAGCCTACAGAACCACCAGGACCAGGAGTATCAAGTTTCTCAAGATTTAGTGGAGCAACCATACCAAGGAGGAAGCCACTTGGGAGCACGAAGATTACATTAGGACGGAGTTCCCAGATCTCTTTAGTTCCTAGTTTTCTTTGTAAATCTCGGGACGAGATTTTGTTTAAGGGGGGAAGGTTTGTAACATCCCAAAACTTCAGTCCAAGCTTATCAAGGTCTAAATCATCAAAGGTGGGGCTAACAAAAAATTTTCCAAATTTAAAATAAAAGCATTCATATATGTGTGCATTTAAAATAGGAGTTGTTTTGAATTGCCATGATTGTGTGATCCTTTGCTTCTAAAATGTTTCTTAAGTGATTTAAACATCATCTACATTATTCCCAAACTTTTCCTAAAGAAATTCAAATAAAAAAGAATTAAAGAGGAATGGTCATTTTGGCCATTTTAATCCACTACACTACTTTGAGTGTTCCTAGCACTCATTTATTAACAGAAACAATTCATGATCTTTGCACCCCTTGCTAGTACACATAATGAGGTACCAAGGCCCACCTTTTGATTTGCTAAAAACATTCTGTTAACTATTTTATATGGCATTTGAAAATTGAATCCAATGCATATGCATAGAGCACCCATATTCCAAAAACCACCTATTTGAGCACCACTTCCAAAACCCTTGCATCTAGAGACTACCTAGCACCAGTGGAGATCACTCAAAAATTTTGAACTCAAAAATCAAAAGTTTTTCTCTTTCGGCCATTTCATCAAACACTTTGTGGGCAAGATCAAAGTGGCCTAACTATTACTGTTTTGGGTTGATCTTGTCTAGAAAATTAATGTGCTTTGAACATCTTTGTCTCCCTCAAGCCCAACCAGACCCACACCAGCACATCCCCTACCTCCTAGCTGTACTGCATTGCCATGCCGGGCCACTTCTCGCCGGCCGACCGTGCACTCGCAGTAGCAGACCTCTCCAGCCTCTCTCGCCATGTCTAGCACGTCGCCAGTGGTCCACTGCCACCATCCAACCAGCCCCAGGCCAGAGCCAGAGACAGGAACGTCCAGAAACCGCCGCGCCCGGAGCTGGTCGACCATGCCGACGCCGCCCCCAGAGCACACTCTGTCCCCACTCGCACAGACCGCCCCTTGGCCACAACCCGCGCCCACCGCTCTGCCACGACCTGGGGAACAACCCAGACACCCCCGCTGGCCGCCCAACGCCTCACAGCCACCGCTCGCCGTGGACACCGCCGCCTCTGCCGCTCAGAGCGCCACCTCGCCCAGACCGCATACCACCGCCCCTACGGCCGCATTCACTTCCTAGAGCACCGCCAGGGGACCGCCTATCGATCGCCACCCTCAGCCATGCCGCTAGCCGCCCGTAGCCGTGTCGCTAGAGTCGCCCGCCCATACCCTTCGGTCTCACTGTCGGGCCTATAAAAGGAGGCCTCCCCAGCCTCTTCTCTCCACACCACTCCACTCCCCTCACCTCTTTGAACCTCACCCACCTCTAGCCAGAGTAAGGGGAGCAGCAGCTCGCCATAATTTCACCTGAGCGGGCCGCCTCTGGAGGAGAAGGGCGCCTGCGATTTAGGGCACCCCAAGCTCCGCCGCAACCGCGCCTCGCCTCGCCGTCGTCTTCTAGCTTGTTTGCCCGCCTCGCCGTCGTCGCTAGAGCCCTGGTATGTCCCCAGCAGACCCCCACCGAGCCGCTAGGGTTCGAGCTCACCGACCACCTGTTCGTCGTCGACGACGACCCTCAGCCGTAGATTCCCCTTCTAATCCTATGGCCCACAGCACGCGTACCGTTTCGCGTGATAAGACCCACTGACAAGCGGGACCCCCCTGTTAGCTGAGCCTCGCACCACGGAGCGCCACTGGGCCGGCCCAAGTTCTTTCCCGCGCTAGCCCAGCCATTCAAATCTGGTTTTTTCTTTATTA
Source organism: Avena eriantha (assembly GCA_910589775.1). NCBI lineage: Eukaryota > Viridiplantae > Streptophyta > Magnoliopsida > Poales > Poaceae > Avena > Avena eriantha. Next base: position 98,557,409 of record OU342743.1, on the reverse strand, counting down.
GTTAAATCTAGTTTCTGTCCACTAGTTTAAAATTCAATTCTGGGAGTTTCACAAATCCAAATTGCATGAAAATAATTTTGCCTGAAAGGTAGTAAGATGATCTATCCAAGCACGTTGGATTTAATTTAATTAGAGTTATAGATGTCTCCTAATAAAAATAACAAAACAGAAGTATTTGCAACTTGCAACATTTTTATAAAATCAACCAAGTTAGATTTTGAGTTGATTCCAACTCTCAAAAATCACATTTCATCATATATCTAACTATGTAATAATATTAAGGTTTACATGCAATGACTTTGGACTAGTACCAGAATAATGCTATATAGGCATTTCTAGTCACTTTAAATCATTAAATAATGAACTTAAACCAAAGTAATATTGATCCAACCTTTAATTCTCATTCCCACATGTTAGGATATGTGGTGATGACGTGTGTCAACATGATCCCATATTTTAAGTGGTGAATATTAAATCTTAGTTAATTTTTCAATGAGTAGAAATTACTTTTCTAAAATAAACAGGATGAAACTATTGAATTACACTTGTGATGCTTGTGATGATAATAGATCATCATTTGGTGATTTAGAATGCTACTTAGCCTAATTAAGTATTTTTTGGTGATTGTGTACTCTGTATGAATTTATAGACGATATTACCGACCAAGCTTTCGAGGAGGAGGAGTTCTACCAAGAAGAAGAAGAAGAAGAATACTTCAACCACTGCACTAACTAAGGCAAGCCACCATTAACAGTGCAAGCTAACACTTGCAGGTTTAGTTCTTAGCAAGTTAGGATCAAACTAGATGGTTTAGCAAAGATGCCTTAAGCATGCTTTGATCACACCCCCTTTGACTAGTAATACCCTAAGTCTTATTTACAAGCTTTACTCTCTTAGTTGCACAAAATTCTTTACTTGTTTTGAAGGTAGCATAAAAAGTATAAAACTTAACCTAATTAGAACCCCTTTAGATGTCATTCTATGGCATGAGATTGAACCCATCTTTTCCACCTTAGTGAACCCTCTTAACTTAGTAGTTTAGAGTAGATCAAAAACTTGAGTCACTTTAGATGGGAACACTTGGTGAAAATGAATTATGAAAACCTTGGAATGATGAGTCATTCTATTGAGATGTTTTGACATGTGTTGAGAAACACAAAATGGTTGATGATGATGAAAATGTTGAGGCATGAGCCTTAACCCTTTTATAAAACTGATGGTTGGATTCGGATGCGATACCATTCCAAATTTATCGTACAACCACACTACCTGAATTGGGTAAGGCTTAGATGGAAATTTATATGCATTAGTATTAGTTCCCTCATGGGAGAGGTCTGAGCTGAGGCTACCTCTCAATGTTGTCCACCTATGCAGTGCCCAAGATGATTGATGGTCATGGTTGCGAGGCCATGCTCATAGGAGAGGTGCTTATACTAGGGTGTGTAAAGGGAACGTTATGTTTGATTATCTACATACTAAGTATGATTATTCAGGGTTATCCCTGACAGATGTATCGAATCTTGTGGTGAAAGTGTACCACCTCTGAAGAGTGTCAAACTATTTGAATAGCCGCGTCCGCGATTATGGACAGTTGGAATGGCCATACTGTTTCGTCGTCAGATGTTTTCCAAATAACTTGAAATGAATTACTAATCTTGACTTGACCACAACAGGGTTGTGTTTATGACATTAGCTTCCCACTTAAGTGATTCTAGAACTTTACTTTATCTTTCTTTGCTTCTGAACACAGCTAAGGTTTCAAACTTAACTTTATAGCTAAACTTGAGTTAGCACTTTATCTTGGAATTATAGTACTTGTTAGTGGTAGTTTGCGAGTACTTAAAGAGTACTCATGGCTTTTGTCCCTGGCTATTATCATGGCCAGACTATGAAGGAGAATATCAAGATGATGGCCAACAGGACGGCTATGATAACTAGGACTATCTGCCTTCGTCAGCATTGCATGTGCCCCTGGAGATGGACCCCACCGCTACGCTTATCTTTTATTTCTGCTGCTTGTTGTATTAAGACTGGATCATGCGATCTTTATTTGTGTAAGACCTTATGTATGGTTTCTAATGGATGATGTACTGTGATATCCAATCTGTTATGTCTCGCAAAAATGGTACTCCTAGGATTGCGAGGTATGGCATAACGGGCATCTGGGATTAAAATTCCGGGTGTTGACACCAAACGCCTCCGCCCCTAGCGTTGCCTTTAAGCCATAGATGACCGCCAGGAGGCAGGCCACCATCAGCCTACGCCGCCCATGCCTCTAGCTGCCTGTATCAGCGTCACCAACGAGCTCACCGTCGTGCCATTCGGTCCCCTCGTCGCCCTATAAAAGGAGCCCTCCCCAGCACAAACTCCGCACACCACTCCACTCCCCTCTCATCACTGATCCTTCCCCACCTCTCACCGGGGCTGCTCGAGCCATAGTTCGCTAGAATTGTGCCGGAGGAGCCCGCAGTAGAGGAGGAGAAGCTGCCATTGATTCCATCCAACGCAGCCCCTTCCGCGCCCTCGCCTGAGCTCGCCGTAGTCCACCAGTTCGTTTTCCCTCTGCGTCGTAGTAGCTGGAGCCCTGGTACATCCCCGGTAGACCCCTGCTGGCTGTTTAGGGTTCGGTCTCGCCGGCGACGAGTCCGTCATTGACGACGACTGTGAGTCGTCGATCTCTGTTCTAATCGTGTGGCTCAGATGGATAGATACCGTTTCGGGTTTTAAGTCTCACTGACAAGCGGTACCAACCTGTCAGCCACCCTCTGCGCCGCTGAGTGTCACTGGGCCGGCCCATTTCCTTTCCCGTGCTAGCTCGTGAATTCAAATTTAGGTTTTTCTATTCTAGTTTGACCTCACTTCTGTCCCTTAGTTTAAAAATCAATTCCAGAAGATCTACTAAACCAAATTGAGTGATTCAAATTTTATTAGAAAGATACTGAAAATATCTATCCAAGCCCGTTGGATTTAAATCATTTAGAGTTAGAGATCTCTCCTAGTAAAACTAACAAGACAGAAGCATTTGCACATTCAAACATTTTTATAAAATCAACCATAATAGCTATTGAGTTGATTCCAACTCTCAAAAATCACATTTAACCATACCTATCTAAATATGTAATAATATTAAGGTTTGCATGCAGTGACTTTGGACTAGTACCAAAATAATGCTATATAGGCATTTCTAGTCACTTTAAATTATTAAATAATAAACTTAAGCTTAATTAAAATGTGACCCAACATTTAAATCACATTCCCATATGTTAGAATATGTGGTGATGAGATGTGTCCATATGATCCCATATTTTAATTGGTGAATATTAAATCTTAGTTATTTTTCAATGAGTAGAAATTACTTTTCTGAAATAAAAAGAAGGAAACTAGTTAATAAAACCTTGTGATGCTTGTGATGATAATAGATCATCAAAATGTGTGCCTTAGTATGCTAAGTAGACTAGTTAAGCTTTTTTTGGTGATTGTGTACTCCGTATGTATTTATAGACGACAGTATCGACCATGCTTTCGAGGAGGAGTGTTATCAAGAGGAGGAAGAAAACTTCAACCACTGCACCAACCAAGGCAAGCTATTGTTAGTAAACTAGAATTAAGCTAGATGACTTAAGAAAGATCCATTAGGCATGCTTTGGTTACACCACTTTGACTAGTACCTATTCCAAGTTTATTTTCAAGCTTTTACTTTCTTTACTTTACCAAAGTCCTTTACTTGTTTTGAAGGTACCATAAAAAGTATAAAACTTGACCTCTCTAGATATGCTTAGATTTCATTCTATGGCATGAGATTGATCTTAGCATTCCACCTTAGTGAACACTCTTAACTTAGTAGCATAGAGCTAGATCAAAACTTGAGTCACTTTAGGTGGGAACACTTGGTGAAAATGAATTATGAAAACCTTGGAATGATGAGTCATTCTATTGAGATGTTTTGACATGTGTTGAGAAACACAAATGGTTTATGATGATGAAAATGTGGAGGCATGAGCCTTAACCCTTTTACAAAACTGATGGTTAGATTCGGATGCGATACCATTCCAATTTTCCCGTACAACCACAATACCTGAATTGGGTAAGGCTTAGCCGGAAATTTATATGCATTAGTATTAGTTCCCTCGCGGGAGAGGTTTGAGATGAGGCTACCTCTCAATGTTTTCCACCTATGCAGTGCCCAATATGACAGATGGTCATGGTTGGGAGGCCATACTCATAGGAGAGGTGCTTATACTAGGGTGTGTAAACGGAAGGTTATGTTTGATTATCTGCATACTAAGTATGATGATTCAGGGTTATCCTTGACGGATGTATCGAATAATGTGGTGAAAGTGTACCACCTTTGCAGAGTGTCAAACTATTCGAATAGCTACGTCCATGTTTTATGGACAATTGGAATGGCCATACTGTTTCGTTGTCAGATGTTTTCAAAATGACTTGTGAAATGAATGATGAATATTGACTTGACCACAACAGGGTCTTGACTATGACACTAGCTTCCCAACTTAAGTGATTCTAGAACTTTACTTTATCTTTCTTTGTTTCTGAACTCAGCTTAGGTTTCAAACTTAACTTTATATTTAAACTTAGAGTTAGCACTTTACTTTAGAACTATACTACTTGTTAGTGGTAGTTTGCGAGTACTTAAAGAGTACTCATGGCTTTTGTCCCTGGCTATTCCTATGGCCAGATAATGAAGGAGACTACCAAGATGATGGCCAGCAGGACGGCTATGATAACTAGGACTATCTACCTTCGTCATCATTGCTTGTGCCCCTAAAGATGGACCCCACCGCTACGCTTATTATTTATTCCGCTGCTTGTTGTATTAAGACTGGATCATGAGATCCTTATTTGTGTAAGACTTTATTTATGGTTTGTAATGGATGATGTACTGTGATATCCAATCTGTTATGTCTTGCAAAAATGGTAATCCTAGGATTGCGATGAATGACATAAAAGGCATCTAGGATTAAAAATCCGGGTGTTGACAAGTTGGTATCAGAGCCATCCTGACGATAGGAGACCCTAGTTAGAATGGACGTCCGAACAAAAACTTAGTTTCAAAACCAAAGTGAGTACTTATGAAAACTATTTCCTCTCTTACCCTTGGGAATTCATTCTTTCTCAAAAAATTCATGTTCCTCAAATTCTTATATTACTACATAAAATTTGACACACCTGATCACTTCACTAACTTCCTCATCCTTAATTCTTGTAGATGGAGACTCAGTTCAGCAAGTTCTACCAGTTGGGGAACGGAGGCCAACTGATCTTTGAGAGGGATCTAGATTCACTGTCGGAGTTACTGGGACGCCCACATCCGGAGTTTCTTGGAGCTCAACTTCTAGGACCCCCAGGAGGAGATTTACAGTGGCTAGTCACCGCTGATCTTCTTGGAAGCATAGAAGCACCAACGTCCGGGAGAATCCAGTTCTCCATAAGGGAGAACAACTGGCTAGATTGATTAGCCAGGGCAATGCATGAAGCTCTCGCACGTCTGTGTGTCCTCAGTGTCAACCAAATCCAAGGAACCCGTTTTGCTCACTATGCAAGACGTGACTTCATGGGAATGCCGATGGAGATGCCAAGTCACCCGGAGTTGAAGCGTCAAGTGGAGAACCTTGACTACTTGCTGTACGATTGCCAGAAGGAATTGGACAATGCTAGGGAGTTTGCCAACCACAACCGTGCCATTGCCGACCAGAAGGCCCAGACTTTCTCACTGCTAGTCAAGGACCGTCAGTCTCTTCGCCTCTAGCGCGAAAAGAAGGATCGCACCATCCCCCGTCTTCGCAAGAAGGTGGCCGTCCTCGAGAAGACCGTCAAGGAGCAAGAAGCTCAGCTTGCAGCAAATGAGGAAGAAGAGGAGGGTGAAGACATCCAGGGAGACATGTATTCTTACATTAGTAATGACGATGACTTTCTGGAGGAGGATGCCGTGGAGTTCTACACTGACGATGAGGACTCCGACTTCATCGACGATGAGTAGATGCACTAGAGCCCTGTCGTAGCATGAGATGTATCGGTCCCATTGTATCGTAGCTTGCAGAATGGTTCTTAAAACCATTTGTTTTTCCTTTGTTGTTGTGGTGTGTGTGTTTGTATTGTGTGCTTTGCTTGAATGAATGAAATGAAGTTAGTTGCAAAACCTGAGTTAAACTCAAAGTTTTAGCTTTGAAACAAAAACCATGAACCTTAGAACTTTCCCTCTTACCCCTTTATCTACCTCAATCTTTAGATGACTCATGGAAACCAAGGAGGGAGCAGCTCGTCGCAGGACCCAATGCTGCAGATCCTGCAGAATCTCATTGTAGACAGAGAAGCAAGCAGGGCAGAGCGCCAAGCTAATCTAGCAACACTGCAACAGATCGCCCAGATGGCTCTCAACAACCAAGGGCATGGAAACCAGGATCATCAAGGATCCAAGTTGAAGACTTCCAGAATACTAATCCCCCAATCTTTAGCGCCTTAGAGAACCTATTAGATGCAGATGACTGGTTGCAGACTATGGAGAACAATCTAGAAGTAGCCAGAGTTGATGACAACGAGAAAGTTCTCTTTGCCACCCACTACTTGGCAGGAGACGCAAGAGCCTGGTGGAACAGCATCGCCTGATGAACCATGGTCAAGTGATGACATGGGAAGCCTTCAAAATCAAGTTCAGCCACACCCACGTGCCGCAGGGTCTAGTCACCCGAATGAGGGATGAATTCAGAGAGTTGAAGGAGGGCAGAATGACTATAGCGGAGTATCGTGAGAGATTCCTGTCGCTTGCAAGGTGTGCCCCAGATGAGATCAACACGGAGGCCAAGAAGAAGGAGAGATTCCTGAACGGACTGCATGATGAGATGCAGACTCTCCTCGTCAACATCCGCTTCGAGGATCTCGAAGAACTAGTCGACTCTGCCATTCAGATGAAAGGGAAGATTAACCAGGCAAACGACAACCGCAAACATCATATGATACAGCAATCTGTATCCAACAGTCACCAGACGTACCGTCCCAACCCCTCACCAGGATATACACCAAGGAACAACCGACCCCCAATGTCTGTCCCAAGCTACCCCAACCGTAGCGAAGGCAATGTGAAGTCCGGAGGAAACAATCACAACTCCGGAAACACCAACAATTTCAACCGTGCACCTCCCAAGAGCAAGAACAACACTGCACCCAGAACTGGCAGCAATGTTGTGCCTGTCGCAGCAAAAGACAAGTCCCAAATAACTTGTTTTGAGTGTGGAGTTAAGGGCCACTATTCCAATGAGTGTCCCAAGAAGACTGCCGCCACTGCCAATGCGAATGCCCCAGCTCAATAGTAGCGTCATGTTCAACCAGGGAGATGGTTTGCTCCAGGGAACCCTCACAACCGCAATGGTCGTCTCTTCCACATGAACGCCGAGGAAGCCCAAGAAGCGCCAGACGTAGTGATGGGTATTTTTTCTGTCAACTCAGTTTTAGCAAGGGTATTGTTTGATTCAGGAGCATCGCATTCATTTGTCACCGAAGAATTTGCATGCACTAGTAAGATTCACCCAACCAACTTGAAGCATGTCATGATAGTTCAAATCCTCGGTTCAACTACAAAAGCTAGAAAAATTTGCAAAGCTGTGCCTATTAGAATACATGGGATAGATTTTTATGCCAACCTAATCATACTCGGAACCAAAGGATTGGAAGTAGTACTAGGTATGGACTGGATATCAAGGCATAAAGGAATGATAGACTATGCTAAGAAATCCATCACCATGACCAGTAACTCTGGAGTCATAGTAGAGCATATATCTGAAACCTTACCTCATCAATTCAAGTAAAACAAGAGTCTAGCCCTACCCACCATAGACCAAGTCCGAGTAGTCTGTGAATACCCCAACGTATTCCCAGATGAATTGTCAGGTATGCCCCCGGATAGGGATATTGAGTTCATTATCGAACTAATCCCCGGAACCGGACCCATAGCCCAGAGACCCTATAGCATGAACCCCTCAGAGTTAGTAGAATTGAAGAAGTAGTTGGATGCCATGTTAGCAACAAGCTTGATTCAACCAAGCACATCACCATGGAGATCACCAGTGTTATTCGTCGATAAGAAAGATGGAGGCAAACGTTTGTGCATAGATTATAGAAAACTGAATGACGTCACCATCAAAAACAAGTACCCCTTGCCAAAGATAGAGGACCTATTTGATCAGTTGACTGGAGCCCAGGTATTCTCAAAGATTGATCTTAGGACTGGTTATCACCAACTTAAGATTCGTGCAACGGATATTCTGAAGACCGACTTTACTACTTGTTATGGTTTATACGAGTATACGGTTATGTCTTTTGGATTAACCAATGCCCTTGCTTATTTCATGAATCTCATGAATAAGATCTTTATGAATTTCCTAGATAAGTTTGTAGTTGTGTTTATCGACGATATCCTTATCTACTCCAAGTCAGAAGAAGAGCATGAGCAACATCTGTGAATCATCCTAGAAACCCTGAGAGAGCATTAGTTATATGCCAAGTTCAACAAGTGTGAGTTTTGGCTGAAAGAAGTAGGATTCCTAGGACATATTGTGTCTGCCGGAGGAGTCTGTATTGATCCCGCCAAGATCAAAGATGTCGAAGCATGGGAAGCCCCAACCACTCAAACCCAAGTCCGTGCATTTCTCGGATTAGTGGGATACTACCACAAGTTCGTTGAAAGATTCTCTAGCATCACCAGACCCATGACCCAACTGTTGAAGAAGGACAAGAAGTTTGAATGGACCGACAAGTGTGAAGCCAATTTCCATGAACTGAAGAAGAGATATATATAAGCCCCAATATTGATCATGCCAGACATCAAGAAGCCGCTTGATGTGTATTGTGATGCATCCAAGATTGGTCTCAGATGTGTATTAATGCAAGAAGGCAAAGTTATCGCCTATCTGTCTCGACAACTGAAGAAGCATGAGAAGAACTATCCGACCCATGATCTTGAACTAGCATCCGTAGTTTTGGCATTGAAGACATGGCGTCATTATCTGATGGGTAATCGCTGTGAGATTTACTCAGGTCACGAAAGCTTGAAGTATATTTTCACTCAGAAGGAGCTGAATATGAGGCAGAGGAGATGGATAGAGTTAATCAAGGATTATGACCTTGACATTCACTATCACCCCGGCAAAGCCAATGTGGTAGCGGATGCTCTTAGCAGATTTCCGTGTAGGCTAAACACCATGATCAAGGAGAATCAACCAAGTTTGTATGAGGAGTTGGAGCAGTTTAGAACTGAGCTTGTTAGCAAAGGATTCTTAGCTAGCATTGAACTTCAACCCACTTTGATTAGCCAAATCAAGGAAGCCCAGAAGGGAAATGAAAGTATCGACGGAATCAAACGTCGTATTGGTACAGGAAAGGTACCTAGATTTACCGAAGACAAAGAAGGAGTTATGTGGTACAAAGGCTGTATATGTGTGCCAGCAGATTCAGAGCTGAAGCAAGTTATCATGCAGGAAGCTCATGATACTCTTTATTCTATCCAGCCCGGAGGAACGAAGATGTATCAAGATTTGAAAGAGCAATTTTGGTGGCACAAGATGAAGAGAGAAATCAGGATCTACATCGCCAAGTGTGACATCTGTCAAAGAGTCAAAGTAGAGCATCAGAGACCCGCAGGACTGTTGCAACCATTGAAGATTCCGGAATGGAAATGGAATTCCATCAGAATGAACTTTATCACCGGGTTGCCTACTTCTAGTAGGGGAAATGACTCAATCTGGGTCATTGTTGATAGACTGTCCAAGGTAGCTCACTTTATACCTGTCAAGACAACCTACTAGAGTTCGAAGCTAGCAGAGCTGTATATTGCTAGGATTGTTAGTCTGCATAGAACCCCCAAGACCATAGTATCAGATCGAGGAACCCAGTTGACCTCAAGATTTTGGCAGAAAGTCCAAGAAGGATTAGGCACCAAGTTGAATTTCAGCACCACTTATCACCTGCAAACTGATGGACAGACTGAGAGAGTCAACCAAATCCTAGAGGATATGTTGAGAGCTTGTGTGTTGCAGTACATATCAAAATGGGAAGACTGCCTGCCTTTCGCATAATTCTCATATAACAAGAGTTATCAAGCTAGTTTGCAAATGGCACCATTTGAGTTCCTATACGGAAGGAAGTGTCGTACCCCTTTGAATTGGTCTCAAGTAGGAGAGAGTCAGATCTTTGGACCCGACATTCTTCGAGAAGCCGAAGAAAAGGTTCACAAAGTCCGTGAGCACCTCAAGATCACCCAGTCCAGAGAGAAGAGTTATGCTGACACGAGAAGGAGAGACCTGACTATCAATATCGGAGATTTTGTATATCTCAAGGTTTCGCCACTAAAGGGAACCCAACGCTTTAGTCTGAAAGGAAAGTTAGCCCCCAGATATATCGGACCATTCAAGATTCTGAACCGTCGAGGATAAGTATCGTATCAACTGGAACTACCTGAGGAGATGTCAGCCATCCACAATGTGTTCCATATCTCGTTACTTCGCAAATACCTGGAAGTGCCGGAGAAGACTAAAGTTTTCAAGAACATCGATCACCGAGCTGTTGAGATCAACAATGACCTAACGTATCATGAAGTGCCCATCCGTATCTTGGAGGAAGCTTAAAGAACCACCAGAACCAGGAGTATCAAGTTCTCAAGATTCAATGGAGCAACCATACCGAAGAGGAAGCCACCTGGGAGCGAGAAGATTACATTAGGACAGAGTTCCTAGATCTCTTTAGTTCCTAGTTTCTTTTGTAAATCTCAGGACGAGATTTTGTTTAAGGGGGAAGGTTTGTAACATCCCAAAACTCTAATCCAAGTTATCAAGATCCAAGTCATCAAAATTTAGAGTTAACAAAAACTTTTCCAATTAAAATTATTAAAGCATTCATATGTGTGTGCATTTTAAATAGGAGTTGTTTTGAATTGCCTTGATTAAGTGATCCATTGCATCTAAAATGATTCTTAGGTGAAATAAACATCATCTAGATCATTCCCAAAGAAATCCCGAAGAAAAACAAATCAAAATGAATAAAACAACTAAATGATCATTTGTGCCATTTTAACTACCATGCCTACTTTGGCTATTCCTAGAACTCAAAACCTGACAGAAACAAATGTGGATCTTTGCACCCCTTGCTAGTACAAGTAGTGATGTACCAAGGCCCACTTTGTGATCTGCCAAAAACTTTCAAACAGTAAATTTAAATTGCATTTGAAAATTGAATCTAGTGTAGGTATCTAGATCACACTTATTCAAAAACCGCTCAAATGAACTCCATTTTCAAATCCCAAGCACACATAGAAGATCAAGCATAAGATACAACACTCCACCAAAATTCAGCCCAAAATTCAAATGTTTTGTTCTTGCTGTAGGGTTTTCCGCTCATAAAAACAATAAATTTTACTCTACGCCCCTGATCCCGTGAAGCTGCCAGGACCTATCTATTAGTAATACAGTAACGGGAGGGGCTTTTCGCGTACTTACCCTTGAAGACCGAAAAGTGTTGTCAACGCTCAGGAGACAAACAACGCCGCGCCGTTCCAGCACCACCACTAGCTCCGCCTAACCCTACTGCACCTCCCTGCCCCTTCCCTAAGCCCAGCCAGGCCCTGGACCACACCCTAGCACCGCCGCCCATTCTCTCTGCGAGCTCGCCAGAGCGCGTTAGCCGCCAGCACGCCACAGACCACCCCTCGACCCAATACCATGCACGATGCTCCACCTCGACCCCAGCACCCCGCCAGACACGGTCGTGCACCGCCGCGCGACCCATAGTCGCCGTTCGCCGCGTCGAGCACCACCTCTGTCTCCCAGAGCGGGAGACGCTCCCAACCAAACACCACCGCCCCTAGCGTTTCCTTTAAGCCATAGATGACCGCCAGGAGGCAGGCCACCATCCGCCTACGCCGCCCAAGCCTCTAGCTGCCTGTATCAGCGTCACCGACGAGCTCACCGTCGTGCCATTCGGTCCCCTCATCGCCCTATAAAAGGATCCCTCCCCAGCACAAACTCCTCACACCACTCCACTCCCCTCTCATCACTGATCCTTCCCCACCTCTCGTCGGGGCTGCTCGAGCAATAGTTCGCCGGAATTGCGCTGGAGGAGCCCGCAGCAGAGGAGGAGAAGCTGTTGTTGATTCTGTCCACCAGAACCCCTGCCGCGACCTCGCCTGAGCTTGCCGTCGTCCACCAGTTCGTTTCCCTGCCTCACCGCAGTAGCTGGAGCCCTGGTACGTCCCCGGTAGACCCCCGCTGGCCGTTTAGGGTTCGGTCTCACTGGCGACGAGTCCGTCGTCGACGACGACTGTGAGCCGTCGATCTCTATTGTAATCGTGTGGCCCAGATGGATAGATACTGTTTCGGGTTTTAAGTCTTGCTGACAACCGGGACCAACCTATCAGCCACTCTCTGCGCCGCTGAGCATCACTGGGCCGGCCCATTTCCTTTCCCGCGTTAGCCCGTGAATTCAAATTTAGGTTTTTCTATTTTAGTTTGAACTTACTTCTGTCCCTTAGTTTAAAAATCAATTCCATAAGACCTACTGAACCAAATTGAGTGATTCAAATTTTGTTAGAAAGCTACTGAAAAGCTCTATCCAAGCCCGTTGTATTTAAATCATTTAGAGTTAGAGATCTCTCCTAGTAAAGATAACAAGACAAAAGCATTTGCACATTCAAACATTTTTATAAAATCAACCATAATAGCTATTGAGTTGATTCCAACTCTCAAAAATCACATTTAACAATACCTATCTAAATATGTAATAATATTAAGGTTTGCATGCAGTGACTTTGGACTAGTACCAAAATAATGCTATATAGGCATTTCTAGTAATTTTAAATCATTAAATAATAAACTTAAACTTAATTAAAATGTGACCCAACATTTAAATCACATTCCCATATGTTAGAATATGTGGTCATGACATGTGTCCATATGATCCCATATTTTAATTGGTGAATATTTAATCTTAGTTATTTTTCAAGTAGTAGAAATTACTTTTCTTAAATAAAAAGAATGAAACTAGTTAATAAAACCTTGTCATACTTGTGATGATAATAGATCATCAAAATGTGTGCCTTAGTATGCTAAGTAGACTAGTTAAGCTTTGTTTGGTGATTGTGTACTCCGTATGTATTTATGGACAATACTACCGACCAAGCTTTCGAGGAGGAGGAGTGCTTTCAAGAGGAGGAAGAAAACTTCAACCACTACACCAACCAAGGCAAGCTATTGTTAGAAAGCTAGAATTAAGCTAGATGACTTAAGCAATATTCATTAGGCATGCTTTGGTTACACCACTTTGACTAGTACCTATTCCAAGTTTATTTTCAAGCTTTTACTTTCTTTACTTTACCAAATTCCTTTAATTGTTTTGAAGGTAGCATAAAAAGTATAAAACTTGACCTCTCTAGATAACCTTAGATGTCATTCTATGGCATGAGATTGATCTTAGCATTCCAGTGAACACTCTTAACTTAGTAGCGTAGAGCTAGATCAAAACTTGAGTCACTTTAGGTGGGAACACTTGGTGAAAATGAATTATGAAAACCTTGGAATGATGAGTCATTCTATTGAGATGTTTTGACATGTGTTGAGAAACACAAATGGTTTATGATGATGAAAATGTGGAGGCATGAGCCTTAACCCTTTTACAAAACTGATGGTTGGATTCGCATGCGATACCATTCCAATTTTACCGTACAACCGTAATACCTGAATTGGGTAAGGCTTAGCCAGAAATTTATATGCATTAGTATTAGTTCCCTCGCGGGAGAGGTTTGAGCCGAGGCTACCTCTTAATGTTGTCCACCTATGCAGTGCCCAAGATGACAGATGGTCATGGTTGGGAGGCCATACTCATAAGAGAGGTGCTTATACTAGGGTGTGTAAAGGGAAGGTTATGTTTGATTATCGCATACTAAGTATGATGATTTAGGGTTATCCCTGATGGATGTATCGAATAATGTGGTGAAAGTGTTCCACCTCTGCAGAGTGTCAAACTATTCGAATAGCCACGTCCGCGGTTATGGACAGTTGGAATGGCCATACTGTTTCGTTGTCAGATGTTTTCAAAATGACTTATGAAATGAATGATGAATCTTGACTTGACCACAACAGGGCTGTGACTATGACACTAGCTTCTCAACTTAAGTGATTCTAGAACTTTACCTAATCTTTCTTTGTTTCTGAACTCAGCTTAGGTTTCAAACTTAACTTTATAGTTAAACTTAGAGTTAGCACTTTACTTTAGAACTATACTACTTGTTAGTGGTAGTTTGTGAGTACTTAAAGTGTACTCATGCCTTTTGTCCCTGGCTAATACTATGGCCAAATAATGAAGGAGACTACCAAGATGATGGCCAGCAGGACGGCTATGATAACTAGGACTATCTGCCTTCATCAGCATTGCTTGTGCCCCTGAAGATGGACCCCACCGCTACGCTTATTATTTATTCCGCTGCTTGTTGTATTAAGACTGGATCATGAGATCCTTATTTGTGTAAGACTTTATTTATGGTTTGTAATGGATGATGTACTGTGATATCTAATCTGTTATGTCTCGCAAAAATGGTAATCCTGGGATTGTGATGAATGACATAACAAGCATCTGGGATTAAAAATCTGGGTGTTGACAAAGTGCCACCATGGTGTGCATGCTGTCACTTTCACACACATGGGGAGAGCAGAGATCTATTAAACCACTTGAGTAGCAAGGTAGATCTACTTGATTACAAAGTTCATGATCACAATATGATCATGCATAGAGAGAGAGATGAACACATAGCTACCGGTAGAACCCTTAGCCTCGAGGAATAACTACTCCCTCCTCATTATGCGAATCAGCAACGGTGATGGAGATGGTGGTGGAGATCGATGGAGATGGCTCCGGGGGCACTTCCTTGTCCCGGCAGGGTGCCGGAATAGAGACTTTTTGTCCCCCGAATCTACCCTTTGGTGGCGCCGGCCCTACGGAACTTCTCATCGATGTATGCTGCTCTATTTAGGGTTTATGCATCGGGAGGCTTCTTATAGGCGAAGAGGTAAGGTCGGTGGGCGGCCAGGGGGCCCACACCACCTGTTGGCGCGGTCGGGGTCACCCGCGCCACCATATGGTGTGGCCAGGCCCTGGTCCTCCTCCGTCTCTGCTTTGGGCTCCGTGAGTTTCGGTAAAATATTGACTTTGGCTTTTGTCCCGTCCAATTCCGAGAATATTCATTTTCTGGCTTTTCTGGAACCAAAAACATAAGAAAATAGGCAACTGGCACTGTGGCATCTTGTTAATAGGTTAGGCCTAGAAAATGCATAAAAGTATCTCAAAATGTAGACAAAACATAAGATATTTGATATAAAACAAGCATGGAGCATCAAAAACTATAGATACGTTTGCAACGTATTAGCAGCCTCAGATGTTTAGTGAATTAACAGTTGCCATGAACCTAAGAATACGAATGAACTCTAATGATGTCTATTTTGTACTACCAAAATTGTTTATGTATATTAAGAGTAATTGTTGGTCAAAGAAAAACACGCATAACAAGGATGCCTTATACCTCGAAACAGAAGGAGTGGATATCAATTAAGCCAGTATTGAGGTAGGAATTTACCACAAATATAGAAATGCAGTTCACTATCGCAGGCTCATACCTACTATATTGAAACGAACGAACAAGCATATCTGGTTTACCTAGGCCACGGCGTCATTTACGCATACACGGCATCTTTGCGGGTGACATTAAGGACGCCGAGGGTGCCCGGTAGTGGTGAGTGCCGACTCGTGTATTAACGAGCTCATTGGGGAATCCCAAGAGGAAGGTATGATGAGCACAGCAGTAAGTTTTCCCTCAGTTATGAAACCAAGGTTATCAATCCAGTAGGAGCAAGGAAACACCCCAAAGGTGTATCTAGCTGAACTTTGGCAGGGCGCGCTACCGGTGCCAGCAGCAACATGGAAACCTGCACAACACAAATACAGAACTCTGTTCCCAACTTGCGATGAGTTTGTCAATCTCACCGGTTTTGCTGAAAACAAAGGGTTAAACGTATCGAGTGGAAGAAAGTAATTGTTTGCAGAAAGTAAACACAAAACAGTAAATAGTTGATTGTAGATTGATAGTAAAAGAAAGGACCGGGGTCCATAGTTCACTAGAGGTGGCTCTCCTTAAGATAGATGACATGTTGGGGGAACAAATTACAGCGGGGCAATTGACAAACATCGAGAAAGCATACAAGAATATACTACTCATCTTGACTCCTTTGAGATTCGATTGGGCATTACAACATTATACATAGACCGCCATCCAACTGCATCTATGACTAATGATCCACCTTCAGGTTATCATCCAAACCCCCTCAAGTATTAAATTGCAAGCAACGGATAATTGCATTACGAATTGCGTGTAAAGTAAACAATACAATTGTTCTATGAACAAAGGATTGTTGTTTTCTCCCTAGTAGCAACAACACATCTAGTACCTTAGAGATTTCTGTCACTTCCCCAGATTACTAGAGGCATGAACCCACTATCGAGCATAAATACTAACTCTTGGAGTTGCTAGCATCTAATTGGCCAAGATAGCTACTAACAATGGAAAGCATGCAAGATCACAAATAACAAAGACATGATAGAATCAATAATCAATTTGAAATAGCATCTCAATATCCATCGGATCCCCGCAAACCCAACATGCAGAATTACAAATAGATGATCTTGATCATGAACGGAGCTCACAAGATCTAAACATGATAGCACAAAGGAGGAGAACCAGCCATCTAGGTACTACATGGACCCGTAGTCCAGAGATGAACTACTCATGCATCACACCGGACGCTTGCATGATGATGAAGAAGGCCTCCAGGGTGAATTCCCCTCTCCGGCAGGGTACCGGGAAGAGCTTCAGATCCCTCCCGATCTAGGGATGGAGATGACGGCGGCTACAGACTCTTTCGTGGATTTTTTGATCGGGTACTTAGGGTTTCTGTATCAGAGGCAATATATACGCGGAAGGAGAGGCCGAGGGGGTGCCTGGGGCGGCCAGACCACTCCTTGGCACGGGCCAGGCCTAGCCGCGTGGCCAGGTAGTGTGGCCAGGCCCCAACCCCTCTCCGTCTTGTATTCTGGCTCCAGGTGTCCCTCGGTGAAAAACTGACTTTGGCTTTTGTCCTGTCCAATTCCGAGAATATTCATTTTCTGACTTTCCTAGAACCAAAAGCAGCAAAAAACATGCAGCTGGCACTATGGCTCTTGTTAATAGGTTAGTCCTAGAAATCATATGAAAAGTACTCCAAAGTGTGGACAAAACATAAGAAAGTAGATAAAACCAAGCATGGAACATAAAAAATTATGGATACGTTTGCAATGTATCAACATCCCCAAGCTTAACTCCTGCTCGTCCTCAAGTAGGTAAGTGATAAAAAGAAAGAATAATTTTTGAGGTGACATGCACCGTCATAAAATTGATCAAAGTATTTGTAAAACATTCAAAGCCGGGATCATAGTACTTCAATCATAACAAGAAAGACAAAGTTCTAGCAATAAGACAAAGAAACTATGTTGCAACATGAAAAGGCACAAACAAAATATTAATGAATAACAATCCTTTGCAAGACGTTTGTTTGTTTCACATAAAGAAAACATCGCATAGTAGCATTCAACTTGTCCCTCATAGAGTAGCAAACATAAATGCATAGGACACCTTCAAAGTTCATAAGAGTGACTAGATACAAATAGTTTAAAACAAGCAATATCAAAGCTATGCATCAATCAACAAGTCTTCAGACAATGCACATAGAACTAAGAATGGCCACTATGCTCTCAAACTAGGTGCATAAAGGTAGAAGGTGGAGACTCAACAAAAAGGTAAAAGAAAGGCCTTCATAGAAGGAAGTAGGGATTCAAGTCTCATAAAGAGCTTCCAAAAATTATGGTACTTAATAGCTTTCAGCTCTCATTGCCCCGATCATAAGCATCTTGAAGTGATTAAGGTTAAAGTGAACAAACTATGGTGTATATGCTTGACGAAGTATAAGTTGGAAATCTCATGTCCCTTGAATACAAGGGCCGCTCCTCATGCTACTCAAGTTTAGTCACCAATAAGTTCTTGTCATCGTAAGTACATGTGTATCATAGAGAACCGCCAACGGGGTACCCCTTGCCCGATGATACGGAAAAATCCCCATATCAAAATGACAAGGCAAGCAGACAACGAGCATCTCAGTAATCTTCTTATTTACCATGGGAATATGGTGCTTTTTTCTCTCTTTCCTCTTTTCATAATCTCTTTTTTTCTTTTTTCTCAATATTTGACTCTTTTTTTATAAGAAGAATGCTTAATAGATAGCTCATTATGGTTACGCTGCAGGTTTCCACCATGACAGCATGGATTAGACCAGCGGCCCAGGCGTTTCTCTAACACATATACATAACTCCATGGACTTACAAGCTCCCCTTTCATTTCACTCCGACGACATCCATAGACAAAGAGCATGATATCAACTAGGTACAAAGTACAAGTGCAATGTTGAAAGCGTTCCCCATGACAGCATGGTTCTGCTAATCCCCAACAAATAAGTGCAAGCATATACAACATAGACGACACAATGGTTCAAGTTTATTAAGGGCAAGAAAAGTAAAGTGTGCCATTAAGTTCGTGAGAGCTTTAATCACTAGTTTTCTCATAACAAGTTTAATTCGGAAGGTAGATAAAAACATGAATATACTTGGAATAGCATATGCTAGTAGGTAGGTATGGTGGACTCTTTTGGAATAACTTGGTTTTAGGAGTTGGATGCATGAGTAGAACTCATACTTGGTTGTGGAGGCTAGTAAAAGACTGGGAGCGACAAACTAAGAGAGCAATAATGGCCATAATCATGCAGAGCGACAAAACATCATTGATCAAAGCATAAAGTGATACTACAAGTTGAAAACTAAAGGATCATAAAGTATATATGGTGACTTCGGATAGTCATAACATGGTGTGAGCATGTGCCAAGTCTACCCAAATAAAGAATCAAATGAGAATACCACAATACTATGCTTTAATATGCTAAAACAACGCATGATTCTTCCAAGGCACATTAAGCAATCTCAATTGTTTATAACAAGTCATTGATACAGCAAAGAATACTAAGCATAAAGCCAAAACAATATCAAGCATGGCATGACAAAGCATAGGCCATAGTTAAAACAAGCTCTCTTTACCACTTAAGCATGAACTTTTCCTACTCTTTTCCAATCCAAACCACACTATTTGAAAACCAATGTATGAAAGAGGGGGTCCAACCAATTTATTTAGCAAAGTAAGCAAACCAAGAAAACGAAAAACCAAAAAAAAAAGCAAAAAAGAAGACGCTCCAAGAACAACACAACTGTGCATGAAACAATAAAAATGAAGTGTTTGGAAGAAACCCGAGATTTTTATTGATGAAGAAGGGGATGCCTTGGGCATCCCCAAGCTTTGACACTTGTACTTATTGGATATTTCATGGGGTGACACGCGTGGCATCCCCAAGCTTGAGCTTTAGTCTATCCTTCATCTCATTACTCATTCCTTCCATACACCTGAAATTTTTGCTTCATACAAAACTTCACACAATCTTTATTAGCAACATTACTGCATTTAAGATAATAAGTCTTTTAGGTTCAGTTCTAACACCAATAAAACTTCCATTAAAACACAAGATACTGTAGAACTTCCCTCAAAAAGCTCAATTCTCCAAAAGAACTCAAAAAGAAACCAACAAGAAGCAAATGCAAAAAAATGGCAGAAATCTGTCAAAACAGACCAGCAGGTAAAGACGAATTGTTTCGAAGACCTTATGTTGCTCAAATAGAAAAGTGTTGAACTAACGAAAGTTATATAACAACCTAGGGCAGAAGCACAAAAATTCACTCGTCCAAAGGACCTACAGAGATTTTACACGAATTTGTACGGTGAAGTACAGAAATCTGTTTCGAGACAACAACTTTCCCAATCATTACTTCTCTCTCATTAGAGGTTACTCTTGGCACAAAAAGCAAATAAAAAGGATAAATATGGGTTATTGCTGAAGTAATAACTTCCAAGACTCATCTAGAACTTTTGGGTTATCTCCCAATAAGTACTTTTCTTTAACGCCTCTAAGTCAGGCATAAGAAGTAAGAAAAAGAATCAAGTGTTCTCAAGTGAAGAAGCATTAAAACCAAATTTCTTGCCCTTCCCTCTCTTACTTTTTTTCTTAACCTTGGGGAACTTATGAATGCTTGGTGGAGAAACAAAGTGCATGGTGCCCTTTTCCACATCTATTATTGCTCCAAGGAGTTTCAATATGGATCTTCCAATTGTGATTTGTCCTTTTCCTACACATTCAATAACAAGATAATCAGTAGAAACCATTTTCCCTAGGATATTTGTAAACACTCCTTCAGCTATTGCAATTGGTAATATTGTGGCATTATTGGCAAGAAAATTTTATTCTCCTCCTTCAGAAAGCCCCCAAAGATTCAAAGATTCATAAATATATTTGGGCATAAGACAAAAATCAGACATGATATCACAGCGAGCATGAAAAGTTTCATTTTACAGCAATCTTTACTGTGGGAAGCAATTCTTGATTCTTTCTTGCCTTGTAGGAGGAGGCGGCGGCTTGACATGATCACTTAAGTTTAACAATCAAATTTTCATTGTATGTTTGCTTACTTGACACATTCATCATATGTTTTCTTACTCCACACCCGCCAACAAAAAATAACGTCCTATATTTGAAATAGTGCTAACGCTATGATGTTTTAGCACGATATAGCATGCTATTTAAAAAATAGCGCCATAGCGAGCAAAATCTTTAAAAAATATCGTGCACTCTCCAAATACGCTATATCACGCTACATAGCATTAAGATTAATACCAGAAATATCTTCAACAAGGCAAGGTATATCATCCAAATAAGTTCTAGAGGATCCTCTCTCAATGCTATTGGGTTCACTATTTTCATCAAAAGGGTTTTCAGGAACAATCCAATCAAGATTCTTTTCTATGGCTTCATGTATTGCTACCAGTTTAAAGGGTATTGGTATCTTAGTTTCCTCCCCATTAGGTTCAGTTTTGTTCATCTTTTCTCGTGTACCAACGACATCTACACATGAGCCTAGCATATTGAAATGTTCAAAGACTTTTCTAGCTTACTTGGCAACATCATAGAATTCCTTAAACAAAGTTTCTAGAATAAAATCCCTCTTTTCAGGGTCCTCAATTTCTTTAAGTTTAAGAAACATTACTTGTATTAAGGGGTTGAGGTTAACAAACCTAGCTTCCAACATGTGACCTAAAGAAGCTGCAGCAGTCTCATAGTTTGGAGCAAGTTCTGCAAGGGATCTATCCTCATGTTTACTAACATGATTAAAGAATTCTTCAATATTATCTTTTCCAATTATTGCACCACTACCTATTGAAAGGTCTTTCAAAGTGAATTTAGGGATCAACATGGTGTGCTAAGGAAGGGGTAACCACTATAGAAGACTTAATTTTTTTTGTGTTTTTTAATAAAGAAAGCAAACTCGTAAAACTATTTTTTGTGTGTTTTTGATAAAAAAACAAGCAAACAAAGCAAAAGTAAACTAATAAAAACAAAAAATAACAAAGTAAAGAGATTGGTTATGAGGGACTCCCCTTGTGAAGATGTCCTTGACTTCCCAGCAATGGTGCCAGAAAAATACTTTGATGGCTCGTGATTGATGAGCTCATTGGGGAACCCCAAGAGGAAGGTATGATGAGCACAGAAGATGTCCTTGAGGGAGGTATGGTTAGTCCAAGAAATCATATGAAAATTACTCCAAAGTGCGGACAAAACACAAGAAAGTAGATAAAACCAAGCATGGAACATCAAAAATTATAGATACATTTGCAATGTATCAACACGAGCTCATCATACCTTCCTCTTGGGGTTCCCCAACGAGCTCATCAATCACGAGCCATCAAAGTATTTTTCTGGCACCATTGCCGGGGAGTCAAGGACATCTTCACAAGGGGAGTCCCTCATAACCAATCTCTTTACTTTGTTATTTTTTGTTTTTCTTAGTTTACTTTTGCTTTGTTTGCTTGTTTGTTTATCAAAAACACAAAAAAAATAGTTTTACGAGTTTGCTATCTTTATTAAAAAACACAAAAAAATTAAGTCTTCTATAGTGGTTACCCCTTCCTTAGCACACCATGTTGATCCCTAAATTCACTTTGAAAGACCTTTCAATAGGTAGTGGTGCAATAATTGGAAAAGATAATATTGAAGAATTCTTTAATCATGTTAGTAAACATGAGGATAGATCCCTTGTAGAACTTGCTCCAAACTATGAGACTGCTGCAGCTTCTTTAGGTCACATGTTGGAAGCTAGGTTTGTTAACCTCAACCCCTTAATACAAGTAATGTTTCTTAAACTTAAAGAAATTGAGGACCCTGAAAAGAGGGATTTTATTCTAGAAACTTTGTTTAAGGAATTCTATGATGTTGCCAAGTAAGCTAGAAAAGTCTTTGAACATTTCAATATGCTAGGCTCATGTGTAGATGTCGTTGGTACACGAGAAAAGATGAACAAAACTGAACCTAATGGGGAGGAAACTAAGATACAAATACCCTTTAAACTGGTAGCAATACATGAAGCCATAGAAAAGAATCTTGATTGGATTGTTCCTGAAAACCCTTTTGATGAAACTAGTGAACCTAATAGAATTGAGAGAGGATCCTCTAGAACTTATTTGGATGATATACCTTCCCTTGTTGAAGATATTTCTGGTATTAATCTTAATGCTTGTTCATTTGAGAACACTTAATCTTAACTTAAAGACGTTAAGGAAAAGTACTTATTAGGAGATAACCCAAAAGTTTTAGATGAGTCTTGGAAGTTATCACTTCAGTAATAACCGCTCCTTATCCTTTTTATTTGCTTTTTGTGCCAAAAATAACCTCTAATGAGAGAGAAGTAATGATTGGGAAAGTTGCTATCCCGAAACAGATTTCTGTGCTTCACCGTAAAAATTCGTGTAAAATATCTGCAAGTCTTTTTGAGGCGTGAAATTTTGTGCTTCTGCCCCAGGTTGTTATCTAACTTTCGTTGGTTCAACAATTTTTGATTTGAGCAACAGAAGGTTTTCGAAAAAATTCGTATTTACCTACTGGTCTGTTTTGAAAATGTTTTGCCATTTTCTGCATTTGCTTCTTGTTGGTTCCTTTTTTAGTTCTTTTGGGGAATTGAGCTTTTTGAGGGAATTTCTTCAGTAGCTAGTGTTCTAATGGAAGTTTATTGGTGTTAGAACTTAAGCTAAAGACTTATTATCTTGAGTGCACTAATGTTGTTAATAAAGATTGTGTGAAGTTTTGTATGAAGGAAAAATTTCAGGTGTATGGAAGGAATGAGTAATGAGATGAAGGATGGACTAAAACTCAAGCTTGGGGATGCCACGCGTGTCACCCCAAGAAATATCCAAGAAGTACAAGTGTCAAAGCTTGGGGATGCCCAGGGCATCCCCTTCTTCATCAATAAAAATCCCAGGTTTCATCCAAACGCTTCATTTTTATTGTTTCATGCACAGCTGTGTTGTTCTTGGAGCGTCTTCTTTTTAATTTTCGTTTTGGTTTTTCATTTGCTTTGGTTTGGTTAGTTTTCTGGATAAATTGGTTGGACCCCCTCTTTCATACATTTGGCTTTCAAATAGTTTGGTTTCGTTTGGAAAAGAGTAGGAAAGTGCATGCTTAAGTGGTAAAGAGAGCTTGTTTTTGAGTGTGACCTATGCTTTTTCATGCCATGCTTGATATTGTTTTGGCTTTATGCTTAGTATTCTTTGCTGTAGCATGACTTGTTATAAACAATTGAGATGCGTTGTTTTAGCATATTAAAGCATAGTATAGTGGTTTTCTCCTTTGATGCTTTATTTGGGTTGACTTGGTGCACGCTCACACCAAGTTATGACTATCCAAAGTCACCATAGCCTTTATGATCCTTTAGTTTTCAACTTGTAGTATCACTTTATGCTTTGATCAATGATGTTTTGTCGCTCTACATAATTATCGCCATTATTGCTCTCTTAGTTTGTCGCTCCCAGTCTTTTGCGAGCCTCCGCAACCAATTATGAGTTCCACTCATGCATCCAACTCCCTAAACCAAGTTATTTGAAAGAGTCCACCATACCTACCTATTAGCATATGCTATTCCAAGTACATTCATGTTTTTGTTTACCTTCCATATTAAACTTGTTATGAGAAAACTAGTGATTAAGGCTCTCACGAACTTGATGGCAAAGTCATTCAATCTCCAATTCTTCCTCACCTAGATCAAGAAAAATAATCTTTTAAGTGGGACACACTTTACTTTTATTGCCCTTAATAAACTTGAACCATGTGTAGTCTATGTTGTATATGCTTGCACTTATTTGTTGGGAATTAGCAGAACCATGCTGTCATAGGGAACGCTTTCAACATTGCACTTGGTACTTTGTACCTATTTGATATCATGCTCTTTTGTCTATGGATGTCGTCGGTGTGAAATGAAAGGGGAGCTTGTAAGTCCATGGAGTTATGTATATGTGTTAGAGAAACGCCTGGGCCACTGGTCTAATCCATGCTGACATGGTGGAAACCTGCAGCGTAACCATAATGAGCTGTCTATGAAGCATTCTTCTTATAAAAAAGAGTCCTATATTGAGAAAAAAAATGAGAGTATGAAAAGAGGAAAGAGAGAAAAAAGCACCATATTCCCATGGTAAATAAGAAGATTGCTCAGATGCTTGTTGTCTGCTTGCCTTGTCATTTTGATATGATTTGCTACTCTATGATACACATGTACTTACGATGACAAGAACTTACCAGTGACTAAACTTGAGTAGCATGAGGAGCGACCCTCGTATTCAAGGGACATGAGATTTCTAACTTATACTTCGTCAAGCATGTACACCATAGTTTGTTCACTTTAACTTTAATCACTTCAAGATGCTTATGATAGGGGCAATGAGAGCTGAAAGGTATAAGTACCATAATTTTGGAAGCTCTTTATGAAAGTTGAATCTCTGCTTCCTTCTATGAAGGCCTTTCTTCCACCATTATATTGAGTCTCCACCTTCTTTGAGAGCATAGTGGCCATTCTTAGTTCTATGTGCATTGTCCCAAGACTAGTTCATTGATTCATAACTTGATATTGCTTGTTTTAAACTATTTGTATCTAGTCACTCTTATGAACTTTGAAGGTGTCCTATGCATTTATATTTGCTACTCTATGAGGGACAAGATGAATACTACTATGCTATGGTTTCTTTATGTGAAACAAACAAACGTCTTGCAAAGCATTGTTATTCATGAATCTTTTGTTTGTGCCTTTTCATGTTGCAACATAGTTTCTTTGTCTTATTGCTAGAACTTTGTATTTCATGTTATGATTGAAGTACTATGATCCCATCTTTGAATGTTTTACAGATACTTTGATCAAGTTTATGATGGTGCATGTCACCTCAAAAAATTATTCTTTCTTTTTATCACTTACCTATTCGAGGATGAGCAGGAGTTAAGCTTGGGGATGTTGATACATTGCAAATGTATCTATAATTTTTGATGTTCCATGCTTGGTTTTATCTACTTTCTTGTGTTTTGTCCACACTTTGGAGTACTTTTCATATGATTTCTTGGACTAACCTATTAACGAAGAGCCATAGTGCCAACTGCCTGTTTTCTGCTGTTTTTGGTTCCAGGAAGTCAGAAAATGAATATTCTCGGAATTGGACAGGACAAAAGCCTAAGTCGCTATTTTACCAGAAGACATCTAGAGCCAGAATACGAGACGGAGAAGGGCTGGGGCCTGGCCACACCACCTGGCCGTGCTGCAAGGCCTGGCCCGTGACAGGGGGTGGTCTGGCCGACCCCAGCACCCCCTCGGCCTCTCCTTCCGCATATATATTGCCTCAGATACTAAAAACCTAAGTACCCGATCAAAAATCCACGAAATAGTCTGTAGCCGCCGTCATCTCCATCCCTAGATCGGGAGGGATCTGAAGCTCTTCCCGGCACCCTGCTGGAGAGGGGAATCCTCCCTGGAGGCCTTCTTCATCATCATGCAAACCTCCGGTGTGATGCGTGAGTAGTTCATCTCTTGAGTACGGGTCCATGTAGTAGCTAGATGGCTGGTTCTCCTCCTTTGTGCTTTCATGTCTAGATCTTGTGAGCTCTGTTCATGATCAAGATCATCTATTTGTAATTCTGCATGTTGTGTTTGCGGGGATCCGATGGATATTGAGATGCTATTTCAGATTGATTATTGATTCTATCATGTCTTTGTTATTTGTGATCTTGCATGCTTTCGGTTGTCAGTAGCTATCTTGGCCAAGTAGATGCTAGCAACACGAAGAGTTAGTATTTATGCTCGATAGTGGGTTCATGCCTCTAGTAATCTGGGGAAGTGACAGAAATCTCTAAGGAACTAAATGCGCTGTTGCTACTAGGGAGAAAATAACAATCCTTTGTTCATAGAACAATCGTATTGTTTACATTACACGCAATTCGTAAAGCAATGATTTGTTGTTTGCAACTTAATACTGGAGGGGGTTCGGATGATAACCTGAAGGTGGATTATTAGTCATAGATGCAGTTGGATGGCGGTCTATGTATAATGTTGTAATCCCCAATCAAGTGTCAAAGGAGTCAAGATGATTAGTATATGCTTGTATGCTTTCTCGATGTTTGTCAATTGCCCCGCTGTAATTTGTTCACCTAGCATGTTATCTGTCTTAAGGAGAGCCACCTCTAGTGAACTATGGACCCCGGTCCTTTCTTTTACATACAATCTACAAACTGTTTACTGCTTTGTGTTTACTTTCTACAAACTATTACTTCCTTCCATTCGATACGTTTAATCCTTTGTTTTCAGCAAAACCGGTGAGATTGACAACCTCATCGCAAGTTGGGGGCAGAGTTCTGTCGTTGTGTTGTGAAGGTCTCCACATTGCTACTAGCACCGGTAGTGCGCCCTGCCAAGGCTCAGCTAGCAACACCTTTGGGCTGTTTCCTTGCTCCTACTGGTTTGATAACCTTGGTTTCATAACTAAGGGAAACTTACTTCTGTGCTCATCATACCTTCCTCTTGGGGTTCCCCAACGAGCTCATCAATCACGAGCCATCGCGCGTCCTCGGCATGGCGCAGACGCTCTGGGTGCGGCTTTGTTGGGGTGGTCCAGGGCTTGGCTTCGATCAGGGAGTGGACAGGGGACGATGGTGTGATCGCAGCTACCTCCTAGACATCGTGGGCGAGCTCGGGGCAGTCTACTATGAGCGGCCCATGCCGGGTGGTAGGGGGGTGCTCAGGTGGCAATGCACTGGTGCACACAGTGAGGGGGAGTGGCTCTTTTGCCTTAGTTGTAGTTGGGGAGAAAAGGGGAGTAGAAATGGGTCAAATGGGGAACAAGGCATTGATCACAAACAATAATAGTTTGGCAGCAATTTCTATGCTCACCAAGTGTTTGATCTAATGGCCGAAAGAAATTTAAATTTGAATTTTTGGCTCAATTTTGGTGAGTGATCTACACTTGTGCTTCGTTATCTATGATTTCTTGGGATTGGCATGGGGAATTGATTTGAGGGGTTTTTCAAAAATGAGGATCTTAACTTATGAATTGGATTCAATTTTCCATTGTCCATTTAATTGTTTTGCTAGATGATTTTTTAAGTTTGTAAAGTGGAGCTTGATACATTTTTACTTGGTCTAGCAAGGGGTGAAAAGAACTAGAAATGTTTCTATTAGAATTTCTCTTCTAGGAAGACCTAAAGTGGCCTAGTGGTTAACTTTGGTCAAAATGACCATTTGCTTTAGTTATTCTTATTTGATTTCTTTTCTTTGGATTTTGTTTGTAAATGGTCCAGATGATGTGGCATTAACCTTTAAACCATTTCACAACATTTAAAACAATCAAGCATGGCATTTTGAAACAATTCTATACTAATGCAACACACACATGCATTCATATTCATTATCCTAATAAAAGTTTTTTGTTAACCCTAAATTGGGTGATTAGGAACTTGATAACCTTGATTAAAGTTTTCGGATGTTACAAACCTTCCCTCCTTAAACAAAATCTCGGCCCGAGATTAAGAAAACTAGGAACTAAAGAGATCTGGAAACTCAGTCCTAATGTAATATTCTCGCTCCCAGGTAGCTTCTTCTTTGATATGATTGCTCCATTGGAGCCTTGAGAAATTTGATACTCCGGGTCCTGGTGGTTCTCAAAGCTTCTTCCAAGATACGGATGGGTACTTCACGATACGTCAGATCCTTGTTGATAGCAATGGCTCGGTGATCGATGTTCTTGAACACTTCGGTCTTCTCCGACACTTCTAGGCATTTGCGAAGTAACGAGATATGGAACACATTATGGATGGCTGACATCTCCTCTGGCAATTCCAGTTGATAAGATACTTCTCCTCGGCGATTCAAAATCTTGAAGGGTCCAATATATCTGGGGGCTAACTTTCCTTTTAGCTAAAAACGCTGCATTCCTTTCAACGGCGACACTTTGAGATACACGAAATCTCCGATGTTGAAAGTCAGGTCTCTACGTCTCTTGTCGGCATAACTCTTTTATCTGGATTGGGCAGTCTTAAGGTGCTCACGGACTTTGTGAACCTTCTCTTCGGCTTCTCGTAGGATGTCGGGTCTGAAAATCTGACTCTCTCCTACTTGCGACCAATTCAAGGGGGTACGACACTTCCTTCCATACAAAAATTCAAAGGGGGCCATTTGCAAACTGGCTTGGTAACTGTTGTTGTATGAGAATTCTGCGAAAGGCAGACAATCTTCCCATTTTGATCCATACTCTAACACACAAGTTCTCAACATATCTTCTAAGATTTGGTTGACTCTTTCAGTCTGTCCATCGGTCTGCGGGTGATAAGCTGTGCTGAAATTCAACTTGGTCCCTAATCCTTCTTGGACTTTCTGCCAAAATATCGAGGTAAATTGGGTTCCTCGATCCGATACTATGGTCTTGGGGGTTCCATGCAATATGAAAATTCTGGCAATGTACAACTCTGCTAGCTTCGAACTCTGGTAGGTTGTCTTGACAGGTATAAAATGGGCTACCTTGGACAGTCTATCAACTATGACCCACATAGAGTCATTTCCCCTACTAGAAATTGGCAAACCGGTGATAAAGTTCATTCTGACAGAATCCCATTTCCATTCTGGAATCGGCAACGGTTGCAACAGTCATGCGTGTCTCTGATGTTCCGCTTTGACTCTCTGGCAGATATCACACTTGGCAATGTAGCTTCCGATTTCTCTCTTCATCTTGTGCCACCAAAATTTCTCCTTCCAATCTTGATACATCTTCGTTCCTCCGGGGTGGATAGAATAAAAAGTATCATGAGCTTCCTACATGATAACTTGCTTCAGCTCCGAATCTGCTGGCACACAGATACGTCCTTTGGACCACAAAACTCCTTCTTCATCTTCAGTGAATCTAGGTACCTTTCTTGTACCAATACGACGATTGATTCTGTCGATACTTGCATTTCCCTGCTGGGCTTCCTTGATTTGACTAATCAAAGTGGGTTGAAGTTTAATGCTAGCTAAAAATCCTTTGCTAACTAGCTCAGTTCTAAATTGCTCCAACTCCTCATGCAAACTTGGATGGGCTTCTTTGATAATGGTGTTTAATCTACATGGAAATCTACTAAGAGCATCCGCTATCACATTGGCCTTGCCGGGGTGATAGTGAATGTCAAGGTCATAATCCTTGATTAACTCTATCCATCTCCTTTGCCTCATATTCAGCTCCTTCCGAGTGAAAATATACTTCAAGCTCTTGTGATCTGAATAAATCTCACACTGATTACCCATCAGGTAATGACGCCATGTCTTCAAGGATAAAACTACAGCTGCTAGCTCCAGATCATGGGTAGGGTAGTTTTGCTCATGCTGCTTCAGTTGTCTTGACAAATATGCTATGACTTTGCCTTCTTGCATCAACACACATCTGAGACCAATCTTGGATGCATCACAATACACATCAAAAGGCTTCTTGATATCTGGCATAATCAATATTGGGGCTGAAATCAATCTCTTCTTGAGCTCTTGAAAGTTTGCTTCACATTTGTCGGTCCATTCAAACTTCTTATCTTTCTTCAACAATTGGGTCATCGGTCTTGCAATGCTAGAAAATCCTTCAACGAACTTGCGGTAGTATCCCGCTAATCCGAGAAATGCACGGACTTGGGTTTGAGTGGTTGGGGCTTCCCATTCTTCAACATCTTTTATCTTGGCTGGATCAACAGCGGCGATTTTTTTTAAATAGTAGACTTTTTTAATTAATTTCACAAGTGTTGCACGAATTTAGCATTTTATAGTTCTAGGTATTTTTCCACGACGGCGTCGCCGAATGCAACGATTCAGCGAGAAGCAGACCGAGTGGTCTATTCGGCGTGGAGGTAGCCAAATATAATTTTATTTGGCGTCGCTGTCACCGAGTGCATGCGATGGCGGGCCCGCTCGGCTCGATTGGCTCAATCGACGACAGCCAGACTGAGTGGAGCACTCGGTGACAGCCTAGCCGAATGGCCCATTCGGCGACAGCCTGGCCGAAAGGATCCAAAGAAGAGCACCGTTGCGCAAGCCTGTCCCGCACCCAGTCTTCTTCCTCGCGTCGTCTCGCTGTCCCTCTCTCTCCAGCCGACGAACTCTACCATGTTTCAACCACTTTTCTCAGATTCATCCCAAATTAGCCAGTAAATCTTCCTTCTAAAAACACTATAGAGATAGGGGAACTCTGATCTACTAATGGGTTAGCTCAGGACTCGATTTGGTGGTGGATTTTTGGAGGAATGGTGGTGGTGCTGGGGTGGAGCACTGGCAATGGTGGTGCTGCGGTGGAGCTTGGAGCTGGGGCATTTGCGAGATGCACCGTACTTCTTTGGTGAACCGAGTCTTATGTACCGAGTGGCTTCTCAAGCTTCAAGGGTAAACTCTAATCCCTCGTTAATCACAGTTATTGTATATGGTTATGCGGCTACTCGGGCTATGGTTAGGAGGCTATTAGAATAATTAGGAGAGTTGTAATATATTATTTAGAATATTTGCGGATAGTTGTACATACTTTTATTTAGAATAGGTGGATTTTAAGAAAGCATTGGTAGGTGGATTTGTAGGAATATTAGCCAGACTATTATTTAGAATATTTGCGGATAGTTGTACATAGTTTTATTTAGAATAGGTGGATTTTTAGAAAGAATTGGTAGGTGGATCTGTAGGAATATTAGCCAGACTATTATTTAGAATATTTGCGGATAGTTGTACATGGTTTTATTTAGAATAGGTGGATTTGTTAAACGATTTCGCAGGTGGATTTATAGGAATATTATCCAGACTATTATTTAGAATATTTGCGGATAGTTGTACATAGTTTTATTTAGAATAGGTGGATCTGTAGAACGATTTGGCAGGTGGATTTGTAGGAATATTAGCTAAACTATTAGTATATAATTTAGAGTATTTACGCACTGTCGATAATTAATTATTTAGATTGGTTTTTTTATGTCAGCAGAGATGTCGAATGTAGTGAAGTTCGTGTTTTACTATGGTCCTGGTAATATCCAATACTATGAATATGGAGCAGATTTGCGTGAGCTTCATTTTACTGAGTTGAATTTGACTGCCCCTCAAACCTGGAGTGTTAATTAGTTGAAGGAATGATTGACGGACTGTTTAGGATATAATCTCAAAACATACACCGTCAGTATCTAAGCATTGTGGACAAAGTCTACCAAGAAAATTTTCTAGATTTTGGAGGATGTAGATCATAACAGAGATTGGTTTAAATGGTTAAAAGGTTGCCAGGATAGGAAGATACACCATGTTGCACTAGTGCTTCCTTTCTTGAAGGAGATCAATCCACAAGCATCGGAAGGTGGACATGGTCCTGGCCATAGTGTTGAATCTAGTGGCGGGATGTACTGTATGTCCAATGCTAGAGGTGGTGGTTATGAATGAGAGCAGAGCAGTCATATAGGAGGAGGTGGTGGTGGTTATGAACCAGGGCAGAGCAGTTAGGATGTAGGTGGAGGATACGAAAGTGGAGAGGTAGATGGGGACGAGGAAGGTGGGCACATGCAGGACATGATGGAGGATGAGGATTACATGGATGGTGAAAGTGGTGATTCTGATGATTCAGATAGTTCCGATGAAGAAGGCAATGGAGAGGACGTGCCGATTCCTGCATCCTGGTATCAATACATCTCTGGTGTCATGACCGTTAACAACTATCATGATTCTGCCTGGGAAAAGCACAAAAATAAAATTGCGCAGGGCGCCAGATATCCAGACAAGAAAAATTTGCAAGATGCAGTCATTGCTTGGGCATTGTCTACACAGAGGGTTCTCAGTACAACCGTGTCAAATAAGAGATACTTGACAATGGAATGCGTGGATATAAATTGTCCAGCTAGGGTGCATGGATATCTTCCTTAATATGACACAAGTTGGTTGGTGAGTGACATGGTGATGCACACGTGTCATCTTTCATCTATCCTCACAGATCATCCTAACCCCTCGTCCACGCTTCTGGATCGGTTGTTTTACATGGAGATAGTGGAGAGCAAAGCGGTGAAAGTGAAGGCTATAATAAATAAAGTAAGATTCAGGTTTAATTACAACATTTCGTACGGCAAGGCTTGGAGGGCAAAGCAAAGGGCTCTTGAGGACAGGTTTGTTCTTTCAGAGACGCGTCTGACTCTGTAGTGAGACAACTCCTTACACTGCAGGCAAGGAACCCAGGCACCTATATCGACATCCAACACTATGTGCTACCTGAGGATCCATCTGTAAAGGTGCTTCATCGAGTGTTCTTCTCTTTCTCTACGTGCATCCAAGCTTTCACTTATTGCCGACCAGTTATATGTGTGGACGGCACGTTTCTCACTGGCAAGTAGAAGGGACAGATCCTTACCGCCATTGGTCAAGACGACAACAATCGAATTGTCCCACTCGCCTTTGCTTTTGTTGAGGGAGAAAACACTGAAAGTTGGACATGGTTCTTCAGGCAGCTCAAGATAGCAGTTGTGAAAGATAAGACCAATGTGTGCATCATTCATGATAGGCATGCATGTATACTAAATGCGGTTAAACGTTTGACACAACCTGGGCCTGAAGAACAAACACCTTGGCTCGACATGTAGAGCGCTTGGTGCATGCGCCATTAGGGAGTTAATTTTTTCTCAAAGTTCAGGAACAAGAATCTGATGCATCTTTTCAAAAAACTATGCAAGCAGAACCAAGAATGGAAGTATGATTTCATACATGCACATCTCGATGATTTCACTCAGAAACATGTCAGGGCGAGGAAAGCGGCCCAAACTGCAGTTATAGCTACA
The DNA here is from genome assembly GCA_910589775.1 of Avena eriantha. NCBI lineage: Eukaryota > Viridiplantae > Streptophyta > Magnoliopsida > Poales > Poaceae > Avena > Avena eriantha. Next base: position 98,524,026 of record OU342743.1, on the reverse strand, counting down.
CATCAAGAAGCAGCTGCTGCCCAGGCTGCTATTGTAGAATCGTAGCTAGAAGAAGAGCCTGTAGGGCTTTGTGACTTGCCTGGATTTGATCCGCCTAGTACTAGGAGAAGGCCCAGGAGACAGATTAAAAAATTTCAACAGTGGATAGAGCACGAGCCTTTGGAGAGATGGTCTTTGCTACACGACACCCATGGAGCTAGGTATGGTGTCATGACTACAAACCTAGCTGAGTCATATAACTTTGTCCTCAGAGGTGGCAGGGCTCTGCCACTTACAGCCATTGTCGAGGGTATTTTTTATAGCATGATCAAATATTTCAGAGACAGACGACAGAGAGCTCAATTGCATATATTAAACAATCTGAACACACGCTTCTATGAAAAAATTATGGAGTACATGGATAAAAAGATAGAAAAAGCTCGGACACACACTGTCATGGCCATCGGTAATGCAGAGAGAACGTTTGAGGTGCGGTTACCTACCGATAAGTTTGGGTGTGGTAATGAGCTAAGGACACACGAGGTGAAGATTGGAAATGAGCAATGGCCAACCTGTGAGTGCACATGCCGAAATTGCTTCATCTCCCTTGCTCGCATGTGCTTGCTGCATGTGGGCAGCTGGGGTTGGACGCAATCTCGTTCGTGTCTCTGTGCTATCTAAAATAATCTGTGATTAATACCTGGACAGGTGAGATGTCAGGATTTCGAGTAGTTGGTAATTTCAACACGGTAAATTCTGGTGAAAGGCAGTACATCCCCCACCCTGCTCTAATGCGAACAGGCAGAGGAGGACGCCAGTGTAGGCGCATCCGGAATGACATGGATGAATCAGAACCTGGAGGCCCAACGTGACATTGTTTTCTATGCAATGATTTTGGCCATAGGGCAAGGTGTTGTCCCAAGTTCGGAACAAGCATAGTACCTACGCGAGGCCGTGCTACCCGAGCTCGAAGAGGTAGAGGTCACGGGCGAACTTAGGTTCCGATGAACTATGTTCCATGTGTAATATGTGATGAACTATGTTTTAATTTGTACTATGTGATGAACTATGTTTTAATTTGTAATTTGTGAGGAACTAAGTTCTAATTTGTAATATGTAAGGAACTATGGTTTAATTTGTAATATGTGATGAACTATGTTTTAATTTATAATATGTGATGAAGTATGTTTCAATTTGTAATATGTGATGAACTATGTTTTAATTTGTAATTTGTGATGAACTATGTTTTAATTTGTAATTTTTGATGAAATGGCGAGAAGATATAGTTTGCTCAATGAAGATATTGAGAAGAAACATCGTGCTAGAATCTTGGAGGATGAACCTAACTCCATCGAGCCCTTGGTCACTTGCACTCCCAACGTAAACTGGAGGATACACCCGGCTTGGGTTTCTATGTACGATTTTATTGTAATCATGCATTACAACAATTATGATTGGATGCACTAAGTATTTTTTCACTCCATTTCGATATGCAGGTTGAAGTGGGACGGGCTTTTACCTTTCGCTCGTCTGGTTGAGCACACTGGAGACTCTACACGTCTATTATATGACCAGTCATTGCTCAGCTACTTGGTTGACCGGTGGAGGTCCGAGACACACACTTTTCACTTCCGTTGGGAAGAAATGACTCGTACTCTCCAGGATGTGTCTTACATGTTGGGACTTCCTTTGGCAGGCCTGCCCATTGGGCCGCTGGATGCACCAGCCAGTTGCCAAGCCAATATGGCCCAACGTTTTGAGGGTATTAGTGGCGTATCTGGTCCATTTAACCACGATGATCACGGGCCCAAGTTCGACTGGTTACTAGGATTTCAGGTGTGTTCGCTAACTTGTTAGTCCAATTGTCTTAACGCATCACACCATTCTATGTTTTTTGGTACTAAGCTATCTTTGCATTAATGTAGATCCAACGGTTAGGCTATCCAGAGATCCAGTTGACTGAGCCACAAACCACTCAGTGCTTGGAGGCATACTTACTTTGGCTTCTCGGGAAGGTGATGTTCACCGAGAACCATGTCACCACTATCACCGCTTGCTACATCCCTATTGCATTGGAGATTGCTAATGCAACAAGCACCGACATGATTACACAAAGGACTTGGGGTTCTGCGGTCTTGTCAGCTACGTACAGAGGTATGTGCAATGGTTGCCAGCATAAAGCTCCTAGGCCAGGCTTGCTTGGATGCCCATTACTGTTGCAGCTTTGGTCCTGGGAGCGGTTTCCTATTGGATGACCGAACGTAGTTGTTGAGATGGCATACCCATTGCATGCATTGGGTGACCCACCAACAGGACCGTTCGACGCAGACCGCATCGACTTACCGCCTTTCGGTACAGTTTGGACACGTTGCAAGGTATGTGCAAAGTTTTAATTAGTTCACGTACTATATGACTGGAAATGACATGTGTTCTTTGGCAAAGACGCTTTTCTCATGCTCAGGTGAGGGGTTGCTACCTCGCTTTCTCCGAGTAGTTTGACGTGCTGCTCGCGAGCTCGGTGATGTGGGAGCCCTACACGGATGCAGCCGTTGGTCCTAGATTCCGCAAGGATGGGGACGACGTGGGAGCCCTCACACTGATTTCTACTCTCTATACTAGAGACGCGGCGTATTGGCTTACAAAATCGAATATCATCTTCGGCATGCAGGTAGAGGAGATGAGCCTACAGAGAGTAATGAGGCAGTTCGGCCTTTGCCAGTTGGTCAACCCTCGTCCTACTAAGAGTGCCATACCTTTGGTCGTCCACACGTAAGTTTATTGACTTATCTGGTTTATTAACTAATCTGGTTTATTGACTTATCGCAATCACTCTCCAATTTTAGGTTGTCAAGGAAGGGAAGTAAGAAGACCATCACAGGCTGGCTCCATAGAGTTGGGACATATGTAGAGGAGTGGGACAGCGCAAAAACACGAGTGTGGGACTCAGATGCCGAGTTTGATATGGAAGAGTTCAACCACTATCTGCGAATCTACATGAGCGCCACACGTCTATGCATCGCACAGCAGAGTGACCTAGAGGCGATGCCGGGCGCGGCTACTTGGGATAGTTATCCGAGCCAGTCTACTACGGGCAGCAGACATCATGCGGTAACACATTGTCTTCATCTAATGCACCTACTTGCTACATAGTTTCTATTCCATTTTTCACCCTAGTGGTTCGAATTGCAGGCACAGTTACTAGTCGATCTTGAGACGAAGAGTGCTAATTACAGATAGTCCCTTTCGTTCGAACCTCTGCTTATACCACGTCAGGACCAGCAGACCTGGCTGAGTCGCCCAGAGGAGAAGCTCCGATGTATCCACGGAGTTATCACGTACACCCGCTCTTCGGACGTTGCTCACCAGCCGGGACCACAGCGGCCTCCGTGTCACTCGACGCACCAGAGGCAGCACCAGCAGCAGCCACGTCCACCCTCGCCCATACGACAGTCTCCATGTCCACGACTTACACCACAGGCAACACCGAGGCCTCCCCCTCCAGACAAGCCTAGAGGTTCGTCGTGGCAGCAGCAGAGTTCTTTTGACTGGTGGCAGCAACAGTAGCCACCTTTTCAAGGTGGAGGTTCGTCGTGGCAGCCTCATCAGCAGCAGCAACCTTTTTAGGGTGGAGGTTCGTCGTGGCAGCCTCAGCAGCAGCAGGAGCCTTTTGGCCACTCTCCCGCGCTGAACTACGGCTTTCGTCCACAGCTGCATCCACAGGGTATGCGTCTTACACAATGCCGAGACTAGCTTCATATCAATTTCTTATATACCTCGGTATTCATATGCAGGAGACTTTGGAGTGCATGGGTCTATGCCTGACTATCAAGGATCTTTTTCTGAATCGGCGTGAACGAGTGATCATGAGGTGGAGCACAACACTCAGGACTTCTTCACATAGAGCAGTTGGATCAACATTTTTCAGACCCACAGACAAGAGACTCAGTACGACGATCACGGGCCAGTGATTCCTCCTAGAAACGTTCGGGCGACCATTAGGTACGGCTGGACGCCACCAGAGCAACCAAAACAACCACGTGAGCATCAAGACATATAACGACGCTTATACCTCTCTCAGCCAGATATGTACTAGTTCTCTATCTATCTATCTATCTATCTATCTATCTATCTATCTATCTATCTATATATGAGACATATGTCTATCTATGTGTGAGACATGCACCTTTCTATGTGTGAGATATTTCACAATGTTATTCATTTGTTGGTCGAGATCGCTAACAAACGACTACAACAGATAATTAGGATACAAACGAGATAATTAAGATACACACACGAGCTACAAGGGAGAATTGTTCTATCCCTACGACGATGCCTTCTTCATGGCCTGCTCTTCTTGCCCTTACCCTTCGATGATGCCTCGACCGATGATGGCTTGCCCTTACCCTTCGACGATGCCTCGACCGACGATGCCTTGCCTTTACCCATCTTCTTGGCCAGCCTTTCGTCCCACTCAGCTCTCCACTTAATCCCAATGGCAGGCGTCATGAATATACCATCTTCATCTTCACTCTCTTCTAGCTTGTCACTGCTCTTCTTGGCATGCGCCTTGTTCAAGGTCTCGGCCTTGTCACGCTTTGCTCTATCCCTAGTACCACCGATCGGCGGCATGAAGAGATCGTCGGAGTCTTCACTCTCTTCTATCCAAATCCAAGGGAGTGTGATGTTCTTCTGCCTTGCCCCTTCATTAGAGAATCTTTTCTTGCTCCACCTAGCATTGATCTGAAGTATCTCTTGCCGTATCTCCTCTGGAGTCCTCTTTGGCCACCCTTTTCTATGCAATTCCTCACCTAGCTCAGTGAGGAGACAATCACTACCAATTAGTTCCTCCAATGGGGCTGGATTGTTGTCTATCCTAAAGTTCCTAGCCAAATGAAAAAGGTCGACGGACATGTCTGTCATGAAACTGTGATCGTAGGGAAAACCGGGAAACATACTTGCTAAAAGGGTTTGCTTAAACAACTGTGTGAGGAGGGGTTTTATAGGGTAAACAAACAAAAAATGGCGGGAAAATTTTTGGCGGGAAACATTTTGGCGGGAAATATTATGGCGGGAGATATTTTGGTGGGAAATATTTTGGCGGGAGATATTTTGTCGGGAATCATTTTGGCGGGAGATATTTTGGCGGGAAACATTTAGGCGGGAAACATTTAGGTCAGAATGTTTTTTGACGGGAAGCTTTTCAGCGGGAAACATTTTAGAAACATTGTCTCCAAAATTAACTAACATGTTGAATTTAGTATACATCACAACACTATGCCTAAAATGAAGATACGTCATGACACTATAACTGAAATGAAGTTACATCAAGACACTACAATAGAAATTAAGATATATCAAGACACTACAACTGAAATTAAGATACATCAGGACACTGCAACTGAAATGAAGTTACATCAACACAATACAACCAAAATTAAGATACATCGGTACTGAGACATACGTCTACCTGCCCTGAGTCTAGTGCGGGTAATTCCCGGTCTTGTCCCCACGTTCCTCCGTAGCCCACGCCTCGGCAGCCCTTTCCCTTAATCTCTTCCTTTTTGCCTCACGGGCCTCCTTGCGCACCTGTTCCTCCCTCTCCTCTTCCTCTCTTCTCTTCCTGTTCAGCTCGCGGTTTCGAGCTTGCTCTTCTTGGAATTCTTTCATTTCTCTCTCCCGTTCCTTCTTCGCCTCTTCGGCCATCCTTTCAGCATGTTCCTCTTCGTGAAAGGCAGCCCACGCAGCTCGGTTCCTGTCATGACACTCTTTCTTGGCCCAAGTTGGCTGCTCTATGTCAATCTAATGGTACCACTTGAAAGTGGAGGAGGAGACCGCAAGCAAATCAATGGAATGAATAAAAGAACACATGATAACATGAATGGTTGATATTAACCATGCTTTGGGAACATACCGGAGGCCTCTCGTACGACAAACTTGCTTGTCGGGGCAGGCTTGCGTTGTAGTTGGGACACATGAAAAACTTCATGCCCATGCAGGTGGAGAAATCGATCGACTCCTTGACCTTGGCGAGATGGCCGCACCAACAACGCTCGTGTGTTACCCCTTGTGGCAACCTAGCATCTTTCATATTCCTAGGCATATACTCTGGGTCTGAACAAGGCACACTCATGATGTAGAGGAGAAAAAATGCGAGCGAAAGAGGAGGAATAGCTGAACTAGGTGAAGAGAGAACATCTCGATGCCTGAATTTATAGAGGCAATGGGAAGAATAGGCGGGAAAAAGGGCAGGAAAATGTGGCGGCAGGCGGGAATCAGCTGGCGGGAAATCATGGCGGGAATAGGCTGGCGGGAAATAGTGGCGGGAATGGGCTGGCGGGTACTGAAAACTAATTTAGACATTTGGCTTGCAGTGATTAAGCAGGTTTTGGTTATGCATTGATCATGCAGGATTTGGTCATGGCCTGGCCGATTAGTCCAATCGATGAGGGCCTGGCCGATTGGGCCATTCGGCCTGCGCCTGACCAAGAGGTTCAATCGGCTTCGTCCTAGCCGATTGGCCCTGCCCCAGTCGGCTAGGCCGTGAACGATTAGGCCAATCGGCGACGCCATGACCGAGTGCTGCTGGCTGACACTGGCATGTCAGCCGAGAGCTCACTCGGCGAGCTCCAGGTAGACTCATTGCATTCAGCGACGCCGTAGCCAACAAATACCTAGAACTGTAAAATGCTAAATTCACGCAACACTTGTGAAATTAATTAAAAAGTGTATTATTTAAAAAAAATCGCTCAACAGCGACTCCTCCTGCCGACACAATATGTCTGAGGAATCCTACTTCTTTCAGCCAAAACTCACATTTGCTGAACTTGGCATACAACTGATGCTCTTTAAGGGTTTCAAGGATGGTTCTCAGGCGTAGCTCATGGTCTTCTTCTAACTTGGAATAGATTAGAATATCGTCGATAAAAACAACGACAAAATTATCCAAAAAGTTCATAAAAATCTTATTCATGAGATTCATGAAATAAGTAGGGGCTTTGGTTAATCCAAAAGACATGACCGTATACACATACAATCCATATCTGGTGGTAAAGGCGGTCTTTGGAATATCCGTTGCACAAATCTTGAGTTGATGATAACCAGTTCTAAGATCAATCTTAGAAAACATTCTGGCACCAATCAACTGATCAAACAGATCCTCTATCTCGGGCAGTGGGTACTTGGTCTTGATGGTGACATCATTCAGCTTGCGGTAATCTGTGCACACACGGTTACCTCCATCTTTCTTGTCGACAAACAAAACAGGCGATCTCCATGGCGATGCGCTTGGTTGAATCAGTCCTTTCTCCAGCATAGCATCAAATTGCTTCTTCATCTCCACTAACTCTGATGGGTTCATACTATAAGGTCTCTGAGTTATGGGTCTAGTTCCAGGAATTAGTTCAATGATGAACTCGATATCCCGATCTGGGGGCATACCGGGCAATTCATCTGGGAATACGTCGGGGTATTCACAGACTACTCTGACTTGATCTATGGTGGGTAGGGCTAGACTCTTGTTGCATTTGAACTGACGGGGCAAGGTCTTAGATACATGCTCTACTGATACTCCAGAGCTACTGGTCATGGTTATGGCTTTGTTGGCACAGTCGATCAATCCTTTATGTTTAGACATCCAATCTATTCCTAGTAGTACTTACAAACCTTTGGTTCCAAGTACTATTAAATTGGCATAAAAATCTATCCTATGGATTCTGATAGGTATAGCCTTGCAAATTTTTCTAGCTTTGGTGGTTGAACCAGGAATTTGATCTATCATAACATGCTTCAATTTTGTTTGTTGAATCTTACTAGTGCATGCAAATTCTTCTGTAACAAATGAGTGCGATGCCCTAGAATCAAACAACACTCTTGCACGTCCTGAGTTAATAGAAAGCATACCCAGCACGACATCGGGCGCTTCCTAGGCTTCTTCACCATTCATGTGGAACAGATGTCCGTTGCGGTTGAGCGAATTCCCTAGGGCAAATCTCCTTCTAGGCTAAACACGGCGCTGCTGCTGAGCTGGGGCATTCACATTGGTGGTGGCTGCAAGCTTCTTGGGACACTCATTGGAATAGTGACCCTTGACTCCACATTCAAAGTAAGTAATCTAGGACTTGTCTTTGGCTGCAACAGGTATAACATTGCTTCCAGTCCTTGGGGTAGTAGTATTGTTGTTATTGTTGTTGGACTTGGGAGGTGCACGGTTGAAGTTGTTGGAGTTGCCAGGGTTGTTGTTGTGGTTTCCCCCGGACTTCACGTTTCCTCTGCTACGATTGGGGTAGCTTGGACGCGACATTGGGGGTCTATTGTTTCTTGGGGCATATCCTGCAGACGGGTTGGGGTGATACTTCTGGGTATTGTGGGACCCAGTCTGGTGCATCATTATGTGCTTGCGGTTGTCATTGGCTTGGTTTATCTTCCCTTCTATCTGGATGGCAGAGTCGACTAGCTCTTCGAGGTCATCAAAATGGATGTTGACTAACACCGTTTGCATCTCATCATGCAATCCGTTTAGGAACCTTTCCTTCTTCTTAGCTTCAGTGTTGATCTCATCGGGTGCATACCTAGCGAGCGACAAAAATTTGTCACAATATTCAACTACCGTCATCCTTCCTTGCTTCAGTTCCCTGAATTCATCTCTCATTATGGTGACTAATCTTTGTGGCACATGGGTGCGGCTGAACTTGATCTTGAAAGCTTCCCAAGTCATGACTTGACCGTTGTTCATGGTACGGGTGTTATTCCACCATGCCCTTGCATCTCCTGCCAGATAATGGGTGGCAAACAGTACCTTCTCGTTGGCGTCAACTCCTGCGACTTCTAGATTATTCTCCATTATTTGCAGCCAGTCATCAACATCTAAGGGATCCTCATATTTGTTGAAGATAGGGCGATTGGTATTATGAAAGCTCTTAAGCTTGGATCCATGATGATCCTGATTTCCATGGCCTTGATTATTGTGGGCCATCTGAGCTATCTGTTGTAGGGTGGCTAGATTGGCTTGGTGCTCTGCTCTACAAGCTTGACGGTCGGAAACTAGCATCTGCAGAATCTGTAACATCGGGTCCTATGATGAGCTGCTTCCACCTTGGTTTCCACCAGTCATCTGAAGATTGAGATAGATAACGGGATAAGAGGGAAAGTTCTAAGGTTCATGGTTTTGTTTTCAAAAGCTTTAAACTTTGAGTTTGAACTCAGGTTTTGCACTAACTTCTTCTCATTCATTCATTCATTCATTCATTCAAGCACACAATACAACACACACACCACAACACAAAAGGAAAACAGATGGTTTTAAGAACTATTCTATGCAATAAGATACAGTGGGACCGATACAACTCACTCCTACGATAGTGATCAAGTGCATCTACTCATCATCAATGAAGTCAGATGCATCATCATCGGTGTAGAAATCCATGGCATCATCCTCCAGGTAGTCGTTGTCATCACTGAGGTATGAGTGAATATCTCCTTGGATGTCTTCACCTTCTTTCTTCTTATTCTTCTTTTGCTACAAGCTGAGCTTCTTTTTCCTGGATGGTCTTCTCGAGGTCGGCCACCTTCTTGCGAAGACGAGCGATGGTGCGATCCTTCTTCTCGCGTTGACAGCGAAGTGATTGGCGATCCTTGACGAGCATGGAGAAAGTCTGGTCCTTCTTGGCGGCAATGGCAAGGTTGTGGTTGTCGTAGGCTCGAGCATTATCCAATTCCTTCTATCTATCATATAGTAGAAAGTCAAGATTCTCCACTTGGCGCTTCATCTCCGGATGACTTGGCATCTCCAATGGCATTCCGATAGAATCACGCCTTGCATAGTGAGCAAAGCGAGTTCCCTGGATCAAGTTGACATTTTGCCCATATAGACGGGCAAGAGCTTCATGCATAGCCCTGGCTAATCCATCTAGCCAGTTGTTCTCTTGCATGGTGAATTGAATCTTCTCGGAAAGGGATGCTTCCATCTTGCCTTGAAGATCTGCCACTATCAGCCATTGTAGATCTCCTCCTGGAAAATCCTTGAGTTGAGATCCAAAGAATTCCGGATGCGGGCGCTCAAGGTACTTAGACAGTGCATCAAGATCCCTCTCAAAGATCAGCTGGCCTCCATTGCCCAACTGGTAGAACTTGCAATACTGAACTTCCATCTATAAAAATTTAGGATGAGTAAGTTAGTGAGGTGATCAAGTGTGTCAAATTTTATGTAGTAATGTAATAATTTTTGAGGAACATGATTTTTTTGAAAGAATCAAGGATAAGAGTGGGAATATGTTTTCATAAATACTCACTTCTTTTGTTTTGAAACTAAGTTTTTGTTCAGACGTCCATTCTAACTAGGGTCTCCTATGGTCAGGATGGCTCTCATACCAACTTGTCAACACCCGAATTTTTATCCTAGATGCCTATTATGCCATACATCGCAATCCCAGGATTACCATTTTTGCGAGACATAACAGATTGGATATCACAATACATCATCCATTACAAACCATAATAAGGTCTTACACAAATAAAGGATCTCATGATCCAATCTTAATACAAACAAGCAGCAGAATAATAAGCGTAGAGGTGGGCTCCATCTTTAGTGTCACAGGCAATGCTGACGATGGGAGATGATCCTAGTTGTTGTAGCTGTCCTGCTGTCCATCTTCCAGATAGTCCTCCTCATAGTCTGGCCACGAGAATAGCTAGGGACAAAGCCATGAGTACTCTTTAAGTACTCGCAAACTATCACTAACAAGTAAGGTAGTTCTAGTAGGAATGCTAAGCTCTAAGTTTATTTGCAAAAAGCCAGATTTATCTAAACTGGGTTCAGAAGCAAAGAAAGTTAACTTAAATGTTCTAAATCACTTAAGTTGGGAACCTAGTTTTTATATTCACAACCCTGTTGTGGTCAATTCAAAATCATAGTTCACTTCACAATTCATTTTGAAAACATCTGACGATGGAACAATATGGCCACTCCAACTGTCCATGACCGCAGACGCGGCTATTCGAATAGTTTGACACTCTGTAGAGGTGGTACACTTTCACCACAAAATTTGATACATCCATCAGGGATAACCCTAAATCATCATACTTAGTATGCGGATAATCAATCATAACCTTTCATATGAGCGTGGCCTCCTAGCCAGGGCCATCTGCCATCCTGGGCACTGCATAGGTGGACATCATCAAGAGGTAACCTCAGCTCAAACCTCCTCCGTGAGGGAACTCATGCTAATGCATATAAACTTCCAGCTAAGCCTTACCCAATTCAGGTATTGTGGTTGTACAGTAAAATTGGAATGGTATCACATCCGAACCCGACCATCAGTTTTTATAAAGGGCTAAGGCTCATGCCTCAACATTTTCATCATCAAATCCACTTGTGTTTCTCAACACATGCCAAAACATCTCAATAGAATGACTCATCATTCCAAGGTTTTCATAAGCATTTTCACCAAGTATTCCCATCTAAAGTGATCAAGTTTTATGCTTAGCACTAGCCACTAAGGTTAAGTGTTTTCACTAATGAGGAATGCTAATATCAATCTCATGCCATAGAATGACATCTAGTATAGGCCTAGTTTTATACTCTTTATGCTATCTATACTACTTTCCAAAATCTCACAAAGCATTACAAAAAGTAAAGAAACTTTGGTAAAATAAAAGATTAAAGCTTGCAAGTAAAACTTGGGATGGGTATAAATAAAAAGGTATAACCAGAGCATGCCTAAGGCATCTTGCTTAGGTTAAAGCTTGCATAGATCTAGCTTGCTAATAATAGCTTGCCTTGATTGGTGGAGTGATTGAAGTTCTCTTCGTCTTCCTCGGGGTAGAACTCCTCCTCCTCGTAGACTTGGTCGGTACTATCGTCTATAAATGAATACGGGGTACACAATCACCAAAAAAAATACTTAACTAGTCTATTTAGCACACTAAGGCTCACACTTGATGGTCTAGCATCATCACACTCATCACAAGATTTAATGAACTAGTTTCATTTATCTTATTTGAGAAAAGTAATTTCTACTCATTGAAATTAATTAAGATTTAATATTCTCCAATATAAAATATGGGATCATGTGGACACATGTCATCACCACATATTCTAATACATGGGAATGTGATTTAAAGGGTTGGTCACATTTTATAAAGTTTAAGATTACTATTTAATAGATTTAAAGTGACTAGAAATGCCTATATAACATTATTTTGGTACTAGTCCTAAGTCACTGCATGCAAACCTAAATATTATTACATATTCAGAAAATTATTATCAAATGTGATTTTTGAGAGTTGGAGTCAACTCAAAAGCCATTATGTTTGATTTTTAAAAAATGTTTGAAGTTGCAAAAGTCTCTGTTTTGTTATTATTGCAATAGATCATCTCTAACTCCAAATGATTTAAATCCAATGGGCTTGGATATATAATTTAATTACCTTTCTAGCAAAATTGGAATCATGCTATTTGGTTAAGTGAAACTATCTGAACTGATTTTTCAATCTATTGATAGAATCTAGTTTTAACTAAATTAGAAAAAGATTATTTGAATCGTTGGGCTACACGTGTGAAGGGAAATGGGGCGGCCCAGCTGCACTTCGCGGCGTAGCGGGCTGCTGACAGGGGGTCCCACTTGTCAGCGACTCCTAAAACCCAAATCAGTACGTTTCAATCTAAGCCGTGCGATTAGACTACGATCTAACGACTATGGTTCATCGTCCTCGGTTAACAGGTATCCGACGAGGACGAACGCTAGCGACACGATGGGGGTATACGGGGGCTCACCTGGGCTCCAGCTACGGTCGGTGATGGGGGCGTTCGAGCTGGTAGACGACGGCAGTTCGAGGCATGGTCACGGTAGCTCGTAGGGCGGCTCCAATCGACGACGCCTCTTCTCCTCTGCAGCGGCGAACTCTGGTGAAATTCCGGCGGACTGAGGCTCGCCTTGCTCCGGGGAGAGTGTGGGAGGATCAGTGGTGAGTGGGGAGTCGAGTGGTGTGACGAATGGAGGCTGGAGTGGCCTCTATTTATACACCAGCGAGGGGACCGAGCGACGTGGGCGCGGCTCGTCGGTGGCGACGCTACAGGCAGCTAGCGGCACGGCTAGGGGTAGGGGACGGTGCATGGTCTCCTGGCGGTCCTCTCTGGATTAAAGGCGCGACAAGGGGCAGTCACATTTGGTCGGGAGTGGCAGTGCTCTGCGCGGCAAAGGCGGTGTTCGATGCGGCGCACGGTGGCTATGGGTCGAGCAGCTGCAAACAGGGATGTCTGGGCGGCTGCTGGGGTCATGGAGGAGCATTGTGCGTGGGGTGAGGTCGAGGCGCGGTCTGTGCGAGCTGGTCGGGCACGGCGCTCTAGCGTCCTCGGCATGGCGCAGACGCTCTGGGCACGGCTTTGTTGGGGTGGTCCACGGTTTGGCTTCACTCAGGGAGTGGACAGGGGGCGGCGGTGTGGTCGTAGCTACCTCCTAGACATTGTGGGCAAGCTCAGGGCAGTCTGCTGTGAGCGGTCCATGTCGGGTGGCAAGGGGGGGTGCTCGGGTGGCAATGCACTGGTGCACATAGTGAGGGGGAGTGGCTCTATTGGCTTAGCTGTGGTTGGGGAGACAAGGGGAGTAGAAAGGGGTCAAATGGGGAACAAGGCATTGATCACAAACAGTAATAGTTTGGCAGCTATTTCTGTGCTCACCAAGTGTTTGATCTAATGGCCGAAAGAAATTTAAATTTGATTTTTTGGCTCAATTTTTGTTGATCTACACTTATGCTTGGTTATCTATGATTGCTTGGGATTGGCATGGGGAATTGATTTGAGGGGTTTTTCAATGAGGATCTTAACATATGAATTTGATTCATTTTTCCATTTTCCATTTAATTGATTTGCTAGATGTTTTTGTAAGTTTGTAAAGTGGGCCTTGATACATTTTTACTTGGCCTATCAAGGGGTGAAAATAACTAGAAATGTTTCTGTTAGAATTTCTCTTCTAAGAACACCTAAAGTGGCCTAGTGGTTAAGTTTAGTCAAAATGACCATTTGCTTTATTTATTCTTATTTGATTTCTTTTTCTTTGGATTTTGTTTGTAAATGGTCCAGATGATGTGGCATTCGGCTTTAAACCATTTCACAACATTTAAAACAATCAAGCATGTCATTTTCAAACAATTCTATACTAATGCAACACACACATGCATTCATATTCATTATCCTAATAAAAGTTTTTTGTTAACCCTAAATTGAGTGATTAGGAACTTGATAACCTTGATTAAAGTTTTGGGATGTTACACGCACCAGCTCCTAGAAAGCTTTGGTGGTGTCATACTCGATCTTGTGCACTTAGATCGAGTGGACCGCTTCAAGGTGGGCGATGAGCGCTGGTGGCGGGGCGGCGAAGTCGCAACCGGTCTCCGTGCAAGTGCAGGGGGCATACTAGCACATGATTTCATGCTCGTGGAGTTCGTAGTAGGTCAGCAAACTACTGCAGCATTTGTGGGCGCACTAGACCCTAGCCGCTGATAGGACGGCGTCCTTTGCGGGCTCGTGGGTGAATCTGCCGCTAGGGTGCTCGCACTTCTGGCAGGAGGTGATCTTGCGGACGCAGCGGTGGCAGACTAGATGAATATCCATGCACTATAGAAACATTTGAAAAATAAAATAGTTGCACGGACGAACCGACAAAAGAAAAATCAGTGGATTGTAAGGGAGAAATGGAGAGACCTTGTAGACCTGGCGGGGCTTGAGGTGCTGGGAGCAGGAGGAATAGTTGAGAACGGTGGCTTCCATCTTCAGAGTGACCGTCCCAAGCATTGCGATTTGGGTGGGGGAAATGAGGACTCTCTGATCGGGCCTCGAGCCGTGCCCTTCTTTTATATACCACAGCTGATAATCAATGAAGTTGTACCTGATTGTGCCTTTCCTTTCTATACTAGGGTCCTTTTTGTATATTTTGAGGCCTTATTATTTACAAATTCCTGGTTTAGTTGGACAAGATTAGCGGCCTCTTTGTATTTGTGCACCACCTTTTATTAGTAAGTTGGCACGTGAGACCCACATAATAATAATGTATGACATATCATCACTATATAAATTTATCCTCTGTAATAGGTAAAGCTCATAAAAATATGAAAGAGCCACATCTATAAAAAGTAACTGTGTATATTTGTTTTCACCCAGTATAAATTTTTTACTAGCCTAAGTTATTTAGCACTATGAAGAGCAGCCTAATATGGAAGACAAAGAAAACATCTAGCCAGAGCTCATTTTTGGGCAGAAGCACGAGGCAAACAGAAGGAAAGTTGGCCTGGACCACCACGGGCATCAACCTTCGCTGCATTGCTGCACCTGCACGGTTGTACTCCATTGCGCGGAAGCTTACATGGGAAGGAAGAGGTGACTACTATGATGCTTCCCACCTGAACAAGTGCCAGTCATAGATGCAAGAGTGGACATAGCAGCCAATGCCGCACTGAGGACGAGAGAGGGAGGATGATTCTCCTTCATCCAGGAGCCTTTTCTCTCACGAAAGGCAATGACGAGACATCATTTTGGGTGGCGGAACGTTTTAAAAAAAACAAGGAAAAATATTTGCGGTGGAAGGACCCCTTGCTCGCCTTGCCAGCAGTACGGCTATTTTTTAAAATAATACGATTTGTTTAACAAATTTCACGAATAATACACGAATAGTATGGCTAATTTAACAAATGTCGCGCTAGATTCACAATTCCTCAAATTCGTGTATTAATCATGAAATTTGTTAAATAAATTGTATATTTAAAAAATAGAGCAGCAGTACAAGATTGACTAGCCACGAAAAGCTAAGTACTAATAATACAAAGAGGATCCTTCTTGCTTCCTCGAATGCCTTGACGAATACAAGTTCGATGGTATTCATATCAACTTCTAAGGAAGCAAGATATATTGAGTAATAAAGTAAAAAATAGGACCGGAGAAGATTTTCTCACTTAGCACCACATGTTGGTGCCATTTTATCACAAAACCACAACCTTAGTGATCTCTTTCACAAAACACCAATTTTTGTGGTAACGTTTTGCACAAAACACATAGACAACACTAATATCCCATTAGTAAATTTTATCCCACTATCAAGCAGTCTAGCGTGGTCGTCTTCCTTCTATCGAGCAAACATGTAGTATTCAACGGTGCGCTAGCATGGAGGATGCATGCCATGGATTCCGATGATCCCATATTGTTCAGTGGGTAAGAATCGTGAGCAATCCTTAAAATTCTTCAATTTCTACTTTTGGTGAGGGATTTGAAGAGAGTTACAGTAAGAAGATGAAGAACCTTAGTTTTTGGGGCAGGACAATTTGGCTTTGATCGACGTATAAATGCAGCTCCTTTCTAAATGTTGTGGTTTTGTAGTATTTCAGATCAACCGGCAGCTGCCCGAGTACATGCACATGCCTGCAGGTCCTGCCTCGCCACCAGATACAACACCTCCACCTCCACCGACACAAGCGCCAAGTCTCATTTGCACCACCACAACAAGCTCCACCTCATCAAGGTCCGGCATCACCTCAACAACCTTCTTCTACGCCTCGGGAAGATACAACACCACCAAGGTCGAAGCTCCATTATGTTCATGGACGAAGGCGACGGGTTCATTGCAGCATGAAAAAAGATAATTAAGCATCTAAACTTTGTATGAAATGAAAAGAGCTATGTCCTGATTACAGAAGTTCTAGAATCTTATTTTATATGTGCTGGGAGACACTAAAAGTAAACTAAACTTGTCCTGATTGTCTAAATATTTTGTATGAAATGAAAAGAACCATGTCTGGATTGTCTAAATATTGTATTCTGCATGGTTATAATTTGCAGTGATAAAATCTCCTGGACATGGAGTGATAATTTGTGTGGTTATAATCTGCTTACAGGCTAATGAAATCTGGGCACGCTACAGCTACCCATGCTGCCAGAGTGGTTCTGACAAGTAGGCGCAACAAGTTAATCAGTTATCAAATGAGATAATACCGTTTTATGTGTTTTGTGCAAAAGATTACAACAAAAGTTGGTGTTTTCTGAAACAAAATGTAAAGGTTGTGGTTCTGTGAAAAATACACCAACATATGGTGTTAAGTGATACTAGTAAATGGCATGTGCTTTGCACACAGAGAACGGTATCCTACCTTATTAATGTAAAGTCTCTCTGGCTCGGAGAACCAATAATCTCTTAATCTTAAAAAAATTATAAAAAATAAAATTAAAGACAATCCTGGACTTTCCTCAATAATATACTTCCTCTCTTTCAAACTATAGCACATTTTGGTCTAAAATAGCCTACCAAAACATCTTACAATTGGGAATAGAGGTAGTATTTTACAAGCATGCAAAATCTTAGTGCAAATTTCTTCTTATTATGAGCAACACAAAATAAAAAATTGATATTTCTTGATATTTCAACGGGTGCCTTATTCACTATACTCGGATCCAAATAAAATTATTTTTGTGTAGATTAAAATACAACTTATTTAAAATTGATATTTTGATCGTTTGTGGGTTATATTGTTGGCTACATCCAAAAAAAAATTTAGAATTTTTTCAAACTCAGAAATAGGGATTTTGATTTTCTTTTTAGAAAATAATGGGGAGGCGCGATTAAGAGGAAGGAGAATGGGCTGGGTAGCTAGCATGTGCCTGGCTATCTATTTCCTATGTTGTGTAGTTTGTTGCTTGTGTCTAGCATGTTCGCAACATACCATGCAATGCCTGGACGGCCGAGTGTGTCAGACACGTTATTGGCTGCGCCTGATAAAAAACGGCTTTGAGGAGCGTAGCTAGACACATGTTTCATCTAACGCGCCTAATATCCCTTTGGGAGGCCATTGGGGCACGCGGCTGAAATGCTCCTAAGGCATAATAATAATACACCATACAATTAGAAGTTAGATATAGTACTTGGTCGATTTACAAATAAATATTTCTCTCGTATTTAGAAGTTGCAATACTCTAGATAACTATGATTCTGTATGATTGTCGACCTTTGCATTTTCTGTACTGATAGATGTCCTTCGGGTAGAGAATGCACATATACTTATCTATGAACTGCTGAACATCAATTTGAACCTTTGTTTGCCTATATGTGTAAGTTTTGTCCATTTCGTTCTCTACTTCCAAAACTACCATCATTTTCAATGGGGCATGAAAGAAATAGTTTGTGACCATTTGTGTGTTGAAAAGTGTTTCTCTCAGAAGTTAATGATTATATATTATTCTCCCGTATCTCCGATTGTTGCATGATTAATTCCTTGCCTTAGGAGTAGGTGATAAAATTTTAGAATACTATATGAAAATTAACTTTCTAAAATTGTAATGTTATCATGATAAATAATAATAATAAATATATCATTTAAAATAAAGATTTTTTTTATTTTTTTTCACCTTTTTATTAATATTGTTGAAGTATTCATACTAAAAATAGCAATCCAAATTAGTTACATGCTATAAACTATGCTGGACAAACTAAGTGCAATGGTCGATGCAGAGGCCATGGTGATTATTCCCCATTTCGTAAAATAAAAATCCGAGAAGTTGTATTTGTACTAAGGGAATACTACATGCATAATTCACATAGATGGATGGATGATTTATTAGGCTAACTATTGGCTGGGTAAAATTTTCACATCCAATGAATGGTAGCACTACTTCGCTTCCATACCTAGTTGATGTATCACGTGCCACATAGGGCAGTCAACCACCGACTACCAAATGACAAAAGGTTCTGCTTTTTTCTAGACCAGTAGACTTATCGAGAAGCCCCTAGCAATTTCAGCAACCAGAGTCCACGAGCGCGCGAATAGAGGATGGCGAATCCAACCTTTGTCAGCTGTTAGATCAAATAGGTTTTGTTCTAATGAACGGTACATAGAAGCTCCAACGGGAAATCAACGTCTTGGATTTCTCCAAATGTGCATTGGCGAGAAGTTTTGTGGGTCGATTCAAATTCAAAAATTGGTGTACTATATAGTGGTATATATATAGATATAGATATAGAAAATCTCGGACCGGAGGGAGTACGAAAGAGCTCACTTTATCAATTTGTTTTCACCCATCAACTCAATCATCTACATAGGGCCCACAGATGGGGGAGGTCGCGGTCGCCTTGGACGCACCACAAAATTATGACTGGGCCATCGAGTGCGGGAAGCAGAGTCAGCATTACGTCCAATCGCTTACCCTAGTCATCGTTATCGATATTTGCCACACGCATCGGCTTCATCAGCGACATTGATTGTCCCCAAGCTTTGGTAATCTGCCACATTAATATCGGATCATCTCCTTCCTATTTATCCTCTCCCCTTCCCCACACCAATCGATATCTAATCCCCCGCTTCCAGCAACCATCTCCGTCCTCATCTGTCATCAATGGCCACCTTTTGGCTGACGCCCGCTGTACCGGAGCGCAAAGACCCCGACATCGCCGCACAGGAGGACTATTCCCTGCGCATTTGGGCCTTCTCCCCGTGTAGAACAAAGTGGCAGGCGTGGCGTGCGCCTTCCTCGATGCTGGGTACGGTCGATGCAAGTACCATATGTATCGCCTCCACGACAATCTGGACAGGACGTTGAAGGTCAAGTTCGTCAACTTCAAGGGCGCCCCTCTACGGCCAGGTCTTCCACTGTGGCTGCGAGATGGTGGTGTTCACTGGCGCCAACATTTTCACCAACTACTAGGACCGGTTCCCCAACAACGGCAATTTCATCCACAGTGTCCTCCCGGAGTTGCCGATGGCTCTAGAGGTACCACCGCCATATCTGGAGGTGCCGCTGATGGCTCAGGAGGTACCGCCACCTCATCCGTAGGTGCTGCTGATAGCTCAGGAGGTGCCGCCGATGGCTCAGGAGGTGCCGCCTTGTTATCCAGAGGTGCCGATGAGTTAGGAGCCAACTATGTCGCTGGAGCTGGCGTTGGTGCTGATGTCACGAGCTGCCGCTGGCGACGCGGACTAGGTGCTAGGAGGCGTCGGACCTGAACTAGTTCAGCAACGAGTCCTTTATATGTAAACTCGTGCTGTTATGTTAGGGGCTGTTTGTTTTAGAGGATGTCATTTAGAGATGAGGATATCCCCAACCAATTGGGTAGGAGTAGCCTTTTTTTGTCTGGTAAAGTGGGTTAAAAAGGGGTTAGGGATAGCCAGTCAAAATATATTGGCCCAACTATTTTTTTCATTTTTCTCTTTCACCTTGTCTTCGTCATCCGCATCACCACTTCCCTAGCAGCGGCCATGATCGCCGGCAGCTCGCCACCCTTTTGCCCCTGTCGACCCCATGTGGACCTACCTGCATGCGCCCCTTCGGCCTACCCACTCTGCCCGGCGGCTTATGCCCGCGTACGTATTCGAACACCCGCTCTGCCTGACGGCCTACGCTATTGCCGCCCTCGTGTCGAGCCCATAGGCAAGAAAAGATGGTTATTTTCTCTTGAGAGGAAGGGTAAACTAAAAAGAAAAAACTTCGGAGGAGCTATCCAAAAATGGTTGAGCTCATCCAGCTCTTTTTGTGGGATATGCTCAACCACCATTTTGAGCCAAAAGTGGTTATCCATATCCCCTCCACCCTCTAAACCAAACACTGGATGACCAAAAAAGTGGGTGTCTCGTGTTATCCACTAGATAGCCACTGAACCAAACAATCCCTTAATGGTTGAATGAAGTTTCTTTTGGCAAATCCTTTCTTTTGGTACAATCATCAAAAAAAGTTGCTTTTGTTACTACTCATTGTACCCTGTAGTACTAGTAGTACTGCGAATGAAGATCTATTGAATATCTCCCCCCTATGTTTGTGAAGGAAGTGAAAATTTTGAAACTCGGAAAATTTGAATTGCTACTCTAGTGTACTCCCTCAAATTACTTGACTCTTATTTGTCTAGATTCGGATGAATATAAACATTTTCTAGTGCTAGATGCATTCAAATCTGATAAATGCAAGTCGAGTAATTTGGGCCGGAGGGAGTAGTAGTCGGGTTCAGCTCCTTCTCGAGAGAGTAGCTGATCAAGCCATACGTTTCATACTACTTCCTCTTTGCTTGTTTTACAAATATGACCAAATCTGTCGCCATTCAAATTCTTGGATATGGGATCATAAAGTATGATGTAGAGATATGGCCTTGACCTTGTGGTCATTCGGCTTGAAATCCAAGAAATCATACTCGTTGACATCTAAGCTTAAATTACACCACTTACTTTTAGGTTAGCATTTTACACGATCGGTGGGAGCATATTTTACATCAAAGACCTAAAAATGGAAATTTACATGGAGGGCCATACATTTAGCCCAAAGGATCGTAAAAGGAAAACTTTCTGGTTTAGCTCCTTCTCGAGGAGATCAACTGATCTGAGCCAAACTCTTCATACTACTTCCTCTTTGATTGTTTTCATAATATGTCAAATCTTTTGCCATGCAAATTCTCTCATATGGGGCCATTAGCATAAAGTATGATGTTGATATGGCCTTCACCTTGGTCGTTCTGCTTGAAATCCAAGAATGTTCATACTCGCTGACAACTAAGCTTAAATTCGTTTAAATTTCACCACTTACACTATTTGGTTAGAATTTTACATCGATGGTGGGACTACATTTTTCGTGTAAAAACATACTGACTTTTCTAATGACAAATTCATATAATATGAAAATATAGTTCATGATGATTCTAATAACATTGAGTTGATGTCGTACATTTATTCAAAGTTTATTAAATTTGACTCTGACAAGAAGTAATACGCACCCTAATTTGGGAAGGAGGGAGTACTACTTGCTTCACGGAAGAAAAAAAAGGAGCGCTCCTCACTTTCGAACCAGCTTGTTGCGGGTGTGCTTCGTGCTTCCTCTTCCTAGGGTACGAAGGTGGAGTAGTGCAGAGTAGGTAGGCTGGTCAGATCATAATGGTGAGCATCCAATGCGATGGGACGTTTTTGTTTTTTGCTAGCCAGATCAACCAATCCCTCGTCCAGCACTTAAGTAGTACTCGTACTCGTATTATACTAGTAGTACTGCGAATGTCGATCTTTTGAATATCCTTTCCCCCAGGATGTTTGTGAAGAAAATGAAAATTTCAAAACCGGGAAAGTTTGAATTGCTACTCTATTGTACTCCCTCCATTTCAAAATATAAGATGTTTTATCTTTGTGAAAGGAGTGTATCTAGATCCATTTTAATGTGTAGAGTCACTCCAAATCTAGATGAACCTACACACTAAAATAAGTCTAGATACACTCCTTTCACAAAGCTAAAACATCTTATATTTTGAAACAGAGGGAGTATTGTAGTAGTAATATCTTTTGCCGCCAAGGACCAAAATGGTTCCCACCGACGCAGCTGACGAACACGGCAAACATAGAAATGGAGCCGCCGACACAAGGCAGGTTGTCTGTCGACGCGCGTGCACATCGCCACTTTGTGGACGAGGGAGAGATCAGCCGGCCGGGGAGTGGGGTGGTGAGGCTGGTCATAGTGGGGAGTAACTTAGTACTAACATGCATATGTTACTAGTCTAAGTTATTACCTCCATAGTGGAAAATAATATAGGTGTGGTATCACGCAAAGCCTCGTTTATTGCAATGTAGACTCATTTTGTCTTGAAATGTGTGATGTTAACATAGCTAGTTACCACAAGGCTCTCTTTCATCATTTAATTGCATGCCATATCATTTAATGTTTACTGTTGGCAATACATGTAAGACTATGTTACTACGTAGTACCCAAGTTACTCCCACTATAAATAGTCGATGAGGGAGTGAAGGAGAGATAAAACACATTTATTTTTCCTGCATACATATCGTGGTCCTGAAATTTACTCTACTCACTGTACCCTATACCTCGTGTTAGGAACCCATCCCAGCTTTGCTCTGACATTGCATCGCCTTCAAATCCTCCTCTTGGGAGCTCTCTCGTTGCCTCCTCTATGCTCATATAGTCTCTTCTCGGTCTTTATTTTTTTAACAGAAAAAAGGAAATAAATTCTTCTTACTTGCTTTTCAGAAAATAAATTCCTGTCACTTGGAAAAATGAAATTTATTCTTTTTTGTTTTTAATATCTTTGATTATTTTCAAAAGATGGCCAAATTTGCGGCATGCAAGTTCTTGGATATGGGATCATAAGCATAAAGTACATTCTAGATAAAGGACCTAAAAAGGGAAAATTACATCAAGGTCCATACATTTAGCACAAAGGACCCTAAAATTGATCAAAGAAAACAGTCAGGTTCGGCTCCTTCTCGAGAGATCAGCTAGTCGAGCCATACTCTTCATACTACTTCCTCTTCGATTGTTTTCAAAATATGGCCAAATCTGTCGCCATGCAAATTCTTGAATATGGGATCATCAACATAAAGTATAATGTAGAGATATGGCCTTGACCTCGTGGTCGTTCGGTTTGAAAATCCAAGATTTTTCATACTTGTTGACAACTATGCTTAAATTCCTTGAAATTTCATCACTTTCTTATGGGTTAGCATTTTACACGGTTGGTGGGTGTACATTCTACATCAAGGACCTAAAAAGAGGGAAACTCCATCGGGGTCCATACATTTAGCACAAAGGACCCTAAAATTGAGCAAAGAAAACAATCGGGTTCGGCTCCTTCTCAAATGAGAAGTTGATCGAGCCATACTCTTCATACTACTTTCTCTTCGATTGTTTTCACAATATGGCCAAATCTATCGCCATGCAATATTTTGAATAAAGTATGATGTAGAGATAAAGCCTTGACCTTGTGGTCGTTCGACTTGAAATCAAAGAATGTTTATACTCGTTGACAACTATAAGCTGGAATTTGTTTAAATTTCACCACTTACTTTTAGGTTAGAATTTTACACGGACGATGGGAGACATTTTACAACAAGGACCTAAAAAGGGGGAAAATTACATCGAGGTCCATACATTTAGCACAAAGGACCCTAATATTAAGCAAGAAAAATAGTAGGGTTTGGCTCCTTCTCGAGAGAGCAGCTGATCGAGCCACCCTCTTCATACTACTTCATCTTTGATTGTTTTCAAAATATGGCCAAATTTTTCAATATGAAAATTCTTAAATATGGGATCATCAGCATAAAGTATAATGTAGATATGGCCTTGACCTTGGCCGTTCATCTTGAAATACAAGAAAGGTTCGTACCCGTTGACAACTAAGCTTAAATTCGTTAAAATTTCAGCACTTACTTTTAGGTTAGAACTTTACACGGTCAATCAGAGTAAGTTTTTCATCAGGGACCTCAAAAAAGCAAAAATTACATCGAGGTCCATACATTTAGCAAAAAGGACCCTAAAAGAAAAAAAATCTGGTTCGGCTCCTTCTCGAGAGATTAGCTGGACTGAGCCAAACTCTTAATACTAGTTTCTCTTTGATTGTTTCCAAAAAATGGCCAGATCTGTTGCCATGCAATTTCTCTGACATGGGATCATCAACATATAAAGGATGATGTTGATATGGCCTTGACGACCTTGATCGTTTGGATTGAAATCCAAGAATGTTCATACTCGTTGACAAGTAAGCTTAAAATAATCATCTAAATTTCACCACTTACAATTTTAGACCTAAAAATCGGAAAATTACATCGGGGTCCATACATTTAGCACAAAGGACCCAAAAATTTGACCACTTACACTTTTAGGTTAGAATTTTACACGGGCGTGGAAGTACATTTTACATCAAGGACCTAAAAAGGGAAAATTACATCAAGGTCCATACATTTAGCACAAAGGACCCTAAAATAAAGGAAGGAAAACAGTCGGGTTCGGCTCCTTCTCAAGAGAGTAGCTGATCGAGCCATACTCTTCATACTACTTCATCTTTGTTTGTTTTCAAAATATGGCCAAATTTGCGGGCATGCAAATTCTTGGATAAGGGATCATGACCTTGGTCATTCATCTTGAAATCCCAGAATGGTTCATACTCATTAAAAACTCAGCTTAAATTCGTTTAAATTTCACCACTTACTAATAACTTATATTTTTACATGGTTGGTTGGAGTACATTTTACACCAGTTAGTTGAAAAAATAAAAAATTACATAGAGGTCTATTTTTCTAGAGCCGTTGTCGGGGACTGAAGAAGAAGAAGCTCCCACGTTAACCACGCGCCATCAAAAGTATTTTTCTGGCGCTGTTGCTGGAGAATCAAGGACATCTTCACAAGGGGAGTCCCTCATAACCATTCTCTTTACTTTGTTTTATTTGTTTTGCTTAGTTTATTTCTGCTTTGTTTGCATGTTTCTTTATCAAAAACACACACAAAAAATAGTTTTACTAGTTTGCTTTCTTTATTAAAAACACAAAAAAATTAAGTCTTTCTATAGTTGTTACCTCTTCCTTAGCTCACCATGTTGATCCCTAAATTCACTCTAAAAGACCTTTCAATAGGTAGTGGCTCTATAATTGGAAAAGATAATATTGAAGAATTCTTTAATCATGTTAGTAAGCATGAGGATATTGAGGATAGATCCCTTGCGGACCTTGCTCCAAATTACGAAATTGCTGCAGCTTCTTTGGTTCACATGTTGGAAGCTAGGTTTGTTAAACTTAACCCCTTAATGCAAGTAATGTTTCTTAAACTTAAAGAAATTGAGGACCCTGAAAAGAGAGATTTTATTCTGGAAACTTTGCTTAAGGAATTCTATGATGTTGCCAAGGAAGCTAGAAAAGTATTTGAATGTTTTAATATGCTAGGCTCATGCGTATATGTTATTGGTACACGAGAAAAGATGAACAAAACCAAACCTAATGGGAGGAAATTAAGATACCAATACCTTTCAAACTTGTAGCAATGCATGAAGCCATAGAAAACAATCTTAATTGGATTGTTCCTAAAAATCCGTTTGGTGAAAGTAGTAAACCCAAAAGCATTGAGAGAGGATCCTCTAGAACTTATTTGGATGAGATACCTTGCCTTGTTGAAGATATTTCTGGTGTTAATCTTAATGCTTCTTCATTTGAGAACACTTGTTTCTTTTTCTTGCTTCTTATGCCTAACTTAAAGGCGTTAAAGAAAAGTACTTATTGGGAGATAACCCAAAAGTTTTAGATGAGTCTTGGAAGTTATTACTTCAGTAATAACTGCTCCTTATCATTTTTATTTGCTTTTTGTGCCAAGAGTAACCTAGTAATGCTTGGGAAAGTTGCTATCCCGAAACAGATTTTTGTGCTTCACCGTAAATATTCATGTAAAATCTCTGTATGTCATTTTGAGGCG
This sequence comes from Avena eriantha, assembly GCA_910589775.1. Lineage (NCBI taxonomy): Eukaryota > Viridiplantae > Streptophyta > Magnoliopsida > Poales > Poaceae > Avena > Avena eriantha. The sequence goes on along the minus strand of OU342743.1, from coordinate 98,497,865 downwards.
TGAATTTTTGTTCTTCTGCCCCAGGTTATTATCGAACTTTATTTAGTTCAACACTTTTTGATTTGAGCAACAAAAGGTCTTCGAAAAAATTGGTTTTTACCTACTGGTCTGTTTTGACAAATTTCTACCATTATTTGCATTTGCTTCTTGTTGGTTCCTTTTTGGGTTCTCTTTGCGGAATTGAGCTTTTCAAGGGAAGTTCTAGATTAGATTGTGTTTTAATGGAAGTTTTATTGGTGTTGAAACTGAACCAAAAGACTTATTACCTTGATTGCACTAATGTTGCTAATAAAGATTGTGTGAAGTTTTGTATGAAGGAAAAATTTCAGTTGTATGGAGAGAATGATGTAATGAGATGAAGAAAGGACTAAAGATCAAGCTTGGGGATGCCACCCCATGTCACCCTAATAAATATTCAAGAAGTACAAGCGTCAAAGCTTGGGGATGCCCAAGGCATCCCCTTCTTCATCAATAAAAATCCCAGGTTTCTTCCAAACACTTCATTTTTATTGTTTCATGCAAGTTGTGTTGTTCTTGGAGCGTATTTTTTTTGTTTTTGGTTTTTGTTTACTTGGTTTTCTTAGTTTTCTGAATAAATTGGTTGGACCCCCTCTTTCATACATTAGTTTTCAAATAGTTTGGTTTGGGTTGGAAAAGAGTAGGAAATGTTCATGCTGAAGTGGTAAAAGGAGTTCTTTTTTTACTGTGGCCTATGCTTTGTCGTGCCGTGCTTGATATTATTTTGGCTTTATGCTTAGTGATATTTGCTATAGCGTGACATGTTATAAACAATTGAGATTGCTTAATGTGCCTTTGAAGAATCATGCATTGTTTTAGCATATTAAAGCATAGTATTGTGGTATTCTCCTTTGATGCTTTATTTGGGTTGACTTGGCGCATGCTCACACCATGTTATGACTATCCCATGTCACCATAAGCCTTTATGATCCTTTAGTTTTCGACTTGTAATATCACTTTATGCTTTAATTAATGATGTTTTGTCGCTTTGCATGATTATGGCCATTATTGCTCTCTTAGTTGGTCGTTCTTAGTCTTTTGCTAGCCTCCACCTATACCAAGTATGTGTTCCACTCATGCATCCAACCTCCAAGAAAACCAAGTTATTCCAAAGAGTCCACCATAACTACCTATTAGCATTTGCTATTCCAAGTATATTCATGTTTTTATCTACCTTCCGAATTAAACTTGTTATGTGAAAACTATTGATTAAAGCTCTCACTAACTTGATGGCACACTTTACTTTTTTGCCTTTAATAGTCTTGAACCATTGCGTCCATCTTTGTTGTGTATATGCTTGCACTTTTTAAGTTGAAGTTAGCAAAACCATGTATCATGGGGAACGCTTTCAACATTGCACTTATTATTCCATTGATATCATGATTCTTTTGCTTATGGATCCCGAGGATGTGAAATAAAAGGGGAACTTGTAAGATCATGGAGTTTGTATGTGTCTTAGAGAAACGGCTGGGCCACTAGCCTAAGCCATGCCTAATCATGGTGGAAACTTGCAGTGTAACCATAATGAGCACTCTATGAAGCATCCTCAATAAAAAACCTATGCAAATAGCAAATAAAAAGATCACTGAGATGCTCATTATCTGCTTGCCTTGTCATTTTGATTATGGGATAGCTCCTGTATCATGTGCAAGGGGTACCCCGTTGGCGGTTCTCTATGATACATATGAACTTACTTGTGACTGAAGTTGAGTAGCATGAGGTTCGGTACTCGTAAGTAAGGGGCATGAGATTTGAACTTATAACTTGTCAAGCATATCCCCTTAGTTGTGTCACTTTAACCTTAATCACCTAAATATGCTTATGATAGGGGCAATGAGAGCTGAAAGCTAATAAGTACCATAATTTTTGGAAGCTCTTTATGAAACTTGAATCCCTACTTCCTTATATGAAGGCTTTTCTTTTACTTTTATGTTGAGTATCCACCTTCTATATTTATGCACCTACTTTGAGAGCATAGTGGCCATTCTTAGTTCTATGTGCATTGTCCCAAGACTTGTTGATTGATGCATAACTTTGATATTGCTTGTTCTTAAATTATTTGTATCTAGTCACCCTTATGACCTTTGAAGGTGTCCTATGCATTTATGTTTGCTACACTATGAGGGACAAGCTGGATGCCACTATGATATGTTTTCTTTATGTGAAACAAACAAACGTTTTGCAAAGCATTGTTATTCATGAATCTTTTGTTTGTGCCCTTTCATGTTACAACATAGTAGCTATGTCTTATTGTTAGATCTTTATCTTTCATGCTATGTTGAAGTACTATGATCCTAGATATCAATGTTTTAAAAATACTTTGATCAAGTTTATGATGGTGCATGTCACCTCAAAAATTATTCTTTCTTTTTATCACTTACTTACTCGAGAACGAGCAGGAGTTAAGCTTGGGGATATTGATACGTTGCTAACGTATCCATAATTTTTGATGTTACATGCTTGGTTTTTATATACTGTCTTATGTTTTGTCCACACTTTGGAGTACTTTTTATACACTTTATTGGACTAACCTATTAATAAGATGCCACAGTGCCAGCTACCTGTTTTCTACTGTTTTTGGTTCCAGGAAAGTCAGAAAATGAATATTCTCGGAATTGGACGGGACAAAAGCCAAAGTCAGTTTTTCACCGAGGGGGACACGGAGCCAGAATACGAGACAGAGAGGGGCCAGAGGGCCGCCACACCACCTGGTTGCGCTTCCAGACCTGGCTCGCGCCAGGAGGTGGTGTGGCCGCCTAGGGCACCCCCTCGGCCTCCCCTTTCGCCTATAAGATGCCTCCGATACAGAAACCCTAAGTACCCGATCAAAATTCCACGAAAGAGTCTGTAGCCGCCGTCATCTCCATCCCTAGATCGGGAGGGATCTGAAGATCTTCCCGGCACCCTACCGGAGGGGATAATTCACCCTGGAGGCCTTCTTCATCACCGTGCAAGCCTCCGATGTGATGCGTGAGTAGTTCATACTTAGACTACGGGTCCATGTAGTATCTAGATGGTTGGTTCTTCTCCTTTGTGCTACCATGTTTAGATCTTGTGAGCTCCGTTCATATCAAGATCATCTATTTGTAATCCTACATGTTGTGTTTGCGGAGATCCGATGGATATTGAGATGCTATTTCAGATTGATTATTCATTCTATCATGTCTTTGTTATTTGTGATCTTGCATGCTCTCTGTTGTTAATAGATATCTTGGCCGATTAGATGCTAGCAACTCCAAGAGGGAGTATTTATGCTCGATAGTGGGTTCATGCCTCCAGTAATCTGGGGAAGTGATAGAAATCTCTAAGGTACTAGATGTGATGTTGCTACTAGGGAGAAAACAACAATCCTTTGTTCATAGAACAATCGTATTGTTTACTTTACACGCAATGCGTAATGCAATTATCTGTTGCTTGCAACTTAATACTGGAGGGGGTTCGGATGATAACCTGAAGGTGGATTATTAGTCACAGATGTAGTTGGATTACGGTCTATGTATCGTGCTGTAATGCCCAATGAGATCTCATAGGACTCAAGATGATTAGTGTATGCATGTATGCTTTCTCGATGATTGTCAATTGCCCCGCTGTAATTTGTTCACCCAACATGTCATCTATCTTAAGGAGAACCACCACTAGTGAACTATGGACCCTAGTTCTTTCTTTTACCACCAATTTACAAATGTTTACTATTTTATGTTTACTTGCTGCAAGATTTTACTTTCTTCCACACAATACGTTTAATCCTATGTTTTCAGCAAAACCGGTGAGATTAGCAACCTCATTGTAAGTTGGGGGCAAAGTTCTGTGGTTGTGTTGTGCAGGTTCCAAGTTGGCAACAACACCTTGGAGGTGTTTCCTTGCTCCTACTGGTTCGATAACCTTGGTTTCATAACTGAGGGAAAACTTGCTGTTGTGTGATACATTGCTAACGTATCCATAAATTTTGATGTTCCATGCTTGATTTTTATCTACTTTCTTATGTTTTGTTCCAACTTTGGAGTACTTTCTATACACTTTCTTGGAATAACCTATTAACAAGAGCCACAGTGCCAGCGGCCTGTTTTCTGCTGTTTTTGGTTCCAGGAAAGTCAGAAAATGAATATTCTCGGAATTGGACGGGACAAAAGCCAAAGTCAGTTTTTCACCGAGGGACACAAGGAGCCAGAATACGAGACGGAGAGGGGCTAGGTAGCCGCCACACCACCTGGCCGCGTGGCCCAGCCTGGCCCATGCCAAGGGGTGGTCTGGCCGCCACCGGCACCCCCTCGGCCTCCCCTTTCGCCTATAAGATGCCTCCGATACAGAAACCCTAAGTACCCGATCAAAAATCCACGAAAGAGTTTGTAGCCGCCGTCATCTCCATCCCTAGATCGGGAGGGATCTGAAGCTCTTCCCGACACCCTGCTGGATGGGAGAATTCACCCTGGAGGCCTTCTTCATCACCATGCAAGCCTCCAGTGTGATGCGTGAGTAGTTCATCTCTGGACTACGTGTCCATGTAGTAGCTAGATGGCTAGTTCTTCTCCTTTGTGCTATCATGTTTAGATCTTGTGAGCTCCGTTCATGATCAAGATGATCTATTTATAATTCCTACATGTTGTGTTTGCGGGGATCCGATGGATATTGAGATGCTATTTCAGATGGATTATTGATTCTATCATGTCTTTGTTATTTGTGATCTTGCATACTTTCCTTTGTTAGTAGCTATCTTGGCCAAGTAGATGTTAGCAACTCCAAGAGTTAGTATTTATGCTCGATAGTGGGTTCATGCCTCTAGTAATCTGGGGAAGTGACAGAAATCTCTAAGGTACTAGATGTGATGTTGCTACTAGGGAGAAAACAACAATCCTTTACACACAATGCGTAATGCGTAATGCAATTATCTGTTGCTTGCAACTTAATACTGGAGGGGGTTCGGATGATAACCTGAAGGTGGATTATTAGTCATAGATGTAGTTGTATTACGGTCTATGTATAATGTTGTAATGCCCAATCAAATCTCAAAGGAGTCAAAATGAGTAGTATATGCATGATTGCTTTCTCGATGTTTGTTAAATGCCCTGTTGTAATTTGTTCACCCAACAAGTCATCTATCTTAAGGAGGGCCACCACTAGTGAACTATGGACCCCAGTCCTTTCTTTTACCATCAATCTACAATCAACTGTTTACTGCTTTCTGTTTACTATCTGTAAACTATTACTTTCTTCCACACAATACGTTTAATCCTTTGTTTTCAGCAAAACCGGTGAGATTGACAACCTCACTGTAAGTTGGGGACAGAGTTCTATGGTTGTGTTGTGCAGGTCTCCACGTTGCTGCTGGCACCGGTAGTGCGCCCTGCCAAATTTCAGCTAGCAACACCTTTGGGGTGTTTCCTTGATCCTACTGGTTCGATTAAACCTTGGTTTCATAACTGAGGGAAAACTTGCTGCTGTGCCCATCATAACTTCCTCTTGGGGTTCCCCAACGAGCTCTAGATATCTTGGGCCATCAAAGCTATTTTCTGGCGCCGTTGCCGGGGAGTCAAGGACATCTTCACAAAGGGAGTCCCTTATAACTAATCTCTTTACTTTGTTATTTTTGTTTTTCTTAGTTTACTTTTGCTTTGTTTGCTTGTTTCTTTATCAAAAACACACAAAAATTAGTTTTACTAGTTTATTTTCTTTATTAAAAACACAAAAAAACGACTACTCTGGAAAATACTAAGTTGTGTGACTTCACTAGCACCAACAACAATGATTTCATGAGCACACCAATTGCTCCACCTGTTCCTGAAGCTACTTTCTTTAAAATAAAACCTGCTTTACTCAATCTTGTTATGAGAGAACATTTTTTCTGGTAGTGGTAATGAAGATGTTGCTGCTCATCTAAATAACTTTTTTGAACTTTCCGTGATGCAAAAGCATAGGGATATACATGGAGATATCATTAAGCTTAAATTGTTTCCTTTCTCTTTGAGAGGAAAAGCTAAAGAATGGTTGAATTCCTTAACTAGGAATAGTATTGATTCTTGGACTAAATGCAAAGATACTTTCATTGGAAAATACTATCCTCCTGGTAAGATTATATCTATGAGAAGTGAAATAATGAAATTTAAACAATTTGATAATGAACATGTTGCTCAAGCTTGGGAAAGAATGAAATCTTTGGTAAAGAATTGTCCCACTCATGGACTGACTGCTTGGATGATTATCCAAACCTTTTATGCAGGATTGAACTATTCTTCAAGAAATCTATTGGATTATGCTACTGGAGGTACCATTATGACCATTACTTTGAGTGCTGCAACAAAGCTTCTGGATAATATGATGGTTAACTATTATGAATGGCATACTGAAAGAGCTCCACAAGGTAAGAAGGTAAATTCTGTTGAAGAAACCTCTTCCTTGAGTGAAAAAAATTGATGTTATTATGTCTATGCTTGTTAACGGGAAAGCTCATATTGATCCAAATCATGTTCCCTTAGCCTCTTTGGTTGCTCAAGAAGAGCAAGTTGATGTGAACTTTATAAGAAATAACAATTTTAGCAACAATGCCTACAGGAATAATTTTGGTAACAACAATTATAGGCAATATCCTCCCAACAATGGTAATGCTTATGGAAATTCCTACAACAATAATAGGAGTGCTCCCTCTGAACTTGAAGTTATGCTTAAAGACTTTATTAGTAACAAACTGCTTTCAATAAAACTATTGAGGAGAAACTCTCTAATGTTGAAAGAAATATAGCATCATTGGCTAAAGCTCAGTCTTCTTTGAATAAAATGGCTGCTAAACCTGAGACTAATGATAATCCCTTTGTTGCTAGCAATGCCAGTCAAGTTAGAATTGATGAAAATGTTAGACTATTAGCTGAATTTCATGCTAAGTGGGAAAGAGAAGATGAAATTGCTAGAAACATTAGTGCTTCTACTATCACTACCACTAGTGTTGAGGCTAGTAATAGCTCTATTACTTTAGATGATAATTATGATTTTGATCTTGATGGTTGCAATATCTTTGAAGTTATTAAGTTCCTGCAAAAGCTTCCTAAAAGTCCTAATGCTAGTGCTATGAATATGGCCTTTACAAAACACATTACTGATGCTCTCATAAAAATTAAAGAAGAAAAGATGAAACATAAAGCTTCTATTCCTATAAAACAAGAAGATGGATGGGAACCCATCATTAATATGAAAGTGAATGATTTTGATTTTAAAGCTTTATGTTATCTTGATAGTAGTGTTTCTATTATGCCTAGATGGATTTATGATATGCTTGATTTGCCACCATTGGAAGATTGTTATTTGAATGTACCACTTGATGATAATGCTAAAAAAACTCATGGGGAGTATTAATGATGTTCTTATTATGGTTAACAATGCATATGTCCCCGTTGATTTCTATGTTTTGGATGTTGAATGCAATGCTTCTTGTCCTATTACTTTGGGAAGACCTTTTCTTAGAACTGTTGGTGCCATTATTGATATAAAAAGAAGGCACCATTAAATATCAACTACCACTCAAGAAAGTTATAGAACACTTCACTAAGAAGAGAGAGAAGATTTATTTTGCCTCTCCTATGAAAACAAAATTTGCTCTTAATGCTTCTTCATTTGAGAACACTTGATTCTTTTTCTTGCTTCTTATGCCTAACTTAAAAGCGTTAAAGAAAAGTACTTATTGGGAGATAACCCAAAAGTTTTAGATGAGTCTTGGAAGTTATTTCTTCAGTAATGACCGCTCCTTATCCTTTTTATTTGCTTTTGGTGCCAAGAGTAACCTCTAATGAGAGAGAAGTAATGATTGGGAAAGTAGCTGTCCCGAAATAGATTTCTGTGCTTCACCGTAAATATTCGTGTAAAATCTCTGTACGTCGTTTTGAGGCGTGAAATTTTGTGCTTGTGCCCCATGTTGTCATCTAACTTTCGTTAGTTCGACACTTTTCGATTTGAGCAACAGAAGGTCTTCGGAAAAATTCGTCTTTACCTGCTGGTCTGTTTTGATAGATTTCTGCCATTATTTGCATTTGCTTATTGTTGGTTCCTTTTTGAGTTCTTTTGGGGAATTGAGATTTTCGAGGGAAGTGCTACAGTATCTTTTGTTTTAATGGAAGTTTTATTGGTGTTGGAACTGAACCTAAAGACTTATTATCTTGAGTGCACTAATGTTGCTAATAAAGATTGTGTTAAGTTTTCTATAAAGAAAATTTTCAGGTGTATGGAAGGAATGAGTAATGAGATGAAGAATGGACTAAAGCTCAAGCTTGGGGATGCCACGCGTGTCACCCCAAGAAATATCCAAGAAGTACAAGTGTAAAAGCTTGGGGATGCCCAAGGTATCCCCTTCTTCATCAATAAAAATCCCAGGTGTCTTCCAAACACTTCATTTTTATAGTTTCATGCACAGTTGTGTTGTTCTTGGAGTGTCTTCTTTTTCGTTTTTGTTTTGGTTTTTCGTTTGCTTGGTTTGCTTAGTTTTCTGAATAAATTGGTTGCACCCCCTCTTTCATACATTGGTTTTCAAATTGTTTGGTTTGGATTGGAAAAGAGTAGGAAAGTTCATGCTTAAGTGGTAAAGAGAGCTTGTTTTTGACTGTGGCCTATGCTTTGTCATGCCATGCTTGATATTGTTTTGGCTTTATGCTTAGTATTATTTGCTGTAGCATGACTTGTTATAAACAATTGAGATTGCTTAATGTGCCTTTGAAGAATCATGTGTTGTTTTAGCAAAAGCATAGTATTGTGGTATTCTCCTTTGATGCTTTATTTGGGTTGACTTGGCACATGCTCACACCATGTTATGACTATCCCAAGTCACCATAGCCTTTATGATCCTTTAGTTTTCAACTTGTAGTATCACTTTATGCTTTGATTAATGAAGTTTTGTCGCTCTGCATGATTATGGCCATTATTGCTCTCTTAGTTGGTCGCTCCCAGTCTTTTGCTAGCCTCCATAACCAAGTATGAGTTCCACTCATGCATCAAATTCCTAAAAGCAAGTTATTCCCAAGAGTCCACCATACCTAACTATTAGCATATGCTATTCCAAGTATATTCATGTTTTTATCTACCTTCCGAATTAAACTTGTTATGAGAAAACTAGTGATTAAAGCTTTCACGAACTTGATGGCACACTTTACTTTTTTGCCCTTAATAAACTTGAACCATTGTGTCGTCTATGTTGTATATGCTTGTCACCTATATGTTGGGGATTAGCAGAACCATGCTATCATGGGGAACGCTTTCAACATTGCACTTGTACTTGTACCTAGTTGATATCATGCTCTTTTGTCTATGGATGTCGTCGGTCTGAAATGAAAGGGGAGCTTGTAAGTCCATGGAGTTATGTATGTGTGTTAGAGAAACGCCTGGGCCGCTGGTCTAATCCATGCTGTCATGGTGGAAACCTGTAGCGTAACCATAAGGATCTGTCTATGAAGCATTCTTCTTATAAAAAAGAGTCAGATATTGAGAAAAGGAGAAAAAGAAAAACAAGAGATATGAGAAAAGAGGAAAGAGAGAAAAAACCACCATTTTCCCATGGTAAATAAGAAGATTGTTGAGATGCTCGTTGTCTGCTTGCCTTTTTCATCACCAAGTTGGCAATCCTGGAGGCCTTCTTCATCACCATGCCAGCCTCCAAAGTGATGCGTTAGATCTTGTGAGCTCCATTCATGATCAAGATCATCTATTTGTAATCCTATATGTTGTGTTTGCGGGGATCCGATGAATATTTAGATACTATGTCAGATTGATTATTGATTCTATCATGTCCATGTTATTTGTGATCTTGCATGCTCTCCGTTGTTAGTAACTATCTTGGCCAAGTAGATGCTTGCAACTCCAAGAGGGAGTATTTATTCTCGATTGTGGGTTCATGCCTCTAGTAATCTGGGAAGTTACAGAAATCTCTAAGGTTGTAGATGTGCTATTGCTACTAGGGAGAAAACAACAATCCTTTGTCCATGGGGCAATCGTATTGTTTACTTTACACACTTTGCTTAATGCAATTATCTGTTGCTTGCAACTTAATACTAGAGGGGGTTCAGATGATAACCTGAAGGTGGATTTAGGTCATAGATGTAGTTGGATTACGGTCTATGTATTATATTGTAATGCCCAATCAAATCTCGTAGGAGTCAAGATGTCAAGTATATGCATTGTTATGCTTTCTCAATCTATCAATTGCCTGGATGTAATTTGTTCACCCAACATGCTATTTACCTTAAGGAGAAACACCTCTAGTGAACTATGGACCCCAGTCCATTCCTTTACCATTGATATACCATCTACTGTTTACTGTTTACTATTTACTTTTTGCAAGCAATTACTATCTTCCACACTATACGTTTAATGCTTTGTTTTCAGCAAAACCAGTAAGATTGACGACCTCATTGTAAGTTGGGGAAAAGTTTTGTGGTTGTGTTGTGCAGGATTCCAAGTTGTTAGCAACACCTTGGAGTTGGTTCCTTACTCCTACTAGTTCGATAACCTTGGTTTCATAACTAAGGGAAAAGTTGCTACTGTGCTCATCATACCTTCCTCTTGGGGTTCCCAACGAGCTCTACATATTTTGAGCCGTCAAGCACTTTTTCTGGCGCCGTTGCTGAGGAGTTAAGGACAGCTTCAATCTCTTCCTCCTCGTCAATCCCTTCTCAGGGAGAAACAAGATTCTTGCAATGGGAGTCTCTCACAACCAAACTCTTTATTTTGTTTTTGTTTTGCTTAGTTTATTCTTGCTTTGTTTGCTTGTTTCTTTTTTATCAAAAAACACAAAAAATTAGTTGTATTGGTTTGTTTCTCTTTTATCAAAAACAAAAACAAAATTTAGTTCCTACCTCAGTTTCCATTTCTGTTGGCTTGCTTTAATCTTATAAAAAATGACTACTCTTGAAAACACTAAGTTGTGTGACTTCACCAGCACAAACAATAATGTTTTCGTGTGCACACCCATTGCTCCACTTGTTCCTGAAGCTTCTTTCTTTGAAATTAAACCTGCTTTGCTCAATCTTGTTATGAAAGAACAATTCTCTGGTGCTGGTACTGATGATGCTGCTGCTCACTTTAATAACTTTGTTGAACTTTGTGAGATGCAAAAACATAGGGATATAGATGGAGATATTATTAAGCTTAAATTGTTTCCTTTCTCTTTGAGAGGAAAAGCTAAAGAATGGTTGCTATCCCTACCTAGAAATAGTATTGATTCTTGGATTAAATACAAAGATGCTTTCATGGAAAATATTATCCTCCTGCTAAGATTATATCTATGAGAAGTGAAATAATGAAATTTAAACAATTTGATAATGAACATGTTGCTCAAGCTTGGGAAAGAATGAAATCTTTGGTGAAGAATTGCCCCACTCATGGACTGACTGCTTGGATAATTATCCATACTTTTTATGCAGGACTGAATTATTCTTCAAGAAATCTGTTGGATTCTGCTGTTGAAGGCACCTTTATGACCATTACTTTGGGTGCTGCAATAAAGCTCCTTGATAATATGATGGTTCATTATTCTGAATGGCACACCGAGAGAGCTCCACAAGGTAAGAAGGTAAATTATGTTGAAGAAACCTCCTCCTTGAGTGATAAAATTGATGTTATTATGTCTATGCTTGTTAATGGAAAAGCTCATATTGATCCAAATCATGTTCCCTTAGCCTCTTTGGTTGCTCAAGGAGAGCAAGTTGATGTTAATTTCATTAGAAGCAATAATTTTAGCAACAATGCCTATAGGAATAATTTTGGTAGTAATAATTATAGGCCATATCCTCCCAATAATGGTAATTCTTATGGAAATTCCTACAACAATAATAGAAGTGCACCCTCTGCACTTGAAGTCATGCTTAAGGATTTTATTAGTAAACAAACTGTTTTCAATAAAAATGTTGAGGAAAAACTTTCGAATGCTGAAAAAAATATATCATCTTTGTCTGAAGCACAATCTTCTTTGATTAATAAAATGGTGCTGAACCTGAAACTATGGAAAACCCCTTTGCTGCTTGATGGCCCAAAATATATCGAGCTCGTTGGGGAACCCCAAGAGGAAGGTATGATGAGGATAGCACCAAGATTTCGCTCAGTTATGAAACCAAGGTTATCGAACCAGTAGGAGCAAGGAAACACCTCCAAGGTCTTGTTGCCAACTTGGAATCCCACACAAGACAACCACGGAACTTTGCCCCCAACTTATAGTGAGGTTGTCAATCTCACCGGTTTTGCTGAAAACAACGGATTAAATGTAGTGTGTGGAAGATAGTAATTGCTTGAAGAAAGTAAACACAAAGCAGTAAACAGTTGTAGATTGATGATAAAATAAAGGACCGGGGTCCATACTTCACTAGTGGTGGTTCTCCTTAAGATAGATGACATGTTGGGTGAAAAAATTACAGCGGGGCAATTGACAAACATCGAGAAAGCATACATGCATATACTAATCATCTTGACTCCTTTGAGATTTGATTGGGCATTACAACATTATACATAGACAGTAATCCAACCGCATCTATGACTAATAATCCACCTTCAGGTTATCATCCGAACCCCCTCCTGTATTAATTTGGAAGCAACAGATAATTTCATTACGCATTGCGTGTAAAGTAAACAATATGATTGTTCTATGAACAAAGGATTGGTGTTTTCTCCCTAGTAGAAACAACACATCTAGTACCTTAGAGATTTCTGTCACTTCCCCAGATTACTAGAGGCGTGAACCCACTATCGAGCATAAATACTAACTCTTGGAGTTGCTAGCATCTACTTGGCCAAGATAGCTACTAACAACGGAAAGCATGCAAGATCACAAATAACAAAGACATGATAGAATCAATAATCAATCTAAAATAGCATATCAATATCCATCGGATCCCCGCAAACACAACATGTAGAATTACAAATAGATGATCTTGATCATGAACGGAGCTCACAAGATCTAAACATGGTAGCACAAAGGAGAAGAACCAACCATCTAGCTACTACATGGACCCGTAGTCCAAGGATGAAATACTCACGCATCACACAGGAGGCTTGCATAGTGATGAAGAAGGCCTCTAGGGTAAATTCTCCCCTCCGGCTGAGTGCCGGGAAGAGTTCCAGATCCCTCCCGATCTAGGGATGGAGATGATGGCGGCCACATACACTTTTGTGGAATTTTGATCAGGTACTTAGGGTTTCTGTATCGGAGGCATCTTATAGGCAAAAGGGGAGGCCGAGGGGGTGCCCTAGGCGGCCACACCACCCCTGGCGCGAGCCAAGTCTGGCCGCGTGGCCAAGTGGTGTGGTGGCCCTCTAGCCCCTCTCCGTCTCGTATTCTGGCTCCGTGTCTCCCTTAGTGAAAAACTGACTTTGGATTTTGTCCCGTCCAATTCGAAGAATATTCATTTTCTGACTTTCCTGGAACCAAAAAAATAGCAGAAAACAAGCAACTGGCACTGTGGCATCTTGTTACTAGGTTAGTCCAAGAAAGTGTATAAAAATTACCCCAAAGTGTGGACAAAACAGAAGAAAGTAGATAAAAACCAAGCATGGAACATCAAAAATTATGGATACGTTTGCAACGAATCACTGATACTAATGCCATACAAGTTAGAATTGGCGAAAATGTTAGACTGTTAGCTGAATTGCATGCTAAGTGGGAAAGAGAAGATGAAATTGATAGAAATAGTAGTATTTGTACTATTCCACCACCAATGTTGATGCTAGCAAACCACATGAAGTCCCCATTCCTTTTGCAACAATTCCTAAAACCAATGGAATCTTTTCCAATAAAAATTCTGAAATTCTTTGAAATATGGGAAACAATAGCTCTACTACCTTGGATGGTGATTTTGATTTTTATCTTGATGGTTACAATATTTCTGAAGTAATAATGTTCCTACAAAAGATTTATAAAAGTCCTAATGCTAGTTCTATGAATATGGCCATTACAAAAGACATTACATATGCTCTCATAAAAATTAAAGAAGAAAAATTGATGCATAAAGCTTCTATTCCTAGGAAATTAGAAGATGGTTGGGAACCCATCATTAATATGAAAGTGAATGATTTTGATCTCAAAGCGTTATGTGATCTTCGTGCTAGTGTCTCTATTATGCCTAGAAAGATTTATAAAATGCTTGATTTGCCACCATTGGAAGATTGTTATTTAGGTGTCCAACTTGATGATAATGCTAAAAAGAAACTCATGGGGAGTATTAGTGATGTTCTTATTATGGTTAACAATACCTATGTCCCCGTTGTTTTCTATGTTTTGGATGTTGAATGCAATGCTTCTTGTCCTTTTATTTTGGGAAGACCTTTTCTTAGAACTGTTGGTGCCATTATTGATATGAAGGAAGGCACCATTAAATATCAATTCCCATTCAAGAAAGGTATAGAACACTTCCCTAAGACAAGAGAGAAGATACCTTTTGCCTCTCCTATTAAAACAAAATTTTCTCTTAATGCTTCTTCATTTGAAAATACTTGAATCTTGCTTCCTATGCCTAGCTGAAAGGCGTTAAACAAAAGCACTATTGGGAGATAACCCAAATTATTTTTGCTTTCAGTAAGTTTTTATTTTGTTGATTCTTGGAAGTTATTGCTTCGGTAATAACCTCTCCTTATCCTTTTATGTGTTTTTGTTCCAAATATAACCTCTAATGAGAGAGAAGTAAGACTTGGGAAAGTTGTTGTCCTGAAATAGATTTTTGTGCTTCACTATAATAAATCGTGAAAACTCCCTGTATGTTGGATTGAGCTGTAATTGTCTGTTATTATGCCACATGTTATTATCTAACTTTCATTAGTTTATCACTTTTCGATTTGAGCAACAGAAGGTCTTCGAAAAAATCGGTTTTTACTTGTTGGTCTGTTTTGACAGATTTCTGCCATTATTTGCATTTGCCTCTTAATCTCTTTCTATTTGATTTCTCTTTGATCACTTGAGATTTTAGAAGGAATTTCTACAATAGCTTGTGTTTTAATGGAAGTTTTACTTGTGTTGAAACTAAACTCAAAGACTTATTATCTTGAATACACTAATGTTGCTAATGAAGATTGTGTGAAGTTTTGTCTGAAGGAAATTTTCAAGTGTAGGGAAGAATAATGTGATGAGATGACGTATGGACAAAAGCTCAAGCTTGGGGATGCCACCCGTGTCACCCCAAGAAATATTCAAGAAGTATAAGCGTCAAATCTTGGGGATGCCCAAGGCATCCCCTTCTTCATCAATAAAAATCTCAGGTTTTCTTCCAAAACACTTCATTTTTATTGTTTCATGCACAATTGTGTTTTTCTTGGAGCGTCTTTGTTTTAGTTTTTAGTTTTGTTTTGTTTGGTTTGCTTAAATAAATTGGTTGGACCCCCGCATTCATATGTGGTTTCAAATAAGTTGATTGGTGTTGGAAAAGAGTAGGAAGTTTTCATGCTTATAAGTGGTACAAAAGGAGCTTGTTTTGACTGTGGCCTAGACTCTATCATGTCATGTTTGATGTTGCTTTGACCTTATGCTTAGTAATTATTGATTTAGCATGACTTGTTCCAAACAATTGAGATTGCTTAATGTGCCTTAAAAGAATCATGCGTTGTTTTAGCATACAAAAGCATAATATTGTGGTATTCTCCTTTGATGCTTTATTTGGGTTGACTTAGCACATGCTTACACCATGTTAAGACTATGAACCAGTCACCTTAGCCTCTATGATCATTTAGTTTTTGACTTGTAATATCACTTTATGCTTTAATTGGTAATGTTTTGTCGCTTTGCATGATTATGGCCATTATTGCTCTCTTAGTTGGTCTTTCTTAGTCTTTTGCTAGCCTCCACCTATACCAAGTATGTGTTCCACTCATGCATCCAACCTCCAAGAAAACCAAGTTATTCCAAAGAGTCCATTATAAATTCCTATGCATGGTGTGTTACACCATTCCAAGTATATTCATGTTTTTATCTTCCTTCCACATTAAACTTGTTATGTGAAAATTAGTGATTAAAGCTCTCACAAACTTGATGGCACACTTTACTTTCTTGGGGAACGCTTTCAAACCTGAAACATTGTGTTCATCTATGTTACTTATATGCTTGCACTTTATAAGTTGTGAATTAGCAAAACCATGTTGTCATGGGGAACGCTTTCAACATTGCACTTACTATTCAGTTGATATCATGTTATTTGTTTATGGATCCCGGTGGTGTGAAATAAAAGGGGAGCTTGTAAGCTCATGGAGTTTGTATGTGTGTTAGAGAAACGCTTGGGCGGATAGCCTAAGCCATGCCTAATCATGGTGGAAACTTGCAGCATAATCATAGTGAGCATTCTATGAAGTATCCTCAATAAAAACCTATGCAAATAGCAAATAAAAAGATCGCTAAGATACTCATTGTCTGTTTCCTTGTCATTTTGATATGGGATACCTCCTGTGTCATGGCGCAAGGGTTACCCCGTTGGCGATTCTCTATGATACACATGTACTTACAATGACAAGAACTTACTTGTGACTAAAGTTGAGTAGCATGAGGTTCGGTACTCGTAAGCAAGGGGCATGAGATTTTCAACTTATAACTTGTCAAGCATAACCTCATATTTGTGTGACTTTAACCTTAATAACCTCAAGATGCTTATGATAGGGGCAATGAGAGCTGAAATCTAATAAGTACCATAATTTTTGGAAGCTCTTTATGAAACTTGAAATCCCCACTTCCCTTTGTGAAGGGCCTTTCTTTTTTAATTTTATGTTGAGTCTCCATCTTCTATCTTTATGCACCAATTGAGAGAGCATAGTGGTCATTCTTAGTTTAATGTGCATTGTCCCAAAACTTGTTGATTGATTCATAACTTTGATATTGCTTGCTCTTAAATTATTTGTATCTAGTCACCCTTATGAACTTTGAAGGTGTCCTGTGCATTTATGTTTTTCTATACCATGAGGGACAAGATGAATACCACTCTTATTATGTTTTCTATATGTGAAACAAACAAATGTATTTCAATGCATTGTTATTCACGATCTTTTGTTTGTACCTTTTCATGTTACAACATAGTTGCTATGTCTTATTGTTAGAACTCTATCTTTCATGCTTATGTTTAGAGTACTTTGATCCCAGCTATCAATGCTTTACAAATACCTTGATCAAGATTGTGGTGGTGCATGTCACCTCAGAAATTATTCTTTTTATCACTTACCTACTTGAGGACGAGCAGGAGTTAAGCTTGGGGATGCTGGATACGTCATAAATGTATCTATAATTATTGATGCTCCATGTTTATTTTATATCAACTTTCTTATGTTTTGTTCATACTTTGAGGTATTTTTATATATTTTCTGTAACTAACCTATTAAGAAGATGCCACGGTGCTAGTTGCCTGTTTTCTGCTGTTTTTGGTTTCAGAAAAGCTAGTAAAGAAATATTCTCGGAATTGGACGGGGACAAAAGCCAATGTCAATATTTTACCCAAAGCAACACGGAAACCAAAGGGGAGACAAAGTGGCGCACCAGGGTAGCCACAACTGGTGGCCGCGCAGCCAGGGGTGCGCCACCAGGTGGTGTGGGCCCCTAGAGCTCCACCGACCTTGCCCCTTCGCCTATAAAAGTACCTCGGGATGAAAACCCTAGGAACCCAATCATAAATCCAAGAAAGAGTCTGTAGCCGCTGCCATCTCCATTCCTAGATCGGGGGGATCCGAAGCTCTTCCTGGCACCCTACCGAAGGGGAGAGATCATCCTGGAGGCCTTCTTCATCACCATGCCATCCTCCGGAGTGATGCGTGAGTAGTTCACCCTTGGACTATGGGTCCATACAGTAGCTAGATGGTTGGATCTCCTCCTTTGTGCTATCATGTTTAGATCTTGTGAGCTCCGTTCATGATCAAGATCATCCATTTGTAATCCTATATGCTGTGTTTGCGGGGATCCGATGGATATTGAGATACTATCTCAGATTGATTATTGATTCTATCATGTCTATGTTATTTGTGATCTTGCATGCTCTCCGTTGTTAGTAACTATCTTGGCCAAGTAGATGCTTGCAACTCCAAGAGGGAGTTATTCTCGATTGTGGGTTCATGCCTCTAGTAATCTGGGGAAGTTACAGAAATCTCTAAGGTTGTAGATGTGCTATTGCTACTAGGGAGAAAACAACAATCCTTTGTCCATGGGGCAATCGTATTGTTTACTTTACACACTTTGCTTAATGCAATTATCTGTTGCTTGCAACATAATACTGGAGGGGGTTCGGATGATAACCTGAAGATGGATTGTTAGTCATAGATGAACTTGCATTATGGTCTATGTATTATGTTGTAATTCCCAATCAAATCTCGTACTAGTGAAGATGTCTAGTATATGCATTGTTATGCTTTCTCAATCTGTCAATTGCCTCGCTGTAATTTGTTCACTCAACATGCTATTTAGCTTAAGGAGAAACACCTCTAGTGAACTATGGACCCCAGCCCATTCCTTTACCATTGATATACCATCTACTGTTTATTGTTTACTATTTACTTTCTGGAAGAAATTACTATCTTCCACACTATATGTTTGATCCTTTGTTTTCAGCAAAACCAGTGAAATTGACAACCTCATTGTAAGTTGGAGCAAAGTTCTGTGGTTGTGTTGTGTAGGATTCCAAGTTGTTAGCAACACCTTGGTGTTGTTTCCTTACTCCTACTAGTTCGATAACCTTGGTTTCATAACTAAGGGAAACTTGCTACTGTGCTCATCATACCTTCCTCTTGGGGTTCCTAACGAGCTCTACATATTTTGAGCCATCAGTTGCCACCACAGGGTTCGCCTCAGTTTCCTCTTTCCAACAACACCAAGCATGCTTGCAAAATCGCACTAGAGCACCGCCGCCATTCGCCGTCTGTGCGTCACCGGCGAGGTGACATCATGCAGATGTTGAGCTTGCGTCATCTTTGACCGGGATAGAGTATTGACTGGTCCATGCCCACGTGGCTACCGACGTGGCCATTGGCCCATGGGTCAGTGGGTCTGTCTAGTAGGGATCTACACCAAAAATCATATCTTATTATTTAAAAATCACAAAAAATCCATATAATATACCAAAATGATCACAAAAATAAAATCTACACCTTAAAAATATCATATTTCATAATTGAAGTAAAATAAAGGTAATGGTCTAATAAATCTTATTAAAACCCTTTTCTTTTGTTTTTATTCATTAAAAATATATAAACCTTTACTTTTGCCTTTACCATTATTTGTTTAAAGTCTAAAAATGTAATAGCAAGTTCAATTGATGTTTAAGTGAAGTTAACATAGGTCTAACCATTTTAAAATGTATCTACTAAAACTATCATCTCAAATTAAAGTGTATCTTAATTTTCCTAAAGAGATTTTTATCAATTATAAACTCAACAAGAATAGTATATTGTTTATCAAAAGGAGTCTATTCACTTATAAAATAAAAGCATTAATAAGAAAGTTATTCTATTCACTTATAATTTTAATAAAACACCACCTCTTTCAAGCAATGTTATTTATATTCTACCTTTGTGGAATGTTAAGCAGTAAACCATCTACAATGTGATGCCTCATCCAAAACATGTAAATCTCCATTACTTTGTTGTGATTGTTTCTCTTTTAATAATCATGATAAATAAGGAAACCTTAAAGTGTTAGCTATAAGATTAACTACTTTTACTTTGTAAAGTAATCTTTTCTTCAAAAATTATTCTTTTAATAAACATTAAAATTAATCCGTAAAGCATTTCTATAAAATCTCTAAATGATTAATAATCTTCCTTAACAAATCTTTTAAATAGCATGCTCAATTGAGTGATTTAGTATTGTATGCTACTTCTTTTACTTACATATTGTTTCACACACACTCTCACAAGCCTTCATAACAAGCACAAGTATGAAATTGGTATAAAAGTGCAACACATTCCAATGAATTCATCATAAGCTTCAAACCCTAGATCAGATACAATTATCCGGGGTTTCGCATTCTCAAACTTGCATTACATTAATTATGCATAATTGCATCTTGCTTCTTTAAACATTTGTCCTTACTGGACCAATGATGCTACTTTCAGAATTTGGATCTTCTATTGTCTTGAAGACCGTGAGTGCATAATCTTGCAATCACAAAAGGCAAGTTCACAACTTGCTCACGTCCTTTGATTATTTTCTATCAAATGCTTGTAACTCAAATGTTGTCATCACCTACATTTCAAAGAGGTCAGAAAACACTATTTTCATAATAATATGATTATGAATTATTTACCAAATGGTAATAATCTATTGATAGAGTTCCAGTGGTAAAGGAACATAATATCTAGAACTTAAGAACCAATGTCGCTAGTGATTCTAGCACCGTATATTACGCGTTAACCATGAGATTTGGAATGGGACGGAGAAGTCAGATGTATCTTCTTCCTCTCGCATGCATCTAGATGGCCAGGTCATGGTTGTTATCCTCGTAGCATGTATTTATTGGTAATTCATAGAGGATATGCATCATATGGGTGGGAACCCTCAACATCCCACGATAGTTCTGGCATCTAACAGTCTGTACCAACCATTGCCATAATTCAAGATGTGGGCACGGCGTACACCAAGGGGACATGCGGGGTCGCGAAGGGGGCAGTGATTGGCTTGGATCTTAGACTGGGCCCCATACCAAGGAAGTGTGGACGAGCCTGCAACTCGGATGAGCAACAAGGCTAAGGTCTCTCATGGGTAAAGTAACACACCTCTGTGGAGTGTAAGAATTGTGACATTTACTCCCTATTCCGGGAAGGAGCTACGAATGCGGCAGGAAAGGAACCCCATGAAGGTTCTGCTCACCATGTGAAGGCTGTCGGACATAGTTTTCAGAATAAAAGCAACCTTTGAAGAAATGTTTACAAAAACCTACATTGCCTATGACCTAGGGTCTGTGGCTATAGAGATAGTGCATCATACACTCCTTTTTAGTGAACTTGCTGAGTACACTCGTACTCAACTGTACCTTCTTAACCCTTGCTAGGTTCTAAGCTGTTGAAGATGACGTCAACATCAATTTCTACTCAAGAAACCATCATCCATAGTTCAAGTTCTTCAGAGAAGTCAATGAAGTCAACATATACAACAACTGAAGTGAAGACAAAGTCTCTGATTAGATAGGAGTAGATACTCTAGCCATAAAACCTACTTATGTAGAGCAATGCAATAGCAGCAATTGCAATCCAGATAGTTTAGATGCTAGTCTTATTAGCCAGATAGTTCTAAGTTATTACTTGTGGTTCTTCTTTGTAAGAAGTTTCTTTCTCTCTCTTTAACCTAGAGTATTCTCAGGATATTTTGTAAAGAGTCGAGTTGTAATCTATAGTCATGTCTTGGACCTCCTGTGTTTCTATTGTACCACTCTGAGGGATGTAATACTAGTGAACGGTGTTTCATTTGTGTTATGTCAACGACTATAGTGTACTACATCATGAAGTGGTATGCTGGGTCACCGCAAGTCCCTTCACGAAAGTTGTTCTGTTTGACCTAGCGATGGCGGCGCCAACTATACGACCGGAACTATACGGCCGGAATTTTATTCAATTCGTATAGTTGGCCGTTAAAGCGTTTGCCTCTTCTTCACGGCTCCTGCTTTCTTCTGGTTGTTGGAAATCTCGTATCTTTGACTTTAATGTAGTGATTCCCATCTTCAACGACATTATCTGCGCAAGGAAAAATAGCAAGAAAGGATTGCATATCCCTTTGATTATTAGGCATTAGTGGCAGGGTTTAGAGAGATATTTCATCAAAAGTATGAATAATATCTAGTTTAAATGTGGACGTGGATGGCTATATTTCAGAGCCATCAGTCGTTATCGCCACTGATTCCTTCGGCAATCATCCAAAATTCTATCCCCTTTTCCTTGAGGTGGTATGGGCGCACGGTACGGGCCACTCAGGCCGTACCAGTGATCGTTATCGATGCTGTGAACTACAACAAACTAAAGAATTTGATTAGTAGCTCCGTGCGCCTTCGCACATCTTATCAAAAGGTTAGATAGCAGCAAAAAAACTAAGTAATGATCCAACAATACTTCTTAGGCCATGTGTTAGTAAAATATAATATAGAGGATTACCTTATATCTTCTCCTCTTTCCATAGATCTTCTTGAACACTCTTTATTAAAAACAAAAACAAAAACAAAACTAACACGAAAATAAAACATAATAAAAACTTAGAGAAAAATTATTTCACATGGGTTGCCTCCCATGAAGCGCTTCTAGTTAAGGTCAATTAGCTTGACCTTGATGGCAATAACTTAGGTTTGGGCAGTGAAATACCCACTCCAAAATAGTTTGCTTTTAAAGTAATCACACCATCATCATCATTAGGATTGGCCTTCTTTTTCCTAGGGAAGTGGACTACAAACAGGTCTCTAGATGGTAGCCCTATCCTTACATTCCCTTCATGTAAATTAATCAAAGATTTAATAGTTCTTAGAAATGGCCTACCTAGAATTATAGGTGCTACGGGGTCTTCAGGAATGTCCACAATAACTAGATCAATAAGAGCGGGACTTCCTTTAATTTCAACAACTATATTTTATTTGATCCCAATAGCTTGTTTATAAGTCGAATCAGCTAGATGGAGTCTTAATTCAGTTGTAACAAATGGCCCCAAGTTTAATTTATCGAATAGGTATTTGGAAATTGTTGAGACACTTGCACCAAGATCACAAAGTGCGGATATCTCATTAACTCCCAACTTCAAATATATCATCTAGCTTAGCTGGAAGCTTATCAAATAGTCTTTTATACTCCATCTCTAAATCACGAATTAGATGCTACTTGTTGTATAAATTGTTGCTACATAGCATCGTTACCTTGCTTTATACCTAGATTCTTAGCGGTGATCATCTTCAATAGATCTTCCACGGTATATTCCGGTGTTGGCGCATTGCTATAATCTAGCTCTTTAGGCTTTTCATTGTTTCTCACCACCCTCATCATTTTGAGGTCCTCTACTAGATTTGGCTCGGGTTTGCCGGCGAAATTTGCTAGTATGAGAGCTTGGCTCTCGGCCACTTTACACAGCTGAACCTCCACGGTCTTTGTTCTTTCCTGTAGAACCTGCAAATCATTTCTAATTAAAACGGCATGTTTAGATAATCTTCCTAAACTACTTTCATGGTTCTCCATAATCTTAATAAGCATATTGTTTTGTTCGGTTTGAGATTGTATAAATGTTCTAACAGGTTGCTCAAATGGGAGATTTTCATGATTTGCTCCATTAGTATTATCATAATTATTATAAGGAGCTCCTGCGGGATTAGCATGATATTTTTGAACATTAGAAGCATAATTATTTTTCCATGCAGGATTAAAAGGAGTGTGAGCTATAAAATTGACATCATTGACATCGGTAGTGATAGCATTAACTTGGTTATCTTCCTTACCCTTTACTAAGCTAAGCAACTCATCTACCTTAGATGTAAGCTCCTCATTGTTTACCTCGGTAATTGAACTTACTCTCTTCGAGGTTCTTTCCACATGCCATTGGGCATGGTTATTTTTCATATCATCAAGTAACTTCTTTGCAACACTTACATGTTTTCCCATGATCGTTCCGCCTGCTGCAGTATCTAGCATATACTTAGACATTGGGTTAAGACCATTATAAAATAAATGTAATATAAGCCATTCTTCCATCCCATGATTATGACAATTCATTACGACTTCTTTCATCCTTTCCCACGCAAGCGCTAGTGGATCACAGTCTTCTTGTCTAAAGCTTGTAATGTTGGATCTTAGCTGCATAGTCTTAGATGGGAGGAAAAATTTAGTCATAAACAAATTAGTGCATTCCTCCCAAGATTTAATAGTGCCCTTTGGTAGAGCTAGCAACCAATCCTTAGCCTTTCCTCTAAGGGAGAAAGGGAATAATCTTAACTTAACATCATTTGGATCTACGTCTTTAATACGCATTATGTCACAAATCTCAGTACAAGTATTTAAGTTTAATCCCGAATCCTCAGAAGATGAACCCCCAAATTGGTCTTGTTGAACCAAACTTAAAATGTTAGGTTTTATCTCATAAGTTTCCGCATCAACTGTGGGTTGAGTCATAGGTGCACGAATAAAATCATCGGTTGGAGTAGCATTGACATGGGTATACCCTACAGGTCCTCGAGCTTGGTATATACGGCCTGAATACAGCGGAAGCCCACGGTGTCGCCAAGGCCCAAATAGAGAACTCGAGTAACCTACGGACTCTCGATTTCTTGAGGAACAAGAAGAATCTAAAGATAGAAAGTTCAAAGGGGAAAACCGTAACCTGTAACCGACTCGACCTGCTACCCGAGACCTAGCCTATCTATATAAAGGCTAGGAGGGGGTGGCGAGGAGGACACACGCAACCGTAGTTTCCACAACTCTCGCCAGATTGCATCTGCGCACCATTGTAATCTTCGATTCCCTCAATAATTCCACAAGCAGACAAGCAGGAGTAGGGACCTCTGCGAGGCCTGAACCTGGGTAACTCTTTGAGTCCCCTGTGTCCTTGTTTGCTAGCCGATAGATGTCTCCAGCGCTCCCTTCTTCTCCAAAACCCAAGTCCATATCAATGGGCATTGATGAGTTAAACCCTCGTCAATTGGCGCCGTCTGTGGGAATTGGGAGTGCTGATGTTGCGGCTTCTTCGGCCCCATCAACCGTGATCTACAACTCCGCAACAGCGGAGATTCACTAGCTCTTCGGCGCGTTCGACTTCTCCATCTACATGTCGGCCACTCGCCCGGCTTTCCAGTCTATGGGCGACGGAATCAGCTTGGCGATCAGGAGCTTCCGCTTCCAAGTTGGTCAGATAGGCACGCTTCGCATGCCCGACCAGCCGACAACACCATTGATTGCTCCAGCATCGTGGTTCCCTCCACCGATCGGCACCCTCAGTGAGCTCAACCCCTCGAAAACAGTCGAAAATACGGTCAGCGATAGCAGCCGCGAATCCGATCCGAGCGATCTGGCAACTGAAGATGGAGCCTATGGTTCCGGATCTGAAAGTTGCGGGAGCAGCAGCTTCCCCAACCAATTCATGTGCACCATCATCATCGCATGTGACACCTCCGCCAATCGCGACAACAGGGGCAACGGCAGCCACGGAGCCAACCCGCCAAATGGCGGCATACCCAACGGCGGTCCACCGCCAAACGGCGGACCATCGCCAAACGGCGCCTCCGTCAACAACGGGGGAGCAGTCAAGCCTCCAACTATAATAAACGAGCAGACTGGCGAACACGTCGTGATCAGGCTCAACGAACTCGAGTGGGCTCGCTGCCGCGATGCCCTACAGGGTAACCCTCTACCCTTTGGCTCCCCACAAGAGTTGCTAATGGGCTACCATTGGCTCCTGAAGGAGGAATTCAAGCGTGAAGTGCAAACAATCGCGCAACTCGAGGCGCGCAAAAAGGCTGCGGATGAGTCGAGTCTTCGACGTGTTGGGCTCTCCTCCCACGGAGGATACTCCTCCAGGTGCAACGAGTACATCGCCCACAAGAGACGATCTCGACTCGCCCACCTCACTGAACAAGAACGTGTGGAAGCCACTAAAGTCCTCGACTTCGGCTCCATGACGGTGGATACGCGTGGCAACGTGCTTCCGAAAACGCCACAAGCCGCGGTAACAGCGGCCACCATGTACCTCCTCAACAACCAGCCACCAGCTGGAGACCCTCGAGCTGCCATGCACCGGTCTATGATCGCAGGCTTGGGGTTAATCGAGGCCGCCCTCGACAAAGAGCCAGTGTCAGAACCAAAGAAAGGCAAGGCTCTGACAAAACGCTATTCCTCGCCCTCATCTAGCGACGATTGTCACGATCTGTCTCAATGTTGCCGTTCACGGTGACACGACCACGACTATGATGCACACGATGACCTCACGCGGCGCAAGATTGACAAATCAAGGGCGCGACGTGCTCGGTCGACTGACTTAGAAGACGAAGATGTGGAGCTCTGTGGCGCTAGATGCTTCAGCAGGGCCATCAGGCAAAAGCGAATGACCAAGGGGTTTGAGCTCCCCTCGGAGAACCCGAAGTTTGACGGCCTGCAGGACCAGAAAATTTTGTTGGAGGACCACATCTCCTCCGTCAGGCTCCATGGCGGGAGCCGAAGCACGACCATGCAATGCCTGCAGCTACAGCTGCAGGGTGCCGCCCTAGCATGGCTCAACAACCTCCCACGCGGATCCATTCGCAGTTGGAAGAGCTGGTTTACAGCTTCGTGTGCAACTTCAAAGGCACATACAAACGACCCGCATCAATCGAAGAGCTGAGATGCTGCTAGCAAAGGTCAAGCGAGTCGCTACGGTCTTACATCCAGAGGTGGTCCATCATCAAGAACTCCGCGGAGAACATCTCAGAGGATCACGCGTTTGACGCATTCAACGGCAGCGTATGTCGCATAGAGCTCAGGGAGGAGCTGGGCCGCTCCAAGCCCAAAACCATCGACCACCTGATGGAAATCGCGAATCGCTGGGCAGATGGAGAAGATTCGGTGAAAAATCGCATTCACTCTGACGACGAGGCAGAACTCGAGCGTAGACGCGGCCGCCAAAACAAACGGCACATGCGCATCTACGATGACGACGATGACGTCAACATGGTCGCAGCCGGCTACGCCGACAGACGCAACGACAATCACAATAGCGGCTACCGCAGCGATGGACACCACGCAAGTATGGCAGCGCCGCAATCGCGATGAAGCACCCGCAACATCCATCGAGGACAAGCTGTCCGGGCCATGCACCGTGCACTTCTACATCCACAAACACGACGAAAAAAAGAAGTCCAGCCACCTCCTCAAGGATTGCCGCGAGTTCCTCAAACTGCATGAGGGACTGGCTCGGATGAATCGCAACGCAGTCGAAAGGGGCTACGGAGCCGCCCCAGACGCCGTGGCACATGGAGCTCCGCCACCACCGCCTGGGCCACCCCCAAATGCAGCTGCGTCGGACCAGCACCACGTAGGCGAACCATACCCACGAGCTATGGGTACCATGATGATCCAAAAGGGACGCCCCTCGAATCGAGTGCAGAAGGCCATCACTCGCCAAGTCAACTTGGCCACAAACTCGCCACCATCTACCACTGAGTACCTCAGCGGAAGCGAGTCCTGCATCACCTTCGACAAGTGCGACCATCCGCCCCAAGTACCTCGTCCAGGCCATTGTCCCCTCGTACTCGAGGCGCAAAATGGAGGCTTCGACATGAGTCACGTCTTCATGGACGAGGGAAGCGGCATCAACCTTATATTCGCGAGTACCTTGCGAGCAATGAGGATCCCTCTGACTTGCTTAGAAGCCTCAAACACAATGTTCCACGACATCGTCCCAGGCACGGGCGTGTATCCCCTTGGCAAAATCAATCTCCACGTCATCTTCGGCACGCTGAAAAACTTTCGGCGGGAGTTGATGACCCACAAGTATAGGGGGTGTATCGCAGTATTTTCGATAAGTAAGTGTGTCGAACCCAACGAGGAGCAGAAGGTGCTGGCTAGTGGTATGGATCAGGAATTCTTTGCAAATACTTAGCAAACGGATTTTTAGGGGTTTTCGATAAAGCAAGTAAACAAAGTACGAGTAAATAAAAGACAGTAGGAATAAATGCAGCAAGTGGCCCAATCCTTTATGCAGCAAAGGACAAGTCGGTTGTATTACTTAAGATGACCAAACATTCTCGAGGACACATGGGAAGACTGTCAAGTGCTTTCGCTTCATATAGTTGATTAATCTTCTTTAGCTTGCTAAGTCTTTTCTGGGTGAACCTGTGCTAATGTACCGCCCCATCCAAGACTAATACATACTTGTGCTTATACCCCCTTGCAAACATCCGTAAGTACAAGAAAGTAATTAAGATAGAAACCTAACCACAACTTTAAACTCTAAGACCCTTACGTCCCTTGTGCAATGGTTTCCTAACGGGGGTTCAGGTTTCTGTCACTCCGGCAACCCCTACGATTAGTAGCCAAATACACAATGCATTCCCCTAGGCCCATATAGGTGAAGTTTCATGTAGTCGACGTTCACATGACAACACTAGAAGAAGTACACCACAACTTAAATAACAATCTATTGAATCTTTCTCAACGCAACTCCACTACTAACAACAAGACTTCTCCCATGTCCTCAAGAGCAATACGAACTACTCACAAGACATCATATGGATCATGATCAGAGATCGAATAATGATGTATAAGAATCTGAACATAGACAATAATTCAATGGTTCACTCAATAGCATCCACTACAAAGAGTAGTCAACACCGGGAAAGTTTCCCCTATGAACTATGCAAGATTCAACTCAATTGTTATAGCAGTATGGAGATGATGATGAGGGTGCTGATGGTGATGATGGTGGTGATGATGATGGTCCCGATGAAGTCTAGCTTGATGGTGGTGTTGATGGTGATGATCTCCCCTCCCCGGGAAGGAATTCCCCCAGCAAAAATCTGTCTGTCGGAGAGATCTTTCTCTCTCGGTGTTTTCCGCCCCGCAGAGGCGGCGGAATCTTTCTGTGGTCGCTCCCTGAGTCTTAGGGTTTCGGGAGGATGGTATACACCAGAGGGGAGAGGCTGGAGTGGGCCAGGGTGGCCACACCACCTCCAGGCGCTACCTAGGGCTGCCCGCGCCATGGGGTGGTGTGGGTCCCCTATGGCCCATCTCCACTCCATCTTCTGGCATCCTTAGTCTTCTGGAAAAATAGGATTTTCCGTATGTTTTCCCGGATTTTCTGATATTTGCGAATTTTGCCTCCAAATAGCACCTTTTCCATCAGAATCCTCACTGCAGCGGTCCATGCTCCAAAAGTCATCAACCATGCAAAAATAGATGAAATAACATAAGTATCACCTCTCAGTATGAAATATATCAATGAATAATAGTGAATTAAGACATAGAATAGTGATGCAAAATGGACGTATCAACTCCCCCCAAGCTTAGACTTCGCTTGTCCCCAAGCGAAGTTGAGCTCAATAAACATGGCCTCAGGTTTATGGAGTGAAGAGTCGATAAAAGAATACGGACAAGAAGCATCATATTCATCTAATACATAGATCATAATAGAAGACAACTCACTATTATATAACTCAACTTGCAATGAGTAAAGGAAACACAATAAAGATACATGAAGTGAATCATAATTGGTAATGGAAAACTTAGCTCTTGGTCGAAGAATAGTTGATAATTGGTAATGGCAAACTTAGCTCTTGAGTTCACAAATAGCTGGTTTTTCAAGATAGCTTTCAAAGTAGTAAACATCAAGATAAGAGCAATGTGCAAAGCAAGGAACATAAGAAACATGAATGAATGAATCATCATATGAATGAATGAAACACAACAACTCAAAATACTTGCTGAGATGGAAGGGAGTAGGTTTACTGACTCAACTACAAAGTAAAAGAAAGGCCCTTCAAAGAGAGAAGCAGGGATTGCAAGTCACATAAAGAGCTCCCAAAAATTATGATACTTACTAGCTTTCAGCTCTCATTGCTCCTATCATAGGCATCTTTAGGTGATTAAGGTTAAAGTGACACAACTAAGAGGATATGCTTGACAAGTTATTAGTTGAAATCTCATGCCCCTTACTTATGAGTACCGATCCTCATGCTACTCAACTTCAGTCACGAGCAAGCTCATGTCATTGTGAATACATGTGTATCATTGAGAACCGCCAACGGGGTACCCCTTGCACATGACACAGGAGCTATCCCATAATCAAAATGACAAGGCAAGCAGATAGTGAGCATCTCAGCGATCTTTTTATTTGCTATTTGCATAGGTTTTTATTGAGGATGCTTCATAGAATGCTCACTATAGTTATGCTGCAAGTTTCCACCAAGCTTAGGCATGGCTTAGGCTAGCGGCCCAGGCGTTTCTATAACACACATATAAACTCCATGATCTTACAAGTTCCACTTTTATTTCACACCGCCGGGATCCATAAGCAAAAGAACATGATATCAACTAGGTACAAGTACCAATGAAGTGTTGAAAGTGGTCCCCATGATACCTGGTTCTGCTAACTTCAACTCATAAAGCGCAAGCATATACGCAACAAAGAAGGATCCAATGGTTCAAGTTTATTAAATGCAAGAAAGTAAAGTGTGCCATCAAGTTCGTGAGAGCTTTAATCACTAATTTTCACATAACAAGATTAATTTGGGAGGTAGATAAAACAAGAATTTACTTGGAATAGCAATAATGCTACTAGGTAGGTATGGTGGACACAAATGGCAAAGGTTTTGGTTTAAAGGAGGTGGATGGACGAGAAGAATACCCTCCCAGTACAGGTTTTTGGCTAGCAAGGCTGGGTAGCAAGTATAAGAGTTGAAGGAAACAAACAAACACACAAGTGATAAAGACAATCTTCCTTGGAAGCACAAAAGATCTTAACTAGAGAATACTAGACTTATGAGCAAATCAAGAAAGAAAGATGATGAAATTATTTTTCTTTAGAGTACTTCTATCTTTTTCTTTCAACTCTCAAAAAGGTGTTGCTACTGACCGAGCCAGGTTTGCCAAAACCAAATAAATTAACTCAATGATCCCAAAGTGATACCAATACTAACAACAAGATCAATCATATAACCACGAATTGAAAACTAATATAAGCTATGCAAAAGAGTAAATGATAGAACTTCTCATTAATATTCCATAACGGAAACTCACACCAAGGGATACATATCTAACGAGAGAGGGGACACTTCCATAATGCAAACCATACTACAAAATAACTCCTCTATTCATGATATGACTCTACTAGTAAGGTAAAAAGATAGAAGATAGTGATATGATACCGCGGCACTCCCCCAAGCTTGGAACAAACCAAGGGGATGCCAAACCTAATGACGAATTACTCCTTAGGTGGTGGTGGTATCCTCTCGATGAGCTCTCTGATCAGTTTCCCCAAGTCCTCAATCTCGAAAGTGAGAGTACGAATCAACTCCGAGTTGTGCTCAATATGGATCATGATCATGTCGTGGTGAGAATTCCAGCTCTTGCTATTCTTTCCCCACTCTTCCTCCTTGAAGTCTTCTTTTCCTACATGGCTAGAACGAGGAAAATCCCAATTGGAGGGTAATTTCCCTTTGGGCATATTCTAGTATTGATGCTCATGGATAAGGGTATGGAAAGGATTCTTGGTGCGTGGAGGACGTGACCAGGGATCTGAATGGTGATGAGGAGGCTTCCCTCCAATGGCTGGATTTGCCACCACTCCAATGCTTGCAATGGTAGTGCCGGTATGCGGATGTTGGCATTGCTCCTCTTCACCTTCACTCTTGATCTCCTTCTCCTTCCAGGGGTCTTGGAGGTCTTCCTCCATAGGCTCCTTCCCTTTATCCTTGGCGGACACCATTGTGCTTCTAAGCTTTCAAAGAGTATGTCCTGGCAGAAACAGATCGAAACAAAAACACGACAAAAACACGATATACGGACCTCGGGGGATCCGGGGGGGTTATATATTACGAAGTTTCATATCAAAAGGAAGGTACTGGGAGAAAACGAGTCGGAGGCAGAGTCTAGGGTGGCCTCACCACCTGGTGGCGCGGCCAGGGGTGGGCCCGCGCCACAGGGTGGTGTGAGCCACCCTGGCTCCGTTTCCGTTCCTTTTTCGCTTCGTAGCTTTCCTTATCGACTGAAAACTTCAAAAATATAGTTGGATTGTATTTTCGCGAAACTTTTCTTACCAGAACTGTTACCTATTTGAAAACAAACTCTGTAGGTCTCTGAATTTGGTATCTAGTAGATTCTTCCGGAGTCATCTCTTGAATATCATTGATATCTTCATCTCCATACACTTATTACTTGAGTCATAAAACCCTTCTCTTCCTTATTACACCATTATCTCCACTTCCTGGAAATTTCTTTCACACAAAACTTCACCCAGTTCTCATTAGCAACATTAGTATAAGTGAAGTGATAAAACCTTTTGAGTTCAACTTCAACCGAAAACCATCAAAACATAAGCTACTGTAGCAACTCCTTCCGAAAACCCAAAAAGAATTCAAAAAGAAAATTGAATAAAGAAGCAAATGCAAGATTGGCAAAATCTGTCAAAACAGACCAGTAGGTAAAGATCAATTGTTTCGAAAATCTTTTGTTGCTCAAATCAAAAAGTGCAAAACTAACGAAACTTAAATAACAATCTGGGGCAGAAGCACAAAAAATTACAGCTCAATCCGACATACAGAGATCTCTCACGAATTTTTACGGTGAAGCACAAAAATCTGTTTCGGGACAGCAACTTCCCCAAATCTTACTTCTCTCTCATTAGAGGTTGATCTTGACACAAAAACCAAACATAAGGAGTGGTTATTACCGAAGTAATAACTTCCAAGACTCAAATAAACAAAAACAAACTGAAAGCAAAAACAAATTGGGTTGTCTCCCATAAAGCTCTTTCTTTATAGCCATTAAGACGGGCATGATAATTTTGAAGAAGCTCTCATAGGGATATGAATTGAAGCGAAAGAGAGCATTAAGAGGCACATACACATTTAAGCCTAACCCACTTCCTATGCAAGGGAATTTTGTAAACAAACAAGTCATTGAAACTAGAGTCTTCTTGCATAAGAAGGCAAAACAAGTGCAACATAAAGACTTTCAACATAAAACGGCGAAACTTGATACTATTGAGATGCATAAGAACACTTTTCCCTCTCTCATAGTAGCTTTCAGTATCATGCATAAACTTAACAATATAGCTATCGCAAGGACCATCATAGCAATGATCTCTTATTCTAACAGAAAACACAGGAATACTAGCTCTCATAACACTACTTTGTGAAACAATATTAAAGGTATCCTTACAAAGGATAGGGTCTCCCTCTTTTTCATATTTAGTAACAATGTCTTTCACACTTGCTATTATAGGTTCATCAACCATTTATTTATCAGGTTCAACAACTTTATTTGTACTTTCATTAACCATACTAGCTATCATAGAATGTTCCTTTACCTTAACTGGGAAAGGCATTTTCTCAATGTAAGGTTTGGGTAAGACATGATTAGCAGTATAAACTTCAGTATTTCTTGTAGGAACACCCTTAGCAACATCTTTATAAGGTTCATGAGACTTATTCCACTTCTTTTTAGGCACTTCAATGTAGGAAGAAAAAGCCTTAAAATAAGAAGCAGTAGCTTGAGAGTCTAGACCATAAGCATTTTTAGTCATTAGTTCCCATAAAAGATTCAATGCATTCATAATCATAATTTATACCTGACTTTCTACCTTTGTCATTTTCCCAAGCTTCAGCATTGTCTTGAATACAATCTAGAAGGTTCCATTTAGCTTCTTCTTCCATACGAGTGAATGATCCAGCACAAGAAGCATCCAATAAATCCTTATCATGTAAAGGGAGCCTTGCATAAAAGTTGTTGATAATAATATTGTTGGGGAGCACATGAATGGGACATTTGAGCATTAGTAACTTCAACCTCCCCCAAGCTTGAGATGTACTCTCTCCATCAAGAGGCCAAAAGTTGTATATTTGATTCCGATCTTTATGAATCTCACTAGGAGGATAAAACTTTGAATAAAAGAGAGGTAGTATTTCCTCCCATTCTAGAGCTTGACCATTCTTCAGAAGCTTATACCAGTCCTCAGCTCTTCCTTTTAGCGATAATGAGAATAACTTCTTCTTAACTTGATCTATAGTAATACCTACACACTTGAACAACCCGCATAATTAGTGTATAAAGAGTAAATGATCATCGATATGGACAGTTCCATCCCCAACATAATAGTTATCCATAATATGATCAATAATTCTTGTAGGTATTTTGAAAACATCATTCTCAGCAGGTGGTGGCTTATCTACTACCTTAGCTGGTAGTAGCATTACCAAATATGAAACTCAGCGAATTATCCATAACGAAAATAAAGCAACTAACAGAAGTAAACAATACTCACAGTAGAAGTTTCATTTACCAGTTCCACTCTCCAATAGCGGTTCACTCTGCGGCAATGACGCCAGAAAATAGTCTTGATGACCCACAAGTATAGGGGGTGTATCGCAGTATTTTGATAAGTAAGAGTGTCGAACCCAACGAATAGCAGAAGGTGCTGGCTAGTGGTATGGATCAGGAATTCTCTGCAAATACTTAGCAAACGGAGTTTTAGGGGTTTTCGATAAAGCAAGTAAACAAAGTACGAGTAAATAAAAGACAGTAGGAATAAATGCAGCAAGTGGCCCAATCCTTTATACAGCGAAGGACAAGCCGGTTGTATTAATTAAGATGACCAAACGTTCTCGAGGACACATGGGAAGACTGCCAAGTGCTTTCGCTTCATATAGTTGATTAATCTTCTTTATCTTGCTAAGTGTTGTGTGGGTGAACCTGTGCTAATGTACCGCCCCATCCAAGAATAATACATACTTGTGATTATACCCCTTGCAAACATCCGTAAGTACAAGAAAGTAATTAAGGTAGAAACCTAACCATAGCTTTAAATTCTAAGACCCTTACATCCTTGTGCAATGGTTTCCTAACGGGGGTTCAGGTTTCTGTCACTCCGGCAACCCCTACGATTAGTAGCCAAATACACAATGCATTCCCCTAGGCCCATATAGGTGAAGTTTCATGTAGTCGACGTTCACATGACAACACTAGAAGAAGTACACCACAATTTAAATAACAATCTATTGAATCTTTCTCAACGCAACTCCACTACTAACAACAAGACGTCTCCCATGTCCTCAAGAGCAAAACGAACTACTCACAAGACATCATATGGATCATGATCAGAGATCGAATAATGATGTATAAGAATCTGAACATAGACAATAATTCAATGGTTCACTCAATAGCATCCACTACAAAGAGTAGTCAACACCGGGAAAGTTTCCCCTATGAACTATGCAAGATTCAACTCAATTGTTATAGCAGTATGGAGATGTTGATGAGGGTGCTGATGGTGATGATGGTGGTGATGATGATGATGGTCCCGATGAAGTCTAGCTTGATGGTGGTGTTGATGGCGATGATCTCCCCTCCCCGGGAAGGAATTCCCCCAGCAAAAATCTGTCTGTCGGAGAGATCTTTATCTCTCGGTGTTTTCCGCCCCGCAGAGGCGGCGGAATATTTCTGTGGTCGCTCCCTGAGTCTTAGGGTTTCGGGAGGATGGTATACGCCAGAGGGGAGAGGCTGGAGTGGGCCAGGGTGGCCACACCACCTCCAGGCGCGGCCTAGGGCTGCCCGCGCCATGGGGTGGTGTGGGCCCCCTGTGTCCCATCTCCACTCCATCTTCTGGCATCCTTAGTCTTCTAGAAAAATAGGATTTTCCATATATTTTCCCGGATTTTCTGATCTTCGCGAATTTTGCCTCCAAATAGCACCTTTTCCATCAGAATCCTGACTGCAGCGGTCCATGCTCCAAAAGTCATCAACCATGCAAAAACAGATGAGATAACATAAGTATCACCTCTCAATATGAAATATATCAATGAATAATAGTGAATTAAGACATAGAATAGTGATGCAAAATGGACGTATCAGCAGTGCATCGACTTCGAGGTCGTCGACTGGCCCTCGAAGTATCACTGCATCCTCGGACATGTCGCGTTCGCTAGATTCATGGCAGTGCCACACTACGCCTATCTGCAGATGAAGATGCCAGGCCCTAATGGTGCCATCACAGTCAATGGGAGCTTCGAGAGGTCCGACAGTTGCGACAGGGAATTCAACAGAATCTCCTAGTCCTTCAGCATGCAGGAAGAACTCGCGAGACTAAAGGAGTCGACAGACAATAGTCTGCCTCCCCTGAGCCGGCCAAGTCCACCCGACCTATCTTTCGACTCGTCGGTGCACACAAAGAAAGTTCAGGTCCACCCATCGGATCCCGTCAAGACGGCCCTCATCGCTAATAACTGGAGTCCCGCATAGGAACTCGCGCTCGTCGAATTCCTCCGTGAGCACTGGGAAATCTTCGCCTGGTGTCCAGCGTACATGCCAGGAGGTCCCAGGGAATTCGCCGAGCACGCACTCAATGTCAACCCAGTCGCAAGGCCAGTCAAACAAACAATTCGGCCATTGTCTGAACCAAGGGCAAAGGAAGTTCGAATGGAGATCCACAGACTCCTCGACGCCAAATTCATACGCGAGATCGAGGAAAGCACTTGGCTTGCCAACACGGTGCTAGTACCAAACAAGGACACAGATATCATGTGGATGTGCATGGACTTCACCTCTTTGAATAAGGACTGTCCAAAGGACCACTTCCCGCTACTACGAATCGACCAGATCATCGACTCCACCGTGGGATGCGAGCGCCTCTGCTTCCTTGACGCCTACTCAGGTTATAACCAGATTGGAATGAAGGAGGAAGATCAAGAACAAACAGCGTTCACAACGCCCTTTGGTTTGTTATGCTACAACACAATGCCCTTCGGGCTAAAGAATGTAGGAGCCACCTACAAGTGGTGCATGCAGGCTTGCCTCAAGAACCAACTTGGTCGCAACATTCAAGTCTATGTCGACGACATAATAATTAAGACCCAAGAGGAAGCCTCACTAATCGACTATTTGCGCAAAACCTTCGCCAACCTCGACCGCTATTGGATCAAGCTCAATCCAGACAAATGCGCCTTCGTCATACCATATGGGCAACTACTCGGGTATCTTATCTCCGCGAGGGGGATCGAGGCGAACCCGAAGAAAATAAAAGCCATACTGGCCATGGAAAAGCCGAAGAACATAAGAGGCATCCAACAGCTGGCCGGACGAACCTCGGCGCTCAGTCGATTCATTAGCCGAATGGGCGAAAAGGCACTACCCTTCTACCAACTCCTTCGCAAAGCTGACAAGTTTGAGTGGACCAGTGAGGCGTAGGAAGCATTCGAAGACCTCAAGCGCCTGCTATCCACCTCGCCAGTACTGGTGACCCCACATGAAAGGGAACCATTGTTGCTGTACATCTCCTCCACCAACCAGGTGGTCAGCACAGTGCTCGTAGTCGAACGAGCCGAGGAAAACAATGTCCACGGAGTACAGCGCCCAGTCTACTACCTCAGCGAGGTACTTACGCCAACAAAACAGCGGTACCCGCACTACCAGAAACTGGCATACGGCGTCTTAATGATGGCCCGGCGACTGTGCCACTACTTCTAGTAGCATCCAATCGTGGTAGTCAACGAGGCCCCGCTTGGGCACATCCTCAACAATCCCGACGCCACCGGATGAGTCGTGCTTTGGGGAATCGAACTATCACCATGAGACATTAAATATGAAAAATGCGACGCAATCAAGTCGCAAGTTCTCCCTGACTTCCTCGTGCACTGGATGGAGAACCAGCTCCCTGAAAAACCAGACATGTCCTACCTCTATACAATGCACTTCGATGGTTCCAAGCGAAAGGACGGGGCCGGCGCAGGTGTCATACTAACATCGCCCCAGGGAGACAAGCTGAAATATATCCTAAGAATGCAGTTCATCGCCTCCAACAACGAAGCGAATACAAGGCCCTACTTCACGGGATGAGGATGGCAAAAGCCTGCGGCGCCAAGAGACTCATAATATATGGAGACTCCAAGTTGGTCGTCAACCAGACAATGCACGAATGCGATGCACTGAACGACAACATGATTGCCTACCGTGACCTCTACGACACACTCGAAGGGGACTTCGATGGTTGCGAGCTGCGACACATAGGCCGAGAAAGCAATGAAGAGGCGGACACACTCGCCAACATAGGCTCTACCTGCGCCCACATACCACCTGGGGTATTTCTCGAGTGCATCTGCGAACGCTCCATCAAGCCAAAGGATGTAGAGAAGAAAACAAGCGCAACAACGGACTCGGGCGCTGCGCCGCCCAATGAGCCAATGGCACTCGACGACCTGGAGCTAGACACAGGACTCGAGGGACCAATGAGCGTCATGATGATCGAGACATCTTGGACCCAACCATATATTACGTACCTCCTCGACAAGAGGTTATCGGACGATCCGACTGACGCCCGACACATCGCATGGTGCTCAAAGGCATTCGCTGTTATCAACGGCGAACTATACAAGCGCAGCATCACATGAGTACTCCAATGATGCGTCTCCATGGACGATGGAAGAGCTGTTCTCCTCGACATCCATGAAGGGACCTGCGGTACCACGCTGCCAGTCGCGCCCTCATCGCCAAAGCTCTACGAGCTGGATTCTACTGGCCTATGTCCATGCGTGACGCCAAGGACATCGTCCAAAAATGCAACTCTTGCCAGCGATTCGCAGACAAGCCGCACGCACCCGGCGCAGAGCTCTGACCAATTCCATTGGCCTGGCCCTTCGCACAATGGGTGCTCGACATGGTCAGCAAACTCCCAAGGTCCTCACGCGGAGGCTACGTCTACCTCTTGGTCACAGTCGACAAATTCACCAAGTGGATAGAGGCCATTCCAGTGACTAATCAGTCAGGCTACAACATAGTCAAGTTCTTCGAGTCCATCGTTTACCGCTTCGGAGTGCCACACAGCATCATCTCAGACAACAGGACAAACTTCACATCCAAGGAGTTCCATGAATTCTGCGAGAATCTGGGGATCAACGTCAGCTATGCCTTCGTAGCACATCCACAGACCAACGGCCAGGTCGAAAAAGCTAACGGGCTTGTCTGTGGTGGCATCAAGAAGCGACTCCGCAAACCACTCAAACAGGCCGCAGGCTGCTGGCCAGACGAGCTGAATCAGTATTCTAGAGCCTGCGCACAACTCCAAACAGCGCCACAGGGTACACCCCGTTCTTCATGGTGCACGGGGCTGAAGCAGTGCTACGCACCGAAGTACGATACAAAGCACCGCGTGTGGTTGCTTACAGCGAGCAGGAGTCAACTCTTGCACTCGAAGACTCCGTCGACCTCCTTGACGAGGCAAGGGAAATCGCCGCGGAAAGATCAACGATCTACCAACAGAACCTGCGCAACTACCACAGCAGGAGGCTATGCCCCAGGTCCTTCGTCGAAGGCGACCTCGTCCTACGACTGAAGAAGCAAGGGCATCTCAAGCTCGAGTCCCCCTGGGAGGTAGCATACATGATTACAGAAGTAATCCCAGGTGGCGCCTATCGCCTTAAAGATTTCGAGACAGGAGTCGCATACTCCAACCCCTGGAACGTCGCGCAGCTGCGGCGCTTCTACCCTTAGTCGCCTTTACTTTTCATTGCAAATAAGGATACTCAGCCACACATTGTACCTCGTACTGATGTGTGAATAAATAAAGCTAAGTGCCCCAAAAATTATGTGTTCCTTTTTATTTTTGCAATTAATCCACTCGGGGGCTGCGCCACCCTGTACACATCTATTCTACGAACTAACG
Organism: Avena eriantha; assembly: GCA_910589775.1. Lineage (NCBI taxonomy): Eukaryota > Viridiplantae > Streptophyta > Magnoliopsida > Poales > Poaceae > Avena > Avena eriantha. The sequence goes on along the minus strand of OU342743.1, from coordinate 98,458,585 downwards.
CGATATCCTGAGTAGCTGACGCATCAATCGAAGCCCTTGATAAACATCAACCCAGCTGCCACGCACCTGCAGGTTGGCAAGGGACTGAGATAAACACAAGTCAGGCTAATGAAAAGGAATCGCATAGTGCAACGCATTCACAAAACATACATGATAACAAGCTCTTTTCTACATCAATATTACTCAATTATACACAGTATGTTTATGAACTTTACAACACTAGTGCAACTATGTGCATGATACAAACTAAACTACTGTTGCAGCAAAGGAACATTGGTCTGCTCCTCAAAGAAGTCGACGATCTCCTCCGCTGGGCGATCCACCGCCTGGTAGTGAGGAACCATGTTCCAAATCGAACCAGCTAGCGGAGCTGGGGGTCTGGTGGAAATTGCGGCAACGTCCACATCAGGCTGGTGTAATCGCACCACCTACAGAGCGGCCTTGACACCAGCCACTAACTATTGTCGTACACACTCGCGGACCACAGTCAAGTCTTGGAATTTGGCAAGGAGGGCCAGCAGGCTCGATGGAGTGACGTCTAGCGGAAACATCGTCCGATAAATATTCTTAAAGCATGATTGCGACTTCTTCAGAAAGTGAAGCACTCGCGACGCACGATCCTGCAGGGTCGCCAGTGCGATTGCGCAATCATGATCTACCTAGAAGTACCCACTCGCCTGAAGCTGCTCTTGGGTCAGGTCATTCATGCGAATGGCAATCTGATCCTTCTCATCCTGCGGATTGCGCGCGCTAACAACTATACCAAGCAAAAACAAAATATGAGGACAACGAACTACTGAGAGTGACTACAAAGAAACAATAGGAAGAAAGAAGACTAACATTTGAATTGGTCACCCAACTGCGTAACCTCCCCTAGCAGATATTGTTCTGAGGCGGCGGTTTTCTCCGTCTTCAACTTCCATACGTCCGCATTTCCACGGAGTATGGGCAATTCATGCTCCAACTGCTTCACGCGGTCACGGAGTTGCGAGAGCAGAGAAATCTTATCGACCCTTGAGCGCGGCGGTGCCAACGTGTCATCAAGGGGCGGTGAATCCTGAGGCTCCCTCAAAGGATCACTCGATGTACCCTATCACAAGTCAAGCAAGAGACAATAAGAGGACTAAGGCGAAGCATAGACAAAAGATTCGAGTACATTCAAGATTAACAAAAGTATCAGCAGATACACTCGCCAAAAGGCATGTTCTTGACAAAAGACATAAGCTATTTAATTATTACAGGATGCGACTACTGAGGAGCGATTGGCTTCTTCGACTTCGGCTTTGGGGGCCTCATCGAGTCTGTGGCAGTATCAAATGCCACAGACTTCCTGCCGGCCCCTGACGTCGCAGCCTTCGAAGCTTTCTTGGCTCGCTGAAGCTCCTCAGAGTACTTCGCAACTGTATGATCAGCTGCGGGTCGTACTTGCCACAAGTAGTCGCGAAGGGAGCAAAGACTACCTGCTGGCCATCAGCGTTGACACGCATCACCTTGGAAACCGCCGCAAGATCAACTTCGACTCCATGGGCTTGAACCATTGCGAGTGACATCGAAGCACCAGCCGCACGGAGCGAGTTCTTGAAGCTTGCAGGGACGCGTCCTGCAAGGGACTCCACCAACTCGTCCATATTCTCGATCAGCTCAGCCTTGGGCGCCAGTTCTTCCCGGAGGCGACTGAGCACGCCCTTGGCCTTGGAGAGCGTCCCTTGAATGGTAGTGCTACGATCCTCGACTGCTGAAATGGCACCCGCCAAGGCATCGTCATGGCAGAGTGCCTAAGGGTCGAAGCTCAAACCGCTAGCATCTACAACCAAGCATAGGCACAAGAGTCAACACCAACAACAAATTCGAAAGAAGAAGAAAGCACCAAAAATTCACACAAGGGAATACCTGAGAGAGCCTTGGCAATTGAAAAAAGTTGTTCCTCAAACAACTTCTCCCTAGCCACGATAGAGGCGCGCAGATCCTCCTCGCGCTTCCGCGACTCGGCACATGTTGTGACTGGCTCATCGAGGCTCTTTACCGCCGCAGCGAGCGTCTTTTCAAGGGAAGCGGCGTCGCGGAGGAGTGCATTATGCTCAGCTACGAAACCAACAAGGACAGGCTATCAGCCGGATATATCACAGAGAGGATGAAGAAGAAAGACACTTACGTTTAACTACGTGGTGGCGACTATCCAGCAAGAACTTGCTCCGCTAAGCGAGCGGCTTCCTTCACAATAAGCTGCGACAGGAGAAAACAAGGATAAGCAGATGATAGAAGATGATACATTCGACTGCAAAAATAGAGGAAACAAATACTACACTTACATGATCCTCCAAAGACTCCGAAGTCGATAGATTTGCAGTCGTCTGGATAACCATCTGGTTCTCCACATCGTGCGGAGAACTCGATGAATTATGGCTGGAGTGGGCTGCGAATGGAGGAGAAGGAGTGCACTCAGCCACTTTCTTGGACTTGGAGGTCGCGACTCCAGGCTCTTTTAAAAATTGGACGTCGCCAGAAGATGACGACGCCTGCTGACTGTAGAACCAAACCAACATCAAGAAAAGGCGACCCCAAAGAATAACCAAAAGGAAGACCCGTATACTTACCAATCAAACTTATCAAAATCGAAGGTTTGATCCCTCGACTCTGACGACGACTCCTTCAGCAGCCGCATCTTCTTGCGAGAGGATGGCACCATGGCACTCACGGGAACGGCAGGTATTGGCGACTTTGCACCAACACCTGCACGTTTCGGAGTCGAAGGGGACGACGCATCCGAATCCTTGTTGCGCGAACGCTTGCGAGTGTCCAGACCACTCGACTCAGGGGCTTCCTCCTCCACATCAGATGGGACGGTCGACTCCGACTCGTCCTCTTCCAAGGCTTCATGAGGGATAACCCCCTCAAGAAGAGGGGGCATACCGGGTGACACCACCCAATCCTGCATACAGAAAACAACTTAGCAAAAAATGATGCAATAGCAACAGTCGACAAAGCAAAGCTTCTACGTAGCACAATTGTACCTCAGGAGGAGGGTTAGCAGCATCAAACGGAGGAACGTCTGCTTCACCGAGGAGCACATCCTTGACAGTGTACTTGGTGACCAGTCGCACCCTCTTATCTACCTCACTCGCGGAAATGCCATCGGTAGATACGCGAGTGACATCGTCTGCGCCAGCCCACTGGAACATAGGGTGGACTCAGGCCTACAAAGGCTGGACGCAATAGCGTAGCCACGTGCGAATGAGGGTGCAGCCTCCCTCTTCCTTACCCATGCGACTCTCAAGGTCGCAAACATGCTCGTACAGCACATCTGTCTCCATGGACTCCTCGGGCATCACTATGTTCTTCCAGGAGCGCATCCTCTTGCACGGCATCGCGGGGTCGAAGGGCGCGAGTCCGTAGTGGTCTCCGTCGGCCTTCTGGTCACGGATGTAGAACCACTTGTCCCTCCACCCTTGGACGGACATCATCAGCTTGATGTCAAAGTACGTGACGGAGGGGTCGATGTGGATACCGCATCCTCCTACATTGTAGACTACGAAGCCAGACGCCGATTGGCGCTTCAACTTAAAGTGGCGCTTGAAGAGACCGAAGTGCAGCTCGATTCCGAGCAAGCACTCGTAGAGAGTAATGTAGCAAGCTACATGGAGGATGGAGTTTGGGGACAGTTGATGGAGCTGGAGCCCGTAAAAACAGAGGAGGCCCCTGAAGAAAGGTTGTAGGGGCAACGAGAGACCGCGGATGATGAACGCTAGGAACATCACCTGAAAGCCAGAAGGAGGAGAGGGGATTACCTCGCTTCCAGGGACACGCGCGTCCGCGACTATGGAAGACAAAACTCCGTCCTAGCGAAGAATACGAAGCTCTGAAGACTTTATCACGGATGCGCGCCACGCACCATTGGTGATGCGAGTGCCCGTGCCTTTCTTTTTCCCGGCGGCGGCGGTGCTGGTGCCTGCAGCGGTGGAGCCACCCTTCTTCTTTGTAACAACCGCGGCAGCGGCGGAATCGGCCACGACACCTCCCTTTTCTTCCCCATTCCGCGGCGGCGGTGTGACCGGAGGAAGTAGCTGGGAAATACACGGAGTTGGTGCAGCGCCGCGAAAGAGAGGAGCGCAAAGAAGCAGAGGAGCAGCGGCAATGGCGACGGAGGCAAAGGCATAAAAGAAGCAGATGTGAAAATTACCACCGCCACATCGCTACTTAACCCCCTAGAAGATGCAATCCAACGGCTAATAAAAACCCTATCAAACGCGTGGCGTTCATCGTGCTCGACACGTGGAGGACCTAAAGTGCGAACCGTCCCCCACTACCCCCATTGCGCGCGGAAATCAAGGAGGCGCAGTTACAACAAAGATTACACATGCCCAGTCAAACCAGAGTCAGGAAATGGGACCCACCGCTCGTCACGTCCCATCAAACTCGCTCACGCGGGTAACGGAGGTCATCGCGTCATCAGCACTAACGTCATCAAACATTATGCAGCAGAAAACTTCGATTACTTTAGTCCTTGCTCGAGTCTTCGACTCCACCAAGCACTCGGGGGCTACTCCCATAGGGAGCGCTGGTCGCGCACCCTACCATTTTTCTTTTTCTCTTCTGTAGGAATATAGACATTCAAAGCATACCCAACCACTCGAACCCGCGATTCGACTATGGACATGGGTTACTCCCATAGGGAGCGCCGGAAATAAATTCGACTGAAACAAGCAAACAAAAGACGACAGCAGTCGCAAAATTTCTTTAGTCCCTGCCTGAGTCTTCGACTCAACCAGACAGTCGGGGGCACCCTATGATTATTTGTACATCATACTATGTGTCGATAACATCCACACTCAAAGCTTATGGCGACACCGCCCCATAATTCTTCCCTACAAAGAGATTGCGTCTCCTGGGTCACCAGAATCATCTCTGCGATGATAAAATTCGGATGCCGCGCTTGTAGCGTGAAGATAAGACCTGAATAAGGCCTGGTAACGCATTCGCTGTGCACTACCAGGAATATATCCGTGCCTACAGGCACGATGAACACGCTTTGATGGACGCTTCGAGTGCTCACACCCATATACTGGAATTCGTCTCCTGTAAGACCTCCGCGGCTTGAGTCGAATTACACCAACACTTTTCCGAATTCGAGTCCGGGGACTCGAGTTCGAGTAGATTGCGTTGTTTTACGCTAAGGTAGTTAACTGATACCAATACATCGGTTAAATCAGGCACGCACATCAACAATCCCTATGACACAAACAGAGCAGTCGAAAATATACTCATTCATGCACTCGAAAGGCTTCATAAAGTCCTAGTCGAATCTGCGATTCCATTGGACACTCGGGGGCTACTGACATGGGTATATCCTACAGGTACTCGAGCTTGGTATATACGGCATGAATACAGCGGAAGCCCACGGTGTCGCCAAGGCCCAAATAGAGAACTCGAGTAACCTACGGACTCTCGATTGCTTGAGGAACAAGAAGAAGCTAAAGATAGAAAGTTCAAATGGGAAAACCCTAACCTATAACCGACTCGACCTGCTACCCAAGACCTAGCCTATCTATATAAAGTCTAGGAGGGGCGGCGAGGAGGACACACGCAACCCTAGTTTCCACAACTCTCGCCAGATTGCATCTGCGCACCATTGTAATCTTCGATTCCCTCAATAATTCCACGAGTAGACAAGCAGGAGTAGGGACCTCTGCGAGGCCTGAACCTGGGTAAATCTTTGAGTCCCCTGTGTGCTTGTTTGCTAGCCGATAGATGTCTCCAGCCCTCGCTTCTTCTCCAAAACCCATGTCCATAACAATGGGCATTGATGAGTTAAACCCTCGTCAAGCATACTCCCTTAATCTCTTTTGAGCCATGGATCTTATCTTTTTGGTAATTTTTAAGTAATAAAAACAAATAACAAATAACTATTTTTTGGGTTTTCAAATAGATAACAAGAAAGTAAACTAATAACAAGAATTAAACTACAACTAATATTAAAACTAAAAACAAGGTCTCTAATGACCTAACTAGGATAGCGAAATTGCTTCCCGGCAACGGCGCTAGAAAAAGGGTTGATACCTTCGATCCGAATTCACATATGTAGTATAATAGCTTTTTCCCTAGAATACCTAGGTTTAATTGAACCTTGGAAAGCACTGCTAAAAGGTAATAAGAAAGGACATGTCTACAAGACTTTGTTTGTTTGTTTTACCTTAGTTGACCGGACCAATCTAATTTACTTTATAATGGGTTTGAATTAATGGATGGAGATAGGTCAGGGTTGAAGATCCACCTGCAGCTGCACATCAACTGGGATGAAAGATAATAACAAGCACAGTCATGTATAGTGTTTGTATTGAGATAATCTTTTGTGGGCAACACATTCTAATATTCTAGAGCCCCCGTGATGCAGCGCGCATACAATAGAATTTTAATCCAACTGAGAACACACCGAAGCCACGGGTTGGAAACGATTATTAAGTGTACACACATTAAAGCTTTAAGTGGTGATGTTGTTGATGATCCCAAATGGGGCACTAAGCGAAGATCGTACTTCCCTTTCTGTCACTAAGTTTCCTATGAGATCACCGCTAGCCAAGTATCTCACCTCAAGCCTTTATCAATCTATGGGATCTGGGGAACCTACAAGTCCACAGGTCGAGGCGAGAGACGAAGAAATTGTCGTGGTGGTGTCACAGCAGATGCGATGGATAAGCTAAAGGTGGGGACAAGATGCACTAGAGGAATCCAGGGAGGGATAGTGTGGTGATTCCACACATAGATGCTTTGTATTCAATAGGTTACCAAGAATAACAAGTGCTCCTTGAGATGTATTGGGGAGAGGAGGAAGAAGGAACTCTCTTACTCACACACTAGCTTGCTCCTAGGAACCTACTCAGTAAATACTCAACCCACTAGAGATCAACCTCTTCTACAGAGGCCCTAGACCTCCTTATATAGGGGTGGCTAGGTCTCCAATTAGGGCATATGTGGAGGCATATTCCAAGGAATATGCCTCTTCCAAAAATAGTAAACTGACCGGGTCACTTTTCCCCGTCATAAGCCATGCAGAGGCTACGTGAGCCTCTCCGGCGCCAGCGTCATCCGACACAGGAAGCGTCACCCTTGTCGGCCACACCTCGGTGGTCCTTCCCTCTGTCCGCTTCGGTCTTGCTCCAGCGTACAGTGGCCACCTTTTGACCAACGAGATACCTTCCTTCTCGTGCAAGCCTGATATAACCCGGATCATGCCTAGTTAATCCGGCCAGGCGGGTACCTGCATACACGTTACATAAACCCTGCCGGCATACTACATATGTCGGCTGGGACTCAGTTAGGCGGACTTCCTCCGGCCTTGAGGTGCCTCGGCCAGCACTTGCTTTCACCTTGCCGTACCTCGGCTAACTCGGCCTTTATACCCTAGCGTGACCCTACCCGGGGGTATCCCCCCAACATTAGTCCCCGAAGATGGTGTGGTCTTAGCAGCTCCTGCTACTAAGGCCACAACAGGTTCAATTTTATCGAGCCTCTTGCTCCCTTTTCCGAGTTACCTCATACCTCGGATTTCATTGGCTAGCTTTTCCCTTGGCACATTCTGAGTTTTCTCTCGCTGGCCGGGTTACCCTTTATTTATTCCGGGTTATGCTTCCTTCCCTCGTACGCTATCCCACATGGAGGGTAATCATTATCTTGCCTCATTTTAAGGGCCTGCGCTAGTTACTGTAGCAGTTAATGTTAGGTGTTACTGTTGCACACGTCACATCGCGTCTGTCTCCTCGTTAACCGTATCACCACGTCACGTCGTGGGATCTGCCACGCCATGTGGCCCTTCCTATGGCTCGCCTCTGATTGGTTGACCCGGATAATACATGGCCACACCGTGTGGCCCTGGCGCACCGCGCGATCCCACTACCCTCGCTAGGGCGTGGTTAAATAGGGGACGGGTGCGCCCCTTAGTCTTTTTCCCCATTCTCTCGCCCCTCTGCCTCTTCTTATTCTTCCTCTTCCCAGCCACAGCGCCGCCGCCGCCCCGTGCCTTTCTGCACCAGCATCGCCGCCACTCCCGTGCAGCTCCACCGCCATGGGTCCGCGCCAGTCCAAGGCACTGCCCCCCACCGCTGATAGGGCTAGTGAAGACAACGATTTGGACATGACCGAAGAGGACCTCACCGTCGCGGAGGCGGAGATGGAGGAGGGAGCGGAGAACACCGAACGCGGTGCTTGGGCTGGCTCCTGGGTGTGCCAGGACGACCTAGATTGGTTGTATCACACCCGGCGCATCCTTGAGGGCATGGTTGCCCGCCTCGCTGCCGAGCAGCTCGCACCCTCACCCAATCCCGGTGAGTTCGTGGTGTTCCTCTCCCACTTCCAGCGCGGGTTCGGCCTCCCCGTTAGTGATTTCTTCCATGATTTCCTTGATACCTTTGAGCTTCAACCGTACCACCTTCTGGCGAACACCATTACATCTCTTTCTTCCTTCGCCTCCACCATAGAGGGGTATGTCGGATTGTGGCCCACCAAAGAACTCTGGATCCGGTTTTTTGGTCTTCGCCGGAACGTGATTCCGAATAAGGAGCTGGACCCGGAGGACAAACATCTTACGCAGTTCGGCGCAGCTTCTAAGTGTCCCCAAAAACAGTTTGTCTTTCCCTGGGTCACGGGGCTTGATTCATGCAAGGGCTAGGCCCGAACCTTCTTCTATGTCAGAAATGGCACCAAAGAAGATCTGATCCGGCTGCGCCCCTACGCTCTGGGTCCTCCTAATCCGGATCTATGGGACCGGGTCTCCAAGAAACCCACTGTGCTAGCGAACCAAGTCCACAAGCGGTTCAAGGAGTTGAAGGATGCGGTCCTGCGCAACAAGGATGCCATGACCACCTTCATCCGTAGCCGAATCTCCCCCCTCCAGAAGCGCACACACAAGCTTTGCCACATGAGCTGGCGACTTGACCCCAACCGGACTTCCTCATTCGAACTGAGCAATACCGAGATATTCCGCCGGGTCAAGGCCCTTTTCACGACCGTCAAAGACTTATCCGCTCTTCTTAGTTGTAAGTGGGGGATAGAGCATTTCTGCCGAGACAAGCTTCCTCCTACGGTAAATCTCGCGATCCAATCTTTTTCCGAGTTACATCATATGTCAGAATTTGTTGTTTATTCCGTTTGCATTTTCTTCTTAGTTGTTTCTTCAGCAAACCCTCGAGGATGGCCTCGAGCCTTCTCTCAAATGGGCGAGGGATCGAGATGCCCCGGACGAGGAGGAGACGGATCAGGAAATGTTCCTGCCATTTGCTGATGCGACCAAGCGACCTACAGGTAAATTCTCTTCCTTAAGAGATTGGCCTGACGATGAAGATGATTCTGACGTTGAGGTGATGGAAGCATTTGAATTTGTCCCCCTTTCTTACGCCTTTCTAGCATCAGCTAACCTGGGTGGGCAGATCCACGAAGATCCTCCTCTTGCCACAGGCAAGCCTGTCCCGGTCGCGTCAAAGAAAAGGGCAGCTGCTTCTGCTTCTTCTTCGGTCCTTCTAAACCAACCAAGAGGTGAAAGAAGTCCACAGATAAATCTACCACCAAGCCAACGACTAAGGCCATATCTCGGAGGGCTCGGAAGCCCAAGGAGCCATTGACCTCGGATGAGTAAGTTACTTTTATTTTTGTCTAGTCCTTTGTTTCATGCTTTTCTTCTGTTGTATCTTATTATTCGTCATTTGATTCGGCAGGGCTGCATGGAGGTTCCTCAGAGCGGATCCAGCATCGCTTCGCCCCTCCGGCATAGCCCTTCTCCCCCTCGTGGCGATGATTCACGCCCGTTGAGCCCCATTCAGGAGGGTTCAGCGACTGCTCCGGGTTCTAGCCCACCTCGTCCAGAGGAAGGCAACCTTGGAGTAGGGGGGAGTGGTTCTGCCGAGGCAGCGGTTGCTCCCAGCTCCTCTTCGGTTCAGCCGCAACCAGCCACCACGAAGGTACCCACAACACCCCTGCCAAGACCAACACTAGCACCAGCATCGGCGCCAGCTCCAACAGTAGCAGCACAAGTATCAGCAGCAACACCAACTCCTTCCGCCTCGTCCGAGTCTTCCAAGACTCGGCGAGAAGACACAACTAGCACCAAGGCTAGCACCAAGGCTATGCCCAAGGGTAAATCAGTAGCCCAAACCTCAACTTCTCAGCAGCAGCCCAAGGGCAAGAAAACCTCGGATGCCGCCAGGGCAGCATCTATCGAGGCTGGACAACGTACACTTGCATCCATGCTCCCGAAGAAGACACCACCGAAGAAAGACACCTCTGCCGGGTCAGATGATGCGCAACTTGTTCTGCACACTAGCCCTGCCGCTGCACAAATTGAGAGGAGGGAGGCCCACACCAAGGGTTTGATCGTGCCCCACATGCTTAGCGGGGAGCGCTATCCTTCGGCCTGGATCGAGTTCGTCAACAACTAGAACAAGGCGGAGTTCGTCCATAACGACGATCTCCCGGAGAAATTTGGGCCTGCCGAGTTTGCCGCGCAGATGAACACAGCCACCAAAGCTATCAACCTTGCCGGCCGAATGATGGAGGTACGCTACCTTGTCCTTTCTTTAACCTGTACTAAACATTAGTGATATAACCATTAGTCCCCGAGCCTCGGGGGAGTAACTTGTTACTCGGCCGGATGCTCCTTATAGAACTAGCGTACCTCCTTAGTAACTTCGGATATGCACACACCTAGAGCCGGGTTAAGTTCCACTTGGCCCAGATTTTGTACACTTCGAATATGCACACACCTAGAGCCGGGTTAAGTTCCACTTGGCCCGGATTTTGTACACTTCGAATATGCACACACCTAGAGCCGGGTTAAGTTCCACTTGGCCCGGATTTTGTACACTTCGAATATGCACACACCTAGAGCCGGGTTAAGTTCCACTTGGCCCGGATTTTGTACACTTCGAATATGCACACACCTAGAGCCGAGTTAAGTTCCACTTGTCCTAGATTTTGTACACTTCGAATATGCACATGATCAAGTCAACTTTGCTTTTCTCAGGTTACCACCAATCGCCGGAGCATTGAGTTTCGATGCCTCTTGGACACACATAAGGCGCTGTGCTCGAAACATTCTACGCTTCTCGCTGAGTTTGAGAAACGGGGTAAGTTTTCTCCTTGGCTTTTTTCCCATCTTTTTCATTTTTTCCCGCCGAACTAATTTGTTATTCGGATTGTGCAGCTGAAGTTGAAGCTGAAAACACCATTATGCGGAAGAACTTGGATCAAATAAAAGGTAAGTCCGTTTTGCTTAATCTTCTTCTACGCCCTCTCTCCTTCTCTTCTTGGCTCGGCAGATATTCATACCTCGGCTTTGCCGGGTTAACAAACTGTTTCAGCATCTCTTGAAGATAGTGTGCCCGTGCCTAATGTGATGCTGCATTTTCTCGAACAAGCAGGGCAGCATTAAGCCGAACTCAAGAAGAAGGATGATGAGCTCGCCCTCCTCCGAACCAAGGATGATGAAATTGCCAAGCTCAAGGCAGACATGAAAAAGCTCAAGGCGCTCCACAAATCCGAGATGGATAAAGCTGGCCAAGATTATACTGAAGAGCGAGAATGTCTCAACCTCAAAATTGCCAAAGATCAAGAACTACTGAAGGAGGCAGACATTAAGCTTGAGTCGGCGAATGCTGAACTTGCGCAACTCCGGAAGAGGCGTGACAACTGCACCAAGGAGCTGACCCGGATCCACAACCATATTTCTCATAAGTTCTTTTTCTTCAGCCGGCATGAATCTCTCCGGGTCAACCTCCTTCATCTATTTCACTTGTCTTGTTTTCAGACAAATTTCCAGAGGGTGATGCCATTGCAACTACTGTTGTTGCCAAATTCTGCCAGAAGAGGGGTACCCCAACTGGTCATGGCTCTGAAAATATTCTCTATGACATGGAGGACCCGTTGGTCAGCTTATCTTCTCGCATCGAGATTGTGAAGAACTATGGTAAGGATATCCTAGATGTAGCAGTCCGGATCTTCAATGCCCTTTGGCCTGGTGAAGACATTCCAGAGGGATCCACAGCTCTAATTAACAAGTTAATGGAGTGCAAAACGCAGCTTGACCTCTGGAGGGAATCCGCCGGACACGCCAGAGCTAAAACCGTCCTCCACTACGTGCTCATATGGTATGAAAAAATAAACCTGAATCTTCTCGAGCGCATGCGCACCGGATCAAGGTGGTCCAATGATCCAGATTGGATAGCTCGGCGCAAGGCTTGCGCCCATAAGCTCATTCAGTTTTCCCCCATCCACCAATGGAACGAGGGACCCAGCTTTCTCGAAGCTGTTGACGACGAATATGTCGAAGATGATTCGGGTGAGGAGGAAGAGGACGAAGCCTCGGACGTTGAAGAAGATGAAGATGGTGCTGAAGCCGAGGCTGGAGTTCCACCTGCTGGTGCTGAGTTACCTCCTCATGCTGCTGCTTGATAACAAACACTTTGAAGTTTATCAGATCCCTGGTATGCCGGGTGCAAATGTATTAAGCACACTGATCATATTTTGCTACTAAGTTGCTCATGCCGGATTAACTTGGGCGTAGTCCCCGAGTTTCATTTTCTTGTTTCTCCAATTTCCTGGCTCGGCTCGTGTCTACCTTGATTCGGTTTTATGACTTACGAGTCCGAATTTCAAAAATTGACTTAACAATACTTGGAAACTTTAGGACTAGCTCAAAATAATTCAGCATAGTAAAAACATGGCAAACATAAAGTTAGTCCAAATAAGAAATGTCGGCTCGATTACGTTCTTTTCCTTAGTCGTTTTTCGTGTGCTACGCAATTCCAAACTTGTTCTCTTGCTTTCCGTGAAGCCAATTCTTGTTGGACAGCAACAAGTCGAAGAGTTGGGTTTTTGGTGCTCACACACTACTAATCCGGCTTAGGCATAAACAACTTAAACCAGCCAACATATAAATAAATCAATAACAGAAAGGACAACAAATATTACTAAGGCAGTCCCCGAGTTACTGCTCGAGGTGCCAAGATTTCATTCATAAGTTCATTGCCGGCATACATACCGACATATGAGAGGTTCGGATACACACACTTCTTTGCTAAGTATAGAACGGACGAAGTAGAGCTACATTCCATGGATGCTTAGATTCCTCGCCGGACATGTCCGCCTTGTTCTTCTCCTGTGGTTTTGCATCGATGAGATAATAAGAGTCATTGTGCAAAGCTTTGCTCACAATGAATGGCCCTTCCCATGGGGGGATAACTTATGCATGCCAGCAGTACGTTGTACCAACCGGAGTACCAGATTACCTTCCCGGAAGACTCGGGGGTTTACTTTCGGCTATGATAGCATCGGAGATTTTGCTGATATATGGCGGATCTAGACAATGCCAATTCTCTCGCTTCTTCCAGCAGATCAACATCATTTTGCCGGGCTTCTCGCACTTCGGCTTCTATGTATTGGGTGACCCTAGGCAAATCATGCTCTATGTCGGCTGGTAATACAGCTTCTGCCCCATATACCAGAAAAAATGGCGTATAGCCTATTGATCGATTCGGAGTTGTTCTGAATCTCCACAGTACTACTGGTAGTTCTTCTATCCAGCACCCCGCTGATCTTTGTAGCGGATCAATGAGCCAGGGTTTTATCCCACATAATACCAATCTGTTGGATCTTTCCACTTGTCCGTTCGATGCGGGGTGGGCTACCGAGGCAACGTCCAGTCGGATCTTCTTATCTCGGCAGAATCGCGCAAAAGCTCCTTCAGCAATATTTGTGCCATTATCTGTTATGATACTGTGAGGATAGCCATACCTCAGAATGATATCTTTGAGGAATGTCATGGCTGTAGCTCCATCACATTTTCTTATTGGCTTCACTTCAATCGACTTCGTAAACTTGTCCACCATAACCAAGATATGGGTCATATTTCCTCTTGCTGGTTTAAATGGGACAACCATATCCAAACACCATATAGCAAATGGCCATGTAATTGGTATGGTCTTGAGCTCCGACATAGGCAGATGTCTCTTGGTTGCATACCTCTGACAACCATTGCATTTTCTTACTAGATCTTCTGCTTGTTCCAAGGCACTTGGCCAGTACAACCCATGCCGGAAAGCTTTTGCTACCAAGGCTCTGGATGAGGCGTGATGCCCACATTCCGCTTGGTGTATATCCCGGAGGATGTCGAGCCCTTCTTCCGGGTCAACACATTGTTGGAGGACATTGGTCACACTCCTTTTGCACAGCTCGGTATTGATAATTGTGTATGCCTTTGCCCTCCCCTGAATTTTCCTGGAAAGCACCTCTTCGCTGGGCAAAGTTCCATCTTTCTGGAATGGAAATATGGGCAGTTCCCAAGCTGGTATAGCTCATACTGGGAACACATCCTCATCAATTTCCATTTGATCCACCAGCATAACCTCGGCCGGATCGCGCTATATAGGCCCTGGGTTCTGTGTAGTAGTCCCCGGGTTTCCTGAACCACTTCCCACGTCAATGTCCATGGGTACAGCTCCAGACTCCAGATCTACCGGGATGTAGATTGAGTCGGTTTCTGGGGACGGCCTGATAGATGGTTTCTTGAGGTGCTCTAGTGCTACCCCCCGTGGAATCGCTTGTCGGGTTGATCTGAGCTTTGACAATACGTCGGCAGCCTCATTTTCCAGCTGAGGTACATGATGAAACTCACATCCCTCAAAATACCCTGATATCTTTTGTACATGGAATCTATACAATGCCATGTTTCGATCAAGAGTGTCCCATTGCCCCGAAACTTGCTGAACTACCAAATCCGAGTCACCAAAGCATTGGATCCGACGTATTCCAATTTCTTTTGCCACTTTGAGCCCATGCACAAGTGCTTCATACTCAGCGACATTGTTTGATGCTGCGAAATGGATCTGCAGCACATATTTCAACTGGTCACTCTTTGGCGAGGTGAGTACAACTCCGGCGCCTAACCCGGATTTTGTTTTTGATCCATCAAAATGCATTCTCCAGTAGTTCAGATCTAGTAACGGTGGCTCATATTGCATCTCGGTCCAATCTACGAAAAAGTCAGCCACAGCTTGAGACTTGATCGCATCCCTCCTATCATATTGAGGAGTATAAGGGGCTAGCTCAATTTCCCATTTTGCAATCTGGCCACTTGCATCCTTGTTGCTCATTATCTCTGATATGGGGGCTTCACATATTACTTTGATTGGGTGTTCTTCAAAGTAGTTTTTTAACTTCTTTGCCGCCATATACACACCATATGCCATCTTCTGATAATGAGGATAGTTTGCTTTGAAGCTGATAATACCTCGCTCAGATAATATACTAGCCTTTGCACTGACTTACCCTCCTCGTCACGCTCTACCACCATTACTGCACTTACAACTCGATTGGTTGCGGCTACATAGAGCAACATTGGCTCTTTTGATAGTGGAGAGGCTAACACTGGTGTAGTGGCTAACATTTTATTTAATTGGATGAAGGCTGCGTTGGCCTGCGGCATCCATACGAACATGTCCGCCTTTTTCATTAGTTGATAGAGAGGCAATGCCTTTTCTCCCATCCGACATACAAATCGACTTAAAGATGCCAGGCAACCATTGAACTTCTGGACATCGTTAAGACACTTTGGCAGCTCCATTCGTCTATGGCTTGGATCTTGGTTGGGTTAACCTCGATACCTCGGCTAGAAACAAGAAATCCGAGTAATTTTCCAGCCGGGACATTTCTCCGGGTTAAGCTTCATTCGGAACCTTCTTAGGTTCGCGAACGTTTGCCTGATATCATCAAGGAGCGTTTTGCTTTCCTTGGTTTTTATAACCACATCATCCACATATACCTGCACATTTTGACCAATTTGGTCGTGTAAACATTTTTGCATACATCTCTGGTACGTTGCCCCTGCATTACGTAAACCAAAAGGCATGGTGCGATAGCAATAAGCCCCATACAGGGTGATAAATGCAGTCTTTATTTGATCACTCGGGTTCAGAGGTATCTGGTGGAAACCAGAATATGCATGAATGAATGACAATAGTTCACACCTAGCAGTAGAATCTATGACTTGGTCTATCCTTGGCAGTGGGAATGGATCTTTCGGACACGCCTTATTCAGGTTCGTATAATCGATGCACATATGCCAAACCACTACCAGGCCTGGCCCGCGCCAGGGGGTGGTGGCGCTGCTCCCAGCAACCCCTCGGCCTCTCCTTCCGCCTATATATTGCTATCGGGACGAAAACCCTAAGGGCCCAAATCCACGAAAGAGTCTATAGCCACCATCATCTCCATCCCTAGATCGGGAGGGATCTGAAGCTCTTCCCGGCACCCTGCGGGAGACGGGAATTCACCCTGGAGGCCTTCTTCATCACCATGCAAGCCTCCGGTGTGATGCGTGAGTAGTTCATCCTTAGACTACGGATCCATGTAGTAGCTAGATGGCTGGTTCTCCTCCTTTGTGCTTTCATGTCTAGATCTTGTGAGCTCCGTTCATGATCAAGATCATCTATTTGTAATCATACATGTTGTGTTTGTGGGGATCCAATGGATATTGAGATGCTATTTCAGATTGATTATTGATTCTATCGTGTCTTTGTTATTTGTGATCTTGCATGCTTTCCGTTGTTAGTAGCTATCTTGGCCAAGTAGATGCTAGAAACTCCAAGAGTTAGTATTTATGCTCGATAGTGGGTTCATGCCTCTGGTAATCTGGGGAAGTGACAGAAACCTCTAAGATACCAGATGTGTTGTTGCTACTAGGGAGAAAACAACAATCCTTTGTTCATAGAACAATCATATTGTTTACTTTACACGTAGTTCATAAAGCAATAATCTGTTGCTTGCAACTTAATACTGGAGGGGATTTGGATGATAACCTGAAGGTGGATTATTAGTCATAGATGCAGTTGGATGGTAGTCTATGTATAATGTTGTAATGCCCAATCAAGTCTCAAAGGAGTCAAGATGATTAGTATATGCATGTATTGCTTTCTCGATGTTTGTCAATTGCCCCGCTGTAATTTGTTCACCCAGCATGTTATCTATCTTAAGGAGAGCCACCTCTAGTGAACTATGGATCCCGGTCCTTGTCTTTTACATACAATCTACAATCTTTTACTGCTTTGTGTTTACTTTCTGCAAACTATTACTTTCCATTCGATACGTTTAATCCTTTGTTTTCCGCAAAACATGGTGAGATTGACAACCTCATCAAAAGTTGGGGAGAAAGTTCTGTGGTTGTGTTGTGCAGGTCTCCACGTTGCTACTAGCACCGGTAGTGCGCCCTGCCAAAGCTCAACTAGTAACACCTTTGGGGTGTTTCCTTGCTCCTACCGGTTCAATTAAACCTTGGTTTCATAACTGAGGGAAACTTGCTGCTGTGCTCATCATACCTTCCTCTTGGGGTTCCCAACGAGCTCTACATCAACTCTGCTCCAGCATTTTTCTGGGTGCCATACTCAGAGCCATCAAGCACTTCCATG
Organism: Avena eriantha; assembly: GCA_910589775.1. Classification (NCBI taxonomy): domain Eukaryota; kingdom Viridiplantae; phylum Streptophyta; class Magnoliopsida; order Poales; family Poaceae; genus Avena; species Avena eriantha. The sequence continues at coordinate 98,441,144 of OU342743.1, read as the reverse complement.
ATAAACCCAGTTGCTAGGAGCCGAGCTATCTCATCTCTGATGACCTTTCTCCTGTCTTCGGCGAAGCGGCGGAGAGGTTGCTAAACCGGCTTTGCTCCAGGTCTCACATTCAAAGAGTGCTCGGCCAACTCCCTCGGAACACCTTGCAAGTCCTGTGTGGACCACGCAAAGATATCCCGATTCTCACGGAGGAAGTTGACGAGCTCGCTTTCCTATTTGTCAGTTAACCCGGCACCAATTGTTACGGTGCACTCTGGGAACATATCATCAACAGGCACTTTCTTGGTATCCTTTGTCGCTTGAAGTGAGACACTTCCATGAGGATTACTCAGCGCTGACATATACTGCTGCGCGGATTGAGCTAATGCCGCCACCTCCTGGATTTTTCTCTTCTCTTGCGCAATCACGAGTGACTCGGCCATGTTAGACCCAGCTGACGCGCACTCAATGGAACGTCAGAAATTGCTAGTTATGGTAAGCACTCCATTTGGCCCAGGCAGCTTCATCTTCAAGTAATTGATGTGAGTACTTTCCATGAATTTGTCCAGGGCTGGCCTGCCGAGTAACGGGTGATATGCACTTTCCAAATTTACAACCTCGAATTCCAGATTCTCAGTTCGGCAGTTATCTCTCGTGCCAAACAATACGTCAACCCGGACCTTGCCAATGGGTTCACAGGAAATGCCTGGCACAATGCCATGGAAAGTTGTCCTTGTAGCTTGGAGCATGTTCTCCGAGATACCCAACTTGCGCATCGTGTCCACGTACATGATATTGATGCTGCTGCCATTGTCAATCAGCACCTTTGAGAACCTCACATTGATGTTTGGCCCAATGAATGTTGGGTCCAACACCAGCGCATACGAACCAGGACTTGGCATAAGCTTGGGATGATCTTTGATGCTCCAGGTAATTTCCTGATCCGACCAAGGCATATACCTCGTCACTGCTGACATTACCGCATTCACTTCCATGTGTCGGCGCTGCAAGCTCTTTCTATCTGTCTCATCTGTGGTGAACACACAGTAACTCTGGTGATGCTCTCTGTACTCATTTCTCCCCTAATTTCGGGGGTACCTTTGATCTGGTTGATGCTGGTTTTCCACCTGATGCACTGCATCTCTTCTCTCGTGGTTTTCATACCTCGGCGGAGGTGGTGGCAACATTAACTGTTGCGTGTTCGCTCCGGAGAGCAATTGCTGCCGGGGTAACTCCTGCCGAGGTTGATCATTCCGAGGTGCCTAAGCATTCCCCAGACCACTTTGTTCTATGTTCCTCATACACTCACAATGCCGAGTTGTGTGACTCGCTGGGTTACTCGGATTTGGCATGTGAAATTTACACGGCTGATCCAGCATTGCGTCATAAGTATACCGTGGTCTGTCCTTCTTCTCCTGCCACTATTTCTTTTGTTCGTGCATCCAGGTTTTCTTGCTATCGTTTCTTGGAGTCCATTGTTGCCCTCCAGTTTTCTGACGCTGATTATTCCCTGCTCCGGATTGATCTTGATTCACAGCAGCAACTTGTTGCGAACTGTACCGGTAATCCGGTCTATCATCTCTTCTCTTACCCCGTTAATCATTCCGCCGGGATGATCCGGCTCCATCTCGCTGATAGTACACCTCGTTTGACTCGTTTGACATGAGCCTAGGCTGACTCGGATCACCCAAGGCATATGAATCAGCAATCCGGATTGTCTCTGCCAAAGTAGTTGGCATATCCCTTTGTAACCTTTGCCATAGCATGCTTGCATATCTGCACCCCTGTGCAAACCAAGCTATGGCCTGTGACTCAATTACGCCCTCACATGAGTTTCACATAGTGCACCAGCAGGTTAAGAATTCTAGGTTTGTCTCATTTGGTCTCTGCTTGCACATTGCTAGGGTATGTGGTCAGTTGGGCCTCTGATACGTGCTTGAGAAATTACTGATAAACATTTCCTCAAAATCGATCCAACAGTTAATACTTCCAGGTGGCAAATTGTTCAGCCATACCCTTGCTGGCCCTTCCAACATCTGAGGTACATATCTCATAGCCCATCTCAAGTTGCATGTAGCAATTTTTACCGCTGTTGCGTAGTTTATCAACCAATCCTTTGGCTTTGTGCTACCGTCATATGTCTTAGTGCCTCTGGGTAACTGGAAGTTCGGTACCGGAGGCTCCTTCATGATCCGGGGCCCAAAACACGTCGGACCCCGAGGACCTTGACACTCAATTTTCTCCGACCTATAAAGCCGATCCAGTTATAACCAGGTGTCACCAGGCATCAAGTTCCTGCTTCCCAATCTTGATCCTATCACATGATAGCCCGACCTAGGGTATCCTGCGTTCACCATTTCCGAGTCACCATCATTGTATCTATCTTGCTCTTGTGGCACGCATCTATGTTGCATACCTTGGCTGGCTCTTCGCTCTTGCCGTGGTATATTCCGCTACTGCGGTTGCCCTGCAACCGCCGAGTTTTGTTGTCCGGCATTGTCGTTTATAGCGTTTCTCTGACCGGCATTGCCTTGGTCATGGTTACCTCGGCCAGCTTCACCTTGGCTGACACTTCGTCGATCCTCATTTCCTTCAACTTCTTTTCCTTTCCCTGCCCTTGCTGGGTCATATGAGACTATCTGCTTGTTCCTCCTGGCCAAGGTTACCACCTCTTCTCTCCTAGGACCACCATGAGGAGACGATGAAGCTCCAGCGGATTTCTCCGGGTTACCTACTGCTGAATGAACAATTTTGGAGGCTCTAGCTCTCCTCGGGTTTGCCCTGAGCAACTCTTCATTTTGTCTGTTAGCGATCCGAACTAACTCATTGACCCTATCCTGCTGTCTTTGTCGGGCTTTACCCGTCAAACCTTCTAACTCGGACGCAGCTGCATCCGCTGCTCTGAGGATCTTTGTCGGGGTACTGTACTTCGGCAGCCCCACGGACAGAATGTTCTCTGATTCCTCAACTCTAGTATCACCCTCTCTGTTCATTTCACTCATGAGGTTTCTTCCCTTCACTTTTACCGCATCTACCTTATTTGCCTTTGCGTACTCGCATAGTGTCATGTTCAACGACTGCTGAGTCGTCGCTATCTTTTTCGCACCCTCTAGTATTTTCTGCCTAGTCTCCTCTAGCTCAGCATGTGCCTGAGCCGGATCTACCACTGCTGCTACTGGGCTTGCTAAGCTATCTATTGCTTGCTGCAACACGTTCTCTAGCCTCTCTAGTGGAGGACCTCTACTTTTCCTCGGTGCCTTGGGTGTTACCTCCGGATCTGGTGCCGGATCCTTGCTCGCGCCAGTGCCAGGCGCCGTCATCATCACCTCGGCGTGGTCAGGGGAGAAAGTGATACGCGCCCCACGAGCCGCGCTAAGGGGTGGCTCGACTCCCTCGACGACATGTCGCGGGTGAACGCACGACACATCTACAGCGACGTAGATCTTGTGCGCGCCAAGCTTAATGAAGAGGCCGTTGCGCGGGAGAGGTCGCTTGCCGAAGAAGCCAGCATTGTCGTTGACAAAGTCCAACGCTCCAAAGCGCTGAACAAGCCCGGAGACGATGCGTTCACCGGTGCCGAAGAGGTTTCCCGTCCGGATCTTCACTCCTGCTAGCGCTGCTAGCCCCACGGTGGGTGCCAACTGTCGTGGTGGTGTCACGGCAGATGCCATGGATAGGCTAAAGGTGGGGACAAGATGCACTAGAGGACTCCAAGGAGGGATAGTGTGGTGATTCCACACACAAATGCTTTGTATTCAATAGGTTACCAAGAATAACAAGTGCTCCTTGAGCTATATTGGGGAGACGAGGAAGAAGGAACTCTCTTACTCACACACCAGCTAGCTCGCAAGAACCTACTCAGTAAAAACTCAACCCACTAGAGATCAACCTCTTCTACAGAGGCCCTAGCCCTCCTTATATAGGGGTGGCTAGGTCTCCAATTAGGGCATACATGGAGGCATATTCTTCCCAAAATAGTAAACCGACCGGGTCACTTTTCCCCGTCGTAAGCCATGCAGAGGCTACGTGAGCCTCTCCGGCGCCATCGTCATCCGACACAGGCAGCGTCACCCTTGTCGGCCACGCCTCGGTGGTCCTTCCCTCGGTCTGCTTCAGTCATGCTCCAGCGTATAGTGGCCACCTTTTGACCAGCGAGATACCTTCCTTCTCGTGCAAGCCTGATATAACCTGGATCATGCCTGGTTAATCCGGCCACGCGGGTACCTGCATACACGTTACATAAACCCTGCCGGCATACTATATATGTCGGCTGGGACTCAGTTAGGCGGACTTCCTCCGGCCTTGAGGTGACTCAACCAGCACTTGCTTTAACCTTGCCGTACCTCGGCTAACTCGGACTTTATACCCCGGCATGACCCTACCCGAGGGGTATCCCCCCAACAGAAACAAAAGATACAAATCACGAATCCAAACAAAATACTATTCTCCCATGATCTAGATGCACATAATTGCTATGAGGTTTCTCTCCAACCCGCAGCTCGTGAGGACTACTCACTCATAACAAATAGATCGGAGATAGAAAACATCATGCAAATACTTACTTTGAAATCAAATATTCTTACAATGGTCGCCAAATCACAAGGAGATCTAAAAGTACAAAGCAATGGCTATGGCTAGTGGAGGGATGGATGGTGGAAGTGATGAACAATGGATGAACAATGGTGTGGATCTTCTTTGGCGGTGTTGTGATGCAATTTGAGAACAACTCTCTGGTCGGCGGCTGGAGCCTCAAAATATATAGGCATCTTCACGAAAGTTGTATGGTTTGATGAGACGAAGCCGTCGCCACCTGGTACGGGCAGGTGGTACGGGCACGGTCCGCACTGACGCCCTGGTTGGCTTCTCCAATTACTTGGCCGTGTGTACTTCCTCAAAATCCTTCATTATGACTCCTTATTTCGCCTTAAAAGAAGTGATTTCCTGCACACCATAAATCAAAGAAGGGAATTGCATATCTTTGCAATTATTAGTCATTAGTGGCAAGGTTGAGAGTTTATTGGCAATTGCTTGACCAAAACCAACGTTTAAACATAGTGGAAGATGGCAAAAATCGGAGCCATCAAACCCCAACGGCCCGAAGCTAACCACTGCGTACGACACCATTAGTCTAGGGCCAATTGGGTCCATTTGTTCCGGTTTGAGATACAAATCGGGACTAATGGGTCTAGGTCCGATGCACACTACGGGCACCCCCATTAGTCTCGGTTTGTATGTAAACTGAGACAAATGGTCTGGCCCTATATATATGCGCATGACCCCTCCACTCGCTCCTGTTTTCCCTGGTGGGAGGCGGGGTATAGCTTTGTGCTAGTTTTTTTCTACACTAGAGGTGTTCGGTAAAATGCCTGTTAGAGCGATGCCACTTGAGTTCACACAATACAAAACATGATATGAGGTGCCCGAGCCACACTTAAGTTTTCTCTATCTTTCTTTCCAAGTGTAATAAAAGGTTAGCAACGATTTTCTCGTTTAGACCGCACGGTAGTAATTTTAGTATCGTGAGTGCGTTTGATATATAGTTGTATGATGCAGATGAGCCATCCATGGATGTACGGTGACCGATGCTCTACCGTTTTAATAGAAGGCGTGTGATACATTGCAAATGTATCTATAATTTTTGATGTTCCATGCTTGGTTCTATCTACTTTCTTATGTTTTGTCCACACTTTGGCGTACTTTTCATATGATTTCTTGGACTAACATATTAACAAGAGCCATAGTGCCAGCTGCCTATTTTCTACTGTTTTTAGTTCCAAGAAAGTCAGAAAATGAATATTCTCGGAATTGGACGGGACAAAAGCCAAAGTCATTATTTTACCGGGGGACACCTGGAGCCAGAATATGAGACGGAGAATGGCCAGAGGGTGGCCACACCACTTGGCTGCACGGCCAGGTTTGGCCCGCGCTAGGGGGTGGTGTGGCCAGCCCAGGCACCCCCTCGACCTCTCCTTCCGCCTATATATTGCCTCTGATACGGAAACCCTAAGTACCCAATCAAAATTCCACGAAAGAGTCTGTAGCCACCATCATCACCATCCATAGATCAGGAGGGATCTGAAGCTCTTCCCGGCACCCTGCCGGGGAGGGGAATTCACCTTGGAGGCCTTCTTCATCACCATGCAAGCCTCCGGTGTGATGCATGAGTAGTTCATCTCTGGACTATGGGTCCATGTAGTAGCAAGATGGCTGGTTCTCCTCCTTTGTGCTATCATGTTTAGATCTTGTGAGCTCCGTTCATGATCAAGATCATATATTTGTAATTCTGCATGTTGTGTTTGCGGGGATCCGATGGATATTGAGCTGCTATTTCAGATTGATTATTGATTCTACCATGTCTTTGTTATTTGTGATCTTGCATGCTTTCCGTTGTTAGTAGCTATCTTGGCCAAGTAGATGCTAGCAACTCCAAGAGTTAGTATTTATGCTCGATAGTGGGTTCGTGCCTCTAGTAATCTAGGGAAGTGATAGAAATCCCTAAGGTACTAGATGTGCTGTTGCTACTAGGGAGAAAACAACAATCCTTTGTTCGTAGAACAATCATATTGTTTACTTTACACGCAATTCGTAATGCAATTATTCGTTGCTTGCAACTTAATACTGGAGGGTGTTCGGATGATAACCTGAAGGTGGATTATTAGTCATAGATGCAGTTGGATAACGGTCTATGTATAATGTTGTAACGCCCAATCGAATATCAAAGGAGTCAAGATGAGTAGTATATGCTTGTATGCTTTCTTGATGTTTGTCAATTGCCCCACTGTAATTTCTTCACCCAACATGTTATCTATCTTAAGGAGAGCCACCTCTAGTGAACTATGGACCCCGGTCCTTTCTTTTACATTCAATCTAAATCAACTGTTTGCTGCTCTGTGTTTACTTTCTGCAAACTATTACTTCCTTCTATTCGATACGTTTAATCCTTTGTTTTCAGCAAAACCGGTGAGATTGACAACCTCATCGCAAGTTGGGGATAGAGTTCTGTGGTTGTGTTGTGTAGGTCTCCGCGTTGCTGCTGGCACCGGTAGTGCGCCTTGCCAAAGTTTAGCTAGCTTCACCTTTCGGGTGTTTCCTTGCTCCTACTGGATTGATAACCTTGGTTTCATAACTGAGGGAAACATACTGCTGTGCTCATGATACCTTCCTCTTGGGGTTCCCCAACGAGCTTGTTAATACACGAGTCAGCAAGTATTTTCCTGGCGCCGTTGCCGGGGAGTCAAGGACATCTTCACAAGGGGAGTCCCTCATAACCAATCTCTTTACTTTGTTGTTTTTGTTTTTCTTAGTTTACTCTTGCTTTGTTTACTAGTTTCTTTTTCAAAAACACAAAAAAAATTAGTTTTACATGTTTGCTTTCTTTATTAAAAACACACAAAAATTAAGTATTTCTATAGTTGTTACCCCTTCCTTAGCTCACCATGTTGATCCCTAAATTCACCCTGAAAGACCTTTCAATAGGTAGTGGCTCTATAATTGGGAAAGACAATATTGAAGAATTGTTTAAGCATGTTAGCAAACATGATGAAATTGAGGATAGATCCCATGCAGAACTTGCTCCAAACTATGAAATTGATGCAGCTTCTTTAGTTCACATGTTGGAAGCTAGGTTTGTACTTAACCCCTTAATGCAAGTAATGTTTCTTAAACTTAAACAAATTGAGGACCCTGAAAAGAGGGATTTTATTCTAGAAACTTTGCTTAAGGAAATCTATGATGTTGCCAAGGCAGCTAGAAAAGTCTTTGCACGTTTCAATATGCTAGGCTCATGTGTAATTATTGTTGGTACACGAGAAAATATGAACAAAACTGAACCTAATGGGGAGGAAATTAAGATACTGATACCTTTTAAACTTGTAGCAATGCATGAAGCCATAGAAAAGAATTTTGATTGGATTGTTCCCGAAAACCTGTTTGATGAAAATAGTGAACCCAAGAGCATTGAGAGAGAATCCTCTTGAACTTATTTGGATGAGATACCTTGCCTTGTTGAAGATATTTCTGGTATTAATCTTAATGCTTCTTCATTTGAGAACACTTGATCCTTTTTCTTGCTTCCTATGCCTAACTTAAAGGCGTTAAAGAAAAGTACTTATTGGGAGATAACCCAAAAATTTTAGATGACCCTTGGAATTTATTACTTCAGTAATAACCGCTCCTTATCCTTTTTGTTTGCTTTTTGTGCCAAGAGTAACCATTAATGAGAGAGAAGTAATGATTGGGAAAGTTGCTGTCTCGAAATAGATTCCTATGCTTCATCGTAAAAACTCGTGTAAAATCTCTGTACGTCCTTTTGAGGCGTGAATTTTTGTGCTTATGCCCCAGGTTTTTATGTAACTTTCGTTAGTTCAACACTTTTTGATTTGAGAACCATAAGGTCTTCGAAAAAATTCGTCTTTACCTGCTGGTCTGTTTTGACAGATTTTTGTCATTTTCTGCATTTGCTTCTTGTTGCTTCCTTTTTGAGTTCTTTTGGGGAATTGAGCTTTCTGAGGGAAGTGCTACAGTAGCTAGTGTTTTAATGGAAGTTTTATTGGTGTTATAACTGAAACTAAAGACTTATTATCTTGAGTGCATGAATGTTGCTAATAAAGATTGTGTGAAGTTTTGTATGAAGGACAAAATTCAGGTGTATGGAAGGAATGAGTAATGAGATTAAGGATGGACTAAAGCTCAAGCTTGGGGATGCCACGTGTGTCACCCCAAAAAATATCCAATAAGTACAAGCGTCAAAGCTTGGGGATGCCCAAGGCATCCCCCTTCTTCATCAATAAAAATTTTAGGTTTCTTCCAAACGCTTCATTTTTATTGTTTCATGCACAGTTGTATTGTTCTTGGAGCGTCTTCTTTTTCATTTTCGTTTTGGTTTTTCGTTTGCTTTGTTTTCTTAGTTTGCTGAATAAATTGGTTGGACCCCCTCTTTCATACATTGGTTTTCAAATAGCTTGGTTTGGATTGGAAAAGAGTAGGAAAGTTCATGATTAAGTGGTAAAGAGAGCTTGTTTTTGACTGTGGCCTATGCTTTGTCATGCAATAGTTGATATTGTTTTGGCTTTACGCTTAGTATTCTTTGCTATAGCATGACTTGTTATAAACAATTGAGATTACTTAATGTGCCTTGGAAGAATCATGTGTTCTTTTAGCATATTAAAGCATAGTATGGTGGTATTCTCCTTTGATGCTCTATTTGGGTTGACTTGGCACATGCTCACACCATGTTATGACTATCCCAAGTCACCATAAGCCTTTATGATCCTTTAGTTTTCAACTTGTAGTATCACTTTATGCTTTGATCAATGATGTTTTGTCGCTCTACATGATTATGGCCATTATTGCTCTCTTACTTTGTGGCTCCCAGTCTTTTGCTAGCCTCTGCAACCAAGTATGAGTTCCACTCATGCATCCAACTCCCTAAACCAAGTTATTCCAAAGAGTCCACGATACCTACCTACTAGCATATGCTATTCCAAGTATATTCATGTTTTTGTTTACCTTCCAAATTAACCTTGTTATGAGAAAACTATTGATTAAAGCTCTCACGAACTTGACGGCACACTTTACTTTTCTCGCCCTTAATAAACTTGAAAAATTGTGTCATCTATGTTGTAAATGCTTGCACTTATTTGTTGGGGATTAGCAGAACCATGCTGTCATGGGGAACGCTTTCAACATTGCACTGGTACTTTGTGCCTAGTTGATATCATGCTCTTTTGTCCATGGATGTCGTCGGTGTGAAATGAAAGGGGAGCTTGTAAGTCCATGGAGTTATGTATATGTGTTAGAGAAATGCCTGGGTCGCTGGTCTAATCCATGCTAACATGGTGGAAACCTACAGCGTAACCATAATGAGCTGTCTATGAAGCATTCTTCTTATAAATAAAGAGTCTGATATTGAGAAAAAAGAGAAGAGAAAAAAAAGATTATGAAAAGAGGAAAGAGAGAAAAAAGCACCATATTCCCATGGTAAATAAGAAGATTGATGAGATGCTCGTTGTCTGCTTGCCTTATCATTTTGATATGGGGATTCTTCCGTATCATCGGGCAAGGTGTACCCCGTTGGCGGTTCTCTCTGATACACATGTACTTACGATGACAAGAACTTATCGGTGACTATACTTGAGTAGCATGAGGAGCGGCCCTCGTATTCAAGGGACATGGGATTTCTAACTTATACTTCATAAAGCATGTACACCATAGTTTGTTCACTTTAACCTTAATCACTTCAAGATACTTATGATAGGGGCAATGAGAGCTGAAAGCTATTAAGTACCATAATATTTGGAAGCTTTTTATGAGACTTGAATCCCTACTTCCTTCTATGAAGGCTTTTCTTCCACTTATATATTGAGTCTCCACCTTCTACCTTTATGCACCTACTTTGAGAGCATAGTGGTCATTCTTAGTTCTATGTGCATTGTCCCAAGACGTGTTGATTGATGCATACCTTGATATTGCTTGTTTTAAACTATTTGTATCTAGTCACTCTTATAAACTTTGAAGGTGTCCTATGCATTTATGTTTGCTACTCTATGAGGGACAAGCTGAATGCCACTATGCTATGTTTTCATTGTGTGAAACAAACAAACATTTTGCAAAGCATTGTTATTCACGAATCTTTTGTTTGTGCCTTTTCATGTTGCAACATAGTTTCTTTGTCTTATTGCTAGAACTTTGTCTTTCATGTTATGATTGAAGTACTATGATCCTAGCTTTGAATGTTTTACAAATACTTTGATCAAGTTTATGATGGTGCATGTCATCTCAAAAATTATTCTTTCTTTTTATCACATACCTACTCGAGGACGAGGAGGAGTTAAGCTTGGGGATATTGATACATTGCAAATGTATCTATAATTTTTGATGTTCCATGCTTGGTTTTATCTACTTTCATATGTTTTGTCCATACTTTGGAGTACTTTTCATATGATTTCTTGGACTAACCTATTACCAAGAGCCACAGTGCCAGCTGCCTGTTTTCTATTGTTTTTGCTTCTAGGAAAGTCAGAAAATGAATATTCTCTGAATTGGACGGGACAAAAGCCAAAGTCATTATTTTACCGGGGGACACCTGGAGCCAGAATATGAGATGGAGAAGGGCCAGAGGGCGGCCACACCACCTGGCCGCGCGGCTAGGCTTTGCACGCGCCAGGGGGTGGTGTGGCCAGCCCAGGCACCCCCTCGTCCTCTCCTTCCGCCTATATATTGCCTCTGATACGGAAACCCTAAGGACCCGATCAAAATTCGACGAAAGAGTCTGTAGCCGCCGTCATCTCCATCCCTAGATCGGGAGGGATCTGAAGTTCTTCCCGGCACCCTGCTAGAGAGGGGAATTCACCCTAGAGGCCTTCTTCATCACCATGCAAGCCTCCGGTGTGATGCGTGAGTAGTTCATCTCTGGACTACGGGTCCATGTAGTAGTTAGATGACTGGTTCTCCTCCTCTATGTTATCATGTTTAGATCTTGTGAGCTCCATTCATGATCAAGATCATCTATTTGTAATTCTGCATGTTGTGTTTGCGGGGATCCGATGGATATTGAGATGCTATTTCTGATTGATTATTGATTCTATCATGTCTTTGTTATTTGTGACCTTGCATGCTTTCCATTGTTAGTAGCTATCTTGGCCAAGTAGATGCTAGCAACTCCAAGAGTTAGTCTTTATGCTCGATAGTGGGTTCATGCCTCTGGTAATCTGGGGAAGTGATAGAAATCTCTAAGGTACTAGATGTGTTGTTGCTACTAGGGAGAAAACAACAATCATTTGTTCATAGAACAATCGTATTGTTTACTTTACACGCAATTCGTAATGCAACTATTCGTTGCTTGCAACTTAATACTGGAGGGGGTTCGGATGATAACCTGAAGGTGGATTATTAGTCATAGATGCAGTTGGATGGCAGTCTATGTACAATGTGGTAATGCCCAATCAAATCTCAAAGGAGTCAAGATGGGTAGTATATGCTTGTATGCTTTCTCAATGTTTGTCAATTTCCCCGTTGTAATTTGTTCACCCAACATGTTATCTATCTTAACGAGAGCCACCTCTAGTGAACTATGGACCCCAGTCCTTTCTTTTACATTCAATCTACAATCAACTGTTTACTGCTTTGAGTTTACTTTCTACAAACTATTACTTCCTTCCATTCGATACGTTTAATCCTTTGTTTTCAGCAAAACCGGTGAGATTGACAACCTCATCGCAAGTTGGGGACAGAGTTCTGTGGTTGTGTTGTGTAGGTCTCCGCATTGCTGCTGGCACCGGTAGTGCGCCCTGCCAAAGTTCAGCTAGCTTCACCTTTGGGGTGTTTCCTTGCTCCTACTAGATTGATAACCTTGGTTTCATAACTGAGGGAAACTTACTGCTGTGCTCATCATACCTTCCTCTCGGGGTTCCCCAATGAGCTCGTTAATACTCAAGTCAGTAGCGTGCGTTGTTTTCTCCTTGTGGCCAAGGCAAACAAGCGATGGGATGGTTTTATGCATTGTCCATGTGTTGAATGTAGGAATGAGAAGGCTCACAGTTCCGCAAGAGTCATTCAGAGCCACCTGCTTCGGTCATGTTTCATGTCCGGCTATAATGTTTGGACCAAGCACAGAGAAAGAGGGGTTATGATAGAAAACGACGATGAAGAAGAGAACGATGATGACAACTACCGATCTATGTTCCTTCAATATGCTGATACTGCAATGGAAGACAATGAACAAGAAGGGGTCAAGAACAGGCACCAGATGAGCCCGATGATGATCTTGGTCGAGTCATTTCTGATGCAAACCGAGGCTGTGACACAAAAAAGGAGAGGTTGTAGTTCGAGCAGATGTTACTAGACCACAACAAATTGTTGTACCCAACTTGTGAAGATGGCGAGAAGAAGCTGGTAGCACACTGGAATTGCTGAAGTGGAAGGCAGAGACCGGTGTGACTGACTCGGGATTTGAAAAGTTGCTGGTACTAATGAAGAAGATGCTTTGAAGAAAGAACGAATTGTCCGCCGGGATGAGACGTGCAGAAGATACATGCATGCCCTAATGACTACATCCTCTACCGCGATGAGAAGTAAAAGAATATGGATAAATGCCTAGTATGCACTACATTGCGGTATAAGATCAGAAAAGATTATCCTGGTGATGTTGAGGGCGAGCCACCCAGGAAGAGGGTTCTTGCCAAGGTGATGTGGTATGCTCCTATAATACCACGGTTGAAATGTTTGTTCAGAAACAAAGAGCATGCCAAGTTGTTGCGATGGCACATGGAAGACCGTAAGAAAGACAGGATGTTGAGGCACCCCGCTGATGGTTGACCGTGGAGAAAAAATGAGATAGACTTCCCGGACTTTGCTGGTGACGCAAGGAACTTATGGTTTTGTCTAAGTACTGATGGCATGAATCCTTTTGGGGAGAAGAGCTGCAGTCATAGCACCTGGCATGTGACTCTATGTATCTACAACCTTCCTCCTTGGTTGTGCATGAAGCAGAAGTTCATTATGATGCGAGTGCTCATCCAAGGCCCGAAGCAACCCAGCAACGACATTGATGTGTACTTAAGGCCATTAGTTGATGAACTTTTATAGTTGTGGGCCAAACCAGGCGTACGTGTGTGGGATGAGCACAAACAGCAGGAATTTAACCTACAAGCATTGCTGTTCGTAACCATCAATGATTGGCCTGCTCTTAGTAACATTTCAGGACAGGCAAACAAAGGATACAATGCGTGCACACACTATTTAGATGATACTGAAAGTATATATCTGGATAAATGTAGGAATAATTTGTACCCGTACAATCATTGTTTTCTTCCTCCTAGGCATCCCTTAAGGAAAAAATGCAAGCATTTCAATGGGAAGGCAGAAACCCGGATGAAGCCTGTCCCCCGTACTAGTGTTGATGTATTTGGTATGGTCAAGGATTTATATGTAATCTTTAGAAAGGGTCCTGGAGGACAACCTATTCCAAAAGACGCTGACGGACACGCATCGATGTGGAAGAAGAAATCTATATTTTGGGAGCTACCGTATTGGAAAGTGCATGAGGTCCGCTCTGCAATCGACATGATGCACCTAACGAAGAATCTTTACATGAATATTCTAGGCTTACTGGGCTTGTATGGGAATTGAAAAGATACCTCGACAGCATGGGAGGACCAACAACATCGTAAAGGACGAGATGACATGCATACAGGGTAGTTTCAAGGGTCTGCCAGCTACGCTCTTACCAAACAAGAGAAGGAAATCTTTTTTGAAGTCCTTTTCAGTATCAAGGTCCCATCTGGCTTCTCGTCGAATATAAAGGGAATAGTAAATATGAAAGAAAAAAATCCAAAACCTAAAGTCTCATGACTGCCACGTGCTTATGACGCAATTGCTTCTGGTTGCATTGAGGGAAATTCTACCAGAAAATGTTCGACTAGACATTGTGAAGGTATGTGCATTCCTCAATGCAATTTCTCAGAAGGTAATCAATCTAGAAAGTCTATCAGGGTTACAGATTGATGTGGTCCAATGTCTGGTGATGGGGATATGCCAAAGGGGGTATGCCCAGTCCGATTGGGCCGAAGGGCCTGTGAGTGGGCCTGAAGGACGGCGACTGGACTACGACTGAAGGAGAAGCCTGGCGACTGGAAACTGAAGGCCCAGAAGCGTGTTTGAAGCCCAATCAGACTAGGTCAAAAAGCCTCCGAGTCCATATCTGGCTCGGTTGTAACTTGTAAACCCTAGCGAGGTGACTCCTATATAAACCTCCCTAGGGTATCCTAAGGACTTAAGTTCCATCATACACCCCCTCGAGCGACTCGCTGCTTAGACGTCGAGCTCGCCATCCTTGTAACTCGATGTCCATTAATCCAATCTAGCAGGAGTAGGTCTTTACCCTCTGGGGGGCGAACCTGGGTAAACCATGTGCATCCGCCCCCATCTCGCACCGCAGATGGCCGCCAACTCTTCCTCACGTTACAATCAATCGCTGTCAGTAGCAGCGACTGCCCTAGACATTTCCATGACAGTGGCGCCCACCGTGGGGCATAGCGGGACTGGCCTGAGTTCTGCGGCGAGACCCTACTCGCCGATCGATCGGCCGCTTGCCACCGGCCGCATGATCGCCATTGGCGGGATCTTACAGATCCTGACAAGCAGCTACATCCCGGCGTCACGCCCGGTCACTCACGGCACGGTGATGCTGGTCGGCTCCATCAACCTCTTTGTCGGCTTCACTGGCACGGTCGACCCAGCTGGAACGATGATCGTCGGCAGATCGCCGCCACACCGCGACCTGCTCTCGGTAGAGCAGGTCCGCTCCATCAGGAGCCTCGTCACCAAGTACAACTCGGCCGCCAGCGGCGCGGCCGAAACCAACGCCGCCACCAACGACGAGGCCCTAAACAACGATGCCGACTCCGCGACCCCTGCCTCAGTCGACGGATCTATCACCACTTCATCACGAGAGGACTCCATCACGCGAGTCTCCAACCCGGAGGATTTCGAGGGCCCCTCCATCCTCGGGATCTTCGACTCCGACTCCGGCTCAGAATCGCCTGAAGTCTTCCGCGCCAGATCCAATCGCCTCAACGCGATCTACATGGCGGGCAGCACGGCCGCCCCGCTAGATCCATTCTCCATGCTGATCCCGCTGACTGTGACGGCCACAGAGGTGGAGGAAGCCCGCCTGCGGCTCGTGGAGGCGCAACGCAACGAACTCGCCGAGCATGAGAAATACCGCCTCGAGCGGGAAACAGCGCGGGAGCTATCGCTCTATCACTAGCGCCGCATCAGGACCCGCCTAAACTCCAACGTCCAGGGTCGTGTCCTGAACTTCAACGACGAAAGCGACCCCGCACGCGCGGCCGAGCGCGAATACTGCGAGAACGCGCAGCTAGGCGGAAGCAGCCCCGCGAGACCAGCACCCGGTGCACCGGCGATCGGAGCCCCTCCACCACCCATCGGCCGCGCGCCCCCGCCGGACCAACCGCGGATCATCATCTCACCTCAAGCCCGCGACGCTAACGGACTACCACTCTACTCCACCCCAATGGACAACATCATCGCGGCCGACGCCGCGATCGCCAACCTCGACGTCCAAGGCAACGGCACGCTATAGATCCAGTATGCCAAGGCCCTACACTTCAGGGTCGTCGAGCAACAAGCTGTGGGAGTCGACCCGGGAGGGCGGATGTATTCCCGTTCCTCAGCAAGCAGAGGGGCGTCAAGCGGTCACCCCACCGTTGCCAACGCATTGACTTGCCCCCCGCCGCAGCCCCTGGCGAACCAGCCATGGGCCGCCAACCCCGTGATGTCCACCAATGAGCCGCGATTGGCGAATAACACGGTCGCTGCCAACGGGCAGCCCATTGATGTCCGAACGAACATCATCAACAACCAGGCATGGCGGGCGCGCCAGCCCAACGACTTGAGGCACACCCTCACCAACCGCGGCGACCCCGAACCAAGAGGCTCGCTCAGTCGAGTCGGACCGCAATGCTTCGGGCCCATGATCCGTGGGGAAAAATACCCCACCAACTTCAAGGCTCCCAAAGAGATCGAAAAGTACGACCCGATGTACGATCCAGCTATCTGGCTGGCCATATACCTCATGGCAATGGGAATCGCAGGCCACACCGACCTGCCCGCCGCTCGCTACCTCCCCCTGATGTTGGAGGGTGCGACTCGGCAATGGATCAACACCCTCCCCGCCGACATCATCGATTCCTAGCAAGAAATGCAGGACGCCTTCATCGGGCACTTCGAGGGCTCCTACACCCACGCCACCACCATAGAAGATCTAGAGTGATGCATCCAGGGACAACGTGAGTCGACTCGCCATTAGATCCAAAGATGGCAAGAACTGTGGATCAACGCCTCCGGCATCCACCCAGATACGGCAATACATTGGTTCAAGAACGCGTCCCGGTGTGAACCCCTAGTCGCTGAGATCAAGAGGGTCTACCGGTCGCTCGACAACGTCCACGACCTCCTCGAGATCGCTAAGCGCTACGCGGAGGAGGACCCCAACCAAGACTCTGACGACGAGTCGGCAGGACGATGCCGAACCAGCATCCACGACAGCGGGCGCCTACGTGACATGCGCTACAGCAACACCCGCATCACCGGCAAGTGCTGCACGGACGGGCGAGTCGACTTCGTCGCCAATGCCAGCTACGGCCAGCGCGACCCCAAGAGTTACCGCCGCGACAGGGGAAACTACTGCGACAGCAGAAACTACCGCTCCAACAACACAGTGAGGCCGAAATTCGACCCTGCTGCCCTGCTCAATCAGCCCTGCATCTACCATAGCAGGGAGGGAAAACCCGCCACCCACACCACCGCTGATTGCCACTCTCTCAAAGAGATTGAGAAGGCGAGGCGGGCAAGGGAGGACCCCAATAACAACCCAACTCGGGACAACGGAACACCGGCGGCTTCGGCACCGCCGTCGGCTCGCTACACACCTTCACCGGACTTGGCACCAAGCGCGAGAAGAAGGTGCTCGCCCACGCGGTCACCGTCAATGCGGTGACACAAGTCGACATCCCTCGCTTCCTCAACTGGTCCGAGCAGAGCATCACCTGGAGTCGCCAGGACCACGCACCAAGAATCAAATACCCAGGGCAAGTCGCCCTGGTAGTCAGGCCCAAGGTGGCCGACTACTGGCTGCCCAAGACACTAATGGACGGTGGGACCTCTATCAACATCATGTACCTAGACACATTCAAGAGGCTCCAGCTCCCAGAAGCAGCCATTGAGCCAACCCTGATGACCTTCCACGGTATCGCCCCCGGTCAGAAGGCGTACCCGATGGAGAGGATCGTATTCGAGCTGGTGAAAAGTGACGCTGCCAGTCACCTTCGGCAGTCCGAAAACTACCACATCGAGAGGATCGTATTCGAGCTGGTGAACTTCCGCAGCCCCTACCACTGCGTCCTAGGTCACCAGGCATTCGCAAAGTTCATGGCGACCCCACACTACGCCTACAGCATGATGAAGCTCCCCGGGCCAAGCGGCATCATCACCATCCACGGCGACCCCGACATGGCCGTGGAATGCGAGAAAAAAGGAGCCGAGCTCGCCGACGCTGTCATCACTGCGGAGACCGATCACGCGGAGGAACTTGCGAAATACGCGGGCAACATCAACAAGGATGACCCCACCATCCTGAAGAAACCAACCGCCGCGAACTCCACGTTCGAAGCGACCACGCACACCCGCACCCTCGAGCTCGTCCCGGGTGACGCCAGCCAGATGGTCACCATCGGGGCGCATATGAGCCCCGCATAGGAAAGTGCGCTCATCAGGTTCCTCCGTGAGAACTGCGACATCTTCGCATGGAAGCCATCTGACATGCTAGGTGTCCCGAGGGAACTCGCTGAGCACAAACTCAATGTCGACCCCAAAGTGCGACCAGTAAAGCAATCGCTACGGCCCTTCAATGAAGAGCGTCGTCGAGAAATCACGGAAGAAGTACAGCGCCTGCTAGCCGCAGGCTTCATCCGGCCAATCAAATACTCCAAGTGGCTGGCAAACCCAGTCCTGGTTCTGAAAAAGAACAACACATGGAGAATGTGTATCGACTACACCAACCTCAACAACGCCTGCCCGAAGGAGGAGTTCGTCCTACCGCGCATCGACCAAATCATCGACTCGACTGTGGGATCGGAGTCGCTGTGCTTCCTTGACGCTTACTCTGGTTATAACCAGATCAAGATGGCGGTCGAGGACGAGGAGAAGACGGCGTTCATCACGCCATTCGGTGCCTTCTGCTACACGGCCATGACGTTCAGCCTCAAGAACGCCGGCGCCACATACCAGTGATGCATGCAGGAGTGCCTAGAGAGCCAAATTGGCTGCAACATCAACGACGTGGTGGTAAAAGCCACCCGCCAAGACTACCTGCTCGCCGACCTGGCCGAAACCTTCACAAACCTGTGAGGTACAACATCAAGCTGAACCCCGGAAAATGCACCTTCAGCGTCCCCACCGAACAGCTCCTGGGGTATGTAGTCTCCAAGCGAGGCATCGAAGCCAAGCCCACCAAGATCGAGACCATCGCGCGACTCGGGAAACCCGAGTGCCTGCGCGACGTCTAAAAGTTGGCAGGACGAGTCGCGGCCCTCAGTCGCTTCATCCCCCGACTAGGCGAGAAGGCAATGCCCCTCTACCGCCTGATGCGCAAGAACCCCACATTCCAATGGGACGCGGAGGCCGACGATGCACTCAAAGCGCTCAAAGAAGTGCTACTCGCGGCCCCACTCCTTGCCGCTCCACTCAACAAAGAGCCAATGCTCGTCTACGTCGTGGCCTCCACTCGAGTTGTCAGCGTCGTGATGGTCGTCGAACGACCAGAGGAGGGCAAGGAGCGCCTCATACAGCGTCATGTCTACTACATCAGCGAAGTCCTAACGGATTCACGACAGCGCTACCCACAGTACCAGAAACTGGTGTATGCGGTATTCCCGGCTCAGCGGCGACTCCCGCACTATTTCCAGGAGCACCCGATCATGGTGGTCTCCTCCGCACCTCTGTAGGACATAATACGCAATCACTAGGCGACCGGGCGATTCGCCAAGTGGGCCATCGAAATCGGCATCCACAACATCAAATACGAGCCCCGCAAAGCGATCAAGTCACAAGCCCTAGCTGATTTCCTCAAAGATTGGGAAGAAGCATAGCAGCCGGAGAAGCTCATGTACCTCCATTACTGGTCGCTCCACTTTGACGGCTCCAAGAACGCCGACGGCGCAGGGGCTGGGGTCATACTAACCTCTCCCAAAGGAGACAAGCTCCGCTACGTGCTCCACCTCAACTTCAAGCCCTGCACCAACAACATGGCAGAATAAGAGGCCCTCCTTCATGGCATGAGAGCCGCTAAGGAGATGAACGTCAACCGCTTACGATGCTATGGAGACTCCGATCTAGTCGCCGGCCAGGTCGCCGGGACGTGCGACGCCGTCTCTCCAACAATGACCGCGTACCGCTAAGCGGTAGACCAGTTGGGAGGACACTTCGACGGCTATTCCGTCGAGTGGATCGACAGGCGCAAAAATGAGGATGCAGACGCCCTTTCCCGCATTGGATCGACCCGACAAGCGCCACCAGTAGGCGTCTTCCTTGACATCATACACAAACCGTCGGTTAGCCCACCAAAGGAGATCGACATCGGGATACCACTTCAACCAGAGCCGGCTTTACTCGCCATGGTTGTGGAGCCTAGCGACTAGACAGCACCATACGTTGCCTTCCTGGAGCACAAGATCTTACCAAGCAACGAGACGGAGGCACGAATGATCATGCGCCGTTGCAAATCATTCGTCATCATCAACGGCGAGCTCCCCAGACGCAGTGTGACCGGCGTGTTCCAGTGTGGCGTACAGCCAGAAGAAGGCCGCAAGATCCTCTAAGACATTCACGTCGGCGACTGCGGCCATCACGCCGGCGCCAAGTCGCTAGTTGCCAAGGCCATGCGGCACGGTTTCTACTGGCTCACCGCACACGCCGACGCCACCAACATCGTCCAGCGATGCGTCGGCTGCCAGAAGTACGCCCACTAGACGCACCTCCCCGGTTCGGCACTCAAGACCATCCCCATTACATGGCCATTCGCCGTATGGGGCATGGACATGGTAGGCCCGTTCAAGAAGGCCCCATCCGGCTTCACCCATCTCCTGGTCGCGGTCGACAAGTTCACCAAATGGGTCGAGGCCAAGCCAATAAAAAAGTGCGACGGCAATACGGCCACCAAGTTCTTACGCGAGCTCATTTACCGATACGGCTACCCGCACAGCATCATAACAGACAACGGCACCAACTTCGCCAAGGGGGCCATGGCGGAATTCTGTGAAGAACATGGCGTACGACTCGACCTCGCTTCAGTCGCCCACCCGGAGTCGAACGGCCAAGCAGAACACGCCAACCAGAGCGTCCTCCACTGGCTCAAGCCGCGACTCCAGGTGCCCCTCGAGCGCACCCCAGGATGCTGGGTCGACGAGCTCCCCTCTGTAATATGGGGGATCCGCACTTCCGTCAATTGCTCCACCGGGTTCACACCCTTCTTCATGGTGTACGGCGCCGAGGCCGTAATGCCAACTGACCTAGAACACGATTCACCTCGAGTCGCCAACTACGTCGAGGTGACCAACGAGGTCGCCCGCCAAGACAGCATCGATCACTCGACGAGGCACGCGACCTGGCTCGCTCTCGCACCACCATCTACCAGCAAGGACTCTGCCGCTACCACAGCCACCGAGTACGGACTCGCACCTTCCAGGAAGGCGACCTGGTCCTACAACTGGCCCAAGACAAGAAAGGCATGCACAAACTCTCCCCCCATGGGAGGGGCCATTCGCCATAGGACGAGTCCTCGGCAATGACGCCTACTACCTCATCGACATACGGGGTGACGGCCAGCTCGAAGTCAGGAGGCCATGGAATGTAAACCTCCTCAGAAAGTTCTATACATAGAACCTCAAATTGTACTCAGCTGGCATATATAACAAAATTCATTCGGATCACACAAATTGTGTCTACTCGCCATATTCTTGTGCCACTCGCACTCGTACATATCAGCAATATACTACTCACGGAAGTCAACCTTTGGTCGAGCGACCGGCACGGCTAAGTAGTGCGGCACAAGGGCACCGGAAATACTCGGGCCTTGGGTCATCCATGAAAACGCCAACCTAGAGCTGCCATTGGAGTCACCTAGCCCGACTGGCCCACCGGTCCAAGACAACCGGTATACGCTTCTCACAGCGACCTGTCCCTCCCATCCTCGCGCAAAGCGACTTGAACGGTCAAGTACCATGCATGGGGACTCCGCAAAACAGGAACCCCAACGCGGCTCAGGAACACACCAAGTAAGAGAGCTGCCTTGGACTCGCCAAGCGACTGGCTCTCCGGGCCAGGGGAGGAGACGCGTTACAAACAACGCATTAACAACTTACAACAGGAACGCGACCAATATGGTTGAGCACAAGGACCGGGGACTCTCCACTCAGAAGACGCGAGAGATAAAATAATGCACAACCAAAACAAAACACAAAAGTATATAATCGAGTTATACCCCATTAAAGGGCGGACTCGCTCAATGAAAAATAAACACACCACACAATTATGGTCGCAATACGAGTCGATTAACTCCCCTTGGCATATATTACAAAACACATTACAGCAGTCACCACTTGGCATACATCACAAACTGCCCAAAAACATTGTTTATTCCACAGGTCCTCATGAAGAAGCACCACCACCCCCCCTTGACACGAACAAAAGGCTGCCATGGGTTCGTCGGGTACGTCGTCAGCGACTTCGACAACGCCGACCGGAAGGGCTGCTCCGACTCGAGGTCGCCAGGCGCCAACACCGCCTCCTGGTATGGCAGAAGACCCCCCATAGCCAGGACCCGATCGGAGTAAGGGGCGGCCTTCGCAGTCAGCTTCAGTACCTCTGACATCTCCACCGTGCCGGTCGCCGATGGGTAGCCACTCGTCACGTCGTCAAGGTTGAAGTCGTCGGGGAAGTGGGCGAGACCCAAGCTCAATACCGTGGTGGCCCCGCGCCGGAACGCCGAGTGAGCCATCCACTCCACGATGACAGGCGACTCCTCCAGATAGCGCCACACCACCATAAGCCCCCCAGGAATAACCTCGGTGGGGGAAATGCCTTGAAGAACCACTTGGACACATAACGCCGAAGCCGTGGCCGCGTTCACCACGGCAGTCACGCACTGCGAATTGTTGAAGGTCTGAACCACCGGGTTGTTTTGGCCTATCACAGCTGCAAAATCAGACGTCGGTGAAACTACGGACCTCCCCAATCAGGGACTCGCCAAACAAGAAAGGCAAAGACGGATACTCACCAAGGAGTTTGCGGCAGTTCTCCGTGACAGGCTTCTCCAAGGCGGCTTGATCATTGTGCAGCCCCACGATGATCGAATCCGTGGCCTTGCGTTCCTCCTCAGCCGCAGCCACAGCAGCCTTCGCTCGGTCCTCCGAAGAAACTGAGGCCGCTCTCGCCTCCTCCAAGTCTTGGATCAGCGAGGCAATTCACCCATTCGCCGCGTCCAGCTCGGCGACTGGAACATACCCTTCGTGGGCCTTCGAAATCGAAGCCGGGAGACCATCTGAAAGAGAAACAATCAGCGCGCCATACAACACCAGTTCACACTTGACAGAGGAAAGGACAGAAAGGCAGATACTCACCAATAGTTTCCTGAAGCCGTTGGTTCACCAACTGCGCTTCGCGCAGATCCTGCTCCAAGCGCTCCCTTGTGGCCTGCCGATCGGTCGATTCCCTTTGCAAACCATGCAAACAAATAACACAACTCAGCACTTACCAAAATCAGCATCTAGTTCCTAGCCGCTGAAATTTAGCGACTAAGAACTTGGGGACTGGAGAGTAGAAAAAAGTTCAATTCCTAGCCGCTGAAATTCAGCGACTAAGAACTCGGGGACTAGAGAGTAGAAAGAAGTTCAGTTCCTAGCCGCTGAAATTCAACAACTAAGAACTCGGGGATTGGACATACCTGAATAGCGGCGCCAAGCATCCTGTGGAGTTCTCCGGCCTCAGTCGACGGGATTGTGAAGGAAGTGTGCCCACGACGGGACCCAATGTCCGCATCCGCGATCTCCGGACTCTGTGGGGACTGGGTGTCCGCCACGCCTGGAAACCCCCTAGCCATGAAGCACGGGAACGTCGTCGACGCTCTAGCAAGGGCACTGGTTGTCGGGGCCGGCGCCTTCGACGCGGCCGTAACCAAGACTGGCTCCGATCGCGTTGCCACCACTTCTTTGGCAACTGCCGCAAAATCAGGCTCCGCGGCGCCGTCCATGGCTGTGCCGTTGTCAGCACCCCCTTTTGCTTCTTCGCGCCTTCCGCGGTCGCCACATCTCCAGCGGCTTTTCTCTTCTTGGGGAAGTCGCCCTCTCCCGTGGTGGCGGCCGGTGGAATCTTTGCCACCAAAGGAAGGCCAATCTTCTTGGCTCCAGATCTGCCCGAAATCCCACAATCAATATAACAACTATACAAAAACAAGAGGCGAGTTGCAATGAAGAACCAATACTTACTTAGCAACCGAGAGAACATGTAGCCCGGTGCTGATGTGGGCAGGCTTATCCAATTCTGGACCCATCTTGCGAGTGAGCCCCTTCTTAAAGACGTCTGAAGCCCACGACACCGCAGGCTTCCTCGACAATGAACCCGCGGTCGCCAGAATTTCCGCCTCCGAAGACGCGGCCGCTCTCAATGGTTGCGGCGACTTAGACGTCGCTACCTCAATCACTTCCTGAAACTGTTGGCGTGATCACCGCCAGGGGAACCTCTACTGCCACCTCGGTGTCCTCGCCCTCCAACCCCTTCGTCGGGATCGCACCCTCCAGAGCTTTGCGTGAGATTTCGGGGGGTCTTCATCGTCAGAGTCGTTATCTGACTCGAACACCACCGCCGACTTAGTCGGCTACATTGGCTTCATCGCTGGTGACTTGGGCTTGCGCGGGGGCTTCAATGGTGTGGCCATACGCCGGGATGTGTGCTCCTGCGCGACCTCGTTGCCTCCTTCATGTTCATCGAGGCTGCGACTTGCCTCAAAATCGCGTTGTTTCTGCATGCGAGTCTTGCGAGCCACAGGCGCTAGGGGAGGAACCTCCTCCTCCCTGTCGCTGTTGGAAGAGTCTCCCTCGGAGGCCTCCTCAAGCTCCTGGGGAACCTCATCATCGAGCGGATGAAGCCAGCCCTCCAACACCTGAAACAGCTGAGAACCACCACGAGTAAGCACCAAATCTAGCCACTGAGAATTGAGGTGCGGAAATAGCGACTAGGGAGAAAACTTACTGTGGGGGCTTCATTCTTCACGAGAGTGTACGGGGCGAGCCTGACCGACACGCTGGTGAACTCCGTGTCAGTGATCTTCTTCAGGGCGGCCTTGTAGTCCTCGGCCTCCCACGATTCTTTGCTGGTTCGGGAGGGGTCGTGCTTCCCGCTATATTTGTACATCCAATGCGGCCGAGCCGCTAGCGGAACCAGGCGCCGCCCGAGCCAGCAGTTGTAAAGGTTGATCGAAGTCAACCCCCGGTCCTTCAGCTTCTGGATCTGGTCCATCATCTCCGCGACGTTCATCCTCTAGTCTTCAGGAAGCTTCCTCGGCGCCAACCGGCGAGGCTCGCTCCTCTCGGCGACGAACTCGGGAAGTGCCACCTCGCTGGGGGGAGTGGATTCTTTTACGTAGAACCAACTCTTCTTCCACTCGCTGGCGGCTTTATTTGGCAGAAGGAGCTAATGAAATTAGCCTTCAGCTTCCATTGGAACATGACGCCGCATGCAACCAATATCAAGCCACCGGGCGCCTCGCGCCCGATGCGGCCATGGAAGAGCTCCAACCACAGCGGAAAATACGGTCTGCCGCCAAGGTAGCACTCACAGAAGGCGACGAAGATTACCAGTTGCTCGATGCTGTGCGAGCCGAGATCCGACGGCTTGATCGCATAATACGCGCAGAAGCGCCAGAAGAAGAGCGAGGTGGGGAATCCCAGACCCCTTTCTAGATGGCTGGGGAAGCAGATGAATTCGCCGGCTCGCGGCTTCATCTCGGTCTCGGGGGAGCGGGGAACCCGCCAGTTCTCCTTGCGGAGGACTCCGGCATCCTCGAAGGACTTGAGTTGGGCTGTGGTGCATTTGGATTTTCCCCATGAGCCTTTGGGAAGCGCCATCAGGTAGGACGTGGAATCGCACGGTGCGGAAAGGTCGAATCAGAAGGTTGAAGGAAGGAAGATTGAAGACAGGAACAATGAATATGGGAGAAAGAAGAATGCGGGGAAGAATTTGCAGAACTGATTCATCACTCCCCTTATACGGGAACGCCACCCGCCAAATTCGGGGTAGCCGTTACTTACGGTAATTGCACCGAAGTTACCATTGGAAATTCCAATGGACAGTTTGACCAGAATTGACGGTCCAACTCCTCCATTCCACCCGCTACCCGCTAGTCTTCTCCACTCACCGAAGCGGCGACTTTGCAGCAGTAACATTCGTCGGGGTGACGAGTGGAAGCCTGGGGAAGTTTTCCTCAATACTAATGGAGTCCATCACCGACTCGACTGGGCGTCCAAATTGGGCTCGCCTACTTCGGTCGCTAAAGGGACACTTGCACCTGAATCAACGATGGCCTCAGGGACTACTGGTGGGGATATGCCAAAGGGGGTATGCCCAACAGGACGTTCTGATTGGGCCGAAGGGCCTGTGAGTGGGCCTGAAGGACGGCGACTGGACTACGACTGAAGGAGAAGCCTGGCGACTGGAAACTGAAGGCCCAGAAGCGTATTTGAAGCCCAATCAGACTAGGTCAAAAAGCCTCCGAGTCCATATCTCGCTTGGTTGTAACTTGTAAACCCTAGCGAGGTGACTCCTATATAAACCTCCCTAGGGTATCCTAAGGACTTACGTTCCATCATACACCCCCTCGAGCGACTCGCTGCTAGACGTCGAGCTCGCCATCCTTGTAACTCGATGTCCATTAATCCAATCTAGCAGGAGTAGGTCTTTACCCTCCGGGGGGCGAACCTGGGTAAACCATGTGCATCCGCCCCCATCTCGCACCGCAGATGGCCGCCAACTCTTCCTCAAGTTACAATCAATCGCTGCCAGTAGCAGCGACTGCGCTGGCCATTTCCACGACATCTGGTCTTCTTTGAGTTGTTGTTCCCACCATCCTTCTTCAATATTATGACCCACCTCCTAGTTCACCTAGTCGAAGAGATTAGAATTATTGGTCCTGTTTCAAGACAATATGTTCCCCTTCGAGAGGTCCGTGGGAGTCTTAAAGAAATATGTTCATAACCATGCTAAGACAGAAGGAAGCATCTCCAAGGGCTATGGAACAGAGGAGGTCATTGAGTTTTGTGTTGACTTTTTTCCAGACCTTAAGCCGATTGGTGTTCCTGAATCTCGATATGAGGGGAGGCTGACTGGAAAAGGCACACTAGGAAGGAAATCAATGGTATGTAGGGACGGGCATTCTTTCACTCAAGCACACTAGACAATTTTACACAATTCCATTGTGGTGGCTCTGTATATCGAGAAACACAAGAATATTCTACGCTCCGAAAACCCGGGGAAGCCTGACTCCTGGATTAAAGTGGAACACGAGAGGACTTTTGGCAGTTGGTTGCAGACACATCTCATGAATAACACTAGTATTGGACATCAGCTCTACTTGTTGGCAAGGTTACCATCTTCAACTATATGTACTTTCTAAGGGTACGAGATAAATGGGAATACACTTTACACGAGCGTCCAAGATAAAAGGAGCACCAACCAAAATAGTGGTGTTCGCTTTGATGCAACAGATAACAATAGGAAAAAGGACACATATTATGGGTACATAGAGGATATATGTGAACTTGACTATGGACCTACTTTTAAGTTCCCTTTATTCCGGTGCAAATGGGTCAAGCTGACAGGAGGCGGGGTACATGTAGACCAAAATTACGGCATGACAACTGTGGATCCTAACAACCTTGCGTACATGGAAAAACCATTCGTCCTAGCCAATGATGTGGCTCAGGTTTCTATGTGAATGACATGTCTACCAAACCGAGAAAAAGAAATCACCAAAAGAATACATCGTCCGATAAGCCAAAGCGCCACATAGTTCTTTCAGGAAAAAGGAACATGGTAGGAGTGGATGACAAGACAGACATATCAGAAGATTATAATAAGTTCCATGAAATTCCGCCCTTCAAAGTAAAAATTGACCCAAGCATCCTGTAAAATAATGAAGATTTTGCATGGCTACGACGCAGAAGAAAACCATAACACTAGATAGGGATGTTGGTGATGTGTAATAATGTATTAAACCTTTTACGTAATAAATCTATGCAACATTGTTCTGAAGATAGGGGATGGGCCTCGTTAAAACTTGCATTGGATCTCTGAAGAAACATCATATTGTGAGTCTAAAAATGATTTTTTTCAAAAAATCATGAGCGTTAGATCATGTACCTGTAGTTCAAACCGGACCCACTTCCTACCGATTCAACAAACAATTGTCTTTTTCACCTAGGAAGTATGGAAAGGTTTAAGATCTCCCGGCTGGGAGATCTTTCATGTAAGGTGTTCTAGTATTTTTGAAAAATAGGGTGGTAGCATTTTGAAACAGTATTTCGGTGGTTGCTTCACAAAACGCCCCGTTTTGGCGCTCGAAAAATGGAAAATGGTTTTTCCGTCCGACGAAAAGGAAAAATTCCTCCTACAACATTGTTCACCATCCCAAGATGCACATGCATGCATAATATGGGCATGGTATCACAAACTATGTCGAGATTCTACACATAACATTCATCATTTGGACCGAAAACCATGAAACCTCGAACATGATAGGTCATTTTGTGAAGGTTTTTGAGACATAATCAATATACCAAGTTTTGTATTTTTACTTGCAACAATGTCACATAATATGACACCATGCGAAGGATTTACATTGTTTGGACCATTTTTGAATTTCTTATGCCCGTTTCAGAATATCTTTAGTCCCGGTTGAAGAAACCAACCGGGACTTAAGGTGTTGCGGCAGGCTGGAGCCGGCACGAGCATGTTTAGTCCCAGTTGAAGAAACCAACCGGTACTTAAGGGGTGAGTGTCGACACTATGATAGGGGTGAGTGTCGACATTATGTCGTGAGTGTCGACACTATGTTGTGCTACTTAATCTATAAATAGGCATCCTTGTGAAGTTATCAACTGCAAACAAGATGATGTGCGAGAGCAGGGACAACACTACGGCTAGCTTGAGGGAGATGTCGGTGGAGCCCAGTCCTCCGGCATCTCCAACAAGCTGTCCATAGATGCACTCCCTAATATGTGAAATTAGTTAGCTCCCTGGCGTATTGATCTAGTTAGAGAAGTTATAAACTGCAAGATGGTGTGCGACAGTAGGGACAACACTATGTCCAACTTGGGGGATATGCCGGCGGAGCCCAGTCCTCCGGCATCTCCAAAAAGTTGGTCATTGATGCACTCCCTAATATGTGAAATTAGTTAGCTCCCTGACACAAGAATAGAATAACATCTTCATAGTTCGGGAAAGTTGTAGAGAGACCAACACTAGTAGGAAACGATCCATTAGGCCCCCCTTTAGTCCTGGTCCAGTGATGAGTGCATATTTGTATCATGTTTTACACTATTATTTTGCATTATAGATGTAGGATCTTGATATTTTACGGTGCTCGCGCGCACATTTTATGTTTGTTTTCACCAGAATCGGGATAGATGATGGATCCAATGGATACAATTCTTCGGAACAGTTGTACTAAGGAGAAAACGAGTCAAAAACAACGTAAATCACTTATTTGGAAATATTAATAATACTAGAGAAAACCCGAAGAGAACAAAGGGGACAAACGGTTCAACGACCAACTATATGAACGGAATAAATTTTCCGGCCGTATAGTTCTGGCCGTATAGTTGGCACTGCCTCCGCCTCCTCAAATAGTTTAACCCCGTGCAACTAGATCAGAGAGACGACATACATAACACACTGAAATCGCTGAAACCTCACCTCCGGAAGGCATCTGGAGGGGGAACTCGTCCACCGGGATCCATCTTCGCCCTGCGCAGATCTGGGAGGCTCAGGCATTGATCTTCATCATCCACCACTACATCACCACCATCTGCATCCATCACATCTTCATCTTGTCTAGATCTTGTTGTAATTTCCGTACTCGTTGTGGATTTATACAAGTACTATTCATCTATGATAGATTGCATTGTTATTTCCATGATGTTGATTGCCTCCATGTCTCAGTAGATCATTAATTCTTGGGGAGATGGAGAAACCCTAGTATGAGATTGAAATAAGATAAAGTCTATTATGATATTCATCACTGTGACCATGTGTTAGATTGTCTTCATATTGATGTTGAGAGAAGTAGACCTCTCAATATTTACCTCTCACATGGACTTGATGGAGGGAACTACTTGTTGGTAGACGGGGGTGTGCTAGCACTTATAGTGACTATAAAGTTGTTGGCACTCCTTACGTATCAACTTGGGAAACCGAGGAAACTCACAGAACACTATCTATTCAATGGGATACGTCCTACAGGACTATGTTCCTTAATAGTGCAGTAATTCGATTGATGTCGAGTGCTGACTGTTGTGGTTAAGAGGATGATGTGAGCAGCGGTTGCTGCCTATTTGTCTAAATAGGAGTTCCTCCCACACATACATAGTTGAGAATGTTCATGATAATAATCATTGTCTTAGCTCCTTATAATGCTAGCGGTGTATCCGCTACTCCCTGAGAATGCTTTTTCCCTATTGCAGTTCCAATATCTCTTACAAACACGGTACTTACTTTTTGTGTTCAGTGCTTTACTTTATTTTACTGTTGCTCTTATGCCAAAAACCCAAAAACACCTTTCTACATAATACTCGCATTTTATCTTGTCACTTAGAACTTTATTTAGCATTTCTATTATAATATTTATTTCAAGAATTATTAGACTTCAGACTCCTGCTCCCTGTGGGATCAATATCTTTATTTCGAAACTAGCTACAAACAATCTGTGCACTTACAGTCATCAAGCTACTTTCTGGTGCCTTTGCCGGCGAGCTAAGCATTGTAGGTGTTTTAGTTTTTGCTTATTTATTTTTGTCTTGCTAAGTTTTGTTTTGAGTTACAAGTTTCCACCAACATGATGGAGTTTGAGCATATGACTAGTGTTAACCCACTCAACCACTTTGTGAAGCCCTATGATATTTATAAAAGAGACAACTGTAATGAGAAGACAAGGGGGTTTGAAATAAATCCTCTACTACTCTGTATTTTACACAAGAAGCAATTTACTAGAGATGAAGAAGATCCTGATCCATATGAGCATATTGCATGTTTCAAAGATATATGTGGCACTTTTCAATTGATAGGATATACCGCTGATGAGGTAAGGGTTAAACTTTTTAGTCAAACTTTGACTAGTACAGCTCTCTCATGGTATAGATCTCTACCCCCTGAAGCCACTACTACTTGGGATAATCTAGCCTGTGAATTTCTAGCAAAATATTATCCATTATCAAAATCTTTTGGAATTAGGCATCTTATAATGACTTGGAGGAATCGCTCTAATGAAGGACTAGTAAGAGCTTATATCAGATTTAAAGATTTACTACATTTATGTCCTCATCATGATTTACCTGAATGGTATTTATTGCATATCTTTTATGGCGGCTTAATTGAACCTAATAAAATTGAACTAGACTCTTTCGCGGAAGGAGCCTTTATGAATCTCCCTATAACTAAAGCTCAGGCTTTACTTAATAGAATTCGTGATCATAGAGTTTCATGGAATTTTGGTCTAGGAAGTGAAGGAGGCATAGAAATAGAACATGATTGCATTCATGACTATAATAAAAAGGGCCATGTTAAATAATTATCTAAAGAACTTTATTTGGATTCAAATCTTGTGTTGCAAGTTGTTAATGCTTTTATAGAACATATAAAAGCTCCAAAAGAGGGTGCTGTCAAGTATGATCCACCACCCAAACCTGAAAAGAATAGAGAAGATAAAGCAACACTGGCCTCCCTAGAACCAATACATGGGATGCCTTTCCCTAACACTGCACAAAAACATATTCTTGAATATGAACAGGCCAAAGCAGTACAGGAGAAAAAGGAAGAAGAAAGTATGCTAGAAGTCGTGGAACATCTAGAAGAACCAAAGATGAGTAGGTAACCAAGGAAGCAATTATGGCTGTGTACGCACATTGTAACATAGTTGAACTTGATGAAGATACTTCCGTATTGGTTGAAGGTAAAACAAAGGTAAAAGATGTGGGTAAGCCTATTCTTCCCTGCATATTTAAAGAAACCTTGCACTATGGTTTATGTGATCTTGGCACCAAAGTTAATGTTATATCTTATGATTTCCATTTATAAATAATAAAAGAGATAGAACCGGCTACAATTGAAAATACTGATATGACAATTATACTAGCCAATAAAAATCTTAGAATTCCAATGGGAGTAGTTGAAGATACAACTGTCACAATTGGCAACAAAAACTTTCCTATCGATTTTGTAGTTATTGATATGCCAGCTGACACTCTTTGCTTGATTATATTTGGAAGAAACTTTTTGAGTGATATAGGTGCCTATGTTGATTTCAAAAAGGATATTGTTTCTCTTAGGCTTGGGGGAGCGAAAAAGGAATTCCACTTTTCCAAATTTAAAGACAGGCCTCCACAAATACAAGAAGAAGAGGAAGAGAGAACTATTGAGGAAATGGCAGCTCTTTTCTTTAGTAATCATGAAAAAATGAAGACTCAAACTATGAAGAAATAGTTATGAAGGACAAGTCCCTAGAAGAACTAGAAGATGAATTTGACTCACTTCCCATTATGGGACCTCCAACTGATGAGGCTTTTGAAGAGCCAGAAAAGAGAGGGGACGAGGAATTACCACCCCTAGAGTTGAAGACTCTACCAGATAATCTTAAATACAGGTTTTTAGATGATACAAATAAATTTCCTATTATTATTAGTGCTAAACTTCTAGGAGAATAAGAAGAATAACTCATGAAGATACTTAAGGAGCATCGCAAAGCCCTTGGGTACTCAATGGATGATTTGAAGGGCATTAGTCCCATGATAACCGTCCTCGGATATTCATGGAAGAAGGTGCTAAACCAATTGTAGAATTTAATAGAAGATTGAAGCCTGAAATGAAGGAAGTGGTAAGAAAAGAAATTGTACGCCTACTAGATGCAGGCATAATCTATCCTGTTAAAGAAAGTGAATGGGTAAGTCCTGGTCATTGTGTCCCTAAGAAGAGCGGTTTTACTGTTGTTCCTAATGAAAACAATGAACTGATTCCTACTAGAACTATTGTTGGGAATAGGATGTGCATAGACTTCAGCAAATTAAACAAAGAAACTAGGAAATATCACTATCCTTTACCATTCATAGATCAAACTTTAGAAAGGTTAGCAAACCACACTCATTTTTGCTACTTGGACAGATACTCTGGTTTTTCTCAAATAGTTGTTCATCCGGATGACCAACTTAAAACAAATTTCATTAGTCCTTATGGTTTACATGCTTACCGATGTATGCCTTTTGGTTTATGTAATGCTCCAGCTACTTTTCAAAGATGCATGACTGCTATTTTTGCGGATTTTATAGAACTTATAATGGAAATATTTATGGATGACTTTTCTATCTATTGGAACTTCGTTTACTAGTTGCTTGGATAATCGCAAAAGAGTTTTGCAGCGTTCGAAGAAACCAATCTTGTTTTAAACTAGGAGAAGTGCCATTTTATGGTCAAAGAAGGTATAGTCCTTGGACACAAGGTATCAAGTAAGGGAATTGAAGTGGATAGATCTAAGGTTGAGGCAATAGAGAGAATGCCACAACCTGGGGATACTAAAGGTATAAGAAGTTTCCTTGGTCATGTGGGTTTTTATAGAAGGTTCATTAGAAATTTTTCTAGAATATCTAAACCTTTGACTAACCTCCTGCAAAAGGGAGTAAGATTTAATTTTGATGATAAATGTCTTGAAGCCTTTGATAAACTCAAAAATGCTTTATCACGTGCTCCTATCCTTAAACCACCTATCTGGGATACAACCTTTGACTTAATATGTGAAGCTAGTGATGATGTTGTAGGAGTGACTCTGGGACAACACATTGGTCGCAGATTTAATATTATACATCATGCTAGTAGAACTCTAAATGGTGCTCAAAAGAATTATCCTAAGGAAGAAAGGGAACATTTTGCTGTATTTTTCTCTTGTGATAAATTTTGTTCTTACATAGTTGATGCAAAAGTAAGAGTTCATACGGATCGTGATGGTTTAAAAGAACTCCTTGAAAGGAAAGACCATAAGCCAAGGCTGATCCGTTGGATTCATTCACTTCAACAATTTGAGTTGCAGATTATGCAAAGGCAAGAAATAAAGATGTTGGATGCAATGTCCATGTTTGCCCAACAAGATACCAATCTTATTGAGAGGAACTTTAGTCCCGGTGATTTTTGTTTAAAAGAATTAATCAATGAACTAAGGTCAATTCCTCCAAAAAAGAAGAAGTCTTTGGTGTTGGAGGAGTTTTTCATCCCCGAGTAAGCAAATGGTAAGCGCAAGGTAAGTGTTCTTACCCAAATAAGTGATTTGTTTTCACAAATTTTACTTCTGAAAATTTTGCCTTTGAATTCCTTGTGTTTTTCTGAAGTTTTTGAGGGTTTTTACCAACTATACGGGTGGAACTATACGACCAGAGAGGAAGCTCCCGTTGTATAGTTGGTCGTTAAACTCTCGGTATCACCGTGGTGAACTTGTTTTCGATATCTGAGCCTATACAGTCACAACTATACAACCGGAGCCAAAATTGTGGCCGTATAGTTGGTCGTTAAACCCTCGGACACTTTTGATTTTTGATGTATGTATCTATACGGTCACAACTATATGACCAGAGCCAAAATTCAGGCCGTATAGTTGGTCGTTAAACTCTCAGACACTTTTCGTTTCTCTTTTCGTTTTTATCTAAAAAAATGTTGTTTCCGGTTCCGAGTCATGATTTAATCGACCTGGACTCGAGATATTTGGAAATATCTGCCCGGAACCAACTATACGGCTGAAGCTATATGGGTCGCGCCCGTATAGTTGGTCGTTACATGGTAGGACACTTCCAAATCAGCGATTTATTTCCCTATTTCGTTAAGATTCTTTTCTTGGGTGACAATTTGGTGTTTCTCGCGAGTTTTACCGACCTCTAACCCCCTTATATACTGTCATTGTCTCTCTCTCTCTTATCATAATCTCCAGGAACCAATCTAGCAATGTGATATCCCGTCCTAGGCCGTGGGAAACCCATCGGGCTCATTGCTCCTTCCAGGGACCACTCTAGTAGCCTGTCCATGGAGGACGATGACGAGGAGGTGGAGAGGTTTAGCCCAAGGTACAAGGAGTATATCGAGCCAAGCAACTACAACAATGATTCTGATGATGATGTGGTTGACGTCTACATCCGCCGTGATGTCTATGATCCACCGGAGATCGATTGGGCGGCAATGAAGAAAGCTCAACAAGAGAGAGAAGATCGCAAGGTGCATGGAAAAGGGCATGTGGAGATGGTCAAGTTCATCATCATGGATCCTAGGCCGCAAAAACGTAAGGAATTATCTAATATTGGTGCAGGTGCTAGCAAGCGAATGAAGGCACCACTCTCGAAGCCAACCATTGGTGCTCGTATGAAGGTTAAGCCTCAAGAAGAGTGGAGGTACGGTTTCCACTTTCCTGATCCATCCATTATGGATGAGGAAGAAGAAGTTGTCCCCAGGACCAAGGATCGTGTGCGGGCACTAGAGATATATCAGAATAAGGAGCTACTCCATCGCGTTGAAGTCTGTCACCGTCTCAATGAGATGGAGAAGAAGGAAGACCTCCTCCCATTGGTGACTAAACTTGTAGATAGAGTGGACACTCTGCAATTTTATTTGCGTAGGTGTTACAACCGTATCACTGCCCTGGAGGATACCAACAAGAGGCTACGCACCAGGGTGTTACATGCCATGGCGCCACAGTGATCTAGAACAATCACGGTATCAAATAATCGCAAGGGATTATTTGATCCCGCCTGGCTTGATTCCAAGCTTGGGGAGATCTTTAAGACCTTGTAATCTATCTTATAAGTTTTACATTACTATTTTCATTTTGAATTAGTCCAAACTAGAAATAAAGTTTGCATCATTAGAATTCCTTTCAGGAATAGTCTATCTCTTTAATGAAATTCCGAGTTTATTATTATATATAAAGCAATATTGAGTTTGTTTTTGCTTTATTGGATATATGAATGGCTTGAGTATAATTTTACTTGCACTTGATGATAGCAATAGGAGTCTTCCACACCATTGGTATTAATGGAACACATAAAGATAATTTGTTCAATATGTTGTAAGTCTACGGTTTGATTTACGAAGAAAAAATATCTATACAATTGAGTTAAAAAAGAAACCTTGAACAAAGGAAAATGAAAGTGCTATCAAAATAGAGTGAGAACAAGTCGAGGTAGAATCTTCAAGTCATAATAATGCTTCATATACAACTGGAATTTCATAATTGGATCGTTAAACTTTGAATTCCTACATGGAGGTGAATGTATGGCTAGCTCCTTTGCACAACACTTAAACAAAAGTGTGAGCATATATACAAAAGGGAAGACAAGAAAGAAGAAAAAGAGCTAGTGTGCAAAGAGCAAATAGGCATATACCACTATAATGTAGTATGACAAAGAGACACTTTTGAGATTTTGAATCTCAAGTAAATTCGTTGATCCTAAAACACTTGGGACTACCTTGCTAACTCATTCGGTTGAACCGGATGCTTCTACATTATGTTGAGATTCATATTTTATGAACTATTGATCACTAAGGTGTGGAATCCTGCTAATACTATTCAGATGGTTCGAGTAAGGTACTATTCATGAACTTATTCCTATGTATCGTATATGATAAACACATGCTGCAACTGCCTCATTTATTTTATCGACTCGGCTTCATGAATATGAGGATCACATCCATTAAGCTAAACTTGCTCGGGACGAGCAAGAGTCTAAGCTTGGGGAAGTTGATGAGTGCATATTTGCATCATGTTTTGCACTATTATTTTGCATTGTAGATGTAAGATCTTAGTATTTTACAGTGCTCGCATGCACATTTTATGTCTGTTTTCACCAGGATCAGGACAGATGATAGATCCAATGGATACAATTCTTGGAGCAGTTGTACTGAGGAGAAAAGGAGTCAAAAACAATGTAAATCGCTTATTTGGGAAATATTAATAATACCAGAAGAAAACCCGAAGCGAACAAAGGGGACAGACGGTTCAATGACCAACTATACAACCAAAATAAATTTTCCGGCCGTATAGTTGGTGCCGCCTCCGCCTCCTCAAATAGTTTCACTATGTGCAACTAGACCATAGAGACGACATACATAACACCCAGAAATCACCGAAACCTCACCTCTGGAAGGTATTTGGAGGGGGAACTCGTCCATCGTGGATCCATCTTCGCCCTGCCCAGATCCGGGAGGCTAAGGCATCGATCTTCATCATCCACTGCTGCATCACCACCATCTCCATCCATCCCATCTACATCTTGTCTAGATCTTGTTGTAATTTCCGTACTCATTGTGGATTTATACAAGTACTATTCATCTATGATAGATTCCATTGTTATTTCTATGATGTTGATTGCCTCCATGTCTGAGTAGATCATTAGTTCTTGGGGAGATGGAGAAACCCTAATATGAGATTGAAATAAGATAAAGTCTATTATGATATTAATCGTTGTGACCATGTGTAAGATTGTCTTCATCTTGATGTTGAGAGAAGTCGACCTCTCAATATTTGCCTCTCACGTGGACTTGATGGAGAAAACTACTTGTTGGTAGATGGGGGTGTGCTAGCACTTACAGTGGCTATAAAGTTGTTGGCACTCCTTACGTATCAACTTGGAAAACCGAGGAAAACTCACGGAACACTATCCATTTCATGGGATACGTCCTACGGGATTGCGTTCCTTAATAGCGCAGTAATTTGATTAATGTCGATTGCTGACTGTTGTGATTAAGAGGATGATGTTATCAGCGGTTGCTTCCTGTTTGTTCAAATACGGAGTTCCTCCCACACATACATAGTTTAGAATGTTCATGATAATAATCTTTATCTTAGCTCCTTATAATGCTTGTGGTGTATCCGCTACTCCCTAAGAACGATTTTTCCCTATTGCAGTTCCAATCTCTCTTACATACGCGATACTTACTTTCTGTGTTTAGTTGTTTTACTTATTTTACTGTTGCTCTTATACCAAAAACCCAAAAACACCTTTCTACATAATACTCGCATTTTATCTTGTCACTTAGAACTTTATTTAGTATTTTTATTATAATATTTATTTCAAGTATTATTAGACTTCAGACTCCTGCTCCTTGTGGGATCGATATCTTTATTTCGAAACTAGCTACAAATGATTTGTTCACTTGCAGTCATCATCCAGCCACAAACCGGGACTAACACTCAAGAAATTTATTATTATTAAAAACTGGGACTACGGAATCGGGACTAAAGGTCCCCTTAGTCATATTCATGTCTAGACCTATAGTACACAGCGGTAGGGCCGTCTTCGTCTTCGTCATCATCGTCATCGTCATCGCTAGGCGCACACGACTGGATCCTAAGCCCAACCAGGGCATATTCCGGGGGTACTTGCCACTTCGGCCTCAGATTCACGACACGTGGGGGAGGGGGCTCCTGGATGATGCCGCTACGCCCATAGCCTTCACCACTGCTACCCTTCTTGTGTCTCTGTGGAGGGCCAAAGTGCGAGCACCGCAGGCGAGGATTATCTCCCTAGGTGATGTAGCGCATCACACTAACGATAGTCCGGTTTCCCCACCACAAGCGGCGACCGGCCTTGTTGTGGTTCACCGGGGGCGGGTCATCACCCTCATACCTGGCGAGCTGCCTTTCCCGCCGGTTAGCGAAGAAGGCATTCTAGGTGTCGTAGTTGTCGGGATCCCAATGGGGATCCATCCGCTTCTCTAGTATGAGATCGTGGTAGAAGTGGTTCGTGATGGCCGCCTAGCGGGCGAAACCTTGAGGCACGGGAGGGACAGGAACTCCTCCAGCGTTCAGCATCCAGTCGGCGGGTAGCCGGTAGCCTGGCGGGCATGGGTAGAAAGAGGCCCACAACGCCTCGGTCACCTCGAGCACAGGAATGGCCCAGTATGAGGTGTCCATTGTTGTAAGAGGGAAAGTTGTGGATGTGTGGATGGTCAGGGTGGTCGGCCCACATATAGAGGAAAAAGGCGGGAAAATATGGTGAGAAGCGGAGGGAAATAGCGGGAAAGCATGACGTGTGGCTTGACGGCTCTGAGAAGGGCGGAAAATATCTTAAGTCCCGGTTATTGGATCCAACCGGGATTAAAGGCCCCCGAAATATCTTTAGTACCACTTACTAGTTTTAATAGTTAGAGTAAATATTTTAGAAAATAGAAAATGGTTTTGGATTATTCAATCCAATTCAAACCCTAAACCCTAAAACCCTAAACCCTAAACCCAAAAATATGTAAAATATAATAGGTAATTCATTTTTAAATTGAAAATGGAAAAATGGTTAATAGTTTGATTAGTTAAAATAATTATTTTATAAAACATAAAAAGGATTTGGATTACTTATTTAAATTCAAGCACTTTTCATGTTGAAAGTTTTCTCAAATTCATAAGTATGCAAAAACTGTATAATTTACATGTTTAAAAAAATATGCAAATTTAAATGTTTGAAAAAACGGTACAACGCACGCTAGTTTCGACCCAGCGCGCAATTTTAGGTCTTTTGTCCCGACCTAACACACTACGGGACTAAAGGTTTTGTAGCGCGTTGGTGCCCGAAAAGCCACCCCCTTTAGTACCGGTGTGTTGCACCAACCGGGACTAATGACCCCCCTTTTGTCCCTGGTTGGTACCACGCACCGGTACTAAAGGGGGTATTTATACATGGCCTCTTCCCCCGGTCGAATCCACCGACCGGGACTTGGAGGCCATCGACGACCAGCGCTGCCAAGCTGCCCAAACACCGACCGCCACCGCCACCGCGCCTCCCCGCGCCCCTCCATGCCGGCCGCCACCGCCACCCTCCCCGCGCATCCCCACGCCCCTCCCCGCACCTGCAGCCACCGTCACTCCCTCCGTCGCCAGCCTCCACTGCGCCTCCCTGCGCTGGCCGCCACCGCCTCCCCGCGCTGGCCGCCACTACCCCTCCCGGTAATATTGTATATATTAAATAGGAAATATTGTATAGGAAATATTTTAGGAAAATAGGAAATATTGTATAGAAATATTTTTATAAAATATTATATAGAAATATTGTTGCATAGAAATATTTCTGTTGCAATTGAAATATTCTATAGAAATATTATTGCATAGAAATATTTGTGTTGCAATTGAAATATTGTATAGAAATATTATTGCATAGAAATATTGTGTTGCAATTGAAATATTGTATAGAAATATTATTGCATAGAAATATTATGTTGCAATTAAAATATTGTATAGAAATATTATTGCATAAAATATTTGTATAGAAATATTTGTGTTGCAATTGAAATATTGTATAGAAATATTATTGCATAGAAATATTTGTATAGAAATATTTGTGTTGCAGTTGAAATATTGTATAGAAATATAATTGCATAGAAATATTTCGTTCCTATAGAAATATTGTATAGAAATATGGATCTCGCATTTTTTTTGCTATGTTCAAATATTGTGTGCATTTTGAAATAATATTGCAGAAACTATGGATCTACCTAGTCCAATCCGTAGAGACCTAGCACAAGAACAAATTCTCGAGAATATAATCCACGACGCTGATCCATCAGAATCTCCCTCGAGGTATCTGAACCCATCTAGTGAGGGAGAGGAGGTTGACCGAAGAGAGCGAGAAGCCGCCAGCTCCGATGATGGAGTAGCCAATGGACCCTTAACGAAGACCGGCAAGGTATATATGTGATGTCTGGTGATCACTAGATATATGATGTCTGGGAGGAGCTGTATATACCGAGTTGTATATATATTATATTGACGAATGTTTCTTCTCTTAGGCCTCCACATCGAGAAAAGATTCCAAATGAGGCCTGGCCAAAAAGTTGGATGAGCGTATGAATTATACAATTACAGCGGTATCAGCACGGGGCAAATCTTTGGAATCCGTAAGGGCTAAAAATGTATTTGTACAACAATGCGGAGTTATGGTTAGGGATCGCATCCCGATCACCGTTCGAGAGTGGAATAAGTCCAAAGGGGCGGAAGTGAGTGAGTATGTCGCGGAAAGGTACAAAGGGGGTAATTGGAATTACCTCATGGCACATTTCACCCTGCCAGAATATGAGGATGATGCCGACACAGCTACATTGAGGAAGAAACTCAAGCAGTGGACTCTTAAGAAGATGGCCGAACTATTCAAGAACTGGAAGAAAGCATTATGGAAAAAGTATCAGAAGGACAAGACTACTCCAAAATTCGACAGCTATCTAGCGAAGAAGCAGACTTACTGGGGTGCATTTCTGAAGTACAAGCAGTCAGAACCTACTAAGGAAAAGTCAGAAAAAACAAGAAAAATGCCGCGAAAAAGAAATATCACCATCACCTAGGGCTAGGGGCTACGCGACTGCCATGTCAAAGTGGGAAAAAATAGAATGAGCTAGTTGCTAAAGGGATCACTCCGGACCAATAGGCGAAGAATGGGATTTGAGGGCAATAAATTGGTTCCTTGGGCATGGGAGTGAGTATGACGATAATACAAGGGACCTTATTTGCAGTGACGGGATTAGGATACCCAGGAAGACATGGCAAGAAATTAAACACGGGAAGACAAAGTTTCATCCCGATAGAGAGAGAGACTTGCAAACAAAGGTCCTCGGTAATGACGAACGCGGACGACGAGTACGAGGCATTGCCCCTAGTTATATGTGGGAGATGGGGTTTCCCAAAGACAAAGATACTTATAGAAGTCGAGAGAGAGAAAAGAGGCGACGACGGGAGGAGGAGGGAGACAGGTTCAACCTATTGCTAGGAAGAATTGAAAACGAGTAGCAGCAGATTGACGAACTTAGAGGAGTAGCGCGCCTGCAAGATCCTGCACTCGATATTACCGCCAACCCATCTCAGCGGAGAAGCAACGTGGCTGAATCGGCGGGTCCCGTCTGACGATGCACGGATGATAGATGGTGGTCCCGGCTACCCCGTGGATGGAATCAAAGAGCAGATATCTTGTGAGCTCCATCAGAAAGTGAAGAACATATCCCTGAAAGTTGCGGTCGGATGTGCTTTACCTTGTCCACCTCATGCACGCTAGCATGGCCGTGAGATTCCAGGTGGCTATGCTAAAGTTGGGGTGGATGAAATCACAATAGGGTTTCACTCAATGGAGCTTGACATCCTTGGACCTGAAGGTG
Source organism: Avena eriantha (assembly GCA_910589775.1). Classification (NCBI taxonomy): domain Eukaryota; kingdom Viridiplantae; phylum Streptophyta; class Magnoliopsida; order Poales; family Poaceae; genus Avena; species Avena eriantha. The sequence goes on along the minus strand of OU342743.1, from coordinate 98,399,171 downwards.
AGAGGACACTCGGAGAAGTACTAGGTCGTATCATTCTATGGGACAAGAACAATATCAAGCTTACAGGCTCAGCGCCAAGGCTAACACTGCCTCCGAGTTGTCTCATGTCATATTCACCTCCATCACCTCCAAGAAGCCCACCCCATGACTACGACCACCATAGCGCGTGTCCATCTCGATCTCGGCCGTAGGGTCAGTCGTCTTCGCCACCCGCTAAGGACAATAAGCGGAAGCGTGCCTCGTCGATGAGTACTAACTAACGCAGCAGTCCAAAATGACAAATGTCACCCCTCCCAAGAGTACCTCATAAGAATCTTCCCATCAAACCTTACGATCGTACTGAAGAGGAAAACACAGCGACCGCAAAGTCCCAATGTGATGCGCATTTTCAAAAGAAGAAACCCGAGCCCGCCCTGGTATACATCGAGAAGCAAAAAGCATATGCACTTGGTTTTATGAACACAAAATCGCAATATGAGTTACACCATAATTCGGATGACTATCTACGCACACTTCAGAAGGAAGTGAAGAAGTGCAAATCGAGTAGAAGTGCAAGTGGGAGAAAATCAAGTAGAAGTGCAAACAAACCAAGTGCAAACAATCCTAGCAGGAGCAAAGCTAGCGAGAAAACAAGGGACGTTCCCCAGCTCGGGAAACATGCCAAACAATCGATCCCACCCCTCAGGGTGTTATCCAAAGACGTTCCCCAACAGGATATGGAAGAAGCTACAAAGTTGGCGGCCTCTATGGGTGTGAGTGTTGCTGAATTGCTAGGTTCCCAAGAATACAAGTTACCCAAGGCTGATGTAGTCCCTAGATATGTCCCAGGGATGCCTCTGGTCAGCGATGAGCAGTTCCAAAACCTATCAACACAAATGCGGAGTTCACATAAATGGTACTTAAGAGTCGTAAAGGAGGACAGCATAATGATCATGGAGAAAGTCCCACATGAGTACTACTTTTGAGCCGACGAGGTCCATATTGACTTTTCAGAACTCTTCCAGTTATACAATTTCGACGCCCTCAACAAATCTCTCATGAGTTGCTATTGTCTATAAGTTGTTGAATTCATTGTCTACATATAAGTTGTTCAGTTTTTCAGTTGTTTAGTTCATTGCATGTAATTATCCTTATTATATCCTTTTGTACTCTATTATTATGCAGAATGAAGATCCAAGATGTAAAATAAAGTCTCTCTATAGTGTTGGGTTCATTAACCCAGATAAAGTACATATAAATATGCTAACGGATAAACCCGAGGAGACGCAGGAAAACCTTCTAAGGTTTCTAACGGAACAAAATTTCTATGACCACATACTATTTCCTTACAATTTCAAGTGAGGGTCTTATTCTGTTGTACACATTCACTTTTGCTTACTCAATGTTAAGTGTAATTGACGAGTTACTAATGTATATATAAACATGTGCAGGTTTCACTGGATTCTGCTAAACATTCAACTTGATAAGGGAATAGTTGAAGTTATGGACCCATTAAAGAGACACCTACAAGAGTTTAGGGACATGCTGGACATGCTCTAGAGGTAATTTTCATGCTATATCGGTCGCTTTCGTTGATTCCTGAGATATCAGGTAATAAATAACCCATTCATTCATTTTGTATACCGGGCAGGGTTTGGAACCTGTTCAAGAGTTTGGTTACGGGTTCCTTTAGTGAGAAGCTGACGGTTAAGATGGTCTCCGTAAGTAGTACGTGATATGTCCGCGCATCTCTTTACTTCTAGTTTCAATACAATTATGATGCTAGATTATTATTTTGATTGAATTCTATTCTCGTAAAGTGCGCGAGGCAGCCACCGGGGATGAATATATGTGGATTCTACGTTTGCAAGTTCATTCGCACATTTACCACTGAGAACAAAGATTATAGAGTCGATGTAAGCAATACATTCACAACATTATTTTATTACCGTCACTTTTTGTTATCATGGTTGATATTCATATTGATCTCCTTTTCTTATATAGTTCGAGAGCATGCGGGGTCAGCTCCTACCAGAGCAACGCGTACTAGGAATTGCAGAAGAACTAGCGGGATTTTTGTTGAAAGATATGGTAGATGACGCCGGAGAATTTAGTGTGAATAGGCGCTACCGATGATCCCCGACCATGTAATCGAATAGACGGGCTCTAGTCCCGGTAATTGTGATCTCCATATAACTATCAAAATTGTATATATTTGTATGCTCGATCATAAGACAAGTTATCTTATATATGTACGAACGTGTACGGTATGTGGTAGTGTAGAAATATTCGAAAACTATTTTGAAATGAATAAAGAAATAAATAAAAGAATACAAAATGAATTCTCTGCCGCAGCAGAGAAAGTGCCCAAAATGCTGCCACGGCAGAGAACCATTTGTCCCAGTCCGTAAGAGGAACTAAGACTAATGGGGGGCACCCCGCGTGCGCAGTGGTGGCCACGTGGACGCCCATTGGTCCCGGCTGGTAACCTTGCCAGGATTAATGCATGGGCCTTTAGTCCCGCTTCGCCAGTCCCGGTTCCAAAACCGAGACTAAAGGCCCATTCTCTACTAGTGAGCTCACCTTCACCGATTCCCATTGGAATCAGGGCCGGGGCGGCCGGAGATGGCGTTGCCAACGACATGAAGTAGCAGCTCCCTCGGGTTCGTCCAGGACAATGATGGGGATGATGTATAGGTGTGCTCGACTCCTCCTGGTCCTGCAGCTTGACGCGGTTAACGATGCATACCGATTCCCCCGCGCTCGTCGGCCCTCGAAGACGATCATGGCAATAGCAAGGCGACGCTCTCCTCGATGTTGCTCTTGGGTAGGAGGAAGACATAGGTACAAAGGGAGGGGTGGCGACGTGGAAAGAAGATGGACAGGGCAAGGGTTCGAGAGAGGCTCCAGGGTGGCTAAGTAGGGGGAGGGTGACGCGACTGACGGACAGAGACGGGCACCTACCCCATCTCTCTCTACAGGAAGGGGAAGGTGACTGGAGGAGGAAGGGGAATAGTAGACGTCGTCTTGTCGAAGGGGTACGGGCCGGTTGCAGTCACTTTGGGTCGGCCCAAGAGGAAGGAAGACCAGGGTAGGCTGCTGGCTGCGAGTGATGCTTGTTGGGCGGGCCACACCAGGTAAGTTGGGTTGCAGCAGACTACTCTCTCTACTCTCTTTTGTCTCTGTTTTGGGTTTTATTTATTATTTGTTTTGTTTGTTATTTCAAATTTAAACGAGCATCTGATTTCAAACTCTTTTGAAATTTGCAGGGACATCTATACTGATTAAGATGGTACAAAAGTGAGGCAAGAGGGGGAAATACATTAGAGGAAGAGTGATGCCCACATAGTCCATTTGGGCATTTACAAGAATAGTAGAATTAGGGTTGATAATTGAATAAAGCATTTTAGAAAATAGTGGAACCCTAGCAAGGGATCCCAAACTTGTAGGAACTCAAAATACGGACTTTGCAAGAGTGACATAGAGGTATTGGTGATAGCATTTATACAAGCAAGGCATAAACATTGCAAGGTTTGATATGATGATCAAATGCAATGTGGCATGATGACATGAGCATGATATAATGATGGTGCAATTAATTATATGTAGGAAGTAGCAATATATAGACTAGCCAAGTAGCATTACAATTGTTAGACAATTGTGATGCTACACTTGACACACCAAACACGTTGTCTACCAGCATGTGCCACTAAATTCATGAAGACGCCATCATCGTATCCCTAAAGCTATTGTCACGAGGCCTGCACTATGGAGACGAAAGGCAGATCGAAACGGGGCCAGTAGTAGTGCAGCCACACGGGAGGAAACAACTTCCACCCCGAGGGGTAGTCAACCGGACGCAGCAGCAGGGCACACCAGTCCCAATTGGGTCCAGTTGGATCCAATGGGCTCATAAAGCCCCGCAAGGGCACACCAGTACCAAGAGGATCCGACCAGGCCATCTGGGCCATAAAGCCCGTCGCCACGCTGCAACGGGTCGGCTTCCATCGCCACCATCTCCCTTCTCTAGCTCACCTGCAACCATCACAGGACACGCCACTGACTCCACGAGCAGGACGGCGTGCCACATCCCAGATAGGGCCTTATGGGCCCATATCTAGGGAGGAAGGAGAGGCCCAGCCGCCCTTCTTTGTCGTGCCGCCGCTCCACCACAGAGCCCATGCTCTATTGTGTTGTAGGTGCCGCCGTGACGTTTCCCCGGCCGTAGAAAAAAGTGGGCCCATGCAAACCAGAGCAACAACCCCCGCCTGCAGTTTTTCTCGCATGCGCTGCCAGGGGAGGGGAAAATCAGGGGCCTGCCACCGCCGGCTCCGCGCAGGCCTTGCCTGGCGGTGACTGCCGACAACGACGGTGAGGGTGGGTGGAGGGGAGGTGGTGGGATGGGGTGATGGAGGGAAGCGACCCATCGCCCGCGCGGGGGGCGACACAGTCGCGAGAGAAGTTTTGCCGAACCGTTTGCGCTCTCCACTCCCGAGTCACCTCTTTCGAGTTCAGGCCAACAAATCCAACTTTGATGATGTCCCAAAACACAATCCACAAAGGGAAAGGATACATATCACCTAGGGGATGGAACCATTCTATCCCTCGGTTCTGCCTCGCTCACGAGCGAACCGACGCCCCAGGGCCCACCTTATCCGTGTGTCCCTATTTTCTTCTTAGAGGTCGTCTCCCGGTGAGGCTCCGCGCCCTCATCCCTGCGTCCCACGCCCCGCGCCGCTGCGGCCTCATCCACCCCGTCCCTCGCCGCCCTGCTCCGCCCCTCACCGTTGTGGCCTCATCCTCCCGGTGTAGCTCTGGCAGACTGCTTGTCTACGACGGGGACTGCTCACCAGATCGCATGAAGCCCCAGTTCCTCGAGCACCGCCTCCTCTTCTTTCCATCCAGAGTGTGGCGCCGCCCTTTCCTAAAGCTCACCGAAGGCCGCCACCATCCCCTAAAACTCGTCGGAAGCCGTCGTCGACCTCCACGCCGGCAAGCACGGCCGTGCGGCCGCACTGCCATAGCCAAACGCCTGCCGCAGTTCGTTGCAGAGCTTGCTATGTGCGTCGAGGTTTGCTACATGGGTTGGCGCGCTACTATGTGCGGACAGCGGCGATTCTACACACGGCGACCGAACCTACTACATGTGGCTTCTAGTATTGCTACCTACGGCGACAGTCATTGCTACCTGCAGAATCTGGACCTACTACCCGTGGTGAGTGGTGCTCCTACCTACGACGAGCAGCCCTGCTACACACGGCGACCGAACCTGCTACATACGGCTTATGGTGTTGCTACCTGCGGCGAGCGGCGCTGCTACAATTGGCATATTTTTTTGCTATAAGTTTTTACTCCAACGATGTCGGGTGAAATCGGCTTATGCTACATTAGCATAATTATTTTGCTACATCTGTTTTTTAATTATGCTATATTAGCGCAAACTTCTTGCTACGCGGTATCCGACGAGGTCTCCAGCGAAGTCAGTTTTACTACATTAGTATAAATATTATGTTACATAGTTCTCCGGCAAGATCTGTCTTTTCTTATTTTGTCTCATAGTCGAACAGTTATTTGCTACAATGTAGCAAAAGCAGGAATTAAAAGAACACGTGAGGACCCGGGGATCGGAAGTTTTGATCTTTCGAGGGACGCGTAACACTACCATTCACAAAACCTGAAAGCACAGGGAGAATATACCATGCTATTTGCGTGAATGAATGGTTGGGGGATTTACTGCCTCAAAGTAGAGGCGTACTAGATTCCAGTTCCGCAGCGACAGCAGTAAACTGCATTGGCAAATTCAGATTCTATAGGCCAGCTGCAGAGTCGATTGATTCGACTTCGAGTCCAATTCAGTTGCTTGGAATTTTTCGTGTGTCCGATTTTCTTTCCTTTCATTTTCTTTGTTTTAAGAAAGCAATCGCTAGTTGGGCAGGATGCCAGAACGTGGGATAGCAAATCCTGTCGGATTCGGTCCGTGTTCTCTTCTCAGCGCTGTCTACAAGAGCAGGTGTTCTGCAACCAGAACCGGCCGGCGACAAAAAAAAAAGGCAATTCCCGATGGAGAAGAAAGATGCTAGCTTGCTGGACGCTCTGACTGGGCACCGTGATATCCTGAGGAGGGAGACCGCCTTCTTGATGAGGCAGGTCAGGTCTCGGAAACTGGACACCCTCGATGGGAAAAGGGCTTATCTAGAGATCCAACCACCTCAGCAGCAGCACGAGAGCGAGATCATCAAGAAGGAGGTCAGATTGCCTTACCTTGTGAGGAACCATGGTGAGGCACTCGATCTTCTCCTGCACGAGACGCTGCTGCTGTGCTACCGGATCCAGTCTCTGGCATCTATTCTCAGCGAATTCAGTAGCGACATCCCCAATGTCTCCTCCTTGGAGAAGAAGAAGGCCAAGCTGCAGCTTATCATGTCCGGCGCACTCGTCACTATGTCCAAACATATAACGAGATCACATCTCACTATTAATTCTCCCAAGGAGAAACCTTCTTACTATATGCACCGTCTCGGCTGGGAATCTACATGGGGCGGCCGCGGGTCGCCAAACTGTGGTTTCTTCAATGATTCAAGTAAGATACACTAAAATTCCTTCCTTTTCTCGGCTGGGAATCCCAACTTGGACTGGCCGCTCTATGTCTACGGGGCGGTCGCTGCCCGAGACACCGTCGACCAGAACCGCAACCTTCTCTTCTGCCGCTCCAGTGCCAACAGCCAAAAGGTCACTCAAGATGTACGTACATATATATATATATATATATATATATTCACCTTTTGCTCCTGCGTGGCTATATTATCCTGTTTTGGCTAAGTACTATGGTAGTAATGGTGACGCTGACGCGTGCTTCATTGCAGGATCCTTATTTGCGCCTAACTGGCCCGTCTCGTGCTATCGTCGCCGCTGAAGACGTTACGTTCGAAGCTGAACTAGTAATAAAGTATGGAGAAGAGTCACAACATACAGCGGTGTTGAGTTGTCACTACCGTTACCACTATGTATATGACACCCCTCAGTTACGCAGCGGTTGCGTACAGCGCTCTTAAACCTTGAGCGGCTTGGCCGAGCGATTCAGGCCACCATCGTTGGTGTTCGTGTTGTTGAAGGAGGGTGGCGGCCTTTTAAGCAAGGATGCCGAGTTTCTTGCTTCTCCTCTGCTTCAAAGAAGCGTATTTACCCCACCGATAGGGAAGTTGTGTTGCTTGATTGGCGTGGTGGAGAAACGCCTGTAGGATCCGATGGTTACTTCCGTCTATCAAGGAATGTTGTTTCTGTGGAACTAGAAGGAACATTGAGAGTTGTCATACAAGCCGACTCGGAATGTGGTGAGGCTCATCAAGGCCATGTCGACTTCCCTATTAAACATTGCCAAATAAGCGAGGGTGAATGTTTGGTTGGCAACTCTAGGGTAAGGTTCGTTGTTGCATGGTCCCTCCTTGTCATGGATAAGGAGAACCTAATGGATATGTCTGTTAGATTTGCGACAAGTAAATAACGAAGAACGAAAACAAAATCACAGCAAGGGGACACAGATTTAACGTGGAAAACCCTCTCCAACAAAGAGAAGGGAAAAACCACGGGCGCCAGCCAGCGAAACTTCACTATAACGGAGAGTGTTTACACAACGCCGGGGATTTCTCAGATGCGACTTATCCCAGCCGGCGGCTTACAAGAAGTATATATAGCGGTGGTAACCTAGGTCATCAACGATCCGCATCGGCCCAAGCCTCCGGCGACGGGCCTCGCTCCGCTCCGTCAGAAGTTGGCCTCTACTTTTTAGAATTTGGATCAACATATAACAAACTCCACCTTGAGACAAATTCCTTCTTGTAGCATCAACGGTAATCATCTCCCTGAACAAACAAAGAAAAACACTTTCGGCGCCAATAGCCACTTGGGCTAAGCAGTTATACCAACTAAGCTTGAGCATAGCTCAAACTTAGCAACAGGAACAGGCTTTGTCATCATATCAGCAGGATTATCATGAGTGCTTATCTTGCATACCTTCAGTGTACCTTGTGCAACAACATCACGAACATAATGGTACTTGATATCAATGTGCTTTGTTCTCTCATGGAACATCTGATCCTTAGTAAGGTAAATAGCACTTTGACTGTCACAGAACAGGTTAATGCAAGAATCATCCTGACAAAGCTCAGCATACAAACCTTTCAACCAAACAGACTCTTTGCAAGCTTCAGCAACAGCCATATATTCTGCTTCGGTTGTAGATAAAGCAACAACTGGTTGCAGCGTTGCCTTCCAACTCACGGCACATCCACCTACCGTGAACACATAACCTGTGAGGGACCTCCTCTTATCCAAATCGGCAGCAAAATCTGAATCCACATAGCCTGCGAGTCCCTCACCAGTCTTGCCAAATTTCAAGCAAGCGTTGGATGTGCCACGAAGGTACCTGAAAATCCACTGAACAACTTTCCAATGTTCTTTACCAGGATTAGCCATGTAACGACTCACCAAACTCATAGCATATGATAAATCAGGGCGAGAACAAACCATGGCATACATCAAGGAACCAACAGCACTAGAATAAGGAACTCGAGACATGTACTCAATATCTTCATCAGAACTAGGACATTGCAATGCTGACAATCTAAAGTGAGGAGCAACAGGAGTACTAACTGACTTTGCATCATGCATATTAAAACGTTGAAGAACTTTCTCAACGTAACTTTGCTGACTAAGAAACAACAACCTAGATTTTCTGTCCCGTTTAATTTCCATACCTAGGATTTTCTTAGCAGCACCAAGATCTTTCATCTCAAATTCACTACTTAGGTGTGCCTTCAAAGTAGTGATTTCTTTCATGCTCTTGGCAGCAATTAACATATCATCAACATATAACAGCAAGTAAATAGGTGACCCATTAGCAAACTTTATATAAACACAGCTATCAAACTGAGATCTCTTAAAACCTTGTGAGATCATAAATGAATCAAACCTTTTATACCACTGTCTTGGAGATTGCTTCAAACCATAAAGCGATCTCTTCAATTTGCACACAAAATCCTCTTTTCCAGGAACTATGAACCCTTCAGGTTGGTCCATGTAAATCTCCTCCTCCAGTTCACCATGCAGAAAAGCAGTCTTTACATCTAGCTGCTCAAGCTCAAGATCATGCATAGCAACAATACCAAAGAAAGTACGAATAGAGCTATGTTTCACAACCGGAGAGAAAACATCATTATAGTCAATACCTGGAATCTGGCTAAAACCTTTTGCTACTAACCTTGCCTTAAACCTTGGAGGTTCATTAGGAGACAAACCTTCCTTTCTCTTGTATATCCACTTACAGCGGACAACCTTCTTCTGTTTAGGCAAGCGCACAACTTCCCATGTGCCATTCTTATCAAGCGATTGCATCTCTTCTTGCATAGCAGAAAACCACTTCTCGCGGTCAACGGATGCAATAGCCTCATTGTATGTAGCAGGTTCAGTATCATGCTCCACCTGTTCAGCACAACTCAAAGCATAATGAGCAAGATTACACTCTTCAATTAAACGACGAGGTGGAACTATGTTACGCCTCGGTCTATCAGCAGCAATAGATTCTTGTGGCTGCTGCAAAACAGTAGGTGAGTGCTGAACAACATCATCATCAATATTTTCCTCATGAGTATCATCAACAACAACATTATTATCAACAGTTTTCTGCAGGTGCTCCACCTGCACACGAACTCCCTCCTCTCCAATAGCAACAGGAGAGGGATCTGATGGCAAGCTGTCATGATACATAACGGATTCATTGAAAACAACATTCCTACTCAATAAAATCCTTTTAGTTTCAGGATTCCATAGTTTATATGCCTTAACTCCTGAACCATAACCAAGGAATATGCACTTAACAGCTCTAGGCTCTAACTTTCCATTATCAACGTGAGCATAAGCTGTGCAACCAAAAACTCTCAACTGTGAATAATCAGCAGGCGAACCTGACCATACCTCAATGGGAGTTTTCTTCTCAAGTGGAATAGAAGGTGACCTGTTGATGAGGTAGCACGCTGTGTTGGCTGCTTCAGCCCAGAAACGTCTATGCATACCTGCATTGGACAACATACAGCGAGCCCTCGAGATGATGGTTCTGTTCATGCGCTCAGCCACGCCATTCTGCTGAGGAGTGTAAGGGATGGTGTGGTGCCTGATCATACCATCGTTACTGCAAAACTCCTCAAACTCATTAGAACAGAATTCCATACCATTATCAGTACGTAGTACCTTTACCTTCTTTTCAGTTTGCTTTTCTACCATAACTTTCCACTTCTTAAAAGCATCAAAAACATCAGATTTGTGTTTCAGAAAATATGGCCACACTTTTCTTGAGTAGTCATCAATAATAGTAAGCATGTAATTAGCACCACCAATAGAAGTCTTACGGGAAGGTCCCCATACATCAGCATGCACATAATCTAATATGCCTTTGGTGGTATGAACGGAAGCATTGAATTTAACTCTTTTATGCTTACCAAAAACACAGTGCTCACAGAACTGAAACTTACCCAAGTTGCAACCATCAATCAGCTCTCTCTTAACCAATTCTGCCATGCCATGTTCGCTCATATGCCCAAGACGCATATGCCACAGATTTGTTTTACCACAATCATCAGAATCATTAACAGTAACAGCAGCAGCAATACCAGGCAAAGTGCTACCTCTAAGAACATATAACTTAGCAGAATTCATATCACCTATCATGTGAATAAGAGAGCCTTTCGATACCTTTAACAACCTACGCCCACCGGCGTACTTGTATCCATCCACGTCCATGGTACTCAGGGAGATCAGATTTCTGGCCATGCTTGGTATGTGCTTCACCTCATTCAACATACGCGTCACGCCATCATGTGTCTTGATCTTAACAGATCCAACTCCAACAATATGGCATGGGTTGTCATTCCCCACACGTACAAAATCTCCAGTCTGCACAGACTCATATGAACTGAACCAATCTTTGTTACAGCAAATATGAAACGAACATGCAGTATCAAGAATCCATTCATCATCACGAGATGCACAAGCAGCAAAAACGGCTAAACATTCACCGTCAGAACTATCACCAGAAACAACAGCAGCCTTACCATTACCTTGATCCTTATCTTTCGGTTGGTAAGTACCGTTCCTTTTCTCCTTATTCTGCAGCTTCCAACAATCATCAATAACATGATTAGATTTCTTACAATACCTGCAGAACTTGTCCTTTCCCTTGGACTTCGAACGACTTCTGCCGTCTTTGCTCTTATCTCGGTTGCCATAGTTGTTAAATCTCTGATCGGTCCTGCCACGAATCTGCAGAGCTTCAGCCTTGGAAGACGCCCCATCTGCCTGCACCATAGATTTCATCTTTTCCCTCTGTTTGAGGGCATCTTGCACTTCATCAAGGGTTATCTTATCACGGCTCAACAACATTGTATCACGAAAGTGAGTATAAGAACTAGGCAACGAGCATAAGAGTAATAGAGCTAGATCCTCATCATCATATTTTACTTCCATAGATTGCAAATCAGAAATAATCTCTCTGAAAAGAGATAAGTGATTCATTACCGATCCACCTTCTTGCAATCTATGCGAGAACAACTTCATCTTCACATGCATCTTACTGGTTAGATCCTTTGACATGCAGATCGATTCCAGTTTCCCCCAAAGGGCAGCAGCAGATTTCTCTTTCAAGACTTCCTGCAAAATATTATTGGATAGATGAAGTTGAATCATAGACAAAGCCTTACGGTCCTTCCACTTCTCTTCGTCAGACCAGCTCTTAGCATCCTTTTCCCCGAATCCATCCAGCGCATCATCCAGATCTGAAGTTTGGGCGAGAATCGCCCGCATCTTCACCTGCCACAAGCAGAATCTTGTGGAGTAGTCCAGCTGCGGTAGATCGAACTTCAATGACGACATGTCGCAAACCCTAGATTAGAACCTAGGGCTCTGATACCACTTGTTAGATTTGCGACAAGTAAATAACGAAGAACGAAAACAAAATCACAGCAAGGGGACACAGATTTAACGTGGAAAACCCTCTCCAACAAAGAGAAGGGAAAAACCACGGGCGCCAGCCAGCGAAACTTCACTATAACGGAGAGTGTTTACACAACGCCGGGGATTTCTCAGATGCGACTTATCCCAGCCGGCGGCTTACAAGAAGTATATATAGCGGTGGTAACCTAGGTCATCAACGATCCGCATCGGCCCAAGCCTCCGGCGACGGGCCTCGCTCCGCTCCGTCAGAAGTTGGCCTCTACTTTGTAGAATTTGGATCAACATATAACAATGTCCAGGCATGATATATGCTTTGTTATGCCGGTTTGTTACAGAATTTGTATCGACCTTCTGTATTATAATATATAAGATATCCAATTGTTTTTGTATTAGCTCTAGCTTATGTTATCATGTTTTTTGTGTACCTACTTGTTAACTTATGTTGTGAACCATTGTTATGCTCCTGGTTCGATAGATGCCGAGCTTAGTACCTTGTGCATCCTCAACACTTCCGAGATTCTTGGTTACAAGTCTTGAATAAGGGTAGAACCGGAGTATATTTATACAATGGACATCCCTGAACTCCTCACTGGCCTACTTGCGAACTTCATAACATCCATGAACCTCTCACTATATTTCATGCGATTGCCATTCACCTACTTATTCCATGAAGTTTTCACCACTCTTTTCTCCTCTTCATTTTAACAGAAAACAAAAAATGGATGCACAACGGTCACACGATTTTGATGTGTGTGCTCGCATAATAAAATAGAAGATAAACACTTCTTGGATGACTTGCTCAACACTGATCCCATGTTTAGCTAACATATGCTATATATACGGTCCCACATATACATTACCCGCCTTAAGAATTAGGGTGTGAAAGGTAGTGCGAAACGAGTTTAGAAATGTTTTCTTCAACATTAGCTTGAATCTTTGGAATACCATGAAACATTGGAGGAAAACAAAAGTTCACAATTTTTTTCCGCATCAGTTTGGTCGCAAGTTTTGAAGCAGCTTCGTTGTAAGCTTTTGTTTCATTGTGCATGCTGGTAACCATTAGAACATGGACATCTTGAATGTGCAACAAGCTAGCAGCCGAATTCCCAGATATGTATATGTTGCGTAGTGGCTTGCACCCCAGTAGTACCGTTTACATGCTACTTGAGCTAACACCACAGTCCACCAATGCTCGATAGCTAGGCTAAGCAAACTCTGAAACTTATCCTGCATAGTCTACTGCTCTCTTCAAGACAATTCGTAAATGGCTAGAGTGAATAAGCAAACTGTAGATGCATGTTGCAGTATACTGGCGTAGCATTGGAGAGCTCGCAGGATTTCACAGTGGTGTCCAGGATTCTGGCGGCCGTGATAGGAGCCTGTTGCTCGGCGAGTCCAAGACCTACACGTGTGCGTGCATGATAAACACAGTTGGCAGCACGAATAATGATGCTTAAGTATTGTTAATGGAAAACTGGCAAGGTGGCCCTCGCTATTGCGAGGGCATCATCTTTCGTGTGTTGAGACTGCTCCGGAGATGATGTTGTGGTATCATACATGTTGGAAACATGAAATTCTAAGTCAAATGAACCTATAGAGGCCAAAAAATTATGCTGATAAAACTATCACATGTGTGCGATATATTGGAAAACATTTTGATTTGTGGAGCGTAGTCAGCATGAAATTTTCGAACATACCATGCCCCATATTCTAGAATGTCTATCTAGAAACATAGTTAGCTCTAATTTTATATATTTCTACTCTCTTTCCTCTTATCCCAAGCTCTTCAATGTAGGTTTTATACTCTTTCTCTGAGATGTATTTATTGTTTCATTCAACGATACCTACACTCACATGGAGGGAAACATATATTCATGTAACATATTGATATTAAAAAGGACTTCAATGGCATATATTCATCATTTCAATATGTTATGAATTTATTTGTGTCATCAATAATCTTTTTCAATCCCATTGCACCACCAAATACTTTTCAAATGGTCAATAACACTCTTTGTACAATCATCATACTATCTAAAAGTTTAGATCAATTATTTGATTCACCTGATAAACCAACAAATAATAAAAATTATGATTGCAATAACACATGTGCTTAATTCTTAATGAAACAGAAGCCTTGTCTACATAAAATTTATTGTTTCGAGAATACCTTAACTAAAATTCCACCAATCTAATATGTTAAGAGCGTAGGTGAATCCTTGCATTAGTGTGGATTATTTTTGTGACAACACAATATACTGGTATTGCTACTTTTACATACCATCATTGTTCTCTCTAACGAGGACTGATCAATGAATCTCCACTCTATGTACGATCTAGTACTCGATCTCTCTTTTTTGGTTTACACAAACTATCCAAGATGTTTACTAATGTAACACCCAACTCGAATGTAACTAATCGCTACAATATTGGTCACCTTATCTTTCTAAAACAAAATCTTAAGGTAGGGGAGCAATCTGGCCCCCCAAATATGTATTATTACACTAACTAATGTGAAAATTTGGATGGAGAAAACAATGTTTTATACCCCTACCTTATTTGTTTTCTTCATTTTCCACAACATGTTACCGGCTAGTGTTTAATAAAAACAAAATGTAATACTGATATTGTAAATTCTGATAGTGTACTGCATGTCTCAACATCCTACCACACTTGTACCCATATGCTAGGGCCACATGTAGGTTCTCATGGGATTCCAGCGCTCCGGGGCTCGGTTCCCACCGAAACCCTAGAGCGGGGGCCTCGCAGATCTACCCCCCTAGATATCTCTGTATGACGGTTGACCAATGGGATTTTGTCCATAGTTAGGTTAGGTTAGGTCATAGGAGCATGGTAGAACAAGTTTGAGGCCAAGATTCAACAAGTATTCCCTCTAGTTGACCGCGGTGGGAGTTCTCAGCTACATGGTGTATTACCTTTCCAACTATCATTGCATGTCTCAACATCCTACCACACTTCTACCATTGGATGCTAGCCGGCAAGAGGTGATGCCCCAAAAAAATTCATTGTACTTGTAAAATGTGTGTAATTTGAACCATTCATTTATTTGTTACATTATTTGATTTGAACATTTGTTGTAAGTTGATTCGTTGAATATTATAATTTGGATGATTATTGTGTTACATTATTTGATTTGAACAACTATGGCATTTGCTGTCCAAACTGTCGAAACAATGTTTTACGGTTTTGTTTGCAGTTCACCCCGCCGAGCAGTCCCCTTAAACCGGAACCGCAAAACAGAATTCACATATTCTGTTTTGCGGTTCCGGTTTAAGGGGACTGCTCGGCACCGCCGCCCGCGAAGCGGGGAATCACGGATTCAGCACCCCGAACTCGGACGTTTACGGTTTGCTATTTACGGACTGCTAGAGATGCTCTAATAAGGGAACATGAAGAAAATAGATGAACTTCTCCTTAGAGATGATGTTGCTTACTTTTTTGTTATTCATCGAGTATAGAACTTTTCTCTGTTCGCGCTACCAAGTACCGGAGGAAAACAGAAATAAGAGTCACATCTCCTAGATAGAGAGGATAATAGCAATGGTGGCCGTGGAACAAGAGTGTGTAGATGACACTGAGCATGTAATACACAAATGCTAGGGTTGATATGAGTCTACCCACGGCTACCCGGTTCACATCGTCTATCAAAAGATTTGAACCGTAACCTTGGTAAGGAAGCTACAATGAATCTAGCCTATTTAGGTCACGTGCCTTCTTGGTCCGAGTGCTACCTCAGTTTTTGTTCTCCTCCAATATTTCAGACTATACGGTTGGTAGATTGGTTCTACATTTGTGAATGGCGAGTCAAGTAAAGCTAGAATCGAAGTATTTTATAAAGTGGGTATCGCTCAAGTTCTCGTTATCCCTCATGCCAATTGCAATTAGAATAGTGAGAACCTGACCGATTGGTGAGAACAATGTGTGCTGCTGTTGGTACCTTGTGTGAGAACAATGTGTGCTGTCGTTGGTACCTTGTGTGAGTGGCCTGTGAGAGAACGGTGTGTCCAGTTATGAACTAAGCTAGCCATCAGCTGAGCCTAATGTCACAAGATGCAAACTGGACTGTTTGCCCGATCGCGGGCAGTCTGGACTTGTGAATTTTCTGTTTTTCCATTGCTCCAAACCAGGCACACGAATACTCGACGCTGGACAGTGGGCTGCTGCTCTCTTTAAGTACAATCTGTGGCGGAGGCCACCGTGAATTAGCAAATTGTGGACTCTGCTTATTAGTCCAGTTGTATCATGCAAAGGACATGATTCATCGAAGGGTGGGAGCTGATGAAGGTGTATAAAGATATTGACGTAAGAAATGTGGAACGCGTTAGCAACGACACAACACATGTCTTAGTGCAGTTAGGCAAATCTGGTATTAGTGGTGTTTTACGTGATTCGACAAATCACCGTCCTGCGCATTGGCGCTGATCACAAACAATTTTAAAACTTTTATGGCTATTTAATAAAGCTTAGGTTTCCTGTCAAAAAAAAAATTTAAGCACCAGGATAAGAAAGAAAAAGGGAATATTTATGATATTTTAATCTCTTGCATCAGAAGTAAACAATCTAATACAAAAAAAATTATGTCCAATTCTCCGTAATAACTTCATTTTTGCAAAAATGCCCCAAATGATACTAACTTTTAGGGCACTTTGCTTAAATGACTCGAATGATACTATCTTTTAGGACACTTTGCCAAAATGCCGCAAAGGATACCACTTTTTGGGGCACTTTGCAAAAATGCCCCAAATTGACACCTTTTAAAGCCACTTTGAGTATTGCCCCAACAAAAATACCCCTATACCGTGTACTAGTGTGATCACAAGCAATTGTAAAACGTTTATGCTTAATTAATAAAGCTCACTTTTCCCCTAAAAACATATTTTCAAGCACCAGGCTAACAAATAAAAAGGGAATATTTATGATGCTTTAATCTCTTGCATCAGAATGCGAACCTTGTTACTGGTACAAAAAAATTATGTCCAGTTTTCCATAAAAAGATCATTTTGTCGTGCAAACTTGCGTAAAAAAAGATGAGAAACGAGACATGGCTTCTATAGACATATAGATTTTCTTATAAGAAGGCTAAGAAGGGAACATGACAAAATTAGATGAACTTCTCCTCGGAGATGATGATGCTGCTTATTTTTCCCTTATTCGTCTAGTCTAGATCTTTTCTCTGTCCGCTCTACCAAGTAGAGGAGAAAAATACAAATCAGAGTCACATCTCCCAAACGGAAAGGTTACTCACTAGTGTGGCCGCAGAACAAGACTGTGTAGATGACACCGAGCATGTATTACACAAATGCTAGGGTTAGTGATTGATTTTGCCCACCTCTTACCAACTCGTATTGTCTATCCGAAGATTTGAACTGTATCCTAATTAAGGATACATATGTGAAGTAAGCTTTGTGCTGGAAGCAATAGCACCATGAATCTATATTGTTTGGATCATGTGCCTTCTTAGTCCCGGTGGTATCTCAAATGTTGTTCTCCTCCAATATCCTAAGTTGCACGATTGGTAGATTGGTTCTACATTTGCGAATGGCGAGTCTTGATAAGTCTAGAATGGAAGCATTTTATACAGTGGACATCACTCAAGTTCTCACTATTCTTCATCGATTTTCATTCAACTACACATCATTCTTTTCTCTTCCTTTATTTTTGCAGCGGCCAAGTAACCATGAGCGTGTTAGAATACAGATACATATATGTATATGAGATAGACTAGGACTCTAAGATCACCTTGTACTCCAAGTCTACCTACCCCTTGTAACTCGATATATACCCCCACGAGGGTCAAATCAATACAACGAAATATTATGGATTCTATATTTTCTACATGGTATCAGAGAGGTTAGCCTCACGACACCGATCCCAGGTTCTTCCACCACTTCCGCAACCTGCCGCCCCCGGGGAGATTACTCCTCGGGGCGCGGCACCTTGTCTCGATCAAAGATCGGATCGGTTCAATAAATTAGTTTAGATCCAGTTTCAAATTCTGCAATTCCTAAATTTTCCATAGATTAGATTAATTAGCTACCAAATAAATCCCTAGATATTTACATCCTCGTCCGGTGAAAGTCAGCGCAAGAAGCTTATCACGCCGCCGCCCAGCAAGTATCGTACGTGCATCTACATCGACAACCGCACATGTACGTAATCTCCGGGCGGCAATGACGGACGCGTACCATGCCAGATCGAGAATCGAGAACGCGGGCGCGTGCGTCACGCGCCGCGTCTTGGCGCCCGCCAGGGCTGATCGAGCCATGCAGATTCCTTTGGCCGGCATCAACAAGCGCGTGCGGCAGCTCCGTCCATCCATGTACTAGGAGACAAAATTCCAAGCACCAACTCCATGCACCTACAGATCTCATGCACAGATGTATCAGCTCAACGCACGCCGCCTAGACACATGATCTCAAGGACCCGGTAGACCACGGGAGGGTGACCCCGCACCTGACGCAAACTTTGATTCCACGTGCCCGACTACACCGACACAAAGATCTGCACTGCTTCAAGACACGACTACACCAACATCAAGATCTACACTGCATCAAGCCGGACTACTTCGACCCGAACATCTACGTCAAGCTGTACGACTACACCAAGATCTTCATCGAGCACATACACAGAGAAGCGACATCAACATCATCCACACGCCAGGCCGGTGTAGGACACGACTTCGACGGCTTCTCATGTGCAGGACGGCATCGACACCATCGTCATTACAAGGAATGCCTTCAAGCGACGCTCTACGTCATGCCTACTCCTTCATCACCGACACATCATCGCCGAGGTCTACATCAACGTGGTCTTCCGCTACATCTTGTCCACACGATGGACATACAACTACGACGCCCTCTGACAGTACACGTACTGCAAGGCACGACGGGCCGCGTCCACGACCTCGACGACGACATCGACCGCGTCCACGATACCGACGACTGCATCAACAAACTGGCATCACAATTAGTGATGCCCCTACGACCGCGCATACGGTTCTGGCAAAACCGTGTGTGCTTGGTGGCTTCCTCCAGTCCTGGCAAAACTGGTGGTCTCACCTACGACCGCGTCCACGAGACGCCCCCGACGGTACCTTTATAAGGTGCAAAACGTCCACAACCGCAGCTTCGTCAACAACAACAAACAAAAAAACGCGCAAGTTTTTGCGCCTCCGGCAATGGCGGCCACACAACATACGACGACTACGACATCGACCACATCCACCTCGACCACGGCTACATCACGATCGGCTACCTCGACATCAAGAACAACGTCTACAGCAACTCAAGAACTCCAGTCAACAGCGTCCGCGTCGTCACTTGCATCCACGCCACTTCCGCTATGACTGTGGGAGGGAAGAGAGGTATCAGAAGGGGATGCAGTCACCGTCCCTAGGTGCCAGCCATGATCATGTCCATGCAGGTGATGATGACAAGGAGGTGAAGACAACGGAAGCGCAAGATTCAAATCCAGTCGCAAGCGTCCGCTTCACTCCCGCTCCGACTGAGGGGGGATGTTAGAATACAGATACATATATGTATATGAGATAGCTTAGGACTCTAAGATCACCTTGTACTCCAAGTCTACCTACCCCTTGTAACTCTATATATACCCCCACGAGGGTCAAATCAATACAACAAAATATTATGGATTCTATATTTTCTACAGAGCGCACAATTATCACATGATTTTGCAGTGCATGCTGCATGACAAAGGAGAAGATACGACAGTTTATGAATGGCTCGATCAGCACCTGTTGCAACTTAGCGAAAATGCCTATGTAAATAGTCCCGATGAAGCTCACGCCAATTAGGGCCAAACATTCTCCCCGACTATGACTGAGTTTCTGCAGTGAAAATAAATTTAGGGAAGGGAGATTCTTCCGGTACGTAATTACGAGACGAGACAGTGTCCAGCTGTACATGGTCGGAAGTCCAAACCGATCGCGGTCGGGTGACGGACACATCACAAACACCACGTTTTGAATAGGGGAGTATGCGCTGCTATTGGTACCTTGCTATGAGTGACCTGACAGAGAATGGTGTGTCCATCAACGGACCTATTAAGTTCAGGGGTGAGATTGGGTACACCGAAACCAAGCCCAGTGTCAAGATGCAAACGTGGCGGTTTGGACTCCCTGCATCATCTAAATTTTCCGTTTTTTCATTGCTCTAAACCTCTTCCTCGAAACAGACTTTCGCCCCGCTACATTAATATAGCAATCCGATACAACTTTACGACTACTACGAAAAAACAAGAAGAAAAAAAAGAAAAAAAAAACGGAGGTAACTCGCAACCGTTGCACCCTCCGAAGAAGTACCACCACACGACTGGCGCTCCGAAGCTCCGCGTAACGTAGGGTGATCACGTCAATGCCCATACTTGATGGATTTGGGATTAATGGAGGAGCGGCATGCTTTCGTCGGCTAACAGACAATTGCACGGGGATGCGAGGTTTATCCAGGTTCAGGCCCCCAGAGGGAAAACCCTACTCCTGCTCCGGCCTACTTTAAGACTTGCACGGGCCACAATGGGGAGGGGGGGAGGAGGGGGGGGGGGGGGGGGGGGGTTGATGCAGGCAACCAATCGGGCTGTTTCCATTGCCCGCCAGTCTTCCTCGAGCGTATACCAAACATGCCCTATGTGGTTTCCTTGGGACTTGTCAAAACCCGGTGCTGCACGATTAATGCTAGGGCTTCGCGTACATATATTTCAAATCACTCCACGGTGATTCGCATGCGACTCCTTGCACGGAATTGATACTGACTAGAGGACACGCAGCGACAGATCAAAAGTCTACCGGGGTGAAAAACAGTAGATTGGTGCGGCATTGGGAAGACGAAACTAGCAAACTCTTTCTTGTCTAGATCTGATCTGAAATCTTGGTGAAGCTGGACGATGTTGCAAGACTACGGCTGTTGATCAGTCAAGAACACCCTGCATAGTGCTGCCCGGAAGTGCAACAGAAAGTCTCCCGGACAGCCGATCGATCTTCAAACCCAAGGCTCTGATACTACTTGTTACACAATCCCGCAGCAAAAGTACATCAGACGAAGAATAAGAACACATATTTTACGTGAAAATCCTAATAGGGAAAACCACGAAACGCACGACGGTGTAACCCTCTCTATCTCTTTTATGACTACCTAGATCTATATATAGATGCAAACAAGTCTCTTTCTTGGCAGACATGAAACATAGTTTTAGATATTCCACGTATAGCACAATTGACATACCGTAGTCCGCCAGGACTCCATCTATAGTATAACAGGTACATATGATTCTGATCATATTCAACAGTTGATCTGAGGGGAAATCCCAGATCTGGGTCTCACTATTCGGACGATGGGGACACTTCCGTGTCGCTCTCAATCATGGTGCCATCATTTTTTAGCGGATTCTGCATTGAGGAGGTAAGAGGTGGTGTGTTGTTCATCTACCCGTGGGTCGACGACGAGGAGTCTCAGTGGTGTGGTGTAGCGGGGACTTGGTGCCATACATGTTTTGATGGACTCGTGCAGTTGGGGGCACTGTCTAGCGCCGTGACAACATTGATGGCTGGCCTGTAGAGAGCTATGTAGATCTCTACCCTGAAGAGGGCTTAGTGGTTTGATGGCGGTGAAGGCTTCTATAACATGTGCATGGGGTGTTTGCTAAGAATCTGCTAGATCGGATGAGTGCTCACGTTTCACCTAGAGGGTTTCTAGGGGTATTAAATGTCCCCGGACCCTAGTTGATGAGGGCATATTGCATTTTTATGGCATAATGCTCTATTAGCAAGATTGTCATTTATTATCAGGTTTGTAGGTGTTTCGTGGTGGCTTTGGGTTTTTTATGTATGCGCTTGTCAGATCTTTGTTGAATAATTTAATAAAGGTATACATATACATGTTTTCGATGCAGAGCTCAGGGGTCTCATCCTCAATTGTTTTTTAAAAAATCCATCAACCATCAGGATCTATAAAGAAAAATGTTTGTTTTTTCTATTTGGGTTCACTTGCCAACCATTGATTATATTCAGAAATCATTTGTTGAAAGATGTTCTTCGTTGATCTATGAGTATGCACCGGGCTAAAATTAAATCACCATCAGGATCTATAAAGAAAAATGTTTGTTTTTTTCTATTTGGGTTCACTTGCCAACCATTGATTATATTCAGAAATCATTTGTTGAAAGATGTTCTTCGTTGATCTATGAGTATGCACCGGGCTAAAGTTAAATCACCGGTGATAGGCTATGCCATGTTGACTCCACCTGATCTCTCTCTCTCTCTCTCTCTCTCTCTCTCTCTCTCTCTCTCTCTCTCTCTCTCTCTCTCTCTCTCTCTCTCTCTCTCTCTCTCCATTGTCTATGCTTTTTCATGCACTGGGCAAGATAGTGGTAATTCAAGAAAAATGGAAATCACGGCTAACGTTAGAGTAAAATTTTCAGGCACTACTGCATCTACTTGGTAATGCTTCCAACAGTACTCGAACCCTTTTGCTCTGTGGTGTGTAGCATCATTAGAACAATGTGGTTCATGAGGAAGGTAAAGCTTAGATTGTAGTCTCGGCGCCATATATCCTTAACAATCTTAAGTCCTTTGCATCATGCTCTCTGGCCCTTATCCAGGGGAAACAACCTTCCTTCCCCGATTGCCAAACTATTTCTGCGGGCTCGTCTCATACATCCAAATGGGCAGCTCCCATGGAGGATCCCGTGTCAAAGAAAGCTGGCCAAGGTGGTGGTGATTCGTGATTATCTAGGCCGGACTGTACTCACGGAATGGAATTTTTTGCCATATTGTGCAGGTGCAGAAGAAGCGAAAGTCCTGGCTTGCCTAGAAGGTAGATTGTCGGTGACGTTAGAGCCTGATTGCCTAGAATGTCTGAAGCATCTGGTAGTCCAGTTGTTATCATGCAAAGGACAATATTCACAGGGAAGTTGGGTCCTATTCCATGAAGGGCGGGAGCCGGGAGCTGATGAAGGTGTATCAAGATATTGACGTAAGCAAGGTGGAACGTGTTAGCAACGTTGCAACACTTGTCTAAGCGAAGTTAGGAAAATCTGGTATTAGTGGTGTTTTCCGTGATTCGGCCCTTGCATGTGCATTGGCGCTGATCACAAAGAATTGAAAAAATTTATGCTTAATTAATAAATCTCATGTTTCCTTAAAAATATATTTTCAAGCACCATGTGAAGAAAGAAAAAGGTAATACTTATGATGTTTTAATCTCTTGCATCTAAATGCGAACCTTGTTAATGAACAATCTGGTACAAATTCCTTTTATGTCCAATTATCCATAATAAAATCATTTTGTCGTGCAAACTTGCGTGATAAAAAGGATGAGAAACGAGACACGGTTTCCATAGATACATTGGCGGAGCCAAGTCGTTTGTGGAGCCTGGACAAGGTTTCAGAGCTGCAGAATTGGCTACAAACGCCTACCACAGGTCACGAGAAAACACTTGATCTATAGAAAATTAATGGAGTGTTTGCTGGAGGAGCCCAGGCAGCTGCCCAGGTTAGCCGGGCCTTGGCTCCGCCACTGCATGACATATAGATTTTATAAGAAGGCTAAGAAGGGGACATGAAAAAATTAGATGACCTTCTCCTCAGAGGTGAGGCTCCTTCCAAGTACTGGAGGAAAATAGAAATGAGTCCCATCTCCCAAACAGAGAGGATACTCACAACTGTGGCCTCGGAATAAGACTGTGTAGATGACACCGAGCATGTAATGTAATACACACATGCTAGGGTTGGTGATTAATTTTGCCCACATCTCGCTGACTTGCATTGTCTATCCAAAGATTTGAACTGTAGCCTAGGTAAGGATGTCTATGTGAAGTAAGCTTTGTGCTGGAAGCAATAGCACAAAGAATCAAGCTTGCTTCGATCATGTGCCTTATTAGTCCTAGTGCTATCTCAAATGTTGTTCTCCTCCAATATCCCAAAACACACGATTGGTAGATTAGTTCTACATTTGCAAATGGTGACTCTTGATAAGTCTAGAATGAAAGCATTTTATACACTGTACATCACTCAAGGTCTCACTATTCCTCATGCCAATGTCATTCAACTACACACCATTCCTTTCTCTTCCTTTTTTTGCAACTGGCAAATAACCATGACCTGCACAATGATCGCATGATTTTGTAGTGCATGTTGCATGGCAAAATAGAAGATAAGACAGTTTCTGAATGATTCGATCAACACTTGTTGCAACTTAGCTATAAAACATGTATGGGTAGTCCAAAAAATGGTTACCTGCCAATTAGGATTGCTAGACATTCTCCCCAACTCTGACTGAGTTTTCGTAGATGAAACAAAAATAGAGAAAGGGAGATTCTTCCAACACTTCAGAGACGAGACAGTGTCCAGTTGCACATGCTCTGAAGTACAAACCGACCACCGTCGGGTGAGAGCACCGGCAGTCGTTGGGCGTTCCCAGACTGAAATTCGGCGCTAATTGGCGCGGATGGATGCAACTTTCGGTCTGGCAACGGCCGGTTTCCCACTCGCGTTCCCAAGCAAATCCAGAAATCCAAGATATATTTAGAAGGTATTCTTCGCTGCAAAAAAACAACACAAGTTTGACAGATTCTCGGCCAAACACGCAATTCGGCGATCACAAGCAGCCCAAATTTGGCTTTCAAATTATTACAAAAAAACACCATCACTCGTCCACCGGGATAGTCTCATGCACCGTAGCAGCCGGCGGCGTCTCCGCCGTAGCAGTTGCGCCTCAAATGATACTATCTTTTAGGGCACTTTGCCAAAATGCCGCAAATGATGCTACGTTTTGAGGCACTTTGCAAAAATGTCCCAAATTGAGACCTTTTAAGGTCACTTTGGTAATGCCCCAACGAAAAATGCCCCTAGAACACTACCGTGTATACTAGTGTGATCACAGACAATTGTAAAATATTTATGACTAATTAATAAAACTCACGATTTCCTGTAAAATACATATTTTTAAGCACCGGGCTAACAAAGAAAAAAGGAATATTTATGATGTTTTAATCTCCTGCATCAGAAGCGAACCTTGTTACAAAACTATCTGGTACAAATTTTTATGTCCAGTTCTCCAAAAAAAAAATCATTTTGTCATGCAAACTTGCGTGACAAAAAGGATGAGAAACAAGACACAGTTTCCATACACATATAGATTTTCTTATAAGAAAGCTAAGAAGGTAACATGACAAAGTTAGGTGAGCTTCTCCTCAGATATGATGCTGCTTATTTTTCCCTTATTCATCTAGTCTAGAACTTTTCTCTGTTCGCTCTACCAAGTACTGGAGGGAAAAATTAATGAGAGCCACATCTCCCAAACGGAGAGGAGAATCACAACTGTGGCCGCACGACCAAAGTGTGTAGATGGCACCGAGCATGTAATACACTGGTGAAAAATGGCCTCTAGTCCCGGTTCATAAGGGTCATTGGTCCCGGTTTCCGACCCGGGACCAATCACTCGGAACTAATGCTAGTCCCGGTTCGCGCACGAACCGGGACCAATGGGTCTCCACGTGGGCAGGCGTGCGACGAGGGAGGGGGTGGATCATTGGTCCCGGTTCGTAGAAAAAACCGGGACCAATCGGTCCCCACGTGGCAGCGCCAGAGACGGGGGGGGTGGATCATTGGTCCCGGTTCTTGGCACGAACTGGGATCATTGGTCTCTGTGCCGCGGCAGGGTTTTGTGCTGCGGCAGGATTTTCGGGCTATTTTTCTACCGCGACAGGATTTTCGGCTATTTTTCTGCCGCGGTAGGATTTTTTTATCAATTTAATGGTACTACATATATACAGCAATAATGAAACCACGATATATATATTACACATCATGCATGATCACAAATATATACACCGTCTCATCCGTCTTCTTGGTCGAAACAAATTATAATTACAAACGATACTCTCATACGAATTTGATCTAATTTACATCTTCTTTTATACACTTCACCATTCCAAATGAAGCGGGTAATAGTATTCTCCTTTCGGATCTATGACTTGTTCTAACAAGAATCCGGCAATTTCCTCTTGAATTGCTTTCACGCGTTCTTGTGATAGAAGACCGTCCCGCATCAGTTCGATCTTATATAAAGAAGGGGATCAATATATATAAATGAAACTAAACACAATTGGTGGTAATAAAATAAAGTTATGATTATTGTTTATCATACTTCAATTTTTTTGATATTCCGGTCTGCCCCCTTCTCTTTGGTCGTCTGGCGAATGAACTCGTAGACATAGTATCCACATAAGTTATTCTCGGCTTCCTGCCTCAAGCACTTTATGAGAACGGAGTTTAATCAAAATAATAATCAAGCATGATAATGGTGGTATTGAAACTAGAATCAAAGAGATGCATGGATCTAGCAAGTAGTACTTACAGTCAATGGTTTAAATGTAAGCTCTGGCTTCCAAACACCCCTAGTTTTGGCGGTCAACCGTTTCCAAGCCTTCTGGAGGCATTCCTGCATGCCCGCCCACTTTTCTAATGGTGTGCGTTTTGAGTCCAGGACTTTTACTACTCTGGTGTCAATAACAATGATTAACAGAATATAGTGGAAGCTTGACACACTAACAAAATATAATACGAGTCAATTATACGCTTAACATCGAGTAAGCAAAAATAGAATGTGTACAAGACAGTAACACT
Organism: Avena eriantha; assembly: GCA_910589775.1. Classification (NCBI taxonomy): domain Eukaryota; kingdom Viridiplantae; phylum Streptophyta; class Magnoliopsida; order Poales; family Poaceae; genus Avena; species Avena eriantha. The sequence goes on along the minus strand of OU342743.1, from coordinate 98,372,533 downwards.
CACTCAGCGTTGTAAGGAAATAGTATTTCCCTTCTGTTGCTGAAATACTTCAACGCTTGGAACATGTTATCCTCTGTCCCTTAGTTTCCCGTCTTTCTTACGCTCTTCTTTGTGCCATCGCAACAACCTGGCATGCTCTTTATTTCTGAACAGACGTTTCAACCGTGCTATTATAGGAGCATACCACATAACCTTACCAGGAACCCTCTTCCTGGAGGTCTCGTCATCGCCCTCAACATCACCAGGGTCATCTTGTCTGATCTTGTATCGACATGCATTGCGTACCGGGCATTTATCCATATTCTCGTACTTCTCACCGCGGTACAGGATGCAGTCATTAATGCATGCATGTATCTTCTCCACATCTAATCCTAGAGGGCAGATAGTCTTCTTTGCTTCGTATGTTGTCTCGGGCAGCTCGTTATCCTTTGGAAGCTTCGGCTTTATTATTTTCAGTAACTTCTCAAATCCCTTGTCAGATAAGCCAGTTTCTACCTTCCATTTCAGCAGTTCAAGTGTGGTACCGAGCTTTGTGCTGCCATCTTTGCAATTTGGGTACAACAACTTTTTGTGATCCTTTTGCATGGCCTCCAACTTAAGCTTCTCCATTTCTATATCACATTGTTGCTTTGCATCAGAAATGACCCGACCAAGACTAACAGCGGGCTCATCCGATGCCCGTTGTTCTTCTTCATTGCCGCCTCCCTCTTCTTCATTGTCTTCCATTGCAGTATCACCGTATTCTTCAGGGGACATAGGATAGCTGTCATCATCCTCCTCTTCTTCATTTTCTTCCAGCCTAACCCCTCTTTCTTCGTGCATGGCCCAACAATAATATCCGGGCATTAAACCTCTCCGAAGCAGATGGCTTTGAAGGATTCTCGGGGCAGAGTGCTCCGCCATGTTCCGACAGTCGACGCAGGGACAAGGCATAAAATTATCCACTTTGTTTGCCTTAGCCAAATCGATAAATTTATGGAGGCCTGCAATAAAATCGGAATGGCGTTGGTCGCCATACATCCATCGCATCCGTGCATCGATCTGCGTCATAATAATTAACCATTACAATAACATCGTGAATAGTAAAATGACCACCCTACATGGACAGATGCAATATTTTTGTATCAGTTACAGATAAATAAGATAAGGTTGCTAACCTCAATCGAGGATACCGTGTTGTGAGAACTAAAGTGTGGCTCGGACATTTCGTCGAACACCTTGTGTGCAATCAAAGAAAAAAAAAGCTAGCACCCACACCTCACACACAATCCAACAAAATTTGGTGGGCAAAGGGCTGGGCTTATATATAGCCAGGGGAGGCTTTTTGGTCCTGGTTATTGCCACGAACCGGGACCAAAGCCCCTCCCGCGCGACACGTGGCGGCCCAGCAGCTCGCACCCCACCTAGGTTAATGGTCCCGGTTAATGGCACGACCCGGGACCAATGACCTAGGTGGGGGGCGCGCTCTTGGGCCGCCACATGTCGCTCGGGAGGGGCTTTGGTCCCGGTTCGTGGCAATAACCGGGACCAATGCCCACCGTCGCTTCGTCGTCCCCGTGTATAAATATGAGGCCACAGCGCTCGCTTTCGCCATCGCCTCTGCCTCTTTGCAGTCCCTCTCCACCCTACCCCTTTAGCCATCGCCTCTCCACCGTGCCATCGTCTCGCCTCCCCTCCCTCTCCAATCTCCACCACGCCGTCATGGAGGTGCCCACGCTCAACCACTACGAGGCGGCGATGTTTGCGATCTACGGCATCCTCGCGCCGCCGCGGGTGACCGTGCCCGCCAGATTTCGCATTAGCGAGGCGGGTGTGCCGGTGGCTCTGCTTCTCAACCCCCACGGATACGAGATGGAGTACGTCATCGTGGAGCGTCGCCGCCAACTGCCCGCGTGCATGAGGGCGTTGCCCCGGTACGCGGTGACCAGCGAGTACTGGCCCCGGCTGTTCAAGTAGGAGCGGAAGGCCAAGCTTGGCAACCACTTCGTGGACGGGCGCCTGGTGCACCCGGATCGCCGCAACCAAGAAGGGCGGGAGATGTTCTGGTCCGTCCCTAGACGGACCATCTACACCGCCATCGACGCCGCTAGGCGCGTAGAGGAGCTCCGTCTCCCGAACAATGCCGAAATCGTGGAGATTTCGTCCGACGACGACGAGGAAGCCGGTGGCTCGGAGGACAGCGGCTCGGAGGACAGCGGCGGCGGAAGTGTTGTCGACTAGGTATTTGTAAAGTCGCATCGTCTTTGTATGGAAAAATTTGTGGTCGAATAATAAAATGTCTCAATTTAGACCTTTGTCTCGATTAATTCGTGAAAGATTTTTTCAAAAATAGTGATCAATTCAATTTCTGCCTCGAATTAATTTTTGCCCCGAATTAATTTACATTAATTGTCCTAAACTGCTGACCGTCGCGGAGTTTTTGGTCTCGGTTCGTGGTATGAACCGGGACCAATGCCCCGCAGAGCACCACCAACCGGGACCAATGCTTACAGATGAACCGGGACCAATGCCCAGACGGCATGAACCGGGACCGGTGCCTAGCATTGGTTCCGATTATGGAAACAAACCAGGACCAATGAAATTTGGGCGCTGGACCAAATGCCCTCTTTCTACCATTGATACACAAATGCTAGGGTTGATGCTTGATTCTGCCTGATTCGTATTGTCTATTCGAAGGTTTGAAATGCAACCTAATTAAGGATGCCTATGTGAGGTAAGCTTTGTGCTGGAAGAAATAGCACAATAAATCTATCTCGGTTGGATCATGTGCCTTCTTAGTCCTAGTTCTATCTCAAATGTTGTTCTCCTCCGATATCCCAAACTACACGATTGGTAGAATTGTTCTACATTTCCGAATGGACAGTCTTGATATGGCTACAATGGAAGTATTTTATATAGTGGACATCAGTCAAGTTCTCACTATTCCTCATGCCATTGTCATTCAACTACTCATCATCCTTTTCTCTCCCTTTTTTGCCAAGATAAAATAACGAATGGCACACAATGATCACATGATTTTGCACTGCGTGTTGCATGATAAAAGAGAAGCTAGGACAACTTTTGAATGACTAGATCAACACTTGTTGCAACTTAGGTAAATGACGTAAACAAATAGTCCCACAGATGTTCACCTGCCAATTAGGATAGCCGGACATTCTCCGGACTCTGACTGCGTTTCTGCGGTGCAGATAAAAGTAGGGGAAGGGAGATTCTTCTAGTACTTCTAGGGGAGATCGGGTACACTGAACTGAGACCAGTATATCAATATGCAAACTGAACTTTCTGCTCGGTCGCGCGCAGAAAGGACTCCATGCATCATCTGAATACTCGATGTTGGATAGTGGTCTGCTGCTCTTTTCAAATACAATCCGTAGGAGGCTACAGTGAATTAGCAAACTGTACACGCATTCTGCAGGACCCGTCTGTTGCCGGCCGGAGACAGAGGAGACAATGGGAAGGAGGGCGGTAGCTGGGCAGAACCCTAGATCTCCTTGCACCACGGGAAGGAGAAAACGTTTCAAAACATCATCCACTGTATGTGTGTGTGTGCGCGCGCGCCTCGTGTCACGTCTCTTGTTTCTCCGTAACATGGCCGTCACTTGTCACAACTTTTTTTTGGACAAACTAAGATCTCTTTATGCTTTCATAATCAAGGTTGCATCCTAAAAGTAAAGATGCAAGTGTCTGATCATTAGGGGTACCCTTTACCCTCTTTAGTTGTAAAATATGAACTCACATTTTCAGTATGATAGTGTCATCACAAAAGTTAGTTCATTTTATTGAATTAAAGAGGATAAATGGTACCTAATATTGACCCATTTGCATTGCTAATTAAAAGAGGTACTGCCTCTGTCACAAATTACTTATCACAAGTTCATTGGGTTCACCTGCCAACCTTTGATTATTTTCAAAGATCTCTTGTTGAAAGATGTTTTGTGTTGATCTATGAGTATGCACAGGCTCTGACTAGATCACGCGCTATGCTAGGATGACTCCACCTGATCTTTCTATACTAAAAAAAGTTGACTCCGGGGAATGATCCCACGCGGGTTGTACATTGTTAGGTAGATGAGACCTCTCCAACAACGAATTAAACATGTTCGGATAACACCCCGTTTAATTCGGACCCCCTGGGAAATCAAACCTAGGTGGGCTAACTGCACACTCGCTAGCCTTGTCACCAAGCCAGCGCTTGGTTATATGCATTTTCAAGCACTACCCAAGATGGTAGTAGTTTATGAAAAATAGAAATCACACTTGACATTATAGTAACATTTTCAAGCCTAGAAATCAAAAGGAATACTTACAATGTTGAAATAGCTTGCATCAGAATGCAAACCTTGTTACTAAATAATCTAGTACAAATTGCTTTTATGTCTAGTCCCCCCCAAAACTCTTTTTGTCATGCAAACTTGCGTGATAAAAATGAATAGAAACTGAGACACAATTTCCATGTACATATAAATTTTCTTATAAGAAGGGAACATAATAAAGTTAGAAGAAAATTTCCTCTGAGATGACCCTGCTTATTTTCTCTTATTCGTCTAGTCTACAACTTTTCTCTACTAAATACTGTAGGAAGATAGAAATGATCACAACTCCCAAGAGAGGTGAATCACGAATGTGGCCACAGGACCAGAGTGCGCAGATGACACTAAGCATGTAATACACAAATGCTAGGGTTAATGATTGATTCTACCCACATCACCCTGATATGCATCGTCTATCCAAAGATTTGAACTTCAACCTAGGTAAGGACGCCTATCTGAAGTAAGCTTTGTGCTCGAAGCAATAACACAATAAATCTAGCTTATTTGGATCATGTGACTTCTTAGTCCTAGTGCTATCTCAATTGTTGTTCTCCTCCAGTATCCGAACCCTACGCAGTTAGTAGATTGGTTCTACATTTGCGAATGGAAGAGTCTTGATAAGGCTAGGATAGAAGTATTTTATACAATGGACATCACTCAAGGTCTCACTATTCCTCCTACCATTGTCACTCAACTACTCATCATTCTTTTCTCTCTTTTTCTTGCCAAGGTAAAATTACCATGGGCGCACAATGATCGCATGATTTCAGAGCGAGCTGCATGAAAAAAGAGAAGATAAGACAGTTTCTGAATGCATGATCAACACTTGTTGCAACTTAGCTAAAATACCTATGGAAATAGTTCCTGCCATTTTTTTTTCGAAAATGGGAGTATAATCTCGACACCTGCATTGGTAGATGCACACAACCTATTATTGCAAAGTATCAAGATTCAAGTATTACATATCACGGATCAATCAAAGGTAGAAAAACGAATTAACCACATAAAAAGATGCATTAAACATCAACAAAAAATCCTAAAGTTTCCTAGAAGGCCACCAACCATCTCGGGAGTAGATATATTGATTAATCATCACCAATTGGTTGCCAATAAGGATTGAAAGACATTCTCCCTAATTTTGACTGAGTTTCTGCAGTGGAAATAAAAAGGGAAAGAGATATACTTCAGAGACAAGACAATGTCTAGCTGCATATGCTCCGAAGACCATACCAACACAGGAATTTGGCTAATGTGGCCCCGGATCGGTTCCGTCTGTGTATGTCCCCGAAGTCCATATGGACACATCAGAAACACCATGTTTTTCAGGCATGTCGTTGTTGTTGGTACTTGGCTTTCATTACATTGAATAGGGGCAGTGCGTGCTGCTGTTAGTACCTTGTGTGAGTGACGTAATAGATAACTGACAAAGAACAGTGTCCAGTTATGAACCCAGCTATCCATCAATGGTGTGTTCTTTGCGTGTGCTTCATCTAAAAATGCATCATGAACATACTCAACTTTTGAGGTATAGTTGTTCTTTCGGTTACGGTGAGCTAAGAACAAAACAAGTTACACGCAAAGAAAAAGAGCAAAACTCTACATCCACCTAGGTTGCTCTCTAGTGAGATCTAGGCAATTTTCTACACTGAATCCATTCCCTTGTGATGATGACTAGTGCAGGGGATGCTGGCTCGAAATATATCGAGCTCGTTGGGGAACCCCAAGAGGAAGGTATGATGAGCACAGTAGTAAGTTTCCCTCAGTTATGAAACCAAGGTTATCGAACCAGTAGGAGCAAGGAAACACCTCCAAGGTGTTGTTTCCAACTTGGAATCCAGCACAACACAACCACAGAACTTTGCCCCCAACTTATAGTGAGATTGTCAATCTCACCGGATTTGCTGAAAACAAAGGATTAAACGTATTGTATGGAAGAAAGTAATAGCTTGCGGAAAGTAAACAGAAAACGGAGAAAGGACCGGGGTCCATAGTTCACTAGTGGTGGTTCTCCTTAAGATAGATGACATGTTGGGTGAACAAATTACAGCGGGGCAATTGATAAACATTGAGAAAGCATACATGCATATACTAATCATCTTGATTCCTATAAGATTTGATTGGGCATTACAACATTATACATAGACCGTAATCCAACTGCATCTATCACTAATAATCCACCTTCAGGTTATCATCCGAACCCCCTCCAGTATTAAGTTGCAAGCAACAGATAATTGCATTAAGCATTGCGTGTAAAGTAAACAATACGATTGTTCTATGAACAAAGGATTGTTATTTTCTCCCTAGTAGCAACAACACATCTAGTACCTTAAAGATTTATGTCACTTCCCCAGATTACTAGAAGCATGAACCCACTATCGAGCATAAATACTCCCTCTTGGAGTTGCTAGCATCTATTCGGCCAAGATATCTACTAACAACGGAGAGCATGCAAGATCACAAATAACAAAGACATGACAGAATCAATAATCAATCTGAAATAGCATCTCAATATCCATCGGATCCCCGCAAACACAACATGCAGAATTACAAATAGATGATCTTGATCATGAACGGAGCTCACAAGATATACATGATAGCACAAAGGAGGAGAACCAGCCATCTAGCTACTACATGGACCCGTAGTCTAAGGATGAACTACTCACGCATCACACTGGAGGCTTGCATTGTGATGAAGAAGGCCTCTAGGGTAAATTCCCCTCTCCAGCAGGGTGCCAGGAAGAGCTTCAGATCCCTCCCGATCTAGGGATGGAGATGACGGCGCCTACAGACTCTTTTAAGGAATTTTGACCGGGTACTCAGGGTTTCTGTATCGGAGGCAATATATAGGTGAAAGGGGAGGCCGAGGGGGTGCCCTAGGCGGCCACACCACCCCCTGGCACGGGCCAGGCCTGGCCGCGCGGCCAGGTGGTGTGGGCGGCCCCTGGCCCCTCTCCGTCTCGCATTCTGGCTCCGTGTCCCCCTCGGTGAAATATTGACTTTGGCTTCTGTCCCGTCCAATTCCAAGAATATTCATTTTTTGACTTTCCTGGAACCACAAACAGCAGAAAACAGGCAGCTGGCACTATGGCATCTTGTTAATAGGTTAGTCCAAGAAAGTCTATAAAAATAGTCCAAAGTGTGGACAAAACATAAGAAAGTAGATATAAAACAAGCATGGAACATCAAAAATTATAGATATGTTTGCAACGTATCAACATCCCCAAGCTTAACTCCTACTCGTCCTCGAGTAGGTAAGTGATAAAAAGAAAGAATAATTTTTGAGGTGGCATGCACCATCATAAACTTGATCAAAGTATTTGTAAAATATTGATAGCTGGGATCATAGTACTTCAACATAGCATGAAAGATAAAGTTCTAACAATAAGACATAGCAACTATGTTGTAACATGAAAAGGCACAAACAAAAGATTCATGAATAACAATGCTTTGCAAGACGTTTGTTTGTTTCACATAAAGAAAACATAGCATAGTGGCATTCAGCTTTGTAACACCCTCGAATCGGCCCTATGCAAGTTTTAGCCCTTTTCCGCCAAACCCGCATAGAAACGATTCAAGGACGCCCACCAGGCACTTTCATGCGGGTGGAAAACGAAGTAATACCATTACACAACAGTCCTCGATGGGACCCACAGAACAAATATATATACAACACGACTCCATGAGTCAAGAATACCGATATACAGTACAAAGATCCAAATCACCTTGAAGTCGCTATAGCGTCCGAGTACGGACAAGATGCAAATGGGGCTAAGAGCCCTGAAGAATAACCAATGGCATCCATAACCCTGCCCATGCCAAGCCGGAAGGGTAACCCTGCTTACGATGTCGATCTCAAACCTGCTAAAACAAAAGGGGTGCCGACAAAGGGCAAAGGAAAAAAAGAGGAGCGTCAGTACTGAGGCCAGTACACGGCGAGGCTAGAATTCGGCGGCTCTCGCCTACATAGGTATGGTGGACTGAAGCGACAGCGCAGCATACACTAAACAACCTATAAAGACTCGATTAACTGTCGGCTATTAGAGAGAGGTAAGAAAGACCTATTTAGGACCAACCTGATACTAACACCAATCATACCCATCCTGGTATTCCCCCTCGAGACCAAACGAGGAAGTCAAACCGAGGAACTCACACAGTTGGCAGTTTTATTCATTCCATTATAGTTGAAGCACTTACTAGTCAGATATGAATAGCATCAGTCATCCTGATAGCATAAGTAGTTGGCAGTTTTAGTTCACCATTCCGTTGTAGTTGCCTTACTTACTAGTCAGATACAATTAGCATGTGACATCTCAAACCCAGCAGTTGTTGGCACTTTTATTTCATTCCATTGGAGTTGCGATACTTACTAGGCAGGTATAACATTACATGATACACCCCAGTTCCACCAGTTGTTGGCACTTTTATTATCCATTCCATGTTAGTGAAGTTGATTACTAGTCACATATTAAGTCAAATTTATAGCACTACTTTAGTTATGCTTGTCTATGATCGAGATACTATGCTCCAAGTCGTCCATAACCGTGGACACGGCTTTCAAAAAGATTTACCCTGCAGGGGTGCACAAATAGCAACACACACACGATCAACCTCGGAAAAACCAACTCAAAACCCAACGAGGCTTTCACGACAAAGAAGTCACAGGATTCATAAATTATTTCAGGGGGCCACCCTACTAAGCTACCTGCGACGAAGTTGGCCAGCTCCAAGACGGACCCAGGGTTTGTGTGGACGGTGGTAAACGACTAGGAACTCGAAAGTGTGACTAGGCTTGTCGATACAACGAAAACGTGTCACGATCCAAAACAGTACAGGTGCTCCACGCACAATCGTAAATAAACAGTAAAGCATGGCATAGGTATAGGATAGTAATAAAGCCCCAAACTAGTTTGTGGCCCCAAGAAATAAGAAATGAATCAAGTTCTGGTTAAGGGGATTCATGGTCCCACATGCGGATAGTGCGATAGTCAAGGAACAGGTATCAAGTACTCGGGGTCCTACGGGACACAAGTGAGCGTGAAAGAACCAAATAACATCTATTGCCCACCGATGCCTCTACGTTAGTTATATCTAGAATTTAATAGTTGTATTTAAAGTCATGATCATCTCCACCATAAAGCATCTCCACCATTAAGCATCTCCACCATTTATCATGTGCCAACTTGCCGTCAACGGTGGAACGACAACGACGCGAAGCAACAGATAAGCAAGCAACTACGACTCGCAAGGCCGACTATCTATCAAACAACAGGCAATAGGATGTGTACATGGCAATTTAGGGCTACAAGGAGTATAAATGGTGTACGGAAACTAAAGCATCGCAACACGGATAGCAATAGATCAACAGGAGGAAATAAATACTATAAAAGCAAAATAGGTAGAAAGGGGGAGATGCTCGCTTGGGAAACACTATCGAAGATTCATTATCCGAAGAACTTGTCGATACTCGCATCAACTCATCGGCCTAATCCGCGAAGGACCAAAGCACTAAAAGAAACACCAGATGCACTATTTAATACTACGACAGAAGATAAGGCATGATGCATGTGATGTATGACATGGCACAGATGCAATGTGACTAGGCAATATTAAGCGGATCTAGGGTTCCGACATTTAATTAGAAGGTTCAAGTTATTTAGATACACCCACAATTTTAAATGTTGGCTTAACAAGGCAAAACATGGCATCGGTTCTCTACACAAATTTAAATGGAGACGCTAATAGATAGGAATAGCCTGCAGATGCGCTCCGTATTTAATTACGAGGTGAATCGGCATAATGCCCCCAAATCCACATGGTATGAATGCAATCATCTACAATTTAAATGCAACAAGATAAATATCATATATTATAAAAAATATGGGGCTCGGAAAAGGGGTCACACATCAAGGTTCGAAGATCTTGGGGCTCCGAGGTTTCGACGGGGTTCGGTCGACGGGATCGGTCTTTGGGGTAGAAGGGCTTCAGATTCCGAGATCGGGGTCTTGGGCACAGCACATCGAAGGAGGACTCGGGGTCTCTGAGTCCATGACGGAGTTCTCGGTGCTCCGGGAAGGTCTTCGGGGTTCCGAGGGAGGTCTTTGGATCCAAAAATGATGGCGATCTTGTTTCGATGTCAGGGCGTTCGGGAAGATCTTGACGTGGCCTTATCGTTTTGGTCGATCTTGTTCAACAGGAGATCTTGCTCGTCGAAAGGTCTCGCACAACAACGTCAACATGGAAATCATCCCAAATAAGAACACCATGCTCGTGCGGCGCGAGACTGAAGTAGTTCGGGTAGCAACACCACGCGCCATCTTCGCACGGTTGCAGCTGCAGTACACCACAGACCATCTTCTCGTGGTTAGTGCCGAAACACAATACATAGATCCACCCCACTAGTACTAGAGGAAAACCACATGAATGAACAGAAACACCTCGGTTGCGGCAGATGTGCGTCGGAGCGGCTCGGTGCTACGCGCTGCAGGGGATGCGCTAGAAGGCGGAGAACGGAGGGGCCGGAGATGCTCGGGAGGAGGGCGTCTTCCGATGCGCCCATGCACAAAGGAAGAGGCGACGCGGTGGTGGCCGGGTCCAGCGGAGACGGGGCGCGGTCGGGGCGGCCGGCTCGTTGACGGTTGGCGCGGGCGCTGACGGGGAGACGAGGCAGGGGGCGGCCGGACAAGGAGGGCGCGGCGACGGCTTGACGCCGGCTAGGCATGGACGGAGAGGAAGGGCGCGGAGACAGGGGCGCCTGGGCGAGCTCGGGCGGTCGACGCCGCGGGGACCGATTCGTCGGCGCCATGGGGACGAGCAGAGGGTGGCACAGCCTCGCTAGGACGAGGGCGTCCGTGACGGTACGGTGGCGAGGAGGACGACGCGGAGACGGTGGAGAGACCCACGACGGCGCGAGGCTTCCGGCGGCTGGAGGAGGCGGCGCTACGCGCGGCAGAGGCGCATCAGAGGCTCGACGGCAGGGTCACAGACGCGGCGAGGGGAGCTCTGGGGGGCGGCGAGCTCACTGGCTGCAAGGCTCACGCGGGCGGCGGTGCTGGGGTTTGGGGAGGACGCCGTCGATGCGAGCAGAGAGCAGCGGCGGAGTCCGGGGTTGGTGGAGTGGGTCACGCAGGGAAAACGGGAGAGGACGGGATGCCCGGTGGGTGGTTCTACAGGGTGGGGCCGGCTTCGCGACGCGGTTTGCACGCGGGACAGGGGTGGGGCCGGGTTTTGCGTTGGTGTCGTGTTGCGCGGCGTGTCACGCGGGACGGCCTAGGTGGTAGCGGGGCTGCACGCGGGTGGGACCAGGGGTCGCGCTGGCGTGCGCGCGTGAGAGCTGCCGCACGGGGTGGCGGTAGGTTGGGGTGTGGCGGCTGTGCAGGGTAGGACTAGGTGGTGGTTCGGTTGGGGGATTTAGGTTAGGGTTTTTGAGAGGTTAGTTTTTAGGTTTTGGGTAGTAGGCTGGCTAGCTGGGCCTTTGGGCCTGGCCGGCTGCCTCCCTGAAAAATATTGTAATTATTTATTTCAGTTTTAAAAGGCTTTCGTAAATAGTTTTTAGGGAAATAAAAGGTATCCGAAAACACCGGGGTTTGATTTGAATAAAGAGAGGATATTTAGAAAAACAAAATAGGCTTTTAGAAAATAGTTTTAGGCAAACATATGCATAAAGACATGAAGATGCTCAAATGCAATATGGCATGACGACATGAGCATGTGGTCATGATGATGCGCAACATAAAAAAAACATAGCGATTTTCTAGTAAAACATAGCGATTTTCTAGTAGTGGTTTTACCGGGGTGCTACAAGCTTGTCCCTCATAGTGTAGCAAAACATAAATGCATAGGACACCTTCAAAGTTCATAAGGGTGACTAGATACAAGTAGTTTAAGAACAAGCAATATCAAAGTTATGCATCAATCAACAAGTCTAGGGACAATGCACATTAAACTAAGAATGGCCACTATGCTCTGTCAATAGGTGCATAAAGATAGAAGATGGAGACTTAACATAAAAATAAAAGAAAGGCCTTCATAGAAGAAAGCAGGGATTCAAGTCCCATAAAAAGCTTACAAAAATTATGGTACTTATTAGCTTTTAGCTCTTATTGCCCCTATCATAAGCATGCTGAAGTGATTAAGGTTAAAGTAAACAAACCATGGAGTATATGCTTAACAAAGTATAAGTTGGAAATCTCATGTCCCTTGAATACGAGGGCCGCTCCTCATGCTACTCAAGTTTAGTTACCGGTAAGTTCTTGTCATAGTAAGCACATGTGTATCATAGAGAACTGCCAACGGGGTACCCCTTGCCCGATGATAGGGAAGAATCCCCATCTCAAAATGACAAGGCAAGCAGACAACGAGTATCTCAGCAATCTTCTTATTTACCATGGGAAAATGGTGCCTTTTTCTCTCTTTCCTCTATTCTTATCTATTTTTCTCAATCTCTGTCTTTTTTTATAAGAAGAACGCTTCATAGACAGCTCATTATGGTTACGCTGCAGGTTTCCACCATGATTAGGCATGGATTAGATCGGTGGCCCAAGTGTTTCTCTGACACACATACATAACTCCATGGACTTACAAGCTCCCCTTTCATTTCACACCGATGACATCCATAGAAAAAAGAGCATGATATCAACTAGGTACAATGTACAAGTGCAATGTTGAAAGCGTTCCCCATGACAGCATGGTTCTGCTAATCCCCAACAAATAAGTGCAAGGATATACAACATAGACAACACAATGGTTCAAGTTTATTAAGGGCAAGAGAAGTAAAGTGTGCCATCAAGTTCGTGAGAGCTTTAATCAACAGTTTTCTCATAACAAGTTTAATTTGGAAGGTAGATAAAAACATGAATATACTTGAAATAGCAAATGCTAATAGGTAGGTATGGTGGACTATTTGGAATAACTTGGTTTATTTGGAGTTGGATACATGAGTGGAACTCACACTTGGTTATGGAGGCTAGCAAAAGACTGGGAGCAACCAACTAAGAGAGCAATAATGGCCATAATCATGCAAAGCGACAAAACATCATTAATTAAAGCATAAAGTGATATTAAAAGTCGAAAACTAAAGGATCATAGAGGCTATGGTGACTTGGGATAGTCATAACATGGTGTGAGCATGCGCCAAGTCTACCCAAATAAAGCATCAAAGGAGAATACCACAATACTATGCTTTAATATGCTAAAACAACGCATGATTCTTTTAAGGCACATTAAGAAATATCAATTGTTTATAACAAGTTATGCTACAGCAAAAATCACTAAGCATAAAGCCAAAACAATATCAAGCATGACATGACAAAGCATAGGCCACAGTCAAAAACAAGCTCCTTTTACCACTTAAGCATGAACTTTTCCTACTCTTTTCCAAACCAAACCAACATATTTGAAAACTAATGTATGAAAGAGGGGGTCCAACCAATTTATTCAAGCAAACCAAGAAAACGAAAAACAAAAAACAAAAACGAAGACGCTCCAAGAACAACACAACTATGCATGAAACAATAAAAACGAAGTGTTTGGAAGAAACCTGAGATTTTTACTGATGAAGAAGGGGATGCCTTGAGCATCCCCAAGTTTTGACGCTTGTACTTCTTGGATATTTCTTGGGTTGAAACGCGTGGCATCCCCAAGCTTGAGCTTTAGTCCATTCTTCATCTCATTACATCATTCTCTCCGTACACCTGAAATTTTTCCTTCATACAAAACTTCACACAATCTTTATTAGCAACATTAGTGCACTCAAGATAATAAGTCTTTGGGTTCAGTTTCAACACCAATAAAACTTTCATTAAAACACAATCTACTTTAGCACTTACCTCAAAAAGCTCAGTTCCCCAAAAAGAACTTAAAAAGGAATCAACAAGAAGCAAATGCAAATAATTGCAAAAATCTGTCAAAATAGACCAGCATGTAACAATCAATTTTTCTAAGCCCTTATGTTGCTCAAATAGAAAAGTGTTGAACTAACAAAAGTTAGATAACAACCTGGGGCAGAAGCAAAAAAATTGAGGCCTCAAAACTATGTACAGAGATTTTACACGAATTTTTACAGCAAAGCACAAAAATATGTTTCGGGACAGCAACTTTCCCAAGCATTACTTCTCTCTCATTAGAGGTTACTCTTGGCACAAAAAGCATATAAAAAGGATAAGGAGCGGTTATTACGGAGGTAATAACTTCTTTAATGCCTTTAAGTTAGGCATAGGAAGCAAGAAAAAGAATCAAGTGTTCTCAAATGAAGAAGCATTAAGAGCAAATTTTGTTTTCATAGGAGAGGCAAAAGGAATCTTCTCTCTCTCTCTTCCTAGGGAAGTGTTATATACCTTTCTTGAGTAGGAGTTGATATTTAATGGTGCCTTCTTTCATATCAATAATGGTACCAACAGTTCTAAGAAAAGGTCTTCCCAAAGTAATAGGACAAGAAGCATTGCATTCAACATCCAAAACATAGAAATCAACAGGGACATAGGCATTGTTAACCATAATAAGAACATCATTAATACCCCCCATGAGTTTCTTTTTAGCATTATCATCAAGTGGGACATTTAAGTAACAATCTTCCAATGGTGGCAAATCAAGCATATCATAAATCCTTCTAGGCATAATAGAAACACTACTATCAAGATCACATAAAGCTTTGAAATCAGAATCATTCACTTTCATATTAATGATGGGTTCCCAACCATCTTCTAGTTTCATAGGAATAGAAGCTTTATGTTTCATTATTTCTTCTTTAATTTTTATGAGAGCATCAGTAATGTGTTTTGTAAAGGCCATATTCATAGCACTAGCATTAGGACTTTTAGCAAGCTTTTGTAGAACTTAATTACTTCAGAGATATTGCAACCATCAAGATCAAAATCATAATTATCATCTAAAGTAGTGGAGTTATTGTTTCCCATATTCTGAAGAATTTCAGCATTTTTATTAGAAAAGGTTCCATTGGGTTTACTAGCTTCAACATTAGTGGTTGCGATAGTAGAAACACTAATATTTACAGCAATTTCATCTTCTCTTTCCCACTTAGCATGCAGTTCAGCTAATAGTCTAACATTATCATCAATTCTAACTTGTATGGCATTAGTAGTAGCAAAAGGATTCTCAATAGTTTTAGGTTTACCAGCCATTTTATTAAAAGAAGATTGTGCTTCAGCCAATGATGCCATATGATGCGCTTGACTTTCAACGTAGAGCTTGTTGGGAACCCCAAGAGGAAGGTATGATGAGCACAACAGTAAGTTTTCCCTCAGTTATGAAACCAAGGTTTAATCGAACCAGTAGGAGCAAGGAAACACCCCAAAGGTGTTACTAGCTGAGCTTTGGCAGGGCGCACTACCAGTGCTAGTAGCAAGGTGGAGACCTGCACAACACAACCACAGAACTTTGTCCCCAACTTGCGATGAGGTTGTCAATCTCACCGTGTTTTGCGGAAAACAAAGGATTAAACGTATCGAATGGAAAGAAGTAAAAGTTTGCAGAAAGTAAACACAAAGCAGTAAACAGTTGTAGATTGTATATAAAGAAAAAGAACCGGGATCCATAGTTCACTAGAGGTGGCTCTCCTTAGATAGATAACATGCTGGGTGAACAAATTACAGCGGCGCAATTGACAAACACCGAGAAAGAAATACATGCATATACTAATCATCTTGACTCCTCTGAGACTTGATTGGGCATTACAACATTATACATAGACCGCCATCCAACTGCATCTATGACTAATAATCCACCTTCAGGTTATCATTCGAACCCCCTCCAGTATTAAGTTGCAAGCAACAGATTATTGCTTTACGAACTGCGTGTAAAGTAAACAATACGATTGTTCTATGAACAAAGGCTTGTTGTTTTCTCCCTAGTAGCAACAGCACATCTAGTACCTTAGAGATTTCTGTCACCTCCCCAGATTACCAGAGGCATGAACCCACTATCGAGCATAAATACTAACTCTTGGAGTTGCTAGCATCTACTTGGCCAAGATAGCTACTAACAACGGAAAGCATGCAAGATCTCAAATAACAAAGACATGATAGAATCAATAATCAATCTGAAATAGCATCTCAATATCCATCGGATCCCTGCAAACACAACATGTATGAATTACAAATAGATGATCTTGATCATGAACGGAGCTCACAAGATCTAAACATGAAAGCACAAAGGAGGAGAAACTAGCCATCTAGCTACTACATGGATCCATAGTCCAAGGATGAACTACTCACGCATCACACCGGAGGCTTGCATGGTGATGAAGAAGGCCGCCAGGGTGAATTCCCCTCTCAAGAAGGGTGCCGGGAAGAGCTTCAGATCCCTCCCGATCTAGGGATGGAGATGACGGCGGCTACAGGCTCTTTCGTGGATTTTTTGATTGGGTACTTAGGGTTTTAGTCCTGAGGGCATCTTATAGTCGGAAGGGGAGGCCGAGGGGGTGCCAGGGCTGGCCTCACCACCCCCTGGCGCGGGCCAGGCTGGGCCGCACCGCCAGGTGGTGTGGTGGCCCCCTGTTCCCTCTCCATCTCGTATTCTCGCACTTGATCACTTCCGGAAAAATAGGCACTTTGGCTTTTGTCTCGTCCAATTCCGAGAATATTCATTTTCTGACTTTC
Source organism: Avena eriantha (assembly GCA_910589775.1). Lineage (NCBI taxonomy): Eukaryota > Viridiplantae > Streptophyta > Magnoliopsida > Poales > Poaceae > Avena > Avena eriantha. The sequence continues at coordinate 98,355,612 of OU342743.1, read as the reverse complement.
CTGGAACCAAAAACAGGAGAAAATAGGCAGCTGGCACTGTGGCTCTTGTTAATAGGTTAGTCCAAGAAATCATATGAAAAGTACTCCAAAGTTGGAACAAAACACAAGAAAGTGGATAAAAAGAAGCATGGAACATCAAAAATTATAGATACATTTGCAATGTATCAACATCCCCAAGCTTAACTCATGCTTGTCCTCGAGTAGGTAAGTGATAAAAAGAAAGAATAATTTTTGAGGTGACATGCACCGTCAAAGACTTGATCAAAGTATTTGCAAAACATTCAAAGTTGGGATCATAGTACTTCAATCATAACATGAACGACAAAGTTCTAGCAATAAGCAAAGAAACTATGATGCAACATGAAGAGGCACAAACAAAAGATTCATGAATAACAATGCTTTGCACGACGTTTGTTTGTTTCACATAAAGAAAACATAGCATAGTAGTATCCAGCTTGTCCCTCAATAGAGTAGCAAATATAAATGCATAGGACACCTTCAAAGTTCATAAGAGTGACTAGATACAATAGTTTAAAACAAGCAATAACAAGTTATGCATCAATCAACTAGTCTTGGGACAATGCACATAGAACTAAGAATGGCCACTATGCTCTCAAAGTAGGTGCATAAAGATAGAAGGTGGAGACTCAATATAATGGTGGAAGAAAGGCCTTTTGTAAAAGTAAGTAGGGATTCAAGTCTCATAAAGAGCTTCCAAAAATTATGGTAATTGCAGCTTTCAGCTCTCATTGCCCCTATCATAAGCATCTTGAAGTGATTAAGGTTAAAGTGAACAAACTATGGTGTACATGTTTGACGAAGTATAAGTCAGAAATCTCATGTCCCTTGTATACGAGGGCTGCTCCTCATGATACTCAAGTTTAGTCACCGGTAAGTTCTTTTCATTGTAAGTACATGTATATCATAGAGAATCGCCAACGGGGTACCCCTTGCCCGATGATACGGAAGAATCCCCATATCAAAATGACAAGGCAAGCAGACAACGAGCATCTCAACATTCTTCTTATTTACCATGGGAATATGGTGCTTTTTTCTCGGTTTCCTCTTTTCATAGTATCTCTTTTTTTTCTCTTTTTTCTCAATATAGGACTCTTTTTTTATCACAAGAATGCTTCATAGACAGCTCATTATGGTTACGCTGCAGGTTTCCACCATGTCAGCATGGATTATACCAGCGGCCCAAGCGTTTCTCTAACACATATACATAACTCCATGGACTTACAAGCTCCCCTTTCATTTCACACCGACGACATCCATATACAAAAGAGCATGATATCAACTAGGTACAAGTACCAAGTGCAATGTTGAAAGCGTTCCCCATGAAAGAATGATTCGGCTAATTCCCGACAAATAAGTGCAAGCATATACAACATAGAAGACACAATGGTTCAAGTTTATTAAGGGCAAGTAAAGTAAAGTGTGCCATCAAGTTCATGAGAGCATTAATCACTAGTTTTCTCATAACAAGTGGAAGGTAAACAAAAGCATGAATGTACTTGGAATAGCATAAGCTAGTAGGTAAGTATGGTGGACTCTTTGGAATAACTTGGTTTAGGGAGTTGGATGCATGAGTGGAACTCATACTTTGTTGTGGAGGCTAGCAAAAGACTGGGAGCGACAAACTAAGAGAGCAATAATGGCCATAATCATGCAGAGAAACAAAACATCATTGATCAAAGCATAAAGTGATACTACAAGTTGAAAACTAAAGGATCATACAGGCTATGGTGACTTTGGATAGTCATAACATGGTGTGAGCATGCGCCAAGTCGACCCAAATAAAGCATCAAAGGAGAATACCACTATACTACGCTTTAATATGCTAAAACAACGCATGATTCATCCAAGGCACATTAAGCAATCTCAAATGTTTATAACAAGTCATGCTACAGCAAATAATACTAAGCATAAATCCAAAACAATATCAAGCATGGCATGAAAAAGCATAGGCCACAGTCAAAAACAAGCTCTTTTTACCACATAAGTATGAACTTTCCTACTCTTTTCCAAACCAAACCAAAGTATGAAAGAGGAGGTCCAACAAATTTATTCAGAAAACTAAGCAAACCTAAGAAAACGAAAAACCAAAACAAAAACAAAAAAGAAGACGCTCCAAGAAAAACACAACTGTGCATGAAACATTAAAAAAGAAGCGTTTGGAAGAAACCTAGGATTTTTATTGATGAAGAAGGAGGACGTCTTGGACATCCCCAAGCTTTGATGCTTGTACTTCTTGGATATTTATTGGGGTGACACGCGTGGCATCCCCAAGCTTGAGCTTGAGTCCATCCTTCATCTCATTACTCATTCCTTCCATACACCTAAAATTTTTCCTTCATATAAAACTTCACACAATCTCATTAGCAACATTAGTGCACTTAAGATAAATAAGTCTCAAGGTTGAGTTCTAACACCAAATAAACTTCCATTAGAACACTAGCTACTGTAGCACTTCCCTCAAAAAGCTCAATTCTCCAAAAGAACTCAAGAAGGAACTAACAAGAAGCAAATGCAGAAAATGGCAGAAATCTGTCAAAACAGACAAGCAGGTAAAGACGAATTTTTATGAAGACCTTCTGTTGCTCAAATCAAAAAGTGTTGAACTAACGAAAGTTAGAACACAACCTGGGGCAGAAGCACAAACAATTACAGGTCAATCCGACACATAGAGCTCTGTCACGAATGTTTACGGTGAAGCACAGAAATCTGTTTCGGGACAGCAACTTTCCCAATCATTACTTCACTCTCGTTAGAGATTACTCTTGGCAGAAAAAGCAAATAAAAAGGATAAGGAGCGGTTATTACAGAGGTAATAACTTCCAAGACTCAACTAAAATTCTTGGGTTATCTCCCAACAAGTAATTTTCTTTAACGCCTTTAAGTTAGGCATAAAAAGCAAAGAAAGAATCAAGTGTTCTCAAATGAAGAAGCATTAAGACCAAAAATTTTTTTCATAGGAGAAGCAAAAGAAATATTTTCTCTCTTTTTAGGGAAGTGTTCTATACCTTTCTTGAGTGGGAGTTGATATTTAATGGTGCCTTCTTTCATATCAATGATGGCACCAACAGTTCTAAGAAAAGGTCTTCCCAAAGTAATAGGACAAGAAGCATTTTATTCAACATCCAAAACATAGAAATTAACGGGGACATAGGAATTGTTAACCATAATAAGAACATCATTAAAACTCCCCATGAGTTTCTTTTTAGCATTATCATCAAGTGGGACATTCAAATAACAATCTTCAAGAGGAGGCAAATCAAGCATATCATAAATCCTTCTAGGCATAATAGAAACACTACTATCAGGATCACACAAAGCTTGGAAATCAAAGTCATTCACTTTCATATTAATTATGGATTCCCAACCATCTTCTTGTTTTATAGGAATAGAAGCTTTATGTTTCATCTTTTCTTCTTTAATCTTTATCAGAGCATCAGTAATGTGTTTTGGAAAAGCCATGGTCATAGCACTAGCATTGGGACTTTTAGCAAGCTTTTGTTGGAACTTAATAACTTCAGAGATATTGCAACCATCAAGATCAAAATCAACTTTATCATCTAAAGTACTAGAACTATTACTAGCCTCAATACTAGTGGTGGTAATAGTAGAAACACTAATGTTTCTAGCAATTTCATCTTCTCTTTCCCACTTAGCATGTAATTCAGCTAATAGTCTAACATTTTCATCAATTCTTACTTGTATAGCATTAGTGGCTGCAAAGGGATTCTCATTAGTTTCAGGTTTAGTAGCCATTTTATTCAAAGTAGATTGAGCTTCAGCCAAAGATGCTATATTTCTTTCAGCATTACAGAGGTTTTCCTCAATAGTTTTATTGAAAGTAGTTTGTTTACTAATAAACTCTTTAAGCATAACTTCATGTTCAGAGGGAGCACTCTTATTATTGTTGTAAGAATTTCCATAAGCATTACCATTGTTGGAAGGATATGGCTTATAATTGTTGTTACCAAAATTGTTCCTATAAGCATTATTACCATAAGCATTGTTTCCAAAGTTGTTATTTCTTATGAAGTTCACATCAACTTGCTCTTCTTGAGCAACCAAAGAGGCTAAAGGAACATTATTTGGATCAATATGGGCTTTCCCATTAACAAGCATAGACATAATAATATCAATCTTATCACTCAAGGAGGAGGTTTCCTCAACAAAATTTACCTTCTTACCTTGTGGAGCTCTCTCAGTATGCCACTCAAAATAATTAACCATCATATTGTCCAAAAGTTTTGTTCCAGCACCCAAAGTGATGGTCATAAAGGTACCTCCAGCACCTGAATCCAATAGGTTCCTTGAAGAATAGTTCAATCCTGCATAAAAAGTTTGGATGACCATCCAAGCTGTCAGTCCATGAGTGGGACAATTCTTTACCAAAGATTTCATTCTTTCCCAAGCTTGAGCAACATGCTCATTATCAAGTTGTTTAAACTTCATTATTTCACTTCTCATGGATATAATCATAGCAGGAGGATAGTAATTTCCAATAAAAGCATCTTTGCACTTAGTCCAAGAATCAATACTATTCCTAGTTAAGGAATTCAACCATTCTTTAGATTTTCCTCTCAAAGAGAAAGGAAACAATTTCAGTTTAATAATATCACCATCTATATCCCTATGCTTTTGCATCTCACAAAGTTCAACAAAGTTATTTAGATACGAAGCAGCATCTTCATTACCAATACCAGAAAATTACTCTCTCATAACAAGATTGAGTAAAGCAGGTTTTATCTCAAAGAAAGTATTTTCAGCCACAGGTGGAGCAATAGGTGTGCTCATAAAATCATTGTTGTTGGGGCTAGTGAAGTCACACAACTTAGTGTTTTCAAGAGTAGTCATTTTTTTGGGGTTTCAAATAAGAAAGCAAAACAAGTAAAACTATTTTTTTGTGTTTTTTGAAGAACAAAACAAGCAAACTAAGCAAAAGAAACTAAGCAAAACAAAAACAATAAAGTAAAGAGATTGGTTATGAGGGACTCCCCTTGTGAAGATGTCCTTGACGCCCCGGCAACGGCGCCAGAAAAGATCTTAATGCGCTCGACTTTCAACGTAGAGCTCGTTGGGAACCCCAAGAGGAACGTATGATGAGCACAACAGTAAGTTTTCCCTCAGTTATGAAACCAAGGTTTAATCGAACCAGTAGGAGCAAGGAAACACCCCAAAGGTGTTACTAGCTGAGCTTTTGCAGGGCGCACTACCGGTGCTAGTAGCAACATGGAGACCTGCACAACACAACCACAGAACTTTGTCCCCAACTTGCGATGAGGTTGTCAATCTCACCGTGTTTTGTGGAAAACCAAGGATTAAACGTATCGAATGGAAAGAAGTAAAAGTTTGCAGAAAGTAAACACAAAGCAGTAAACAGTTGTAGATTGTATGTAAAGAAAAAGAACGGGATCCATAGTTCACTAGAGGTGGCTCTCCTTAGATAGATAACATGCTGGGTGAACAAATTACAGCGGGGCAATTGACAAACACCGAGAAAGCAATACATGCATATACTAATCATCTTGACTCCTCTGAGACTTAATTGGGCATTACAACATTATACGTAGACCGCCATCCAACTGCATCTATGACTAATAATCCACCTTCACGTTATCATCCGAACCCCCTCCAGTATTAAGTTGCAAGCAACAGATTATTGCTTTACGAACTGCGTGTAAAGTAAAAAATACGATTATTCTATGAACAAAGGATTGTTGTTTTCTCCCTAGTAGCAACAGCACATCTAGTACCTTAGAGATTTCTGTCACTTCCCCAGATTACCAGAGGAATGAACCCACTATCAAGCATAAATACTAACTCTTGGAGTTGCTAGCATCTACTTGGCCAAGATAGCTACTAACAACGGAAAGCATGCAAGATCTCAAATAACAAAGACATGATAGAATCAATAACCAATCTGAAATAGCATCTCAATATCCATCGGATCCCCGCAAACCCAACATGTATGAATTACAAATAGATGATCTTGATCATGAACGGAGCTCACAAGATCTAAACATGAAAGCACAAAGGAGGAGAAACCAGCCATCTAGCTAGTACATGGATCCGTAGTCCAAGGACGAACTACTCACGCATCACACCTGAGGCTTGCATGGTGACGAAGAAGGCCTCCAAGGTGAATTCCCCTCTCCGGCATGGTGCCGGGAAGAGCTTCAGATCCATACCGATCTAGGGATAGATATGACGGCAGCTACAGACTCTTTCGTGGATTTTTGGATCGGGTACTTAGGGTTTTCATCCCAAGGGCATCTTATAGTCAGAAGGGGAGGCCGAGGGGGTGCCAGGGCTGGCCTCACCACCCCCTGGCGCGGCCAGGTGGTGTGGTGGCCCCCTGGTCCCCCTCCATCTCGTATTCTGACACTTGATCACTTCCGGAAAAATAGGCACTTTGGCTTTTGTCCCGTACAATTCCGAGAATATTCATTTTCTGACTTTCCTGGAACCAAAAACAGCAGAAAACAGGCAGCTGGCACTTTGGCTCTTATTAATAGATTAGTCCAAGAAATCATATGAAAAGTACTCCAAAGTTGGAACAAAACACAAGAAAGTGGATAAAACCAAGCATGGAACATCAAAAATTATAGATACATTTGCAATGTATCACTATATTTCTTTCAGCATTAGAGAGTTTTTCCTCAGTAGTTTTATTGAAAGCAGTTTGTTTACTAATAAAATCTTTAAGCATAACTTCAAGTTCATAGGGAGCACTCCTATTATTTTTGTAGGGATTTCCATAAGCATTACCATTATTGGGAGGATATGGCCTATAATTATTATTACCAAAAATATTCCTGTAGGCATTGTTGCTAAAATTATTATTTCTTATAAAGTTCACATCAACTTGCTCTTCTTGAGCAACCAAAGAAGCTAAGGGAACATGATTTGGATGAATATGAGCTTTCCCATTAATAAGCATAGACATAATAACATCAATTTTATCACGCAAGGAAGAGGTCTCTTCAACATAATTTACCTTCTTACCTTGTGGAGCTCTCTCAGTATGCCATTCAGAATTGTTAACCATTATATTATCCAGAAGCTTTGTTGCAGCACCCAAAGTAATAGTCATAAAGTCCCTCCAGCTGCAGAATCCAGTAGATTTCTTGAAGAATAATTAAGTCCCGCATAAAAGGTTTGGATGATCATCCAAACAGTCAGTCCATGAGTGGGACAATTCTTTACCAAAGATTTCATTCTTTCCCAAGCTTGAGCTACATGTTCATTATCAGATTGTTTATACTTCATTATTTCACTTCTCATAGATATAATCTTAGCACAAGGATAGTATTTTCCAATGAAAGCATCTTTGCATTTAGTCCAAGAATCAATACTATTTCTAGTTAGGGATTGCAACCATTCTTTATCTTTTCCTCTTAAAGAGAAAGGAAACAATTTAAGCTTAATAATATCTCCATCTATATCCCTATGCTTTTGCATCTCACAAAGTTCAACAAAGTTATTTAGATGAGTAGCATCTTCAGTACCAATTCTAGAAAATTGTTCTCTCATAACAAGATTCAGTAAAGCAGGTTTAATTTCAAAAAAAAGTAGCTTCAGGAATAGGTGGAGCAATAGGTGTGCACATCGAATCATTGTTGTTGGTACTAGTGAAGTCACACAACTTAGTGTTTTCAAGCATAGTCATTTTTTGTGTTTTTAATAAAGAAAACAAACTAGTACAACTATTTTTTTGTGTTTTTGATAAAGAAACAAGCAAACAAAGCAGAAATAAACTAAGCAAAACAAATAAAACAAAGTAAAGAGATTGGTTATGAGGGAATCCCCTTGTGAAGATGTCCTTGACTCCCCAGCAACGGCGCCAGAAAAATACTTGCTGGCTTGAAATATATCGAGCTCGTTGCGAAACCCCAAGGGGAAGGTATGATCAGCACAGTAGTAAGTTTCCCTCAGTTATGAAACCAAGGTTATCGAACCAGTAGGAGCAAGGAAACACCTCCAAGGTGTTGTTTCCAACTTGGAATCCTGCACAACACAACCACAGAACTTTGCCCCCAACTTAAAGTGAGGTTGTCAATCTCACCGTTTTTGCTGAAAACAAAGGATTAAACGTATTGTGTGGAAGAAAGTAATAGCTTACAGAAAGTAAACAAAAAACAATAAACAGTTGTAGACTGATGGTAAAAGAATGGATCGGGGTCCATATTTCACTAGTGGTGGTTCTCCTTAAGATAGATGACATGTTGGGTGAACGAATTACAGTGGGGCAATTGACAAACATCGAGAAAGCATACATGCATATACTAATCATCTTGATTCCTATGAGATTTGACTGGTCATTACAACATTATACATAGACCGTAATCCAACTACATCTATGACTAATAATTCACCTTCAGGTTATCATCCGAAACCCCTCCAGTATTAAGTTGCAAGCAACAGATAATTGCATTAAGCATTGCGTGTAAAGTAAACAATACGATTGTTCTATGAATAAAGGATTGTTGTTTTCTCCCTAGTAGCAACAACACATCTAGTACCTTAGAGATTTCTGTCACTTCTCCAGATTACTAGAGGCATGAACCCACTATCGAGCATAAATACTCCCTCTTGGAGTTGCTAGCATCTACTCGGCCAAGATATCTACTAACAACGGAGAGCATGCAAGATCACAAATAACAAAGACATGATAGAATCAATAATCAATCTGAAATAACATCTCAATATCCATTGGATCCCCTCAAACACAACATGTAGGATTACAACTAGATGATCTTGATCATGAACGGAGCTCACAAGATCTAGACATGGTAGCACAAAGGAGAAGAACCAACCATCTAGCTACTACATGGACCCATAGTCCAAGGATGAACTACTCACGCATCACACCGGAGGCTTGCATGGTGATGAAGAAGTCCTCCCGGGTAAATTCCCCTGTCCGGCAGGGTGCTAGGAAGAGCTTCAGATCCCTACCGATCTAGGGATGGAGATGATGGCGGCTACAGACTCTTTCGTGGAATTTTGATCGGGTATTTAGGGTTTCTGTATCGGAGGCAATATATAGGTGAAAGGGGAGGCCGAGGGGGTGCCCTAGGCGGCCACACCACCCCCTGGCGCGGGCTAGGCCTGGCCGCGTGGCCAGGTGTTGTGGGCGGCCCATGGCCCCTCTCCGTCTCGTATTTTGGCTCCGTGTCCCCCTCGGTGAAATATTGACTTTGGCTTTTGTCCCGTCTAATTCCGAGAATATTCATTTTCTGACTTTCCTAGAACCAAAAACAGCAGAAAACAGGCAGCTGGCACTGTGGCATCTTGTTAATAGGTTAGTCCAAGAAAGTGTATAAAAATAGTCCAAAGTGTGGACAAAACATAAGAAAGTAGATATAAAATAAGCATGGAACATCAAAAATTATAGATACGTTTGCAACGTATCAGGGGATGAGACACGATCACAAGCGACACATTTTTTCCATCAGCATTATAAATTACATAAATTCTTCTCTATAGAGATCATTCTTATATTGTTTTCTTCTTATCCATCTAATCTAGAACCTTCTAGGTCAATCCTATCTATCAGCTTTGAAAAGTATTGAGAAACAAAACATGAAAATCCCATTGGCTGCTGCAGAACAAGAGTTCATAGAGGGCATTAAGCATGTCACACAAAGGCCAAGTTCGATGATGATTCCATCGATTCATCTCAGATCTGCATTGTCTATCAGAAGATCATAACTACTGCCTAGGTAAGGTAGCCTTGGTAAAATGATGTTTCTGTTCAATATAAGACGCTGTCTATCTAGCACATGGAGAATAAGCCTTGCACTACAAACACCTCTTGGGCATATACTACTGGTTTCCTCCAATATTCCAGACCACAAGGTGAGAGTATTGTTTCTACTACTGGATTCATTTTACATTTGTCAACCGCAAGTCTTCAATAACGCCGGAACACCCAGTAAGAGTATTTATACAATGTGCATCCACTATCCTTCATGCATTTGACATCCAACTACCCATATCATGAAGTTTTCATTCATTTCTCTCCCTCTATTTTTCAAAAAGGAAACAAAACATGGGCATGTTAACATGATTTTGCAGGGCACTCACATGATAAAAGAGTCGATACAACATATCTTGGATGACTAGATCAATACATATCACTTGCTCCAGCGCTAACTATATATCTAAAGATCTTAAACCTTCAGACTTCTCTTTTTTCTCAAATTTTTGGGCTGATGTGAGGATTTTTTCAGCGCCGACACGTGTCCTAGGAATTAGTTCGTTTTGGTTCGTGTGCATTCTCAGGTGGCTGGAGTGTTTTCATTTGGTGGCATTGCAATGCTTCTTATCCCTTTGGTGTGTTGCTGAGTGCGTGTAGCAGCGCATAGGGTCGGTTTCTTATCTCTTGATGTATTGTTTTTTGGTCTTGATGTGACCCCCTTGATTTAGTTACAATCATTGCTTTTTTGTTTGTTTGTCTTATCATGATTCACCGACCGTCAACATGCATGTTCTTTTGTTTTTGTGCATCATTACCTTTTGTTGTTATTTCTTCTCACCGCTTGCAATTTTTTTCTTTGTTGTACATCATTATTACCTTTTGTTGTTATCTCTTCTCATCTTGGCAATATTGTCTTTATCTCCTCTTTTTCATCATTTTGTTGTTGTTTTGCATCATTCTCTTTTGTTCTTACTCACCTCTTGCATTTTTTTTCTTTTTTTTTCATCATTATCTTTTGATTTTATCTCTTCTCATCATGGAAATATTGTCTCCCCTTTTGTATCATTACCTTTTGTTCTTATCTCTTCTCATCATGGCAATATTGTCCCTATCTCCCCTTTTTCATCATTTAACTTTTTTGCTGTTTTACATCATTCTCTTTTGTTCTGATCTCTTCTTGTTTCTCCATTTCTTATTTGCTTGCTTGTGTCAGTTGTGCATGTTTTTCGTTTTGGTCGACACCTGTTTCCTCCATGCCATCTGCCTCCTCTTCTTGAAGGTTCGTCTTTCTCCTTATATGCTGGTGTGCTTTGCTTACTCTCTTTCCCTCCACATGGCTGGACTTTCTTCTCCTAGTGGTGCTGGTGGTGGTCGTCGCCTTCCTAGGAGGCCTCCTTCTCCTGCTTAGGGCATGCTCGGTCTTGATGGGGTGGTCATGCCTCTTTTTGTGCCCGTTTCCCCTCCCGCTGGTGGCGGCATAGGGATCGCCGGTGAGTTTATGTTCTTCCGTTGATGGATTGATGTCAATACTTTATGAGTGGTGCTTACATAGATCGATCGTTGATGTGTTGTCGCGTGCGTGTGTGTTCTTATCCGATCCTGGAAGGGGGGAAAGGTGCAGGTTTGGACTGTTTTGGGGAAAAGGTACCGGCCTCAACCGAAATTTGTATGGTCAAAAGTTGATTTCGTGCTGGCCATTTTGATGCTGGTTGACATGTGTTCCTTTCACACTGATCCATCGTTGCCATATTCAGAATTAATTATGTGGATTGTTTTAGTCATGAATTAACCACTATTTTCTGGTGTTGTTGCAGACGAGAGCAAGGTGGACGCCGTGCCGTACAAGCTGCGGCGCCGGAACTCGGAGACGATGCGCGTGCAATACATCAACACCAAAGAACTCATGTATGATCATATGACTCAGCGTACAGTACTATTGAACTGGATGTTTCCGCCCGATCAATGATAATTGTCTGCGAATTTTCACGGCCATTGTCATCATGATGTCGACCGATTCTCGCAAGATCTGCATCGGCACGTACAACGCGGCCGGCAAGTCCCCGCCGAACGGCCTGGAGATCGCGGAGTGGTTTGGCACCGGCGGCAAGCAGGCCAAATGTACGTGCTCGGGTTCCAGGAGGTGGTGCCGCTGAACGCCGGCAACATGTTCGGCGGCCAGGACAGCGGGCCGGCGCTGGCGTGGGAGAGGAGCTCATCCGCGACACGCTCACGCCGACCCAACCCTCGATGTCGAGGCCCAAGTACAGGTACCGCTGCCACCCGGCCATGCCGACTAGAGAGTAGAGACGGCGCCGACGAGCTGTTCCATGGCAGCACGGACACTGAGACCGACGACGACGTGCCCTTCAGCTTCTCGGCATAGGCCGAAGGGTAGGCTCTAGCCAGCTACCGGCTCTTGCTGGCCACTCATGCTCATCTTAGAAAGGTGATTGATTGATTCACTTCGAAGCCTTTGATAATTGGATCCTTGCATGTACCTACAGTAGTTGAACCAACTATGTGACTCATTAACTAATATCCACGTAGGTGCCGTCGTCGTATCGATAGAAACATTCAGGCGGCAGAAATTAATCCGTCCATTGAAAATACTTACCTTTGCTTCGAGGTTAAAACATAGGTTACAATGTAGTCCTATTCTACAACTGCACTATGAATTTGTTTTTAATTTTTGGAAAAAAATGTTCTCAATTATTCACACAAGCTTTTGATTTCTTTGCTTGGTAATGATGGCTTTGTCATATTTCCATGACCTTGATTCATGAACATTTTATGTGTCCGTTCTTTCATTTGTCAAGCAAAACAAACTAGCAAAGGTCCTATCTTTTAGGATTTGTCCTTTGTCCTAGCACTATACTATAATCTGTAGTTCTAAACAGTTTATAATTACTTTATCTTTGATATTGTAGGTACTTAGCATTTCTCATTGAAACTGTCCCTTATAAGTAATGATTCTGTTGTGAGTTTCAGTTTGAGTCCTTAGGTTAATGATAATGAATGCCAGAATAAGTGCCACTAATAAAATTCTGCCAACACTTGGTTTATTGTTGCTTAGCCTCAAGATCCCTTATCTTTTATTAAATCATTAGCCGAAAGGTTTGGCAACTATACTTAGATTATAGACCAACAAAGTCAGCTAATACATTTTTTTTTGTCTTCCTAACTAATTGGTACTACTAAAAATTCGTAGTACTCATTTGATTCCTACAATGTCAAATTGCAATGGAGCGGTAACCGAGATAGATTCTTGCATATATGTACTATAAATAAGCCCGCGATTTTTAGCAACCAATGCATGGATTCACATGTTAAAACAAGGATATACATTGGACTACTGTTTTCTCATGTCTTGCTCCGTTGACACGATTGGCCATATTTTTTGATCACCAATTATGATCACCCACCTCACTTAATGGTATCTCTCATTTTGCTTCAGGAAGTGTATGTCATTGTTTTGGTTTACGAATTTATGTATTTATACAGATCTATAAATTAGTTCAGTACGTTGCTTTCTCTATTCTCAAACCTTTTAATTGTTGTTGAATTCTCGGTTCATTCATTTCTAAGTTACTACATTCGTTTCTAAATGTAACATGTTTTGGTAGGATTACGTAAGGCAGTCTTATTGCCTCCACATGAGCACCCGTACATGCACGAATCTATCTTGGTTACCTGAGGATGACCTGTATGTGCCTGACAACTTCTTCTCAGAGATAGAAAACAAGAACAAGTGTAAGACAAACTGGACGAGCACTATCCAAGGACCAAGGAAGAGGAGCAAGAGCATATCAAGTGCTATCGAAGAATCCTTTATGTCCACGCGTGCTGGGGAAGATTCCCAAGCCCCCTACATCGCCAACCAGAGTACCATCGGAGACCATTGACTCGCTCCCTGACTAGAAATATGTCAACATCTCTGGTGATGAACCAGTGGAGCCATCCACCAAGAGAATAGGAGGCACTCCATCCCACATCTCCACCAAGAGCATCATCCCCTCATCTGAAGATGACGATGACTACCAGCGTTGACGCCCTAGGATGCATACTAGCTTATTGTTCTCACCTTAGCTTACTATATCATGTTGTTTCCTTTGAACTACAGTTACCAGATGTTTATCATGACCCTTGTGATTTGTAGTTTGGACCTTCTTCACTGAACTTTTTGGTTCACCGGATATCAAAGTCCGTGTTTCATTTGCTTCAGATGAAAAAATGATCTCGGTGTTCAGCCTATCCCAAGAGTTGGAAACATGCAATACAATATATCTCATAGTGACAGCACGGGAGCGCCTATACCAGCGTTGACGCCCTAGGATGCATATTAGCTTAGTGTTCTCACCTTACCTTACTATTATGTTGTTTCCTTTGAACTATAATTACCAGATGTTTATCCTGACCCTTGTGATTTGTAGTCTGGACCTTCTTCACTGACCTTTTTTGGTTCACCGGGTATCAAAGCCCGTGTTTCATTTGCTTCAGATGAAGAAAATGATCTCTGTGTTCAGCCTATCCCAACAGTTGGAAACATGCAATTCAATACATCTCATAGTGACAACACGGGTGTGGCGTGCCGCCGCGCCTATACAAGCTAGTATGTAGATACTAGCACACGTGTCGGTGCGTTGCGACTGGGGGAGAAAAATCTACGCCTCGAAGACGTTCCTCTTATAGTTACTCCCAAGCCACAAGGGAAAACAAAAATGCAAAGCAAGAGGTCTTTCTTGTTTTCTCCTGTATATTGCAAAATCTGAGCCAAGGGCATGACACACTTCGACAGTGATGTTTCCAGTCACCATATTATATTTCAAATATTTAAATTTCATTTCCTCAATTTTCAATAAACATGCATTACTGAAGGAAAAAATCCATCTGGAGGTTAGAGGCTACCGCCTCCCTTTGCCCGCCGTCCTTTGCCTCCTCCTTTTCTATTCGGTCACCGCAGCCCCCGTTCCCTCCGAAGCTTCCCAGTCCAATCAAAAGCACGAAGCCCGAAAACCTTGCCGAAAGATGAAGCTCGAACTGTATTTTGTGCTACATGGATGTGTAGATCTATTCACAAGCTATAAGCATGACAAACACATAGAAATATATCAATTCCATGCCTAGAAATCAATAATTGCAGATCATGCGCAAAAAAAGGTCATCACATCATTCCAGAATTCCAAATCCAAACACACTTAATAGAACCTGAAGATCCAATTAACAATATCTACATACAATCTGTAAAGGACTGGATAGGTGGAGCTCAACACTAACTCGATAGGTGGAGCTCAACACTAAAAATCTGTAAAGGACTCGATAGGTGGAGCTCAACACTAACAATCGCCGAAAAATACATCTCTGTAACTCCGTTCATAAAATCACTGAGCAAAAACTGTGTACTCCTTTTCTATCTGTTTTGGAATAGCCCCATCGGTGGCACGTACAAGCAAGGTAGAGAGGAGCGATCGGGGGAGGAGTACTACTCCAAGTCCGTCACGTGTGCATGTACGTAAAACGTACAGAGGGTTTAGGAAGAGAACAATTACATCTAACAGCCCCCCTTGTTGAGATTACGCTTGAACTCATTCAGATCTTTGACTGCAAGAGCCTCTGTGAAATCGTCTGCCACTTGATCTTTGCTAGATATAAACTTGATATCAAGCATTTTATTTGCAACTCTTTCCCGGACAAAATGATAGTCTATCTCAATCTGTTTTGTCCTGGCATGAAAGACAGGATTTGCAGACAAGTATGTAGCATCCAAATTATCACAGCATAAGCATGGTTTTACCTTGAGTGAGACACCAAGCTCTTTAAGAATAGCTTCAACCCATATTAATTCACCTGTAGCATTTGCCAAGTCCTTATATTCAGCTTCAGTGCTAGACCTTGAAACAGTGGCATATTTTCTAGCACTCCATGAAACTAAGTTTGGACCAAAGAATATAGCAAAACCTCCGGTGGATCTCATGTCATCCAAACAACCTGCCCAATCTGCATTTGAGAAAGCACTAAGCAAACTAGAAGGAGATTTCTAAAATGTCAATCCAACTTGTATAGTACCCTGAACATATCTTAAGATTCGTTTTGTAGCTATCCAATGAGCAGTAGTAGGAGCATGTAAATACTGACAGACTTTATTTACTGAGAAGGAAATATCAGGTCGTGTTGATGTTAAGTATTATAAGGCACCAACAATACTTCTATACTATGTGCTATCATTAGGACGAAGAGGGGATCCTTCGGTTAGAGGCAGCTTTTCTATAGATGACAGAGGTGTGGGAGAGGTTGTGCAATTTTTCATACCAACTTTAGCCAACAAATCAGCAGCATATTTTTCCTGAGTGAGAAGTAAACCATTCTGAGATTTCATTACCTCAATGCCCAAAAAATAATGCAGATCTCCCAAGTCCTTGAGTGCAAAGTCATCATTGAGATCATGAAGAAGAGCAGTAATGGCCTTATCTAATGAACTTGTGACTATGATATCATCAACATAAATCAGAACAAGTATCATAATATTAGCTTTGTTGTAGAGAAAGAGTGAAGTGTCAGCTTTGGAAGGAACAAAACCAAGTTGTTGCAACTTGGTGCTAAGCCTAGAATACCATGCTCTTGGAGCTTGCTTGAGATCATAAAGAGCTTTATCAAGTTTGCAAATATAGTTCGGAGTAGAGGAAGATTCAAAACCTGGGGGTTGTCTCATATAAACCTCCTCTTCCAGAACTCCAGGTAAAAACACGTTCTTAACATCCAGCTGCCGGAGACTCCAGCCATTGGAAATAACAACTGACAGAACAAGTCTGATAGTGGCGGCTTTGACAACCGGACTGAAGGTATCTTCATAGTCTATGACATACCTTTGCTTGAAGCCTTTTGTAACCAAGCGTGCCTTGTACCTGTCAACTGTGTCATCTGTATTTTTTTAATACGATATACCCATTTACAATCAATGAGATTTTTTGTAGAGTGTGGAGGGACAAGATTCCAAGTCTTGTTATCCATAAGAGCAGTATACTCTTCTTCCATAGCCTTACGCTAGCGATCATCATCAAGAGCCTCTAAAAGTTTACTAGGTTCACCTGTAGATGTAGACATTCCATAGCAAATTGTGCCATCAGTATACTGTTTTGGTTGTCGTATACCTTTTTGAAGTCGTGTATGAGGTTCAGGAGGTGGAGGAGTCGGTGCTGCAGAAGGCAGCGTTGCAGAACCGCTGGTAGACGGGCCAGAAGAAAATTGTTGGTCGGTGTTGTCAAGTTGTGGCGAGGACACGGACGAGCCAGCCTCGAGATCTTTAGCACCAAGAGTTTGAGCAGGAGAAAATTTCGGCTCATGATGGCGCTCATGATGGGGTGATGATGAGGGGTAGCCCGCCTCATTACTGCGTATCGGCGCCGTCGTGCGCCTCGTGCACACATGTGAGGGCGAGCGGGACCGAGACAGCGACCCGGCACGTCGTGTAGTGCGCGCAGACCGGGCGAGGCCGACCAGGACAAGGCGGGCTGGGTACAAGCGGGCGACATGCAGAGGCGCGACGCGCGACTCGTCCGCGCGTGGAGAGCGCATGGACTGTCGACCGCGTCCGGGTGAAGACGCGTCTCCCGCATTTGGTGTGGTGTCAGGTGGCCCCGCCCAAACGGATCTGGCCGGATTCGCCTCGGGATTAGTTTGGATCAGGGAAGAGGGATCCTCACGGGGTCGTGTCATCTAGCATTATTTGCAGGGCTATTTTCCTCCATTTCTGCCTCATTTAAACCAGATTTTCTTGCTGGTTCTTGCTCTTCAACAATCGTATCTGTAACATGATGAGTATCTGTAGCATCTTCATCATTATTATTAGTAACAATGGGCACAACGGACAAAGGCATATAGTCATCAATATTAGCATCCCCACTATTGGATGTGTGTTGAGGCAAAAGAAGAATATCTTGCTTAAGACGACGGCCAACATTAGGATGCAGTTCGGCAAAGGGAAAAATGTTCTCATCAAACACTACATCTCTAGAAATATAGACATGCCCAGTGGAAACATCTAAACACTTAATTCCTTTGTGGCGAGGACTATAGCCCAAGAACACACATCGTGTAGAACGAAAGGAGAGTTTTCTCTGATTATAAGGACGGAGATTTGGCCAGCAGGCACATCTAAAAACAAGAAGAGATTCATAGTTCGGCTTGGTATGGAGGAGGCGTTCAGCAGGCGTGTCATGATTTATTACTTTACTGGGAAGAAGGTCTATAAGAAAGGTAGCGGTGAGAAAGGCTTCATCCCATAACTTAAGTAGCATGGAGGCATCAGCAGGCAAGGCAAGACCCACTTGAACAATATGACGATGCTTTCTTTCAACAGAGTCATTTTGCTGATGAGCATGGGGACAAGAAACATAATGAGTAATGCCAACTTTTTGAAATAAATTGTTGAGTTTTTTATATTCGCCTCCGCAATAAGTTTGCATGGTAATAATCTTCCTATCAAATTTTCTCTCAACAAGTTGTTGGAAATTAAGAAACACTTGATAAACATCAGAATGCTTCTTGAGCAAGTATATCCAAGTAAATTTACTAAAATCATCGATGAATCTTACATAATATGAATGTTTTCCAGCAGACACAGGTGCTGGACCCCATATATCACAAAACACTTGTTCCAAAAGAATAGGGAAAACACTAGTAGAGACAGGATATGGCAATTGATGACTCTTAGCTAGTTGACATGAATCACAGATGTAGGGGTTTATTTCAGGGGAATAAACCATATTGTATTTCCTAAGAACTTGTTGAACCACAAAAGATGAAGGATGGCCTAAACGACGATGCCATATAGAAGACGATGGCTTTATTGTGATGAAAGCTTGCTTGGAAGTCCCGGTAGGTGTAGGAACTAGCGGATAGAGACCATCATGGCATGGCCCCTCAAACAGAATTATCCTTGTGTCCCGGTCCTTAATTAAGAAAAACCAAGGGTGAAACACAATGAAAGAATTATTATCAAGTGTAAGCTTATGAACTGATAAAAGACTTTTGGAAGCACTTGGAACATGGAGAACATTTTTAAGTTGTAGAGAATCATGTGGGGTGCTTAATATAGAATGACTGATATGACTTATCTGCATACCGTTACCGTTGGACGTGTGGACGCGGTCGTTGCTGTTGTACTTCTCATGCATGGTGAGCTTATTCAGCTCGAAGGTGAGATGGTGTGTGGCACCCAAGTCCGGGTAACAGTTGGTCGACGCCATAAGATGCAATGTTTGCACCCTTGTCACCATTATCATCACGGTCATTTTGGAACCGCCACCAATAATCACTGGCGGGATGACCATGTATTTTGCAAATCTGGCAGGTTACGTCGATAAAAGGTGTGGGTGCACGCCCTTCACGATAGCGCCTGCCACCATCATCATGTCCGCAATGGCGCCAGTTTCCACCATCACGGCGATCATCATCATAGCGATCACGACAATACCCGGGATCATCTTGGCGTCCATGGTCATTGCCGTGACCATACCCGCGGTCATTACCGTGGTCCTCCTGGCGCATGCGATCATAGCCGCGGTAGTAACCGCGGTCACGGTCATAGCCGCGATCATCTTGACGGCCTTGATCTCCCTAGTGTGGACGGTCCTCCTAGCACCAACGATCATCAGCGCGACCACATGGTTGTGGCCGAGAGTCACCACCACCACTACCACCACCGCGGCCAGCAACCTTAGCCGAGGAGGTGAAACCCTCGGTGCCATCGCGATCATCTTGCATAGCATCATAGGCAACAAGCTGGTTAAGGAGATTTGCAAGGGTTGTACTGGGATTCGCGTTGATGGCAGTTTTGAAGGCGTTGTAGGAGTGGTCAAGTCCGTTGAGGATGGACCCGATTAGCTCGTCCTCGTCGAGTGTCTTCTCGGCGGCAGCAAGCTCGGCAGCGATGGCCTTCTTTTTTGCAACATACTTGGCTGCTGAGAGAGCTCCTTTCTTGGCGTTTTGGAGGGCACCGCAGAGACTCTGGATCCTCGACCGGGATTGGGAGGAAACCAGCTCCTTGAGCGCACCCAAACTTCAGCAACCGTGTCCAGCCTAATGACATGGGCAAGGATCTCGGGAGACACGTAATTCAGCAAAAAACGAAGTACCTGTTGATCCCGCATGAACCAAGTCGCGTACTCGGGATTATCGACGTTGATTTTCTTGATGTCCTTGTCTTCAATCTCCATAGTCTTCACAGGCGCTTTGTGCGTTCCCTCGACAAGGTCAAGGACCCTAGCACCACGCAGGGCAGGGAGCATGAGGGCGTTCCATGGGATGAATTTTTCGCGCGTCAACAGCTGTCTCGCAGGGGGAGATCCAAGGAGGGCGGCCAGAGTGGCCGAGCTTGATGACGACCCGGACATGATGTAGACGGGAGGAAGGATCTGGGTGTTTTTCTTGGTTGTTTTGGGTGGCGGCGGTGGCAGATCAAGAAGATCAGCGGCGGCGGCTTGGGTTTTGGTTTTATTTGGGCTTTTGTGTGTGTGTGCGGCGGCAACGGCAGATCACTAGTGATCGACGGCGGCGGCGGCTTGATTTCTTGGTTTTTCTGGTTGTGGTTGTTTGAGGCGGCGGCGGCAGGCAATAGGGATCATCACCTGTGGCGGCGGCGGAGAGTCTTTTTGGTTTTGCGGCGGCTAGGTTAGGAAAAGGATTTGCTCTAATACCATGTCAAGTTTGGTTACGCGTTATATAGCGATGGAATAGCCCCATCAGTGGCACGTACAAGCAAGGGAGAGAGGGGCGATCGGGAGAGGAGTACTACTCCATGTCCGTCACTTGTACATGTAAGTAAAACGTACAGAGGGTTCAGGAAGAGAACAATTACATCTAACACTCCCTCTGATCCATATTACTTGACACTAAAATAGATGTATAACATGCACACACGTACCGCCACATAGTATATCTGTATCAGGTTTGACCACTCGCATCTTTTCGTAGATGCAATCAACTCACTGTTAAGCCTAGCTAAGCTAGCTAACTGTAACTCATGGATACATGTTACTCCCTCTGATCCGTATTACTTATGTTACTCCCTCTGATCCATATTACTTAGATACATGTTACATGTTACTTAGATACATGTTACTCCCTCTGATCCATACATGTATCCATGAGTTACAGTTAGCTAGCTTAGCTAGGCTTAACAGTGAGTTGATTGCATCTACAAAAAGATGCGAGTGGTCAAACCTGATACATATATACTATGTGGTGGTACGTGTGTGCATGTTCGCCGCATTATTATTGGCCCTCTCTGTTCATATCTTTTGTACCCTTGTGGCTGGGGTTGTTGCAGCAGGATTCCAGCTGAGTGATGCCGACACATATGCATGATTAATAATCCAATGAACATGCATGCACTACTACTATATAGCTAGGCCTATGTAGACTTATGTGGCTGATCTAACCAACTGTAAGCATGATGCTAGCTGAAAGAAGGGCAAAGGGCGAGTAGCTAAGACACGAAGGGGGTCTGCTATGCATAGTTTACTTTGTAAAAGGGGTAGTCTTATTTTTGAGCTATTCGAGAAAATTCTTCAAGCCTCCGGTACTATGCATGACAGGAAGACCACAATTCAGAGAGAAATATGGCATCAGTGTGAATGCCTGCTGCTTCCTTCTTGACACCGGCCAAAAAGCAAATGCTAGGTACCATATGCATAAGAGTCAAAAGGGGGTCTCATCAACCGGGACAAAAAGTTGCCATCATGCATGCTTAATCAGTGTGCCTTTCTGGTTTTGTTTGGGAATGGTCTTTGGTTAGCAGAAAGATGTCACTTGCTAGTGCAACACCCCACTACGTGCAGGTACGACTGCTAATTTGTCCTGCTCCGTTCCATCCATATATCAAACTACTACCTGTTTCATTCCTCTTTTTGAAAAAAAAATGGTTTTTCGATAGTGGAAGGATATTCAAGATTTTTCATTACTTGACTTTGCTATAAAAAAAATACGTTCATGAGTAGCTGGTAAGTTGGGATCAAAATGATGAACCACCCATACACTTTTGAAAAGAGAGGGGGAAATCCATGTGATTGCGACATCCTCACAACTGGTATGTAGTGAGCCTTCTTATGCGTTCTAGAAGCGAATCCGCGAGGGTTAGTTAGTGGTTACCTGCCGATTTATCTCGCTGATCTAACTGATTGACTATTCCAGGTAATTGACAGCACAAAATGTACACCTGTGAGACATGGTGCTCAGGTGCTTAAGTAGGACTGGGCTAAAAGGAAGGGTAGTAGCAATGTGGGACTTACTGCTTGCTTAATAAATTATACATTTCCAGGTTTTTGCTTATTTGATGAGCTAGTGGTTTTATTTTTCAGTAGTGGGAGAAAATCTCCCGGCCTCTTTCTTTAGAGAGTAAATCTTCAGGCCTCTTTTTTAGAGTCTAAAAGGCGGTCTCAGCAAAAAGGACACAGAAAGTTTGCATTATGCTTAATCGATCAGTGGCCTTTCTGGTTTGGCTTGGGGATGGTCTAAACTTATCAGAAAGAGGTCACTAGCTAGAGAAACACCCCACTACGTGCACAGCTAGCTGCTAATTTGTCTTGTGCCGCTCCATCTATATACTAGTATCGATCTACTACCAGTGTATCCTAAGCATGTGTCACTGTTCTCTTCTAGTGCTGTCCTCCTCTTCACGGCAATACAATATTACTAGTATATTGACCAACTTAATTAATACTTCCTTCAATCCATAGTAATTAAAATTAAGAACTTGCAAGCTCGGTAGTAGTAGTAGTTGGTTCCAGTTGCGCATAAGTAGCTGCTTAATTCTTGGATTGTGTTCGTTAAGCTAGCAAGCTAAGGTACCGATTCAAGAATTTGGAAGGACTAGGTAATTCATTAAAGTTGAAGCACATTGGTATACTGTACTAGTGTCTTTTGTGGATATAACTGTGACCTCGGAGAATATGTATGCTTTTAAATTGTGGCTGGGTTTGAATTAGTCAGGTAGTGGTGTGGTCAAGCTGTACATATCATAGATGGGTTGCTATCACTTGTTAAGACCACGATCTAGGGTGTCATACAGACGCCTGCATGAACGGAACAGAACTTGCATGGTCGATGATCCTCTGGATTAATTTTAGCTCTCTCGGGTTCCATGTCCCGCCTATGCCCCGTCCTAGGACTTTTTGCGGAGACATAGTGAGCTCTTGGGATGCTTTCTTACGGATTTACGGGCGATCTTGTTGATGAGTACATGTGCATGAGCGATGCCACATGCCTGGAGTGGTTTTGCCAAGGCAGTATGTCAGGTGTTCGGCGAGGTTTACTTGAGAGAACCAACAATGGAGGGCAGTTCTTGATATTGTCAATCAATGAAAAAATAGAGCTTCCTGGGATGATTAGAAGCATTGATTGGGTGCATTGGGAGTAAACGAACTGCCCATTTAGTTGGCAGAGACAATTCAACGTTGGGTGCATTGGGAGTAAACGAACTGCCCATTGTAGAGACTTATCTTTGCATTTGTCATTCTTTCTTTGGCATGACAGGTTCTCACAACGACGTCAACGTGTTTCAACACTCTCCGGTCTTCTCTACAATTGTAGAAGGAAATGGTCTAGTTGTCAATGTTGTACTCAATAGTCATCCTTACAACAAAGGATACTAGCTAGTTGATGGTATCTGTCTTGAGTGGTCGACATTTGTGAAGACAATAAGAATACCTGAAGACAAGAAAGAGCGTGGGTTTGCTAAAGAACAAGATGCATGTAGGAAGGACATGGAACGTGCGTTTGGAGTGCTCCAAGCTTGTTGGGCCCTTGTCTGGCACCCTACAAGAAAATGGAGCATAAAGAGGATAACCGAGGTGATAACTGCATGTGTGATCCATGCACAATATGATTGTTGAGAATAAGTGTGATGATATGATCTTTGATCATTATTGGGAATATTTGGGCAAATGATAAGCCCCAGGCCGGACCAGCCACTTTCCAACAGTTTGTCCATACTCATCAGGAAATTCGTTATCGGCAACACACAATACACTTCGAAAAGATTTGGTTGATCATTTGTGGATGCATGTTAGGAACCACTGGACATTTTATTTGAATTATTTTGTGTGTTGAACTATTCGGTGTTGAACTTTTAAATTATTCTGTGAGAAATGCCTTTTCATTTCGCCTATTTGAGAAAACAAATATGAAAAATAGCCAAGTGTTGCGAATTGATGGCAAACTGGCGTGAATGACTGAAACGGCGAGAGAAATGGTTATCCAAGAGAAACTTGCGGGAAAAATGAGTCGCCTCATTGAGCGCATCCACGGACAGGGTCAAACCGTCAATTCGTGTCCTCCAACGACGCAAACAGATAGATTCAGACCGTTTGTCTATCTGAAATGGGGTGACCCCCTGAACGGAACAGAACATGCATAGTCGATGATCCTCGATCTGAATTAGTTTTTGTTATCTGGGGTTCCATGTGCCGCATGTGCCCTCTCCTAGGAAAGTTCTTGCAAATGAAGTGGACCAATCAGCGTCGCACACACGTTCTCACATATACTTCTTCGTGTCACAGTCCGCACGCAGTTCCCTTTATTACTTTCTCTCACCTCGATCAAGGCCATCAGCGATAAATGGACATATGGTGCAGATTTGATCCCATGCCGTTTATGGTGCAGATTTGATTCCATGCACTTTACTCTAATTATTACACCGTCCACCGAGCAGCTAGTTATTAGCTGAATCCGCAGCAACCATTCAGCTACCCTCTGACCTTGTCTTAGATTTGTCTAGATACGGATGTATCTAACATTAAAATGTCTATCTAGACAAATTGGAGTCAACTAATATGGGTCGGAGGATTTGGACATGTCGTCTTTTCGTTTAGGATTGGACACGTGGACGAGGTTTCCCGTGATTCATTTCACTTCTCCGTTTTCACCAAGAATAAGTGAAAGTACGACGCAGATTCGATTCAATTCGATTTCATCTATCCTGTCTAATCTTTCCATCTATGCTGTCTAATCTAATTACACCATCCATCGAGCTGCTAGTTAGCTAAATCCGCAGGCAGGCAACCACTAACTAACCCGCAGGGTTTAGCTTCTAGAATACACAAACACGTACGTGCAGCGGTTAATTTATTGAACGATCACTACGTATATGCTGCGTACGTGGACGTCGCAGTCTCATGGATTTCTCTTTTTTTTAAAAAGCGAATTTTGCGGTCAAAAGAAAGTGAATTTTGTATCTCGGCGGTTCTTCATTTTGATCCCAGCTTACAAGCTACTCATGAGAATGTAAAAGAGAAGTAGCAAAGTCAAGTAATGGGAAATCTTGGATATCTTTAATTTACCTCCATGGATTACATATATATGTAGACTTTATCGCCGGTGCTTAATTAACAGGTCAACCACATTAGCTTGCTATGCTTAATGAACATATATAGATACACGTACTTAATACTATAATTAAACCACAGTGCATGACAACTGTAGGCAGTTAAGTCAGTTCAGCCGACCAGCTAGCTTACAGTATTTGTGACTACTAGACCGTCAGATAGTAATAAGTGATAAGAGTTCAGACGTTCAGAGAGTACAAACACCTCACACGAGCTAGCTAGCGAGCACATTCTTGTACAATTAGGTTGGCCGTAATATATTGCAGCGAAGAAGAGGACAGCACTGGAAGAGAACAATAACTACATTATGCTTAGGTTTGGTGCTACATTGATACTCCTACTATATACTAGCTATAGATACTGAAAATATGTATCTTATTTTGGATTAGATTGTGCGGGAGTCTCGGTAGGCTCCCCCTCGCGTCGCCCCCTCCTGGCGACCGAGGGGGCCAAACCCTAACCCCGCCGCCACCTCCTCCCCCTCCATCCTTCTCCCTCCTCGTCGCCCCCGGAGGTTCGCCGGCCTAAGTGCGCGGCGCCGGTGATGGGGCGGCGGGGATCTGGCCTCCTGGCCCCAGCGTGGCGGTAGGGAGGAGAACGCCGATGCTGGACGGGGCCCCCTCGACATCGACGTCTTCGCAGCTCCGGCCGGCGGTGGCTTCGTGGGAGCTTGGATCTGGAGGCGGCAGCCTCTACCGGCGTGGAGCGGGTGGCGATCTGGTGGAGGAGGTGCCGGCGATGGGATTCCATTGGAAGACCTAGATCGGCTCTCTATCCCTAATTGCATGCTCGATCCGTTCTCCGGGAACCGGCCGGCGGTGTGGGGATCGCTGCGTCGGATCTAATAAAGGAGGTGGTCTTTTGGTTTCTTTCGCACGAAGACGAAGATCTGCTTGATGTCTGCCCTCGTTGATCTGGTCTGGAGAGGCGGGTTCCGGAAGGCTCTGCCGGCGAGCTCCCATGGGCGTATCATGCCTGGAGATTGCTGGATCGGAAGGTATTCGGTAGTGCGTACCTTGTTTTTCTGACCGTTTGATTTCAGCGGGAGCGTTGCGAACCTCTGTTGTTTGTTCCCACCAAGTGCCATTCTTTGAGCCATGGTGATGTCAGATGCAGAGAATGTCAGGAAAGCGGAAATATGAGGGTAGCGATGGTGATTTTAGTTCTTGTGGCGACGGAGAATTGGCTGTGTGATCTGGGACTCGTTGCAGTGACTGCTGGTGCGGGAAGACAACACAGGGGGAGTTCCCAGTCTGGCCTTAACTGGTTGTGCCTGGCAATGACCTTGTTGAAGGCATTGTTTTGTGAGTGAGGACTTTCTCCAGGGTGAAAACCTATGATCTTTGATCGGGCAACGACGGCGCTTGGGCACTGTTTCCTTCTTGAAGGCGTTGTTATTGGAGTGGAGGACTACCGATGTTGTTCGGATGGTGTCAGTGTCATTGCTTTGAGGATTAGTTCTCTGTAGCGGGACTTTTCTTTTTTGTAATTCTTCTTTCTTTTTCCTAGGCTGTGTGCATCCGTAGATCCGCTAGGGCATGTGTTGTTGCAGAGGCTGGGTGTAATTGGTATCAGTGTGATATTAATATATACTCTTTTCCAAAAAAATAGATACTGATTAGGCATGCATGATGCCAACTTTTTGTCCTGATTGCTGAGACCCCTTTTTGACTCTTTTATACATATGCTAGCTAGTTTTTTTTTCGGGTTGCTAGCTAGCTTTTTGGCCGTTCTCAAAAACGAAGCAGCAGCGTTCAGACTGATACCATATTTTTCTCTGAATTGTAGTGTTCCATTGTCATTGTACTAGAGGGTTTTAGATAAAACTACTCCATTTTTACATGAGTAAACTAAGCAGAGTAGATGCTTCTTTCCACTAGTAGAAACCAGGCCATTAGCCCGATTCGTAAGAGCCTTTAGTCCCGGATTGCGGACCGGGACTGCTAAAGCGGGACTAAAGGTCCAAACTTTAGCTCCGGTTCTGTTACGAACCGGGCTAGAGGTCCAACCACGTGGCCCTGTGAGGCGCGCTGGGCGGCAGGACATTTAGTCCCGGGTCGTGTTACGAACCGGGACTAAAGGTTCCCTGCCGCGGCAGCATTTTGGCCATTTGGCTGCCGCGGTAGGGGATGGGGTTTTGTGTTTTTCTTTTCATTTTGTGTTCAATTATTTTTCATTCTGTGTTTCATAGAAACAAGTTTTCGTATACATACAGAACGCTACTACACAGTACTTATACACATTGACGCAATATATAATATAATTTCTCTTACAAGCATACATGGAGTCCCAACCGGGTCCAGAGCATGTCTATTTGGTTACATGGAGATCATTACATGAATGCTTTAGGGGCTACGTATAGAGTATTCTCCTCGTGGGTCTATGACCTCGTCGACAAAAATTCCAGCAAATTCCACTTGGATTGCTATTAGGCGGTCCTCTGGTAGGAGCTTGTCCCGCATCGCGTCCAACTATATAAAAAGGATATCGTATGAATTAGACTCAACACAACTTTTTGTAATAAAAATAAAGGGTGAATATATTGTTTACTTACTCGAATGTTTTCCGAGGGCTTCTCAATACTGATGCGAATGAACTCGCACACGTAGAATCCACATAGATTAGTCCCCTGTGGCTTCCTCGCGCACTTTGCAAGAATAGAATTCAATCAAATAATAACTCTAGCATGATAAATGCACATAAACTAGAATTAAATAGATGCGCGGACTTAGCTCGTACTACTTACCGAGAGTGATTTAAAAAATAACTCCTCACGCCATTGACCGCGGACATGGTTCTTGAACTGTGTCCAAACCCTACCCGACAAAGAAAATTAATGTATGAGTTAATAACTACTTGATATCTCAGAAAATGAACGAAAGAACCCGATATAGTGCGATAATGGTTGAAATTACCTCTGGAGCGCATCGATAATGCTGCGGTAGTTTTCAATGTCTTTGTTTAGTGAGTTCATGATGTGAACTCTTCCCAAGTCAAGTGAAATGCTTAGAAGAATCCAGTGGTACCTACGCAAGGTTTACATACGTCAGTAACTCATCATTTACACTGAACATCGAGTAAGCAAAAGTTAATGTGTACAAAAACTCACTTGTCGTCGTGGTAAGGAAATAGTACTTCATTACAGAAATGTCGTTTCGTGAGAAACCGTAACAAGTTGTGCTCGACCTCCAGTGGTTTATCCTTTAGTATAGCTCCATGAACTCGATGTGGGTCGATGAACCCAAATCCATTGATAGTCTTTTTTTTACAATCGAGCATCTTCATTCTGCATCATTATATATAGCGTACAAAAGAATATAGTAAGTATACTTACCGGCAATGAATTGAACAAGCTGAGATAGAGACCTAATTACATAAATAAAGTAATCACTTACAGACAATACGCACTGAGGATAGTTTTGTCGAGTTCCTTTAGATTGATAACTGAAATAATTCTGTAAATTCAATAGGGACCTCGTCTTCAGTGAAGTAATGCGATTTTCGAACTTTCAGTAAGAGCCAATTTTGCTGTTGTTTTGATGCTTTCATGTACCATTCATGGAATCGTCGCATTTGTGTTGGCATATCCCGAAGCCTCTCAGAACTGATCAAAGGCTCTCCATGAACAAATTTGGGTGCTACCTCAGCCTTGGGCATATCGCCGTGAAGAATTTCATGAATAGGCATACCACATTGCTCGGCCAATATCCTAGCCGTTTCCGGATCCATAGGTTCTACCTCATATAGTTGAGGTTCGGGTATGTTCACCTGAAGTGGGGGGAGCGATTGGTTTGCTTGTTTCCCCAACTGGGGAACATCTCTGTTGGTTCTTCGGCTACCACTCGATTGTTTTGCTTGTTTCCCCAGCTGGGGGACGTCTGTTCTGATCCTTCCGCTACCAGTCGATTGTTTTGCTTGTTCCCCCTGCTGGGGAACCTCTTTTGTGATGCTTCCTCTACCGCTTGATCTCTTCTGTTCCAGTGTCTTCTGAAGACATCGTGTATAGTCATCTAGCGCATTTAACTGAGCTTGGGATGGCTGCGTCAGTAATGTCCTAAAGTGCTTATTGGTTTCCGGTTTTATTTGGACCTCTGGCCCAGGTTGTTTCTTTTTAAAATGAGCATCCACTTCGGCCCGTACGACCGCATCGGTCTCCTCATCGATCAGGTCATAAGCCCTCTTGGGAGGAACCGGCGGTACTCTTGGGAGGGGCGACAACTGTCGCTTTGGGCGTCGGTTATCGCTCGACGGAGCGGTGATATTCTTCCGCTTTTGGCCCTTAGTGGGTAGAGGCGGCTGCGTAGATTGAGATGGACTCGTGTTGGGGTCATGGATTGGACTATTACTAGGAGGATATGGTGCACTTGGAGGTGGACTCTGAGGTGGACTTTTACTGGGAGGAGACGGTTGCCTTGGAGGTGATGGATTGTTTCTCGGTGGAGAAGGTGGCCTTGATGTCGAGCCTGGAAACTTGATGTATTCTTTTTTCCAAAGAATGAAGCCACTCGTGAATTCTCCCAGTGTCGTCTCCCCTTCACCTCTAAGGATGTCAAGCTGTAGTGACTAACACATAGGTTGAATTTCATCCTCACCGACACGAGCATAGCTAGCTGGAATCGGATTGCAATGGTAGGTCGCTCCTCATGCAGAAGGTAAAGCAAAGCCGACCACCACCTTCATGGATATATTCTTCAATTCAACATGCAGCTCACAACTAGTCTTCTCCTTAATTGCATCCACGGGGTACACATCCATCGTTCCATCATTACCGTGGCCCTCCGTGGAAGCCACGCTGCTTTTCCTTTGCGATGGGCCGACCGTACTGTCTGGTGCAGGATCTTGCTATCAGAGTCCTTTAAGTTCATTAAGCTCCTGGCGATGCTCCTGCAACATGGCTTCAAACCTCGCGAACCGCTCCGTATCCTCCTCTTTTTGCCGCTTTGTTTTTCTCGATCGGCTTATGTACGTGTCAAGGTGCTCGGGAAATCCGATAACCCATGGATAAGAAGGTCCGAACCCTCTTGTTCGTCCAGCCTTTTCAGGATTCCTGAGAGACTTTGTCAGCTCATCGTTCTCTCTGTCGGGAACAAACGTTCCCTCTTCAACCTCTTTTATCACTTTAATAAGTTGATTCTTGGGTGAAGAAATTTCTTCGACTGCAACAATCCCGCCTATTTCTGGGTTTAATGATGCCCCATGCCTAAATACCCAATTTCTTAACCTCCTGGGCCAACAAGACGTAGCTGGAGTGACCCCTTTAGCCTCTAGGTCAGCCTCAGCTTTATCCCACTTAGACATGGCACTCGTGTAGCCACATGTGCCCATATGATGGTGATATTTCTTTTTGGCTGCATTTAACTTATTCTTTGCTGACACTTCCTTAGCTAGTTCCGAGGTCTTGTATTCCACAAATGCGGCCCAGTTATCCTGTTGCAACTCTAGTGGGCCAGTGAATGGAGGAGTTTTTTTCTTCAAGACATACTTGTGGTACAATCTTTTTTCCATTCCCTGAATAGTTCGGCCATCTTCTTAAGAGCAAAGTGCTTGACTTTCCTCGTCATTTGCTGTGTGAGCTCATCAGTCTCCAAGACTGGTAGGGTGAAATGTGTCATGAGAGAATTCCACATCGTATCTTTCGCTCTATCATCTACAAAACTAGCCCCAACTGGATCCTTTTTCTTTCCTGCCTTGTTCTAATTTCGCGTGGTGATCGGGACTTTGTCTCTAACAATCACTCCGCATTGACTTGTAAATGCATTCGCAGATTCTTTGGGCTCTAGCAGTTGACCCTGCGGAGAGACTAAGTCAATGCTGAAACGGACATCAGCGGGCAACTTGTGTGTCGGGCCTCTTGTCCTTGTAGAAGATTGGCCGGAAGCGGAGGTCTAAGAGAAGAAACATTCGTCAGTACATATATACGAATCAATTAGTGCATCTATACTAGTGAACGATCGATAGAGGCTTTATATACCTCGACGGAGTTTGTCATTATTATGGTGTCTTCACCATGGTCTCCACCATGGTCAGCACCATCGTCTCCTCCAAACAAATTAAGATATTCGGAGCCATCGTAATAAGACCCCTAGTACCCTCATCTATAATGTTGAGAAGCTTCTCTTCATTCTGTCTATCGTCCATAGTTTAACTAATACAGAAAAAGAATATTGCATTAAGTAAAGGAATATTACAACTGGGACAACTCGGATACAGTACTTAGTGATTAAGATAAAGTACAATAATATAAGATAAAGTACATTATTAATACATCTCGCTCATATCTCGCTCATAATATAAAGTACATTATTAATACATCTCGCTCATATCAAACTAGCGAACGCGGCTGCCACGTTATGTGCTACGGGAGGTCTGCAGCCACATAAGAGGAACCATCACCGGAGAATAGATCGGGTGAGATCCGTGAACCTGCCAGATATTGGATAACCTAGTCTCCAAAAGATACATCTATCGTCATACATGCTCGTCCTCCTCCCTGATACGACGACGTACCACCTCCTCGAGGGCTGACTCTCTCTGCACCGCTCCTGGACCTCGTGGACGCCACCAAAGAAGCTCCGGGTCGACGATGATACCCGGATTCCTCACCAAGGTACGAGTCCCGACAGGTAGCACCTCCTAGTGCCAACCCGGCGGAGCCCAGACTCGGACATCCCCGACGGAGTCCAGTAGGCTCGGACGAGGTGGACGCGGCATAACTAAATAATAGCAATAAACAATCATAAAACATAAACAGTAACTAAATCACTAAGTATTGCCCTAATAACAGTAACCCTAATAACACTAACCCTAAACCTAACACTAACTAAACTAAACCTAATTAACTAAGTATTCTAACTAACCCTAACTAACTCTAGATAATACTAACTATAAAATTAACCTAATACTAATAGTAACTAATACTAATACTAATACTAAATACTAACCTAATACTAATACTAACTAATACTAATACTAACTAATACTAAATAGTAATACTAACTATTAAATACTAATAGTAATACCAAATTAACCTAATATTAATACTAACCTAATACTAATACTGACCTAATATTAATACTAACATAATACTAATACTGAACTAATATTAATACTAACCTAATACTAATACTAACCTAATAATAATACTAACCTAATTAATACTAACCAAAATTGACGGGCGGCGATCACCTTACGGCGAGGCGGCGCGGGGCGAAGACGGTGAGGCGCGGGGCGGCGGGGCAGCGGGGCGGCGCGGAGACGGGACGGATGGCGCGGGCGGCGGCGGGACGGACGGCGGCGGCGGCACAGACGGGCGCGGGCGGCGGCGGCACGGACGGCGCGGGCGACGACATGAACGGGCGGCGCGCGAGCTCTGGGAGGAATGGGCGATCTGGCTCTCCGGGTCATACCACGACCCTAGGTGGGTTGGGGTATTTATACCACCCCCCTTTAGCCCTGGGTTTGTAATACGAACCGGGGCTAAAGGTCACCCTTTAGCCCCGGTTCGTATTACAAGTCGGGGCTACAGGTGTTTTCGGCCCCCCGCGCTTCCCACGTGCCACACCCCTTTAGCCCCGGTTTGTAATACGAACCGGGGCTAAAGGAACCGGGGCTAAAGGGTGACCTTTAGCCCCGGTTCGTATTACAAACCGGGGCTAAAGGTTATTTTTGGCGCCAAAACCAAAAATGGTTTATAGTTTTCAGAAAATTATGTATTATATATCAAAATTTTCAGAAAAAGAAGATCTATAATTTAAACCTATTATCATACTTTATTATACAACTTAAATAAAAGTATCTATTGTTTAACATATTTTCCCGCCATTTCCCCCGCTACCCGCCATGTTCTCCCGCCATGTCCCTCTATATCTAGGCCGACCAACGTGTCCATCCACACATCCACACCTTCTCTCTCACAACAATGGACACCGCTTACTGGGCCTTTCTGACGCTCGAGGAGACCGAGGCGCTGTGCGCCTGCAACTACCCATGCTCGCCGGGGTACCGGCTGCCCGCTGGCTGGATACTGAGCGCTGGAGGGGTTCATGTTCCTCCTGTGCCTCAAGGTTCGGCCCGCCAGGCGGCCATCACGAACCAATTCTACCTCGAGCTCACGCCGAAGTAGCGGATGGATCCCCATTGGGATCCCGACAACCTCGACACCTGGAATGCCTTCTTCGCAGACCGGCAGGAAAGGGAGCTCGCCAGGTACGAGGGTGACGGTCCGCCCCCAGTGAACCACAACAAGGCTGTTCGCCGCCTGTGGTGGGCGAACCGGACTATCGCCGGTGACATCGCCATGGGAGACCATCCTCGCCTGAGGTACCCACACTTTCACCAGCCTTCGCTACATCACCATGGGAGACCATCCTCGCCTAAGCCCCCTCCCCTACGCGTCGTGAATCTGAGGCCGGAGGATCCATCCGCGTGCTACGAGGAAGGGCTGAGGATCCATCCGCATGCTACGAGCGACGACGATGACGATGACGATTCCGAAGACGACCCTGAAGTTGTGTACTATAGGGCTAGATATGATTATGACTAATTTTTACGTTTTAATATTAATAAATGTCTGCCCACATCAAGTTGCAATACTACCTATTGAGATCGAGATAGTTCATATCCATATACATATAAGAAGATCATTAAAAATAAAGGTTTAATAGTATTGTACATCACCAACATCCACACATGTTAGGGTTTTCTTTAAATCCGTAACCATGGAGCATCTTCCTTACTTAACGGGATGCTTGGGTCATCCTTAACAGCGAAGGGCGTAATTTCATGAAACTTATCATAATCATCTGACATGTCTGTCTTATCCTCCACCCGCACGATGTTTCTTTTTCCTTAAAGAACTATGTGGCGCTTTGGCTCATCGGATGCTGTATTCTTTTGCTTATCTTTCCTTTTTCTCGGTTTGGTAAACATGTCCTTCACATAAAAAACCTGAGCCACATCATAAGCTAGGACAAATGGTTCATCTCAATACGCAAGGTTGTTGAGATCCACTGTTGTCATTCCGTATTTCTTGTCTACCTCAACCCCGCCTCCTGTCAGTTTGACCCATTTGCACCGAAACAAAGGAACCTTAAAAAAAGGTCCATAGTCAAGTTCCCATATCTCCTCTATGTAACCATAATATGTATCCTTTTGCCCATTGTTGTCTGTTGCATCAAATCGGACACCACTGTTTTGATTGGTGCTCTTTTTATCTTGGGCGATCATGTAAAATGTATTCTCATTTTTCTCGTACGCTTGGAAAGTCAATATAGTCGAAGATGGTGACCTGGCCCACAAGTACAACTACTCTCCAACATTTTTGTCATTCATGAGATGTGTCTGCAACCAACCGCCGAAAGTCCTCATATGTTCATCTCTAATCTAGGAGCCAGGCTTCCCCCGGTTGTTGGAGTGTACAATATTCTTGTGTTCCTCGATATACGGAGCCACCAAGGTGGAACTTTGCAGAAATGTGTAGTGTGTTTTAGTGAGATAATGTCCGTCCATACATATCCTTGCTTTCTTTCTTAGCGTGCCTTTTCCACTAAGTCTACCCTCATGCTGTGATTCAGGAACACCGATGGGCTAAGGTCAGGAATAAAGTCAACACAAAACTCAATGACCTCCTCTGTTCCATATCCCTTTGAGATGCTTCCTTCTGGCCTAGCACGGTTATGAACATATTTCTTTAAGACTCCCATGAACCTCTCAAAGGGGAACATATTGTGTAGAAATACAGGACCAAGAATGTTAATCTCGTCGACTAGGTGAACTAGGAGGTGAGTCATAATATTGAAGAAGCATGGTGGGAATACCAACTCGAAGCTGACAAGACATTGGACCACATCTTTTTGTAACCTTAGTAGACTATCTAGACTGATTACCTTCTGATAAATTGCATTGAGAAACACACATAGCTTCACAATGGATACTCGAACATTTTCCGGCAGGAGTCCCCTCATTGCAATCGGAAGCAGCTGGGTCATAAGCACGTGGCAGTCATGAGACTTTAGGTTTTGAAATTTTTTCTTTGCCATATTTATCATTCTCTTTATGTTTGACGAGAAACCAGACGAGACCTTGATACTGTAAAGGACTTCAAAAAAGATTTCCTTCTCTTCTTTGGTAAGAGCGTAGCTAGCAGTACCTTTAAACAACTCTGGATGCATGCCGTCTCGGTCTTTTATACGTTGTTGGTCCTACCGTGCTTCAGGTGTATCTTTGCTCTTCCCATACATGCCCAAGAAGCTTAGCAGCGTCACGCAAATATTCTTCGTCAGGTGCATCACGTCAATTGCAGAGCGGACCTCTAGGACTTTCCAATAGGGTAGCTCCCAAAATATAGATTTATTTTTCCACATGGGTGCGTGTCCAACATCGTCCTTCGGAACAGATTGTCTACCAGGACCCTTTCCAAAGATTACTTTTAAATCCTGCACCATGTCAAATACATCATCACCAGTACGACGGATAGGCTTAAATCGGTTGTCTGCCTCACCATTGAAATGCTTACCTTTCTTTCTTAGGATGTGCGTGGGCGGAAGAAAACGACGATTCCCCGGGTACACATTCTTCTTACATTTATCCAAATATATACTTTCAGTCTCGTTTAAACAGTGTGTGCATGCATTGTATCCCTTGTTTGTCTATCCTAAAATATTACTAAGAGCAGGCCAATCATTGATTGTTATGAACAACAACGCTCGTAGGTCAAATTCCTCCTGCTTGTTCTCATCCCACACATGTACACCTTGTCCGTGCCACAACTGTAAGAGTTCTTCAACTAATGGCCTTAGGTACACATCAATGTCGTTGCCGGGTTGCTTCGGGCCTTGGATGAGCACTGGCATCATAATGGACTTCCGCTTCATGCACAACCAAGGAGGAAGGTTATAGATACACAGAGTCACATGCCAGGTGCTATGACTGCAGCTCTGCTCCCCAAAAGGATTCATGACATCTGTACTTAGACCAAACCATAAGTTGCTCGCATCACCTGTATAATCCGAAAACTCTCTCTCAATTTTTCTCCACTACGACCCATCACCGGGGTGTCTCAATATCTCGTCTTTCTTACGGTCTTCCATGTGCCATCGCAACAACTTGGCATGCTCTTTGTTCCTGAATAAACGTTTCAACCGTGGTATTATAGGAGCATACCACATCACCTTGGCAGGAACCCTCTTCATGCGGCGCTCGCTCTCAACATCACCAGGGTTATCTCGTATTATCTTATACCGCAATGTAGTGCATACTTGGCATGCATCCAACTTCTCGTACTCCTCGCCGCGATAGAGGATGCAGTCATTAATGCATGCATGTATCTTCTGCACCTCTAATCCTAGAGGGCAGATAACCTTGTTTGCTTCATAGGTACTGGCGGGCAGTTCGTTATCCTTTGAAAGCAACTTCGTCATTATTTTCAGCAACTTTTCAAATCCTTTGTCAGTCACACCGTTCTCTGCCTTCCATTGCAGCAATTCCAGTGTGCTACCCAGTTTTTTGTGCCCATCTTCACAATTTGGGTACAACAATTTGTTGTGATCCTCTAACATCTTATTGAACTTCAACCTCTCCCTTTCAGTTATGCATTCTTCCTGGGCATCAGCAATGGCCCGACTAAGATCATCATCGGGCAGATCTGATGCATGTTCTTCATCTTTTTTATTTATCAATGTCTTCCATTGTAGTACCATCGTATTCAGGGTAGTCATTGTCATTATCTTCTTCTTCGTTGTCTTTCATCATAACCCCTCTTTCTCCGTGCTTGGTCCAACAATTATAGTCGGTCGTGAAACCAGACCGAAACAGGTGGTTGTGAAGGACTCTTGAGGAAGAGTATTCCTTATGATTCCGACAGACACCACATGGACAAGACATAAAACCATTCCGCTTGTTTGCCTCGGCCACAAGAAGAAAAGAACGCATGCCTTTAATGAACTTGTTAGAGAGTCGGTCAGCGTACATCTATTGCCGGCTCATCTGCATTATATAATTAATTAAGTACATCAAACATAATCATAATTAATTAGTACTAATCTAAAAAACAAAATTAAAGCCACCAACCGGGACTAAAGATATGATGAACCTTTAGTCCCGGTTGGAGGCACCAACCGGGACTAAATGTGGATGTGGAGAAAACATGTCGACACTATGTCCTCAATGGGCAGTACTAAGCCAATAAATTAAATGACGAAACTATTTTGGGTGGGTGGCAGCATAATCATAATTAATTAGTACTAATCTAAAAAACAAAATTAAAACCAGCAACCGGGACTAAAGATATGATGAACCTTTAGTCCCGGTTGGAGGCACCAACCGGGACTAAATGTGGATGTGGAGACAATATGTCGACACTATGTCCTCAGTGGGCAGCACTAAGCCAGTAAATTAAACGACGACACTATTTTGGGTAGGTGGCAGCATAATCATAATTAATTAGTACTAATCTAAAAACCAAAATTAGAACCAGCAACCGGGACTAAAGATATGATGAACCTTTAGTCCCGGTTAGAGGCACCAACTGGGACTAAATGTGGATGTGGAGACAACATGTCGACACTATGTCCTCAGTGGGCAGCACTAAGCCAGTAAATTAAATGACGACACTATTTTGGGTGGGTGGCAGCACTATGCCAGGGTGAGTGTGTCGACATTATGTCATCAGTGCCCCACACTATGTTGTGCTGCTTAATCTATAAATAGGTATGTTTTTTTGTGAAGAACTACAAGATGGTGTGTGAGACCAGGGACACCACTACGGCGGAGCTTCTCGAAGATGTCTTAGGACCTCGTTCTCACACATCTTCGAGGAGCTCGCCGTAGAGGCACTCTCTAATATGTGAAATTAGTTAGCTCCACCAGCATACTGATTTAGCTAGAGAAGATATAAACTGAAAGATGGTGTGCGAGAGCAGGGACACCACTACGGCAGAGCTTCTTGAAGATGTCTTAGGATCCCGTCCTCAGACATCTTCGAGGAGCTCGCCATAGAGGCACTCCCTAATATGTGAATTGTTTTAGTTACCCGACGTATTAATCTATAGCTAGAGAAGTTATTAACTCCAAGCTTTTATGAATTAATCCTATCTTTGTTTCAATTTTTTCAGTTTGTTGAATGCAGGTAGACGAAGAAGGATATTTTGCCCAGCTAGCTAGTTAGAATGATGAACTCACGCATGTGTGTGCTTCTAAAATCAATTTTTGAGACTATGTGCCAAAACAAGCTATATATAGATAGAATCCACATATTGTGATATTTACCTTAGAGTTCCTTACATTAATACAAGATAGATAGAATCTAAACATCGATCTCATGCTATCATTGCAAAAATTACTACCAAACTAAATCCACAAATTCATCTATAAGATAGAGCATGAAATGAGCTAATATAGCAATGAGAGTTCAAAGGATGAAGTTGCTCACCTTTTAGAACCTTTGAATAGATGGGGCACCACAAAATATAGACAAATCTTGAGGAAAAAAGGCATGAACTCGAGCTTGAAGCAAGCAAGAGAGAGAGAGAGAGAGAGAGAGAGAGAGAGCCACCATCTTGAATGGTGGCTCGGGCAGGGGAAGAAGATATAACCAGACCTTTAGCCCCGGTTTGTGTCTAGAACCGGGGCTAAAGGTCCACCTTTAGCCCCGGGTCGTATAACAAACCGGAACTAAAGGGTCTGGCGCCCGACCTGGCCTACGTGAAACCCTTTAGCCCCGGTTTATTACACGACTCGGGGCTAAAGGTCCCGTTCGAACCGGGGCTAGTGCCTGCCACCCCCTGGGGCCAGTTCTAGCCGTTGGACCGGGGCATTAGTCCCGGTTTGTAGCAAAACCGGGGCTAATACCCCTAGACCAAAGGTTTGTTTTCTACTAGTGTTCAGCAATCTCAATCCTCCATAAGCATGCCACGTGTACGGTTTCTAGGAGTATGAATAGTCTGTTAGTTAGGTCAGCCTAGATATTAGACTAGCCTCAATGGGGTATCATAGGTAGGGGTGGGCAGAAAAACCGATAACAAATTGGGTAACAAATTTTCTAGACCGAGATCGAAAAGCCGAGACCAAAACAAATTTTGTAGGGGTGGGCAGAAAAGCCGAGACCGAAACAGAATAGACCGAGATCGAAAGGACTAGCCAAAAAAATGGGTAACAAATTTTGTAGACCGAATTTAGTTCGGTTAATTCGGTCATTATTTCTTGGTAACTGAATGGAACGAACTGGCTGAACTTTAGGTGAGAGTGGCCTAGTTCCAAAACCCTAGTTTCCCATAACTATAGATTTATCTGCCTCGACTAAGTCAAATTTAGTATTATTGAATGTTAGTTTCCGCCAATTAATATGACTATATGAAGTTTATTTTATATTCAAATTACAACTAAAATAGTACCAAATATTATCCAAATTTTGTATTTTATAATATCTATCACACAATTCGGCCATGACCGAAATCGAACCCGAATTATCGGGTAACCGAATTTGTCAGTTAGTAAAAATGACAAGTAAATTTCAGTCTTTATTTTTTGAAACCGATATCAAAATAGACCGAAATGCAAAGACCGATTTTTCGGTCATGACCGAACGCCCACCCCTAATCATAGGTAGTCTCATGTATGCCATGTTAGCAAAATTTTGACGTGGCATGCTAATTAATGATAAGAGAGATTATGTTGATATCATATGTAGATACAGTATCATAGAACGTAGAACTAGAAAAACTTATTTAACATAAATCTTATACATAATTTTACATTGAGATTCTACAAAACAATAAATATACTAAGATTATGATAGTACTATATGATATTATGCACTGTCGAGATGATATCATATACTATGATACTCCCCATTGTGACTAGTCTTAGTAGTACTACTACCACCTCCGTCCCAAGAAATAAGACACCTTTGTTTTGCATGTTTTTTGTTTGACCAAGATTTACTTTAAATATATAAAAAAATGTTGATATAAAATTAGCATCATTGGAAAGTGTGTTTCAATACGAATTCAACGATACTAATTTTACATAATATAATTAAATTTTAGTTGCTTTATTTTTTAAAAATACGCGTGTGCCTTATTCCTTAAAATGAAGGTAGTATTATTGTAGCATCATGAATGCATGTTGATCGGATTATTAATCATGCATATGTGTCGGCATCACTCGCTGGAATCATGCATAAGGGTACAAAGGATATGAACAGGCATTCGCCGAATAGATGCTGACCAAAGGACCCAACAATGATGCGGCAAACATGCACGTACACACATATAGTATATCTACATCAGGTTTAGCCGCTCCCTGTTTTTGTACGACTAAAGGCATGGATCCATCCATGAATGCAATCAACTCACTGTTATGCCTAGCTAGCTAGCTATCTATCTAACTATAGCTTGTTATTAATACTCCATTTCTGATCTTAGCTTGTTATTATCCAATAATGTTCGAGTTTGTAAGTTGGTAAAGCGGAGAATCTTAGACTAGGGTTAACCATAGCCTCACTAACCTTTTTCTTTTAACAATCACCGGAGGAGAGAGAGTCTCCACCTTAATATATGAGCACAGAACTATCACTTGGTTAGTCTTAGGACCTGATGTTGTTCTTCAGATTCTTGACCATGACCACCTTGTAACACTAGTAGAAAAAAAGCCTTTGGTTCGGGCCACTAGTCCCGGCCGTGGCTGGGGCCGGGACTAATGGTCCGAACCGGACGGCCCGAGGTCGTCGAATTCTGTGTCCTGGTCCGTAAGAGGCCATTAGTCCCGGTTTGAGAGACAAACCAGGACTAGTGGGTCTGGACACGCCCGCGTGGTCCTGGCAGAACCATTAGTCCCGGTATGTGCCTCAAATCGGGACTAATGGTCTGGCCCTATATATATGCACCCAGCCCTCCACTCTCTCCTTTTTTTTCCTATGTGAGGTGGGTATAACTTTGTGCTAACTTTTTTTCTTCGTATGCACTAGAGGTGTTCGGTGAAATGCCTGTTAGAGCGATGTCACTTGAGTTCACACAAGACAAAACATGATATGAGGTGCCAGAGCGACACTTAAGGTTTCTCCTCTTTATTTTGAAGTGTCCTAAAAGGTTAGCAACTATTTTCTCGTTTTGACCGCGTGGTACTAATTTAAGCATTGTGATTGCGTTTGACATATATGCATGGTTGTATGATGCAGATGAGCCACCCATGGATATACGGTGACCGACGCTTTGACGCTTACAGAGAAGGCGTGCGTTCTTTTCGCCTTGTGGCCGAGGTGAACAAGCGGCGGGATGGTTTTATGTGTTGTCCATGTGTTGAATGTCGGAATGAGCAGGCTCACACTTCCTCAAGAGTCATTCAGAGCCACCTGCTTCGGACCAGTTTCATGTCCGGCTATAATTTTGGACCAAGTACGGAGATAGAGGGGTTATGATGGAAGACGGCGATGAAGAAGAGAACGATGATGACAACTACCGATCTATGTTCCCTGAATACGATGATACCGCAGTTGAAGATAATGAAGAAGAAGGGGGTGAAGAACGGGAACCAGATGAGCCCGTTGATGATTTTGGTCAGGTCATTAGTGATGCAAGGCGACACTGCGACACAGAAAAGGAGAGGTTGCAGTTCGAGCGGATGTTACAGGACCACAACAAATTGCTGTACCCAACTTGTGAAGATGGCCAGAAGAATCTGGGAAGCACACTGGAATTGTTGAAGTGGAAGGCAGAGACTGGTATGACTGACTCGGGATTTGAAAAGTTGCTGGTAATAATGAAGAAGCTGCTTCCTAGAAATAACCAATTGCCCTCTAGTACGTACGAAGCAAAGAAACTTGTCTGCCCTCTAGGATTAGACGTGTAGAAAATACATGCATGCCCTAATGACTGCATCCTCTACCACGGTGAGAAGTACGAGAATATGGATAAATGTCCAGTATGCACTGGATTGCGGTATAAGATCAGAAAAGATGACCCTGGTGATGTTGAGGGCGAACCACCCAGGAAGAGGGTTCCTGCCAAGGTGATGTGGTATGATCCTATAATACCAAGGTTGAAATGTTTGTTCAGAAATAAAGAGCATGCCAAGTTGTTGCGATGGCACATGAAAGACCATAAGAAAGATGGGATGTTGAGGCACCCTGCTGATGGTCGCAGTGGAGAAAAATCAAGAGAGACTTCCCGGACTTTGCTGGTGACGCAAGGAACTTATGGTTTGGTCTAAGTACCTATGGCATGAATCCTTTTGGGGAGCAAAACAGCAGTCACAGCACCTGGCCCGAGACTCTATGTATCTACAACCTTCCTCCTTGGTTGTGCATGAAGCGGAAGTTCATTATGATGTCAGTGCTCATCCAAGGCCCGAAGCAACCCGGCAACGACATTGATGTATACCTAAGGCCATTAGTTGATGAACTTCTACAGTTGTGGGCCAAACCAGGTGTACGTGTGTGGGATGAGCACAAGCAGCATGAATTTGACCTACAAGCGTTGCTGTTCGTAACCATCAATGATTGGCCTGCTCTTAGTAACATTTCAGGACAGACGAACAAAGGATACAATGCATGCACGCACTATTTAGATGAGACTGAAAGTATATATCTGGATAAATGTAGAAAGAATGTGTACCTGTACAATCGTCGTTTTCTTCCGCCCAGTCATCCCTTAAGGAAGAAAGGCAAGCATTTCAATGGAAGACAGAAACCTGGACGAAGCATGTCCCCCGTAGTGGTGTTGATGTATTTGGTATGGTCAAGGATTTGGATGTAATCTTTGGAAAGGGTCCTAGAGGACAACCTGTTCCGAAAGACCCCATTACTGGACACGCACCCATGTGGAAGAAGAAATCTATATTTTGGGAGCTACCCTATTGTAAAGTGCATGAGGTCCGCTCTGCAATCGACGTGATGCACCTGACGAAGAATCTTTGCGTGAATATTCTAGGCTTCCTGGGCTTGTATGGGAAGTCAAAAGATACCCCGGCAGCATGGGAGGACCAGCAACATCATAAAGGACGAGACGGCAAGCATCCAGGGCAGTTTCAAGGGCTTGCTAGCTACGCTCTTACCAAAGAAGAGAAGGAAATCTTTTTTGAAGTCCTTTTCAGTATCAAGGTCCCGCCTGGGTTCTCGTCGAATATAAAGGGAATAGTAAATATGAAAGAGAAAAAAATTCAAAACCTAAAGTCTCATGACTGCCACGTGCTTATGACGCAATTGCTTCCGGTTGCATTGAGGGGAATTCTACCAGAAAATGTTCGACTAGCCATTGTGAAGGTATGTGCAATCCTCGATGCAATTTCTCAGAAGGTAATCGATCGAGAAAGTCTATCAGGGTTACAGATTGATGTGGTCCAATGTCTGGTCAGCTTCGAGTTGTTGTTCCCGCCATCCTTCTTCAATATTATGACGCACCTCCTAGTTCACCTAGTCGAAGAGATTAGAATTCTCGGTCATGTGTTTCTACACAATATGTTCCCCTTCGAGAGGTTCATGGGAGTCTTAAAGAAATATGTTCATAACCGTGCTAGGCCAGAAGGAAGCATCTCCAAGGGCTATGGAACAGAGGAGGTCATTGAGTTTTCTGTTGACTTTCTTCCTGACCTCAAGCCGATTGGTGTTCCTGAATCTCGGTATGAGGGGAGGATGACTGGAAAAGGCACACTAGGAAGGAAATCAATGGTATGTAGGGACGGGCATTCTTTAACTCAAGCACACTACACAGTTCTACACAATTCCACCGTGGTGGCTCCGTATATCGAGAAACACAAGAATATTCTATGCTCTGAAAACCCGGGGAAGCCTGAAACCTTGATTAAAGGGGAACACGAGAAGAATTTTGGCAGTTGGTTGCAGACACATCT
This sequence comes from Avena eriantha, assembly GCA_910589775.1. Lineage (NCBI taxonomy): Eukaryota > Viridiplantae > Streptophyta > Magnoliopsida > Poales > Poaceae > Avena > Avena eriantha. The sequence goes on along the minus strand of OU342743.1, from coordinate 98,311,680 downwards.
CATGAATAACACCACTGTTGGAGATGAGTTATACTCGTTGGCCAGGTTACCATCTTCGACTATATGTACTTTCCAAGGGTATGAGAGAAATGGGAATATATTTTACACGATCGCCCAAGATAAAAAGAGCACCAACCAAAACAGTGGTGTCCGCTTTGATGCAACAGATGACAATGGGCAGAAGGACACATATTATGGGTACATAGAGGAGATCTGGGAACTTGACTATGGACCTACTTTTAAGGACCCTTTGTTTCGGTGCAAATGGGTCAAGCTGACAGGAGGCGGGGTACATGTAGACCAAAAGTACGGCATGACAACAGTGGATCTCAACAATCTTGCATACATGGATGAACCATTCGTCCAAGCCAACGATGTGGCTCAGGTTTTCTATGTGAAGGACATGTCTACCAAACCGAGAAAAAGGAAAGATAAGCAAAAGAATACAGAATATGATGAGCCAAAGCGCCACATAGTTCTTTCAGGGAAAAGAAACATCGTGGGAGTGGATGACAAGACAGACATGTCAGAAGATTACAATAAGTTTTATGAAATTCTGCCCTTCAAAGTGAAAACTGACCCAAGCATCCTGTTAAATGATGAAGATTCTCCATGGCTACGATGCAGAAGAAAACCACAACACTAGATGTTGGTGATGTGTAATAATGTATTAAACCTTTTATTGGAGACATAAATCTATGTAATGTATTAAACTTTTTATTTGAGACATAAAGGTCCCCTTTCATGTAATACATCTTGCTCAATCAAACTAGACGTTGACGACCGGGTTCTGAGCCGCGGGACGTGATCACCCAAAGAGAAGGAACCATCACAAGAGAAGGAACACACAAACACTAAGGATACATAGCACAACTGAAAATTAAGAAACATGCCTAATGTTGGAGTGATTCAGTCATGCTCCTGCCTAGCCCTGTAATACGCGCCACTATATGATGGGTTCGTAGCATGGAAAACAAAAAAATTCTATCGCAAGAACGAACAAAACCCAGATCTAATCTAGATAAAAGCCAAGATCTAATCTATTAGACATGTGCAACGAGATAGATATGTACTAACCCTCGTAGATCCGAAAGCGTTACGAGATTAGATCTCATGGTTGCTGTAGTCGATCACTTGCCGATCTCAAGATCGTGTGGACGATTCTTCCGACGCCGCGTTCCGGCAGCGCTTCCGCAGTCGGTCACACGTGCGGAGTCGAAGCAGACCTTCCTCTCCTTGTTCCAGCGAGCAGCGGAGGTAGTAGATCTTCTCCACGGAATCCCAGCAGCACGATGGCGTGGTGGTGGTGGTGGAGTAGAGAATTCTGCAGGGCTTCTCCTATGCCTGTGCAGAAGAAAGGAGGAGGAGAGAGGCGGCGGAGATTTGGAGTTGTGGAGGAGGACTTGGAGGTGGCGCCCCCACCCTTCTATTTAAAGGGGGGAGGCGATATGGGAGGGGGAGTCCTAGTAGGACTCCCCTCCCTCCTATGGCCGGCGGATTGGGGAGGGGGGAGGAGTCCTCCTCCCCCACGACTCCTTGTCTTGCCCGACCAGGACTCCTTGATCCCTTTCTTGGTTTTCAAACAAACTCCAAGAAATCTTCCAGAACCTTCCGGAACATTCCGAAACCTTCTAGAATCCTCATACAAATACTCCGGAACATTTCCTAACTCAGAAAATGATCCCCAATATATGAATCTTATTCTCCGGACAATTTCGGATCTCCTCGTGATGTCCCGGATCCAATCCGAGACTCCGAACAACATTCGGTCTCCAACGCACATTCCATATCTACTTAAAACAACTTCGAACCTTAAGTGTGTCACCCTACGGTTCATGAATATGCAGACATGATGAAGACACCTCTTCGATCAATAACCATCAGCGGGATCTGGAGATCCATAACGGCTCCCACATACTCAACGATGACTTCGTGATCGATAGAACCATTAACATACGAAACCAATTCCCTTTGTCATGCGATACTATACTTATCCGAGGTTTGATCGTCGGTATCTCCATACCTAGTTCTACCTCGTTACTGACAAGTACTCTTTACTCGTTCCATGTTATGTCATCCCTTGTGACCCAGTCACATGCTTGCAAGCTAACTGGATGACATTCCACCGAGAGGGCCTAGAGCATATCTATCCGTCATATGGATGGACAAATCCCAATCTTGGTCCATGCGCTTCAACACATACTTTCAGAATACCCAATGACACTTTTATAACCACCCAGTTACGAAGCGGTGTTTGATGTCATAAAAGTACCCATCCGGTGATGGTGATTAACACAACCTCATGGTCGAAGGATTAGGTTACTATGCATTTAAAAGCTTATAGCAAGACGAACTTAATGAATTGATCTTATGCTACGCTTACTACGGGTGTGTGTCCATCACATCATTCTCCTAATGATATGATCTTGTTATTAACGACATCCAATGTCCATGATCAGGAAACCATGATCATCCATTAATCAACAAGCTAGTTTAACAAGAGGCTTACTAGGGACTCTTTTATGTTTACAAAACACACAAGTATTAATGTTTCCGGTTAATACAATTATAGCATGGGATGTAAACATTTATCATAAACATAAAGATATAATAATAACCACTTTATTATTGCCTCTTGGGCATATCTCCAACACTATAGTCATCGTAGTCGCCAGCGCCGTCGTCGCTGCCATCGTCGGGGTCGCCGTAGTTGAACCTTGAAGGTTGGTCATGCGTGGGCTGGATTTGAGGGTACCGCAGGCGGGGGTTATTGTCGGTCGTGTTGTAGGCCATGACACTCTTGAGAGTTCGTCCGTGCCACCACAGCCGATGGTCGGCCTCGTTGAAGTTCGAAGTAGGTGGGACGTCCTCCTCGTGCCTGGCGAGCGCCCTCTCACGTCGATTGATGAAGAAGGCTTCCCAAGTCCAGACTAAATATCGCTATGAAAGATCAAATCTTATCATAGTCAATTCCTTGAACATTGTCGTAAACTCTTTCTGACATGTCGACTATTCATAGACTTGAAACATCCATGTCTATTTTATAGATCCAAACACGACCGATAGGCTTCACGCCTTTCCCGAGGGTCTTCTAAGTTCAGAAACTTGATTTCTCGTGTATGGATACTATCACGGATTCCATACTTCTAGTCATTTTATGGAGTCAGGGCCCATCATCGCTTCTTTGCATGTAGTCGGTTCATCATTGTCAAAACAATAACGACTTGCTTAACAAATCTTACTATTTGATTCTTACCGATCCACACGGTTCTATAGGAACTCTAATCTCCGAGATCACACCTTTTTGTAATCACGAGAGCCATGAGCATTGCGGCCGCCACCGGGACACTTTCCGGCGCTGCGCTACTTAGGACATATAGCTAAGGTTCAACAACCTTATCAAAGTTCTATTGTCCTCCCACTTAACTTTTCACGAAAAATTCCTTCTCAAGAAACTTGACGTTCCAAGCGACAAACTCTTTTGTCCTCGGCGTTATGGAGAAATTCCCAACAAATTCTTTGGAATAACCTACAAAGACGTGCTTATCCGACTTTGGTTGTAAACATTTTACTTATGCATAGCATACCAAAATTTAAGAAAAGACAATTCGGGTTTTATCCCAAACCATAACTCATATGGTGTCATTTCAACGGATCACGATGGACCGCTTTTCAGTGTAAAAGCGGTAGTCACTAAAGCTTTAATCTTTAATATATAATGGCAGTTTTATAAATGACACCTTTGATCTTACCATGTCAAACAAGGTTTCATTACATATCTTGAACACTCCATACTCCTATGGTGTTTTGGGAAATGCAAATCCATGGAACGATTCCTCAAATCTTAGGTTTTTGCTAAACTTGTAACTCAAACATCTTTCTTTATGATCCAATCATAAACTCTTTTATTTTCTTGTTACAATGATTTTCCACTTCATCTTGAAAGTCTTTGAACATTTTTCCAATATTTCATACTTCTTCCTTATTGAGTAAGTATATACATATACTCACTCAAATCTTCGGAGAAAGCATATGAAGTTGAAATCCATCGCCCACGATTACACATAATGGACTATATACATCAATATGTACAAATTCCAATCAGTTAGTCGTCTGTTCCTCTTTTGGCCTACGAACGGAGTTTTAATTATCTCCAGGAAATTATCACAAGCGTCATTTGATCCAAATCAAAGACTCCAAAAATCCATCAACATGGAGTTTCTTCATATATCCTTTCAATATAATTTAAACGGCGATGTCACTTCGCAAGTGATCTTTCAATCTTTTGTCTTGCGACATTTTAGCATTAGTTTTATGGTCGTTATTTCTCCAACCAGACTTGTAAATCATCCATCTATTATGGAATACGGTAATTATTTGAACAACCTTTTGTCGTCATAATACCTGATCAAAATAACAATTATTGAAACAACTCTTTAAGGCAAGCTTTGATGTTATCGAGCAACACAACAACCCTTTGTTTGTTTTCAATGAACATCATCACATTTTCTCTTGCTAGTTACTTAGGTCATTGCAGTTCATGAATTGTGTTGTCCTGTATGACACTTCATACCAACCAATTCGGTATCCAATACCGGAGAACCACATTGTTTAACAAGCAAGGAATACAACCATAACATGTATATCTTCTATATGCCTAAGTTGGACATCTCCAACCTTTTATTTTCTGCCAAATATTTTATAGATTCTCTTTCAGCAATTCCTTTTCTTTTAAAAGAATCTATCAACATCAATAGTGATGTCATTCACATGACACATAGTACAAAGTGTGTATAGTCAAATACCAATACCTTTGGACCTGCACTTTGAAGTGGATCACCTTCATCAAATGTTTGGCATTCTTTCAAAATTCCATTCTTTAGTAATCTTTTAGTGTAGTAAACATTTTACTTACATCTTCTATTCATCCTTATCATGACAACTTTCATGATCAAGCTGCTATAGCTTATAAAGGTGAATTGCGAGTATAATGTTTCTTTTTCAAAACCTTTTGGAGGATTAGGACGACTAGCGTCTCCAACCTTCACAAATTCTCATCAAATATGAGGACGTATACTCTATCATGTTGTAACCAACACATTGTTTTAGATATCGCAATACCTTTCACATATGATGGTGTCTGAAACATTTCTTTCAGCTCTTAGATAAACTTGATATTAAAACAATCTTTTGAGTATCAAGAATCATGGAGGCAAACATGATACATTAGATACTAACACTGGAATTGTTACTCTTGATTTAATACTATTTATTAAATTTCATGGAGTAAATAGAGTTTGCTGAAAGTTTGCAATAGGACTTATAAAATTTAAATTGACATTCAAAACAATACGATACCAGTTCGTAAAGTAAATATCCAGAATTTCTATAGTTCCACTATCTCAACTATAACTAAGCGTAAGGTGGTGAACGGATGCCAATGACTACAACAAACTATGCAAATTCACTTTGATTGTGTTTATGATAAATTGAGTTCGACTAATCCAAATTACAAATGAACTCCCACTCAAAACAACATCCCTCGAGTTGTTTTAGTGATTACACGAACCAAATCCACTACACCAAGTCCGATCATCACGTGAGATGATGTAGCTTTAAAGGCGAACAATCAACATGTTCATCATATCATCCATATGACTCATGCTTTACCTTTCGGTATTCCGTGTTCCGAGACCATGTCTGTACATGCTAGGCTCGTCAAGGTTAACCTTAGTTTCCGCATATGCAAATCTGGCTTGCACCCGTTGTATGCACACGTAGAGTCTATCACACCCGATCATCACGAGATGCTTCGAAACGACGAGTCTTAGCAACGGTGCCAACTAAGGGTGAACACTTTATTACTTGATATTTAGTGAGAGGGATCATCTTATAATGCTACCGTCGCGATCTAAGCAATACAAGATGCATAAAGGATTAACATCACAGGCAATTCATAATTAGTGTGATATGATATGGCCCTTTCTTCTTGCGCCTTTGATCTCCATCTCCAAAGCACGAACATGATCTCCATCATCACCAGCATTGCATCAAGGTCAGTGGCGCCGCTTCATGGTTATCCATCATCACTAGCAACTATTACAACTACTTGGAACAAAGCTATTACAAGATGAATAGACACGCATGTCTTAACAGAATTGAAGACAACCATTAAGCTCCTGCCGGTTGCCATATTACAACAAGGATCATTGCATACATCAAATATAATCACAATCACATGATGGCCATATCACATCACAAAACCCCTCCAAAAACAAGTTAGATGCCTCTAATTTTCTTTGCATGTTTTACGTGCTTTAGGGCTTTCGAACAATAACGGATCTTACCTACGAAACTGAACCACGATGTTGATACAAGTGCTATCAAGTGCAAAGTGTAAATTGGATCTATACTATGGTGGGAGAGACAGACACCCGCAAAGCCACTTGTGCAAAGCAAGTTACACGTCAAGCGTGGAGCAAGTCTCATGTGCGATGACATGTAAGGTTAGCCCGAGCCGCTTCATCCCACCATGCCGCAAGATGCAAAGTACACAAAGCAAAAGACGGCACGAGCACCAACGCCCACAAAACCATTGTGTTCTACTCGTGCAACAGATCTACGCATAGACACGGCTCTGATACCACTGATGGGTTCGTAGCATGGAAAACAAAAAATTTCTATCGCAAGAATGAACAAAACCCAGATCTAATCTAGATAAAAGCCAAGATCTAATCTATTAGACATGTGCAACGAGATAGATATGTACTAACCCTCGTAGATCTGAAAGCGTTACGAGATTAGATCTCGTGGTTGATGTAGTCGATCACTTGCCGATCTCAAGATCGTGTGGACGATTCTTCCGGCGCCGCGTTCCGGCAACGCTTCCGTAGTCGGTCACACGTGCGGAGTCGAAGCAGAACTTCCTCTCCTCGTTCCAGCGAGTAGCGGAGGTCGTAGATCTTCTCCACGGAATCCCAGCAGCACGACGGCGTGGTGGTGGTGGTGGAGTAGAGAATTCTGCAGGGCTTCGCCTATGCCTTTGCAGAAGAAAGGAGGAGGAGAGAGGCGGCGGAGATTTGGAGTTGTGGAGGAGGACTTGGAGGTGGCGCCCCCACCCCTCTATTTAAAGGGGGAGGCGCCATGGGAGGGGGAGTCCTAGTAGGACTCCCCTCCCTCCTATGGCCGGCGGATTGGGGAGGGGGGAGGAGTCCTCCTCCCCCACGACTCCTTGTCTTGCCCGACTAGGACTCCTTGATCCCTTTCTTGGTTTTCAAGCAAACTCCAAGAAATCTTCCGGAACCTTCCGGAACATTCCGAAACCTTCTAGAGTCCTCATACAAATACTCCGGAACATTTCCTAACTTAGAAAATGATCCCCAATATATGAATCTTATTCTCCGGACAATTCCGGATCTCCTCGTGATGTCCCGGATCCAATCCGAGACTCCGAACAACATTCAGTCTCCAACGCACATTCCATATCTACTTAAAACAACTTCGAACCTTAACTGTGTCACCCTACGGTTCGTGAATATGCAGACATGATGAAGACACCTCTCCGATCAATAACCATCAGCGGGATCTGGAGATCCATAACGGCTCCCACATACTCAACGATGACTTCGTGATCGATAGAACCATTAACATACGAAACCAATTCCCTTTGTCATGCGATACTATAGTTATCCGAGGTTTGATCGTCGGTATCTCCATACCTAGTTCTACCTTGTTACTGACAAGTACTCTTTACTCGTTCCATGTTATGTCATCCCTTGTGACCCAGTCACATGCTTGCAAGCTAACTGGATGACATTCCACCGAGAGGGCCTAGAGTATATCTATCCGTCATATGGATGGACAAATCCCAATCTTGGTCCATGCGCTTCAACACATACTTTCAGAATACCCAATGACACTTTTATAGCCACCCAGTTACGAAGCGGTGTTTGATGTCATCAAAGTACCCATCCGGTGATGGTGATTAACACAACCTCATGGTCGAAGGATTAGGTTACTATGCATTTAAAAGCTTATAGCAATACGAACTTAATGAATTGATCTTATGCTACGCTTACTACGGGTGTGTGTCCATCACATCATTCTCCTAATGATATGATCTTGTTATTAACGACATCCAATGTCCATGATCAGGAAACCATGATCATCCATTAATCAACAAGCTAGTTTAACAAGAGGCTTACTAGGGACTCTTTTATGTTTACAAAACACACAAGTATTAATGTTTCCGGTTAATACAATTATAGCATGGGGTGTAAACATTTATCATAAACATAAAGATATAATAATAACCACTTTATTATTGCCTCTTGGGCATATCTCCAACACTATAGTCATCGTAGTCGCCAGCGCCGTCGTCGCTGCCATCGTCGGGGTCGCCGTAGTTGAACCTTGAAGGTTGGTCATGCGTGGGCTGGATTTGAGGGTACCGCAGGCGGGGGTTATTGTCGGTCGTGTTGTAGGCCATGACACTCTGAGGAGTCCGTCCGTGCCACCACAGCCGATGGCCGGCCTCGTTGAAGTTCGAAGTAGGTGGGACGTCCTCCTCGTGCCTGGCGAGCGCCCTCTCACGTCGATTGATGAAGAAGGCTTCCCAAGTCAGGAAATAGTTGGGATGCCAGTTGGGATTCCTCCACTGATCTAGCGTGAGCTCGAGGTAGTAGTGGTTCGTGATGGCCATCCAGCGCTCCACACCTAGAGGGACAGGAGGGACCGGCATGCCTCCGGCGCTCAGCATCCAGCCGGTGGGGACGCGGTAGCCCGGTGGGCAGGGGTAGTTCGAGGCGCAAAGCGCCTCTGCCTCCCTGGGGGTTAGAGATATGGTGGAAGCCATGGGAGAGGGTGGAGAGAGGCGGCAGATATGAGTCTAGATGTGTTATGGCAACGACCAAGTGATACATTGCAAATGTATCTATAATTTTTGATGTTCCATGCTTGGTTTTATCCACTTTCTTGTGTTTTGTTCCAACTTTGGAGTACTTTTCATATGATTTCTTGGACTAACCTATTAACAAGAGCCATAGTGCCAGTGCCTATTTTCTGCTGTTTTTGGTTCCAGGAAGGTCAGAAAATGAATATTCTCGGAATTGGACGAGACAAAAGCCAAAGTGCCTATTTTTCCGGAAGGGATCAAGTGCCAGAATACGAGACGGAGAAGGGCCAGGGGCTGGCCACACCACCTGGCAGCACGGCTAGGCTGGGACCGCGCTAGGGGGTGGTGTGGTGGCTCCCGGCACCCCCTCGGTCTCTCCTTCCGCCTATAAGTTGCCCTCGGGACGAAAACCCTAAGTACCCGATCAAAAATCCACGAAAGAGTTTATAGCCGCCGTCATCTCCATCCCTAGATCGGGAGGAATCTGAAGCTCTTCCCGGCACCCTGCCGGAGAGGGGAATTCTCCCTAGAGGCCTTCTTCATCACCATACAAGCCTCCGGTGTGATGCATGAGTAGTTCATCCTTGGACTACGGATCCATGTAGTAGCTAGATGGCTGGTTTCTCCTCCTTTGTGCTTTCATGTTTAGATCTTGTGAGCTCCGTTCATGATCAAGATCATCTATTTGTAATTCATACATGTTGTGTTTGCGGGGATCCGATGGATATTGAGATGCTATTTCAGATTGATTATTGATTCTATCATGTTTTTGTTATTTGAGATCTTGCATGCTTTCCGTTGTTAGTAGCTATCTTGGCCAAGTAGATGCTAGCAACTCCAAGAGTTAGTATTTATGCTCGATAGTGGGTTCATGCCTCTGGTAATCTGGGGAAGTGACAGAAATCTCTAAGGTACTAGATATGCTGTTGCTACTAGGGAGAAAACAACAATCCTTTGTTCATAGAACAATCGTATTGTTTACTTTACACGCAGTTCATAAAGCAATAATCTGTTGCTTGCAACTTAATACTAGAGGGGGTTTGGATGATAACCTGAAGGTGGATTATTAGTCACAGATGCAGTTGCATGGTGGTCTATGTATTATGTTGTAATGCCCAATCAAGTCTCAGAGGAGTCAATATGATTAGTATATGCATGTATTGCTTTCTCGGTGTTTGTCAATTGCCCCGCTGTAATTTGTTCACCCAGCATGTTATCTATCTAAGGAGAGCCACCTCTAGTGAACTATGGATCCTGGTCCTTTTACTTTACATACAATCTACAATATTTTACTGCTTTGTGTTTACTTTCTGCAAACTTTTACTTCTTTCCATTCGATACGTTTAATCCTTTGTTTTCCGCAAAACACGGTGAGATTGACAACCTCATCGCAAGTTGGGGACAAAGTTATGTGGTTGTGTTGTGCAGGTCTCCACGTTGCTACTAGCACCAGTAGTGCGCCCAGCCAAAGCTCAGCTAGTAACACCTTTGGGGTGTTTCCTTGCTCATACTGGTTCGATTAAACCTTGGTTTCATAACCGAGGGAAAACTTACTGTTGTGCTCATCATACCTTCCTCTTGGGATTCCCAACGAGCTCTACAGCAACCACGAGCCAGCAAAGATTTTTCTGGCGCCGTTGCCGGGGAGTCAAGGACATCTTCACAAGGGGAGTCCCTCATAACCAATCTCTTTACTTTGTTGTTTTTGTTTTGCTTAGTTTCTTTTTGCTTTGTTTGCTTGTTTTGTTCTTCAAAAAATCAAAAAAAATAGTTTTACTTGTTTGCTTTCTTATTTGAAAAACACAAAAAAAATTAAGTCTCCTTTAGTAGTCACCTCTCCCTTAGCTCACCATGTTGATCCCTACATTCACCCTGAAAGACCTTCCAATTGGTAGTGGTTCTATAATTGGGAAAGATAACATTGAAGAATTCTTTAATCATGTTAGTAAGCATGAAGATACTGAGGATATATCACTTGTAGAACTTGCTCCAAACTATGAGATTGCTGCAGCTTCTTTAATTCACATGTTAGAATCTAGGTTTGTTAACCTCAACCCCTTAATGCAAGTAATGTCTCTTAAGCTTAAAGAAATTGAAGACCCTGAAAAGAGGGATTTTATTCTAGAAACTTTGTTTAAGGAGTTCTATGATGTTGCCAAAGAAGCTAGAAAAGTTTTTGAACATTTCAATATGCTAGGCTCATGTGTAGATGTGGTTGGTACACGAGAAAAGATGAACAAAACCGAATCTAAAGGGGAGGAACCTAAGATACCAATACCCTTCAAACTAGTATCAATACATGATGCCATACAAAAGAATCTTGATTAGATTGTTCCTGCAAACCCTTTTGATGAGAATAGTGAACCTAAGAGCACTGAGAGAGGATCCTCTAGAACTTCCTTTGATGATATACCTTGCCTTGTTGAAAATATTTCTGGTATTGATCTTAATGCTTCTTCATTTGAGAACACTTGATTCTTTCTTTGCTTCTTATGCCTAACTTAAAGGCGTTAAAGGAAAGTACTTGTCGGGAGATAACCCAAGAGTTTTAGATGAGTCTTGGAGGTTATTACCTCTGTAATAACCTCTCCTTGTCCTTTTTATTTGCTTTTTGTGCCAAGAGTAACCTCTAATGAGAGTGAAGTAATGATTGGGAAAGTTGTTGTCCCGAAACAGATTTATGTGCTTCACCGTAAAAATTCCTAAGAGAGCTCTGTACGTCGGATTGAGCTGTAATTTTTTTGTGCTTCTGACCCAGGTTATTATCTAACTTTCGTTAGTTTAACACTTTTTGATTTGATCAACAGAAGGTCTTCGAAAAAATTCGTCTTTACCTGCTAGTCTGTTTTGACAAATTTCTGCCATTTTCTGCATTAGCTTCTTGTTAGTTCCTTCTTGAGTTCCTTTGGGGAATTGAGATTTTTAGATGGAAGTGCTACAGTAGCTAGTGTTCTAATAGAAGTTTATTTGGTGTTAGAACTGAACCTTGAGACTTATTTATCTTGAGTGCACTAATGTTGCTAATGAGATTGTGTGAAGTTTTGTATGAAGGAAAAATTTCAGGTGTATGGAAGGAATGAGTAATGAGATGAAGGATGGACTAAAGCTCAAGCTTGGGGATGCCACGCATGTCACCCCAAGAAATATCCAAGAAGTACAAGCGTCAAAGCTTGGGGATGCCCAAGGCATCCCCTTCTTCATCAATAAAAATCCCAGGTTTCTTCCAAACGCTCCATTTTTATTATTTCATGCACAGTTGTGTTTTTCTTAGAGCGTCTTATTTTTCGTTTTTGTTTTGGTTTTTTAGTTTGCTTAGTTTTATAAATAAATTGGTTGTACCCCCTCTTTCACACTTTGGTTTGCGAATAGTTTGGTTTGGTTTGCAAAAGAGTAGGAAAGTTCATACTTATGTGGTAAAAAGAGCTCGTTTTTGACTGTGGCCTATGCTTTGTCTTGCCATGCTTGATATTATTTTGGCTTCATGCTTAGTATTCTTTACTGTAGCATGACTTGTTATAAACAATTGAGATTGCTTAATGTGCCTTGGATGAATCATGCGTTGTTTTAGCATATTAAAGCATAGTATAGTGGTATTCTCCTTTGATGCTTTATTTGGGTTGACTTGGCACATGCTCACACCATGTTATGACTATCTCAAGTCACCATAGCCTTTATGATCCTTTAGTTTTCAACATGTAGTATCACTTTATGCTTTGATCAATGATGTTTTGTCGCTCTGCATGATTATGGTCATTATTGCTCTCTTAGTTTGTCGCTCCCAGTCTTTTGCTAGCCTCCACAACAAAGTATGAGTTCCACTCATGCATCCAACTCCCTAAACCAAGTTATTCCAAAGAGTCCACCATACCTACCTACTAGCTTATGCTATTCCAAGTATATTCATGCTTTTGTTTACCTTCCTCTTGTTATGAGAAAACTAGTGATTAAAGCTCTCACGAACTTGATGGCACACCTTACTTTACTTGCCCTTAATAAACTTGAACCATTGTGTCTTCTATGTTGTATATGCTTGCACTTATTTGTTGGGAATTAGCAGAACCATGCTTTCATGGGGAACGCTTTCAACATTGCACTCGGTACTTGTACCTAGTTGATATCATGCTCTTTTGTATATGGATGTCATCGGTGTGAAATGAAAGGGGAGCTTGTAAGTCCATGGAGTTATGTATATGTGTTAGAGAAACGCCTGGGCCGCTGGTCTAATCCATGCTGACATGGTGGAAACCTGCAGCGTAACCATAATGAGCTGTCTATGAAGCATTCTTCTTATAAAAAAGAGTCCTATATTGAGAAAAAAAATAGAAAAGAAAAAAAGAGATACTATGAAAAGAGGAAAGAGAGAAAAAAGCACCATATTCCCATGGTAAATAAGAAGAATGCTGAGATGCTCGTTGTCTGCTTGCCTTGTCATTTTGATATGGGGATTCTTCCGTATCATTGGGCAAGGGGTACCCCGTTGGCAGTTCTCAATGATGCACATGTACTTACGATGACAAGAACTTACCGGTGACTAAACTTGAGTAGCATGAGGAGCGGCCCTCGTATACAAGGGACATGAGATTTCTGACTTGTACTTCGTCAAGCATGTACACCATAGTTTGTTCACTTTAACCTTAATCACTTCAAGATGCTTATGATAGGGGCAATGAGAGCTGAAAGCTATAAGTACCATAATTTTTGGAAGTTCTTTATGAGACTTGAATCCCTACTTCCTTTTACAAAAGGCTTTTCTTCCACTATTATATTGAGTCTCCACCTTCTATCTTTATGCACCTACTTTGAGAGCATAGTGGCCATTCTTAGTTCTATGTGCATTGTCCCAAGACTAGTTGATTGATGCATAACTTGTTATTGCTTGTTTTAAACTATTGTATCTAGTCACTCTTATGAACTTTCAAGGTGTCCTATGCATTTATATTTGCTATTCTATTGAGGGACAAGCCGAATACTATTATGCTATGTTTTCTTTATGTGAAACAAACAAACGTCTTGCAAAGCATTGTTATTCATGAATATTTTGTTTGTGCCTTTTCATGTTGCATCATAGTTTCTTTGCTTATTGCTAGAACTTTGTCTTTCATGTTATGATTGAAGTACTATGATCCCAGATTTGAATGTTTTGCAAATACTTTGATCAAGTCTTCGATGGTGCATGTCACCTCAAAAATTATTCTTTCTTTTTATCACTTACCTACTCGAGGACGAGCAGAGTTAAGCTTGGGGATGTTGATACATTGCAAATGTATCTATAATTTTTGATGTTCCATGCTTGGTTTTATCCACTTTCTTGTGTTTTGTTCCAACTTTGGAGTACTTTTCATATGATTTCTTGGACTAACCTATTAACAAGAGCCACAGTGCCAGGTGCCTGTTTTGTGCTGTTTTTGGTTCTAGGAAAGTCAGAAAATGAATATTCTCGGAATTGGACGGGACAAAAGCCAAAGTGCCCATTTTTCCGGAAGGGATCAAGTGCCAGAATACGAGACGGAGAAGGGCCAGGGGCCGGCCACACCACCTGGCCACGCGGCCAGGCTGGGCCCGCGCCAGGGGGTGGTGTGGTGGCTCCCAGCACCCCCTCGGCTTCTCCTTCCACCTATAAGTTTCCCTTGGGATGAAAACCCTAAGTACCCGATCAAAAATCCACGAAAGAGTCTATAGCCGCTGTCATATCCATCCCTAGATCGGGAGGGATCTGAAGCTCTTCCTGGCACCCTGCCGGAGAGGGGAATTCACCCTGGAGGCCTTCTTCATCACCATGCAAGCCTCCGGTGTGATGCGTGAGTAGTTCATCCTTGGACTACAGATCCATGTAGTAGCTAGATGGCTGGTTTCTCCTCCTTTGTGCTTTCATGTTTAGATCTTGTGAGCTCCGTTCATGATCAAGATCATCTATTTGTAATTCATACATGTTGTGTTTGCGGGGATCCGATGGATATTGAGATGCTATTTCAGATTGATTATTGATTCTATCATGTCTTTGTTATTTGAGATCTTGCATGCTTTCCGTTGTTAGTAGCTATCTTGGCCAAGTAGATGCTAGGAACTCCAAGAGGTAGTATTTATGCTCGATAGTGGGTTCATGCCTCTGGTAATCTGGGGAAGTGACAGAAATCTCTAAGGTACTAGATGTGATGTTGCTACTAGGGAGAAAACAACAATCCTTTGTTCATAGAACAATCGTATTGTTTACTTTACACGCAGTTCGTAAAGCAATAATCTGTTGCTTGCAACTTAATACTGGAGGGGGTTCGGATGATAACCTGAAGGTGGATTATTAGTCATAGATGCAGTTGGATGGCGGTCTATGTATTATGTTGTAATGCCCAATCAAGTCTTAGAGGAGTCATGATGATTAGTATATGTAAGTATTGCTTTCTCGGTGTTTGTCAATTGCCCCGCTATAATTTGTTCACCCAGCATGTTATCTATCTAAGGAGAGCCACCTCTAGTGAACTATGGATCCCGGTCCTTTTACTTTACATACAATCTACAATCTTTTACTGCTTTGTGTTTACTTTCTGCAAACTTTTACTTCTTTCCATTCGATACGTTTAATCCTTTGTTTTCCGTAAAACACGGTGAGATTGACAACCTCATCGCAAGTTGGGGATAAAGTTCTATGGTTGTGTTGTGCAGGTCTCCACGTTGCTACTCGCACCGGTAGTGCGCCCAGCCAAAGCTCAGCTAGTAACATCTTTGGGGTGTTTCCTTGCTCCTACTTGTTCGATTAAACTTTGGTTTCATAACTGAGGGAAAACTTACTGATGTGCTCATCATACCTTCCTCTTGGGGTTCCCAACGAGCTCTACATCAACCACGAGCCAGCACCATGCCTACATATATATAGTGAGAAATGGCGGGAAGTCAGAGGAGGGAAGCGGTGGAAAAGGCCGAAAGAAAACGGGCGGGAAAAAATAAGGCGGGAAGAAATAAGGCGAGAAGAAACAGACCTTTAGTACCGGTTTCGCGCGAATTTTTTATCAACCGGGACTAAAGGGGCTACCCTCGTACGGAGAAAGCTATAGGGGTAGACGATCCGGGGCCCCCGGTCTAGGGTTTCGCCAGAGGAAGACCACCGGAGCGTCGGAATCACATGAAAATGGCAAAATGGTTAATAGTTTGACTAGTTAGAATAATTATTTTATAAAACAGAAAATGCTACACACCGGGACTAAGGTGCTAAACCCTAAACCCTAAATATAATAGTTAAACCTGAAATCCTAGATCTGTACGTGGAAACTCCCGCCGCGGGACAACCGGGGCCTAGAATGTGGCAAAGTTGGCCCAACATTTGGTCTCCATGTACATATATCCTAAACAAACCAAAACAAATAGAAAGGTCCACCGCGCTACCCTCGTACGGAGAAAGCTATAGGGGTAGACGATCCGGCGCCCCCGGTCTAGGGTTTCGCCGGAGGAAGACCACCGGAGCGTCGGAATCACATGAAAACTTGCATGTGCCCGTAGGATATGTGTGTGAGAATGGTGCAAGGTTTTTATGTGCCATGTGTAGGCCCCAGGTGTGACCCCCTTCCCGGACATGCGTTAACACTTAGTGAAATCCTGGATCTGTACGTGAAAACTCTTGCCGCGGGACAACCGGAGCCTAGAATGTGGCAAAGTTGGCCCAACATTTGCTCTCTATGTACATATGTCCTAAACAAACCAAAGCAAATAGAAAGGTCCACCGCGCTACCCTCGTACGGAGAAAGCTATAGGGGTAGACGATCCGGGGCCCCCAGTCTAGGGTTTTGCCGGAGGAAGACCACCGGAGCGTCGGAATCACATGAAAACTTGCATGTGACCCTAGGATATGTGTGTGAGAGTGGTGCAAGGTTGGTAGGTGCCATGTGTAGGCCCAGGTGTGACCCCCTTCTCGGACATGCTTCAGAATCACATGAAAATGGCAAAATGGTTAATAGTTTGACTAGTTAGAATAATTATTTTATAAAATAGAAAATGGATTTGAATCGCTTATTCAAATTCAAGCACTTTTTATGTTAAAAATTTAGTGAGATTCAAAAATATGCAAAATATAATAGTAAATGCATTTTTAAATTGAAAATGGCAAAATGGTTATTAGTTTCACTAGTTAGAAGAATTATTTTATAAAACAGAAAATAGATTTGGATTACTTATTCAAATTCAAGAACTTTTCATGTTGAAAATTTTCTCAAACTCATAAGTATGCAAAAACTGTATAATTCAAATGTTTAAAAAATATGCTAATTGAATTTTTTTTAAACAGGCGCGCCCCTAGGCTGAAAAAATTGAAAAAGGGACCTTTAGTCCATGTGCATGCTACACACCGGGACTAAAGGTGTGGCGTTGGCGCGCGCGCGTTGGGCGGTGCCAAAAACTCTTTAGTCCCGGTGGGTGACACGCATCGGGACTAAAGGGGGGACCTTTAGTCCCGGTCCGTATAACGCACTGGGACTAAAGACCCTTTAGTACCGGTGCGTTATACGGACCGGGATTAAAGGTCCTTCCCCTTATATCATGCGCCCCTTCACTCCTCCACCATCTCCACTCACTGCAGGGAAAATCGCGCGCGAGGACGACGAACGACGCCGGCAGGTTGCCAAATTTTTCTCCGAGCCGTCCGCGCCGCCGCCGTCTCACCGACGAACGCCGCCGCACCACCTCCTCTCCAGACGCCGTGCGCGTGCATCCCCGTCGGCCAGGTAATAAACCTCCGCGACCGTCCGGGCCGCCGTCGTGCGTCTAAACCCCCACGCGCGGCGCCCTCTGCTTTCCGGCCCTGCGCCGCCGCGCGCCGCCATCATCCGAACACCGCCGTGCACGCTGGTGGTGGCGCCGACCACAGCAGGCAAGCAGGCCGGTGCAGCGCCCCTAGCCACTTCTATTTATTCTTTTATTTTTTTCTTAGTGTAGTATATATGTTATTATTACTATTTTTTTCTTAGTGTAGTATATAGTATATATGTTATTATTTTTTTCTTAGTGTAGTATAGTATATAGTGTAGTATATTGTATATGTGTTATTTTTTTATTTTCTAGTGTATATAGTTGTAATATTATTTTGTAGTGTAATAGTAGTGTAATATTATTATAGTATATAGTAGTGTAATATTATTTAGTAGTATATATAGTAGTGTAATATTATTTAGTAGTATATATAGTAGTATATTGCATTATAGTAGTATATTGTAATATTATAGTATTATATATATAGTAGTATATTGCATATATTGATGAATATTATATATATAGTAGTATATTGCATATATATAGTAGTGCTAAATAAAGATAAGGTGAACATGGCAGCAAAATTTGAAGCTTGTTTTTTCTTGCCTTTTGTTCATCAAGCAAATGATCCGTGTCTGAGTCCACAATCCCTATTGCAAAAACCAGCTAGTAACGATCCCTAAAAATAGCTGAAGAAATTACTACCCTAAGGTGGAATCAAGGAGCAGGCATCTTGTGAGCTCCATCAGAAGGTGAAGAACCTATCCATCAAGGTGGTGGTCAGATGTGCTTTACCTTGTCCACCTGGCGCACGCTGGCATGGCCGTGAGATTATAGCTGGTTATGCTAAAGTTGTTGTGGATGAAATCGCAATGGGGTGGGACTCAATGGAGCTTGACATCCCTGTACCTGAAGGTGAGAGGACACTCAGAAAAGTACTGGGTGGTATCATTCTATGGGACAAGAACAACATCAAGCTTCCAGGCTGGACGCCAAAGCCAACCCCTCCTCTGAGTCGTTGCATGTCACCTTCACCTCCATCAACTCCAAGAAGCCCACCCCATGACTACGACCACCACAGCCCGAGTCCATCCGATCTCCGCCGCAGCCTCCGATTAGTACTAAACGACGCAGTAGCCCAAAACGACAAATGTCGCTCCTCCCAAGAGTACCTCATAAGAATCTTCCCATCAGACCTTACGATCGTACTGACGAGGAAACCGACATGATCGTAAAGGCCGAATGTGTTACACAGCTTCAAAAGAAGAAACCCGAGCCCGCCCCAGTATACACCGAGAA
Organism: Avena eriantha; assembly: GCA_910589775.1. NCBI lineage: Eukaryota > Viridiplantae > Streptophyta > Magnoliopsida > Poales > Poaceae > Avena > Avena eriantha. The sequence continues at coordinate 98,292,758 of OU342743.1, read as the reverse complement.
GCAAAAAGCGTATGCACTTTCTTTTCTGAACACAAAATCGCAATATGAATTGCACCATAAGCCAGATGACTATCGATGCACACTTCAGAAGGAAGTGAAGAAGAGCAAATCAAGTAGAAGTGCAAGCGGGAGCAAATCATCAGGTCAAAGTGCAACCGGGAAAACAATGGACGTCCCCCAGCTCGGGAAACGGGCCAAAAAATCGATCCCACCCCTCCAGGTGTTATCCTATGACACTCCCCAGCAGGATATGGAAGAAGCTAAGAAGCTTGCGGCCGCTATGAATGTGACTGTTGAGGAATTGCTAGGTGCCCAGGACGACAAGTTACCCAAGGCTCAGTTAGTCCCTACCTATGTCCCAGGAAAGCCTCTGGTCAGCTTTGAGCAGTTGCAACAACTGCCAACACAAATGCGGAGTTTACATAACTGGTACTTGAAAGCCGTAAAGCAGGAGAGAATAATGATCGTGGCGAAAGTCCCACATGACTACTACTTCCGATAAGAAGAGGTCCATGTTGAGTTTCTAGAACTCTTCCAGTTATACAGTTTCGACGCCCTCGACAAAAGTCTCATGAGTTTCTATTGTCTATAAGTTGTTGAATTCATTGTCTATATATAAGTTGTTTGTTTTTTCAGTTGTTCAGTTCATTGCATATAATTATCCTCATTATATCCTTTTGTACTTTGTTATTATGCAGAATGAAGATCATGGAATGTAAAAGAAGGTCACTCTTTAGTGTTGGGTTCATTGACCCAGATAAAATACATTGTAATACGCTAAAGGATAAACCCGAGGAGACGCAGGAAAACCTTCTAAGGTTTCTAACAAAGCAACATTTATGTGACCACATACTGTTTCCTTAAAATTTCTGGTGAGGGTCTTACTATGTTGTACACATTCACTTTTTCTTACTCGATGTTAAATGTAATTGATGAGTTACTGATGTATATATAAACGTGTACAGTTTCCACTGGATTCTCATGGACATTCAACTTGATAAGGGAAGAGTTGAAGTCATGGACCCATCGAAGAGACCCCTGGAATAGTTTAGGGACATGCAGGACATGCTCCAGAGGTAATTTCCGTGCTACATCGGTTTCTTTATTTGATTTCCTGAGATATCATGTAATATATAACTCATTCATTCATTTTCTTTGCTGGGCAGGTTTGGAGCATGTTCAAGAGTAGGGTTAAGGGTTCCTTTAGTAAGGAGCTGACGTTTACTTTGGTCTCGGTAAGTATTACGTGATATGTTCGTGCATCTCTTTACTTCTAGTTTCAAGACAATTATGATGCTAGATTATAATTTTAATTAAATTCTATTCTCGTAAAGTGCGTGAGGCAGCCACAGGGGACGAATCTATGTGGATTCTACGTTTGCGAGTTCATTCGCACGTTTTCCACTGAGCACAAAGATTATAGAGTCAATGTAAGCAATACATTCACAACATTATTTTATTACCCTCACTTTTTGTTATCATGATTGATATTCATATTGATCTCCTTTTCTTATATAGTTCGAGAGAATGCGGGATCAGCTCCTACCAGAGCAATGCGTACGAGGAATTGCTGAAGAACTGGCAGGATTCTTGATGAACAAGATGATAGATGACGCCGGAGAATTTAGCGTGAATAGGCTCTACCGATGATCCCCGACCGTGTAATTAAATCGTCGAATTGTGATCTCCATGTAACTATCATGATCATGTATATATTTGTATGCTCAATCTTAAGAGAAGTTATCTTATGTGTATGCACGTACGTGTACGGTATGTGGTAGCGTAGAAAACTATTTTTGAAATGAAAAAGAGAAAAAAAAAGATACAAATTGAATTCTCTGCCGCGGCAGAGAAAGTGCCTAAACTTCTGCCGCGGCAGAGAACCATTTGTCCGGGTTCGTAATACGAACCGGGACTAAAAGGGGCCACCCAGCGCCCGTAGAGACGGCCACGTGGATACCCATTGGTCCCGGATGGTAAGCGGTCCGGGACTAGTGGGGGGCTTTAGTCCCGCCCCTCTAGTCCCGGTTACCAGGACCGGGACTAAAGACCCTTACGAACCGGGACTAGAGGCCTTTTTTCCACTAGTGTAATCCAATCTAAGTAATAATTCCGGCAAAGAAAAGTACATATTAACACTCGGTCGGCCATGAACCAGCTAGCTAGCTGGCCAAAACCACTCAACTGTTACCGGCGCTGAAGACAAAGAATTCTTGGGGAACCAGCACTCAACTGTTTGGTAAGGTTTGTCCCTTACCAAACCTCTTATATTTGTCCGGATTAAAAACTCTTTCCCATAGTATGTATTGGATGGAAGAGTATTCGAGGGGATTTGGTATTCACTAATTCCCTCCCATCCCCAAACCAATTAGGCACGGAAATACGAGAGAAATAAACATGGCTTAAACAATCAAAAATACGTGATGGGGCATGGTGGATACTCCTATTCCTACCTTTTTTTGAAACAGGGCAAAAGCTTTGGCATGATCTATTAGTTAAGCAAGAATTTTACAAGAAAATAAAAGTTTTTTGTTATTACAAGAGTCTACTCTCCCGGTAAAATATCACCCAACCTCTTTGCACCCGCTAGAACTCACAAGCGAGCTTCCTTTTTAATCTTCTCTACAATCACTAAAGGTGACATATGCTTGTTTTTAAAGACCCTCGCATTACGCTCGTTCCAAATCTTCCAAGAGATGAGCAAGACAAGAGAAGCCATGGCCTTGCGGTGAGGAACCGGGCTTCGAACCATTGTCGACCACCAACTTTTTATTGTAAGCTCCGTCCAAAGTTGAGGTTGTAGCGCATGAAGACCCATCCAATCCTTTATGAGACCCCAAATCCGGATCATAAAACGGCAATGAGAAAATAAGTGGTTAACCGTTTTCGTAGTTTGCTTGCAAAGAGGGCATAAGCCATAATTTTTCCACCCCCTCTTCTCCAACCTATCCATTGTCCAAACCCTATTTTGGGTTGCAAGCCAAGCGAATAATTTTGTCTTTGAGTGAGCCCAAGCCCTCCAAACCATCTTGTCCATGTTGGAACAGATAGATCCCAAGAATTGCACCTTAAGCCGATGCCATTGAGTACTCCCCATTATCCGTGAGCTGCCAAGAAATGTCGTCCTCAATGTTGGCATCAAGAGCTACGTTGTTGATGAGAACCCAAAGATCAACAATTGGGTTAGGTGATTCATGTTGAAGTTTTGATCCAACTTGGGTTAGGCCACCAGAAGAGCACTATAGGAAACGGGCAAGGCGGCGACAGCCAGAAGCCGTCGGCATAGCCCCATTTGTTGTTGGCGTAGGGCTATGCCGATGGTAGATGTTGGCGTAGCCCCATTTGTCGTCAGCGTAGAGAAAGCCATCGGCATAGCCCCATATGGGCCCCACTTAGACGGCTAACAGCCATTTGAAGTTGAAACCTATGTCGATGGCTAAGCCGTCGGCATAGACTATGACTAAAATTTTGAATTGTTTGACATTTTTAACTTTAGATACGCTTAATGTCATATGTAATTTTTTAGCTCTAAGTACACTTAATCTCAGATTAAATGGATCATTCGTGGTAACACATCCCACTCGGTCACCCATCCTCGGGCTACTCTAGTCTCAGCACGTTTAACTTTTTCGTTTCTTGTGAATGAGATTCCAAGTAGTCACACAATGCCTTGTTGATAATACTATCATATCAATCCTATTAACCCTTAGGTCTTGGATCATGATGTCACACTCCTTTATTTATTGGATTCCAAACAATTATTTAAGACAAAAAATGAATAAGTAATAGTGTCCAAATCTTTTGAATCATGCATCATGTATTTTTAATAGTGTACTACAAAGTTTTCCAAATAAAATTCATCTAATAGTGTCCAAATCATCAAAAAAATCCCTTTTGAATTTGAGAAATCTAAAATATCGGTAAACGACATTGGGTGATTGAAATCGCATCTAAATTTTCACGTAGATCAATTTTTGTATAAAAAACTTTTTAATCCGAGGTTGTATACAAAAGTAATAACCATTTTACCAAGACATACAGTTTTTGGCAAAAAATATCGAATTTCATGTTTGTTAATTTTCCTATAGACTAGACCACATTACCTACCTATGTGTCAAAGGATTTTAATATTTGAAAATTTTACCATTTACTTTTAATTGTTCTAATACTAAAAAGACGATCCAGGGGTAGAAAGTAAAAAAACTGCTCGGGCCGTCAACGTAGTTGTGACGCCATCACTTCGTTGTTCGTCTGTGTCCACGTCTCAACCCCTACACCGATGGCCTTTCTACGTCGACGGTCTTCCTACGCCTACTCTGACGGCCAAACCTATGCCGTCGGCCCATCCTATCCTACGTCGACGAACGTTTTGCTAGGCTGTCCGGCTCGTGCCCTACGCTGACGGTCCTGACTAAAAGCCGTCGGTGCAGAGTTTGGTTGTCGGTGTCTTTATTCTTTCCTGTAGTGGAAAGGGAGAGGGAAGCCGAAGGTGACCGTCAAAACGCATGGGAGGGGATAGAGGGGTGAAAGCCCCTTCTAAAAGTGGAAGGGAGGTGGTTTTCCGGGCTGTTTGGTTTACGCCCAGGCCTGCCACGCCGAATCATTGGCGCACCAATATTTTGGCCAATGATCGCCAGCGCGTGTGCGGAGAATCAGCCGTGGTGACCAAAATTTTGCTCGCTGATTTAGCTAACTACTAGCAGCAGCCCGATAAACAGTGTAATTAGATTCGATAGTCTGGCGATGGAATCGAATCGAATTTGCACCGTAAAGTACATTTATTCCCTGATGAAGAAAGGGGAGAAGGGGGAGATGAAATCATGTGAACTGCGTGCGGAATATTGTGGAAGAATCAAGGAAGTTGTAAATTAAGCTAGTACGTACACACGTGTGTGTCAGTCCGTGTCTGATACTGTTTCTGATTTGTTTACTCTCTGCCTGTCGTTCTGCAAGAACTTCCAGTGATCATCAGGGATGTTCCGTTTTATTCTGCTCCTCGTTCTGCTGCTGCGGGTGTACGAAAGAACGAACCTGCAAGTTGTTTAAACGGGCGGTTAGTTGACAGTTTGACAACTCAATGAACAAATCTATTACTCCCTCCGTTTCAAAACAAGTGGCGTGGATTTATCTAGATTCGTATGTAGCTAAACACGTTCTATGTGTAGATACCTACAGATCAAGCAAATTTCAAGTTACTTATTTTGAGACAGAGGGGTACTAGAAAAGGAGAGATCGTTAATTGCGTCGATGCCGACTAATTTAACTGACAGATTATTATTTATTCGTGGTAATTAAGGGTACAGGCTGTACACAATGTTTTGCATGATGCTCTAGCTAGATCGCATATCTGCAGACACTAAAAGGCATTTAGATATATGCGTATTTAGATGAAGATATGTCAATTAATTTGGAACGAAAGGAAGTATTTTGCAGGGTTTATCATTAGCTCCTGGTTTGAAGATATATGCGTATTTAGATGAAAATCAAGGAATATTGTGGAAGAACTAGTACTTTGTAGGGTTTATCATTAGCTCCTGGTTTTATTTTTTCACTGATTAATGGAAGGAAATCTTCAAGCCTCTAGTACAATGGCAGGGAATGCTGCAATTAATTCAGAAATAAATATGGGTCTGAACGCCTGCTGCTTCCTTCTTGGCACCGGCCAAAAAGCAGCTACTACTAGCTAGCATATGCATAAGAGTCAGAAAAGGGGTTTCAGCGACCAGGACAAAAAGCTGGCATCATGCATGCTTAATCAGTGTGCCTTTCTGGTTTTGTTTGGGGATGGTCTCTAATTAACATAGATAATTAAGATGATTAGCTAGTGCAACACCCCACTACGTGCAGAGAGCTAGCTGCTAATTTGTCTTTTTTTTTTCATCTATATATCTACCTAACATAATGTTAGCATGCATGTGTCATTGTTCCCTTCTAATGCTGTCCTCCTCTTCACGGCATTATACTATCACTCAACAACTTATTTAAGAAAGTGATAGCTAGTCCTCAGTACTATTTGTACTCTGTGAACTCTAACATTGTGTCATATATCACCTGACGTGTGTGCTGATCATGACTGAAGTAGCTAGCTACGGTATGGATTGGGTTTTCTTCCAGTTGTGATACATAGTGATTAGTTTTTTTAAGAAACCGAGTGGTTTACAACTTGATGACTAAACCAAATAGCTCTACTTGTATGTAGTACTATAACCATGATTAATTGCTGGAGTAATTTTTTGGAGGAGCGGCTGCTTATTCAGTGAGGCAGTGGTTTGGTGAAGCCGTATCCGGTCTCCTCGATTCGATGTGTTGGCGGTTGCATAGTATTTTTTGTGTTTCATTGGGTTAATTAAGCACCGCCGATAAACCAAGCTAACCGTATCCTCGACCAAAGTGTGGTAAGGGGGATGTACTCGACATCTCTCATTGCTCAACTTGACTTTTGCCTTTTTGTTGTTTTTGTTGTGGCAAGTAAATGGGTGGAGATTTTGCAAATATATATCACCATTCGCCGAGATATGCAAAAAAAAATATGGAAAATGGCAAAAAAAGAGGGTGGGAAATCCACGTCGGTCCATGAGCTCGTCATGTCCAAGCGCGTATGCACACACGTAATTGTCGCTCTAGAATAGATAGTACATTCCCACGGACGGTTAGAGCATCTCCACGATCTTTCCTGCGTTTCAAGGCCAAAATCCGGAGGTAAAATTCGCCGGATGGATGTATATATTTGCTTGGGAATGGGCTTTTTTCTGGTCGTGTGTTCCCATCCAGCTCGCCGATGCACGGAGAAGAGGAGGGTAGAGATGCGCGATTTGTGGGGGAAAGGGGGATAGAGAATGGCCGCGGGTGGGTGAAAGTAGGGGAGAGAGGGGGACTGGCTGGCGGTGGGCATGTTGTATCAAAAGTAACATCCGGCGTTTTCAGGGATTTCCATCGTGCCGGGTTTGGCCTGGGATCGCCGGGGTGAAATGGCGTCCTAGGCACAGGACGAGTGTGCAAAATTCGTCCATCAGAGATTGAAAAAATCACAGGAAAGTATGTGCTCTTAGATGAGCGTTGTGTGCGGGTCTATAGCTAGCTACCAGCTGGATGATGCATGTGTGGTGTAATTAGACTAGACGGCACGCGGACGGAATGGAATGGAATCGAATCTGCGTCGTACGTTCGGTTCATTCCCGGGTTGAAGGATAGAAGAGGAAGGAATCGCGGGAGCTGCGTGCGGACCGTGACACACGAAGAAGAAGTACTAGAAGACTACTACCTCCGTTCTAAAATGTAAGCCTTTTTAGTAGTTTACTAAAAAAGTTTATATCGTGAAATGGAGGTAGTATTAAGGAGTAGAAATATACCTGCAGCCACGGTCGGGGCACGGGCTCATGGAACAGGAAGCTGAGAACGAAGTGGACAATTCACATGATCATCATGCACGCCTGTTGTTCTTTTTTTTTTTTTTTTTTTGGTGAGGGAAACCTGCTGCTGCGGGTGCACGCAGGAACGAACATGGGTCGTTGCCACCTCGATGGGGGAGCGAGTGAGCGCGGAAAAGGAGTGAAAAGGAAACAATCATTCGTCGTGGGTTGTGCGGTGCATCGGCTCGCGCGACAGAGTGAGAACGCGGCGGCGGCTTCAGTTTCGTCAAACGCGGCGGCTGGGCTGGAGATACACTCGGGACCCGGGCGATGGCGACGGAGATAGCAGCACTAGCGGCTCGCGCGCGTGTGTGTCTGCGTCAGCTCCGTCGACCTCATACTACAGGTGCGCTGTGCCGTGTGTCGTCTGCTTCTGCCGTCCACCCACCGCTCGGCTCGAGCTCGCTAGACATAAGTGAGTGTGAGTGATTAGCTAGTGCGTGAGCGTGACCACCAACGCCTCGCTCGGTCCTCTCTATCTAGCACTCGTATATCTCCACTTTTGTCTTTCTAGATGCATTTCGCGCTCGGTTGCTCCGTCCGTCCGTCTCCTGCTTCTCTGCTTGGGTTGCCTATATTTTCTTTTAAATAACTAGCATGGTGGCCCTCGCAATTAAATGTGTTGAAATAATTGAGAAATAAAACTATATAAGTTTATACTTTTTTAGATTATGCAATATGAAAGAATTCAATTCCATACAACTATGTAAGTGTTATGCTAGACTAAATAAAGCTATTGTAGAAACATCTTAATTTATTTTTGAAAATACCAATTTAATTACCATATATATCCTTTTTAAAATGTGATGGTAACAATCATTTTAATGAGTTGAAACTAACTGTGACATAAATATAGTTTTATATCCATGATCCTATATGCCTCCAGAAATAATACGGTTCTATACGACCATATAAATATCATGGTAAACAAAACATAACCCAATTTTATTTAGTTTCAGTCAGGTTAGATAATTGTTGATTGATGGCTCTGAACAACAAATAATGACCATATATGTCGATCATATCACTTTTTTTATAAGATTAGTTACAGTTACATCCGGAAATTTTAGTTCAATCGGTCAAAGAGAGAATGGTATTATCTAGGGTATTTTTTGTAAGTCCTAAAAATGGACTGGCGAATAAAGTGATGCATTGGCCATGTGTAAATTTTGGGGATGGTAGATTTGACGGATGGATGAATCCTTTTTTCCTGATAATTTCTACTACACCTCCTTTCTCTTAATGTACTATGATTTTAATATAAAAATATGGTATAATAGACGCAAGATTTCAAGATTATGGCAGAATGGTGACGTAATATTATCTATTTTCTAGAAAAACATGTGTGTTGAGTTTGCCATTATATGCGCGAGGCACATAATCTAAGAAAAATAGAAAATCAGACATTCATAATTTTTTAATACTAGTGTAGTTTTTAAGAATTTTACTATCCATTTTTAGTGTGATATTTCATGAATTTTGTCTCTAAAAAATAAGAATTTTTACCAGGCGAATCATTCAGGGTTTCAATCTCCAACGGTTCCCCTCACCTTCAGGGTGGATAAGATATATAGTGGTGGGACATAAGGAGGCAGGGAACCCATGGCCGTGAGGTGTATGCAGGGATTCAATCTCCATTGGTACTCTTACATTTAATTTCTAATTTGCACCCTTCTATACTATTTTGCTACCACTATATGATTACTTATCTTCTAACGCCGCACAATAGATGTCCAGGATATGTGAAGCAAATATTAAACAATGGTTGACTCTAGACACCAATTTTGTAATTATAAGAGAGAAGTTAAAAAGTTCTTGGTTTCTAATAAATCTCTCATTATCTAATTTTCTAGGATTAAACCTATATCCATATGGTCTCATACTCACCGTATTAACTTTTCTTAGGAAAAATAGTTTAGTATTTCCATGTTAATCTACCATAGTCTAGAAAATATCGGATTTGTAAATTCGTGCTCAAATCTCTGGAAAATTTAGATATCTTATTTTTTGGTTCATGTTTCTGCTGCTGACATACATACTCGAAGTCGAAATGGTTTTTTACAAAATAAGGTTTCCTGGATCTATCGCTGTCCTAGGATGGACCTCACATACCATCAATTTATCTAGATGCGAGGACTTCTCTCATTTTGGTTACTATTAGTTCAACACTATGTGCATGTCATGTACAAAGTTTGTAAGCTGGATGATCATTCTCAGTTTATTGGAACATCCCGAATTTTTTGGATGGTTAACCTATTGTCATATATTTGGAAATCTATCTAAGTTTCAAATATACGGCCAGCAATCTAGATGAACCTTAGGACAATTAAATTGGGGTTTTTCTAGGGCCAATGAGCTCAATGTACCCTAACCCATTATCTATTGCTTTATCAGGACAATACATATACCATCAATTTATCTAGAATCGAGCACATTTCCCGTTTGGCTACCATATGTAACACCAAGTGCATGTCGCTTAACAATTTTGGAGTATATATTTAAATGTTACTTGTGGACCAGACTCCCACTGTATCCATGCACACATGTGTTGCGATTTCGTAAGTGATGTTTTTTGATGAGAAAATGGGTTTTATGAACCTAAATGTGCACACAACACAACTAATTATTGTACCGACAATTTCTTGTCACTTACAAATTTCAGAGTATATATTTAAGTATTATCTATGGATGGGATTTGCCTAGTATCAATGCACACATGTGTAGGGGTTTTTAAGTGATGTTTTTTGCATGAGAAAAGATAGTTCATGAACTTAAATATGCGCAGATGCATCACAATTAATTATTGTAACGGGATTTTTTAATAACAAAGAGAACAAATCATACATTAATCTGTGGTATTTCTATGTGCGACATGCAAGGGTAAATAAGTATATTAATACATCCTAGAAAAATGTACTGCCAGGTCCGTAAGTAAATCTACTCCCTCCGATCCAAATTAGTTGACACGGATTTGTCTAGATTCAAATGTATCTAGACTTGTTTTGATGATAGATACATCCGAATCTAGACAAAACAAAGTCAACTAATTTGGATCAGAGGGAGTATTAGGATGTCCCAATATATTAGAAAAATGGCCGGCTAAAAAAGGACAAAAAAGAAAGAAAAATGGCCTGCTAGGTATCTTAGTTTGCACGTTTTCAGTTGTCATGTATGAACTCTTTATAGGAGTATAGACGTTTCTGTACATGAAAAGATTGAAAAAAAAGGTTTGAGTTGCTACGTGATTTAAGTTTCCACGTTTGCTAGCAAGCGGGAATAGCATATATTCCGTTTTCTGAAGAGTTACACATGCGGACTCCACATGGCCGATCAAGCAGCGAAGCCCACATGGTTTTTTTCGAGACCCACGTGGATATCAACACGACACTATAGGCGCATATTCGTGTATGACATGTTCGGCTGATAAATTATAGATTGATTGGCGGACTCTGTCCCTAGCCACTAACGTGCCATAAAACTTCTTTTGTACACGCTACTTTTACGTAACACTATTTATCTTTTAATCTAGATTACATACTAACCATAGATTTCAGATCTAACTATCATAAATAATTTTGATGATGTGAATCAACGTGGTTTCTTGGAAAATAACCTTATATTGCTTTTAGTATATAATAGATATTTTTCTAATCAATTCTGAAACTAATACACAAAATTCGAAATTTCAGATTCTATCACTGCCATGGTACACCCATAGGTACTAATCGGCGTAAGACGCATGTCTGACACAACTAATTGGTGTACCATACACCGATGATAGGTACAATGTACGGTACACCGATGAGTATCTACCAGTGTAAGAGCCATACTAGAATCCAAATTTCCAATTTTTGTGTATTATTTCTGAAATTTATTAAAAAAATATATATTATTTAAAAAAATAGTCCTAGCCGAGACATGGAAATGCTTGGATCCAGCTCCATACTCTCCATGCAACTGGCCGCCCCCCATACAAAAAACTCAAACATTCAGAATTTCATGCAAATACGAAAACACTCTCGATTTCACAGCAGTTCAAACATGTTTGTACAAAACTTGGAAAAAACCCTAATCTAGTAGTGGCCCCGGCCATGCCCACCTAGTCCAACGCGATGGTACATCGCCGCCACGTAGTCGTCGTCGTCGCTGGGCTACTGCTTCGGCGACGGCATGGTGTTGCAGCCTTGGCCTGGATCACCACCACCGTCGCTCCATCCCTGCCAGCTGGCCCCATCGTCGTAGTCCTCTAGGTTGATGAGAAGGCCGAGGCGGCGAGCGTGCTCGGCCTGCTCGCGCCGGTACTCCACCGCGGACCAAGCCTCGACAAATGCATCCGCCGCTGGCAACACGGCCTCAAAGGAGGCGCGCTCGGCAACGCGCTGGCCCGAAAACTCCTCCGGGTCCTCCTCGACCTTTAGTTGTAGGGCGGCCGCCTTGTACTCCGGCGGCAGCGTCCACTCCTTCTTCACCTGGAGCTGGGGCCTAGCGAGGCACATCCGGTCACGAAGAGGGGATGGCGCACGTCGGCCCCTAATTGTGATGCCGTCGGAGCTCCTGCGTGACTGCTGCGACGTCGGGGTCTCCTCGTACTCGTGCTTCACTAGGGCGAGGAGAGCGGAGAAGTGCAACTACGGCGTGGAGTATGGTGAGTAACGGACCGACGACAACGAAGACCTCGACGAGGAAGACGTCGATTAAGAGCGGGCGGCGTGGCATGGCGTCCACCGCTGGTCCGGGTAGCGCGGCCTCTTCCGCGGAGGCATCTGTTGGGAATATGCCCTAGAGGCAATCATGTATGATGTAATTCCTAATGTATTCATAAAGTAATAAAGTTGTCCTTGTATGAACATCGGATATATATCATTGAATACGTGATTCAGTTGTGGAACTATACATTCATATTTGTTCATACTAGATTTCCTTGGTCATTAAGGTTGTGATGGACACACAACTTAGACCAATGTGCAAGTCGGCTCATGACACGGTTTCACTTGTCATGGACATGGTGATGCCATTCCGACTTACATGGACTCGGCTAAAGAGTTTAGCGAGTTGGACTGACCCACAGTTAAGATGCAATGAGCATGTTGTCATTTGTAGTCTTAAGAAATGGAATCCTTCCACCTAAGGTGATCGCATGATCCGAGTTGTAGATCGCCAGCTTAGGTTCTATCAAACGTTGTTCCGTTAATGAGCAGTTATAAAGGTAGAGTTCAGGTTAGTTGTGAAGCAAGCTGCGTGACATGGATTATTAAGATGGGATTTTCCCCTTCGTAATGGAGAGATATTCTCTGGGCCCTCTCGTGTGATATGATTCGGAAGCATGGCCATGCGCGACTTGGTTAAGTGTTAACCAATGAGTCGGACTAAGTGTTAGTCCAGTGAATCGTATATCATGGAACGGGAAGAGAGAGTCGAGCTATTAAAGGGATGTCAACTACTCGCCTATAGCTTGACAAGGTATATCGTGAGGCAAAAATAATTGGACGAAAGTCATATTGAGAAAGGTTTGTCTTCTGACTTTATGGCGCTTGGGAGTTGACACGTCTTGCTAGAGGCCGCTACCAGCTATCGACTCGAAGTGGTGACTCATGTCGTGTCCAGGTGTACGTGAACCTACATGGTCACACCCTTAAGGGAAAAAAGCCCATATGAATTCGATCTATGTGGAGATTGGGGTACAGCCTAAATAGGCCTCAAGCGTTGAACCCAGCTAGGAGTGTATATAAGTGGAGTGACAAGGGATAGTCCCAGACCTAGCCATCACTTTCTCCACTCCCGTTTCAGGTTAGACAGGATCTAGCAGTCCTCTGCCTGGAGCTCCTCACTTTACGTGTGGATACCAGTAGAGGCGTTGCACGTGTGGCACTAGAGACAAGGAGCTTCGTGGGGATCTGAACGTGCAATGGGGGATCGTTCGGCATGGCATCAACTGACGTGCTTCATCAATAATCCGCACATGCGGGACTAGTGGTAAATCTCGTGGCCTATCACCTGATCTAGATCTTGGGAGTACCGCGTAAGAGAAAAGTTTTTGTTTATCTCTGCGTGGCCCAACAACATCGTTAGTGGCGGGTTGTTACCGGCGGCAACATAGTCGAGGATGCTGGAGAGCGTCCTGTTTGGGGTGCTCCACCACCGAATCCGTCCTTCGAGGTTGTTGTCCCCCGGTGGGGGCCGTTGCTGTCGTAGGCTTCGAGGCAGGCCTAGCGCTGGTCCTTGAAGAATGCATACCATGTCGTGACGTTATATGGATCCCAGAAGGGATTGTTTCATTCCTCTGGCAAGAGGACGCCCAAATAGTGCCGGTAGATCTCCACCGAGCGCGACTGGCTAAGGGGGACCGATGGGACGGCTATGCCGCCGGCGCTGAGGATCCAGTGGTGAGGGCACCACATTTCTGGTGGCACTGGGTAGCCCGCCTCTCACAAGGCTTGTGCCTAGTGGACGCGCAGCGAGCGCTGCCCGAAACTATTCGCGGCGACGCCATCTCCAGGAAACCTCTTCATAGCCGGCAGGTGGATGGTTGCGAAATACGAGATAGGAGGCTGCAAGGATGGAATGCATCGAAGGAGCGAGAAAGAAAGGTTTTTAATGCCTAGGCGAGGGAGACGGCCATTGAATGCGGGTGGGCGCGGTAGACGAGGAGGAAGGTATGGTGGACACACACATCGGCTGCTCGCCTGCAAAAGGATAATCAGCAGGTAGCAGCGCCATTACTAGGGCATGACAGGCAAGGAGGAAGACGGACAGGGCGTGGGCCGAACGCGTCGGCCACTGACGCTGACAGGGGTGGCCTGCAACGACTAGCCGTTTCGCCGCCATCTTCTCCGCTCCTTCTCGCAAGAAATGCGGCATCTGGCGCTCCCGCTAGCCCCCTCGTGGGTTGGGTTCAGCCTGGGAGCGTCGAATAACAAAACGAGCCACGTCGGCGTCAAAAAAAAGTTAGGGGGTGGGCTCGGCGTCAATTCGGCCGCTGACGCCTCTGATAGCCTTTTAGGGAGGCTTTAGGACCCCCGAATGGAGATGTTGTAATACTCCTAGAGCACTCTCTAATTTTTTTTAATGTAACAAAATTAACTAACTTTTCTAATAACATCATCATTTAAAAAAATATCAGTTTGTTTTTAAAAGCAAAGAGAGAGTGAAGGTTAAACTACATTGCATATTTATCTAAAACACCTTTCGGTCCCCTTTTCCTTTCTCTTCCTCCGAACAACTTCATATCTTCTTCTCTTCAGAATGATTTCGGCTTTACTCTTTCTCAACTATGATTCCATCTTATAGAAGATCTCTAGCTCATCGTACCCTTAAGTGTATTTCCCCAACGACTCGGAAATGACACAGACATGATCTTCATCAATGATCAATAGCGGGGCTGGGATGCCCATAATGACCCCTCTGCATTCCATGATGACAATGTCCTTTGAACCATAAGCGTTGAGTCCGATTCCCTTTGTTTCTTCGATATGACTTGTCCGATATCTGATCATCGGTATCATATACCTTGTTCAACCTCGTTACCGATAAGTTATGTTTCACTTGTTCCTGTGATATTGCATCTGTGACCTAGTCATATGTTGTTGACATTATGGATGTAATCTCACCAAGCCGGTCGTGTGTATCTTCCCGTCACGCGGGTGAACAAATCTCGCTCTCGAAACATAGGCCTCAACTATTCCTCTGAAATACTTGACAAACACATTTATGGCCACCTACTTACGATCATGGTGGCTGATGTGATCAAAGCAGACTTAGAAGATAGTGATTAATATGATCTCGCGGTCTAAGAATAAGTAGACTACTCTTCTAACTATTGCAACGATAAACTTTGTGACTTGATCATGTCGTAATCTTTGGGAAATGTTCATCACATCATTCATTAATGATATGACCTCGTTGTCAGTTGACTTATAGTAAGTCCATGACCGGGAAACCTTGATCATCAGCTGTCCAACGAACTAGTATAAATAGAGGCTACTAGGGACGTGGTCTGTTTCATACCACACATATATCAATGTTTCCGCTTGATATAGTTATACCATAATATAAAACTATTACAAACTAATTGAGATGTGATGATAAAACTTATTTATTTTTTGCCTCTAGGGCATATATCCTTCAATGGGTACATCGGCAAGACCATAATTTTTTTTTTTGCGGTGATACTGAGATGATGGATGTTGGGTACGGTATTGTTCCATCTATTCTTTTAGTATGTGCTTCACCTGAATGGTGGATAGACACTGGTGCCAATACACAAGTATGTTCTCATATTTCTATTTTTTTTCTTATCAGGTTACACGGACTTGCCCCGTGATGATGGTAAATGGCTCACGTGCTTCTGTTCATGGTGTTGGTACGGTAAATCTGAATTTTACTTCAGAAAATACCGTACAACTAAAGAATGTGCATCCTACCTGCAAGTAAAAATTTTGGAGACTTGGAAATGCGATTTTTGGGCCCGCCACAAAGTTCTAGCACCTATGTTCGTTCCTTCTACTATTTAAGAACATACTCTTGTTGGGCCATATCCCTCCACATGTAGGTGTGTTGGCATCCCAGCTACAGCCCGTCAAGTTCAACACGTTTCAACCATTGATCGAAGTTCGCATCCAATGACTGAAATGCTCGTTCAGAGAGGAGTAAAAAAGAAAACCCTAGACACCCTTGGAGGCTATGAGAGTATGAGCAAGTGAGAGAAGCAATCCAACGTTGTTGTTGTGAGAGGGTGAGAGAACAAACAAGAACATCACAACCTAGTAAGAAGAGATAAAGAAGAATGGATGGTGATTTCTGTGCAGATTTCTAAGATCTAACCGGTCTATTTTCAAGATGGTGTTTGGAGACTCAAACGTGATTGGATTGGTTCCAAACCTGGTGAGCTTGTTACTTACTTTGAGTACTTCGACCTTGATTAGCTAGTTTAGGATTTGGGTCGGTGTAGCATCAGGTTTGAAAACGGTTTAGTCAGTTCAGAGTGTTGCAGTTTCAGCATAGAGAAATTTTGGTAGACGAATAGACAAATGGTGTCCGATTGAGTTGAATTTGATGTGTATGTTGAGAAATCGTATGTCTGTTTGTCTATCAAGTTTGGTGCTGATTGGATCTGCGGTTTAAAAACAGTTTGCTGGTTAACGAAGAGAACAGAAGCTTTATATTTCTGCTTTCTTATAATCTCTCTTTAAATTGGTTGTTGTTATTGTTGCCGGTTGGCAACGTGCTAAGTGTGTTGTACATCTTTAGATATTTTAAGAATACTATATACCTAGATTGCTCGTGGTGAAGTTTGCGTGTACCGGTTGGTCCACGGCCGTGGTTTTTTCCTCCTGACCCGAGAAGGTTTTTTTCATGTAAATCCTTATGTACTTGTGCATGTGCTCGATTGTATTATTTTCACTGCATATCTGTTGATTGAAACTATACTGGAAGCTCATTGCAAGTAGCGGGGTCATGTATCTACCCCCAACAACTCCATATACAGTCTGCGCCCATGCATACGTATTCGATTTTGTCACACATCTCACTGTCTCGACCTTGTGCTTTACTACTACTTTTCCTGCGTGCGTGCCGTGGATTGATAAACATCGGATTTGGACGAGCACCATCAAATTGGGTAGTGCTACATATCAGATTGGGACAAGCACGATCGTATTGGCTAGTGCTAGTACTTTTTGTTTCAGCTTATTTGGGTACTATGCTTATTACGTTTATAACCGCACTCGGTCTTTCATTGTATGAATCACACAAAACAACATTTCAATTTTATCTGAACCAGAAATATAAACGGAAATGATTTGTTGTTTAAGTTTATCTAAGGTATTTTGAATAGATCAGAATCCAAGGTTAACTTTAACGAAGAAGGACTACTACACTGCCCAACGGTTCCGAACAAGACATATCACTGTCCATCCACCAAACATGGAATTGCCCAATTAAGCAATGCTAACCAGTTACCCGCAAAAAAAAAAAAAGCAATGCTAACCAGCAGTGTCCTTGTTACATTGTATTGGAAGCAAAGCGAAGCAAAGCCTAATACTAGCTAATTAGTAGTAACTGTTTAATTCACATGCTTTACACATTTGTTGATGGATTAGTAGAATCATTTCTCTTATCCAAGCCTCTCGACACTTTCTAAACGACACCATGATCAGCTTCAAAAGAAAATAAACTTTTTGATTCCATATTAATATGCAAGAAGATTCAGGGAAATGAGTACGATTCCATTAATCAAAGAATGGTCTTACTAATAAACATGTTATTTTTAATTGATCAGCTTCAAAACAAGCTCCTAAAAATGTCATTTTTTAATTTGGAAGGTCCAAACCTTTATCTATTTTTGTGGCCATCGGAGAAAACAGTTGAACTCCAGCCAAAAATACCATTTTTTAATCAATCAAACAATAGTACTTTCACTTTTTTAATAAAAGATAAATTTGAGAGTAGTAAGTATTTTGTTTTCATCAGCCAAAGAGTTCAAGTAGCACAGGATGACACGAGTAGCAGACTAGCAGTAGAGTGTGTCCATAGAACAGGGGCAGGGCCCACCAGCTACCCAACCTTAAAACTGGATCGGTCAGAGCGAGTCCAAACACAGACAGAAACCAAAGAACCTTCCAGCCGCGCCTCGCCATGCCGCCCGCCCGCCCCTTCCACCTTGCCGTCGCCGTCCTCCTCTTCACCCTCCTCCATGCCGCTTCCGCCGCGTCATCCTCGGAGATCTCAGCCCTCATCGCCTTCAAGAACTCCCTCACTATCCCTCCCACGGCTGCCGATTTCTTCTCCACCTGGGATGCCGCGGCCGCCTCCCCCTGCAACTTCACCGGCGTCACCTGCCACTCCTCCTCTGTCACCGGCCTATCCGTCCCCGGACAGAACATATCATCCGTCTCCGTCCCGTTCGACACGCTTTGCGGCTCGCTGACGTCTCTGACGACGCTCTCCCTGCCCGCGAACGCGCTCGCGGGCGGCATCGCCGGCGTCGCGGCGTGTGCGGGGCTCGAGGAGCTCACCCTCGCCATGAACGCCTTCTCCGGGGCCGTCCCGGACCTCTCCCCGCTCACCAGCCTCCGTGTCCTCAACCTCTCGCAGAACGCCTTCTCCGGGGCGTTCCCTTGGGCCGCGCTGCGCGCCATGCCGGGCCTCGCCGTGCTCGCGGCGGGCGACAACCCGTACCTCGCGCCTACAGTCTCCTTCCCGGCCGAGATTACGGCGCTCACAAACCTCACCGCGCTCTACCTCTCCGCGGCCAGCATCGGCGGCGAAATCCCCTCGACCATCGGCAGGCTCACCAAGCTCGTCGACCTCGAGCTCTCGGACAACCACCTCGCCGGCGAGATACCACCGGCGATCGCCAAGCTCGTGAACCTCCAGTATCTCGAGCTCTACAACAACTCACTCACCGGCGTGCTGCCGAAGGGATTCGGCAAGCTGACGAGCCTCCGGTACTTCGACGCCTCCATGAACGCGCTCACCGGCGACCTCTCCGAGCTCCGGACCCTCACGCGGCTCGTCTCGCTGCAGCTCTTCTTCAACAACTTCTCCGGCAAGGTGCCCACCGAGTTCGGCGACTTCAGGGAGCTCGTGAACCTGTCGCTGTACACCAACAACCTCACCGGCGAGCTGCCAAGTACTCTGGGCAGCTGGTCCGAGTTCAACTTCATCGACGTGTCCACCAACGCGCTGACGGGCGCCATCCCGCCGGACATGTGCAAGCGAGGCAAGATGCTGAAGCTGCTGATGCTGGAGAACAAGTTCTCTGGCGAAATTCCGGCGAGCTACGCGACCTGCACGACACTACAGAGGTTCCGGGTCAGCAAGAACGAGCTCTCCGGCGAGGTGCCCGAGGGAATCTGGGCACTCCCCAACGCCGAGATCATCGACCTCGAGAGGAACCGGTTCACCGGCGGCGTCGGCGATGGCATCGGGAAGGCCGTCGCGCTGACCAACCTCGTCATCGCCGGGAACAGGTTCTCTGGCGCGATACCGTTGTCGATAGGCGACGCCGGGAACCTCCAGAGCATAGACATGTCGTCCAACAAGCTGTCGGGCGAGATACCGGCGAGCATCGGGAGGCTCGTTCACCTGGACAGCATCGACATCGCGGCCAATGGGATCAGCGGAGCCATCCCGGCGAGCCTCGGCGCGTGCTCGGCGCTCAGCACGGCAAACCTCGCCGGCAACAAGCTCTCGGGCGTGATCCCCGCGGAGCTAGGCGAACTATCGCGGCTGAATTCGCTGGACATTTCAAGGAACGAGCTGTCCGGCACCGTGCCGGGGAGCCTCGCTGGACTGAAGCTGAGCTACCTGAACCTGTCGGAAAATCAGCTCGAGGGGCCCCTACCTGCGGCGCTCGCCATTTCGGCCTACGGCGAGAGCTTCCAAGGTAACCCCGGCATGTGCGCCACCAACGGCGCCGGCTTCCTCCGCCGCTGCCCGCCCGGAGACGGTGGCCGCTCGGCGAGCACCGCGCGCACGGTCGTCACGTGCCTCCTCGCTGGCATGGCGATCGCCCTCGCGGTCCTCGGCCTGGCGATATTCATCAAGAAGCGGCGCATCCACCGCGCGCAGGCGGCAGAGGCCGAGGCCCTGGCCGCCGGCAAGCTGTTCGCGAAGAAGAAGGGGTCCTGGAACGTGAAGTCGTTCCGGATGCACGCGTTCGACGAGCGCGAGATCGTGGGCGGCGTCCGCGACGAGAACCTGATCGGCAGCGGCGGGTCCAGCAACGTGTACCGCGTGAAGCTGGGCAGCGGCGCCGTCGTGGCTGTGAAGCACATCACGCGTAGCCGCGCCGCCGCCTCGAACGCCACGGCGGCCATGCTGCGGCGTTCGGCGTCGTCGGTGCGGTGCCGGGAGTTCGACGCGGAGGTGGGGACCCTGAGCTCAATCCGCCACGTGAACGTGGTGAAGCTGTTATGCAGCGTGACGAGCGAGGACGGCGCGGCGAGCCTGCTCGTGTACGAGCACCTGCCCAACGGCAGCCTGTACGAGCGGTTGCACGGGCCGGCGGCACGCAAGCTCGAGGGCGGTGGGCTCGGGTGGGCGGAGCGGTATGAGGTGGCGGTGGGGGCGGCGAGAGGGCTGGAGTACCTCCACCACGGGTGTGGTGACCGGCCCATCCTCCACCGCGACGTCAAGTCCAGCAATATCCTCCTCGACGAGGCCTTCAAGCCCCGCATCGCCGATTTTGGCCTCGCAAAGATCCTCGACGACACCACCACCGTTAATCATGGTGCGTCATCGGGCGGCGTGGTGGCGGGCACGGTGGGGTACATGGCACCAGAGTATGCGTACACGCGAAAGGTCTCGGAGAAGAGCGACGTGTACAGTTTTGGAGTGGTACTGCTCGAGCTAGTGACGGGGCGCGCGGCGATCGTCGACGGGATCGACATCGTGGAGTGGGTGGCACGACGGCTGGACGGGAGGGATAGGGCAATGTTGTTGTTGGATGGGAAGTCGGTCGCGGAGGATTGGGAGAAGGAGGAGGCGGTGCGGGTGCTACACGTGGCGGTGTTGTGCACGAGCCGGACACCGGCTATGCGGCCGTCGATGCGGTCGGTGGTGCAGATGCTGGAAGACGCGGCGGTCGGCGAGCGGGAGTACATGTCCTCCGGCAAGGCAGTCGAGGTGAAGATCGTCGTCCCCTAGCTTGACGTGAAAGATCGAAAATTACCTGAGTGATCGACACCCGAACATTCTGATCCGTGGTTGCCGTCCGATCAGAAAGGAAACAGCTGAGATGTCCTAGGGTACATGTAGAATGTGTAGAGGGGTGGGTAGCATGTGTGTACTGGTGAGACCCTTGTCATAATAATTACGGAGACAGGTTAATTCACTAGAAGTTAAACATGGATCATGTCTACATTATAGTTCATGACCAACTGGACAATGGTGCGGGTGCTACGCGTGGCGGTGTTGTGCACGAGCCAGACGCCGGCTATGCGGCCGTCGATACGGTCGGTGGTGGAGATGCTTGAAGACGCAGCGGTCGGCGGACAGGAGTACGGCTCCTCCGGCAAGGCAGTCGAGGTCAAGGTCGTCGTCCCCTAGCTTATCGTGGCAGAGCAAGAGAGGTACATTTTGGATCTGTGACCCGCCATCCGTTCGGAAAGCGAACGGCTGAGATCTAGGGTACATGTAGAATGTGTGTGTAGTATGTTTGTACTAGTGTGACCGTTTGGCAGAATAATTACAGGGACAGGTTAATCCACTAGAAGTTAAGCATGGAACATGTGTACCCTATAGTTCATTACCAAGTGGACAATGGTAATTTTTTTAGTAACTAATCATTGGCAGGTCAAAGCAGTGGGAAAAAAAACTCTGAGGATATATTATACGGAGTACATACGACATTCTCTTGGACTCTCTGCCCGAATTCTTTTCGGCAGAGAAAAATACAACCACTAGTAAATCGTTGATTTTTTTTTCATAGACTTTTTGGAGACCGATCATTAGCAGGTCAAAGCAATGTAGTAAATCGATCTGTGGCCAAACATTCTTTCCGACCCCTGAATTTCTGCAAAAGGAAGTGAAAACAAAATGTTGTTGAGATGAGACAGATATTTGTCCTAGCTGAGCTGCACATATTCCAATCCAAACCGTCGCAGGAATTCGGTTCGGGATTGCTCTCGTCTCTGTGTACGTCGACATCATATCTGGTTGGTTGGCACATATCACAGTGTTTGCTTTTGGCTTTGGCGGAGCCACCCGGGAATCATTGCGGAGATGGATGACCCGCCACGTTTTTCACGCAACCGCGTAGACTTTCGTGCACGTCTGAACAGGGGAGTGAGCACCAGCACCGCTGCTGCTGGTGTGACCTGGCAATTTGTCTTTTCTTTTTCTTGTCTTTTCCTTTGAGAACTTATTCTCTTTCTTTCTTTGGTTCTACTAGTGATGTAACTCATGATTTATCTCACGATTTTACATGTTTGTGGGATACAACATTAATTATGTTTAGAATTATTTTTAAATATTTTTAAAACTGGTAAAATACTTTTTCTGGTGCATATTATTGTTTTCAACTTTATCTAGATTCGGATGTATCTAAAAGCATTTAACTAGATGCATTCGAATCTAGACAAAGTTTAGAATATTAATATGGATCGGAGAGAGTATATTTTTTAATAAGTTTTTTAAATGAAGAGTGTCCACGCATCTTCTTCTCTGGCCTTTTAGAACTTCCCCTACAGTTCTACCGCAATCCGACCAATTGCCATGTTGAACTTGAACCAAGCTGGTCGTGCAGGCTTCTCGGGCGGCGAGCAGGCGGAGACTGCCCTGCTTCACTGTGAAGAGTTATTGTACTGCTAAGAGCACATTGCCCGACACTGGTCTGCTGCTCACCTTAAACCAGTATGAACTAGTTCAAACTGAATTTACTTCGCGGACTGAAGACTCGTTCTCCGGGCTACCGGCGGCGGCGCCGTGTGGAAGGTTAACGGCGGGAGGCGGAGGCGCCGTCTCGGATTCCGGCCGCGGGGGGCGGGAGGGGACCCGCTCGGGGCCTTCTATATGCCGCCTTTTGTGGCACGTCAGGCTCGTGGCGCACGCAGCGGACGAAGATGGGCCGGCCAATTTGCGTGACAGCTCCTGAGGTGAATCGTTTCTCCTTGCACATCGTGTGCCGGGTCGTGCTACACACCGCTCTCAACGACGCGTCACGCCCGCGTCGCTCGCATGCTTCCACATCATCAGCCGCGGCAATAGTGGTGGAGGTGGCCTGCAGGAGCTCAGAGAAATGATCGCCTGCAGCCGCAGCTCGCCCTCCGTGTCTCCCCGCCATCATGCCTGCATTGAGACAAGCTCCTCCAGCCGGGCATGGCTGTCGCCAGCAGTTCTCTTCCCATCGGTCGGCAGGACGACGGATGCAGCTGCGCCCCTCCCCTACCTTTGGCCGCTCGTTCTCTACCATTGACTAGCTCGCCATGGCTCATCCAGCCATAGGACCGACCTCGACCATGGCGGACGGGCTGCGCGGATCGGATTCTGGCGGGCATCTCTCATCCGTGGCTGTTCCGCGGTCACCAGGAGGAGGCGAGGTGGAGGAGGCGCACCAGGGCGGCATCCCAGCCAGCGTTGGTAGCCCTGTCGGTGGCTAGGTGGTCCGTTCACCGGAGTTGAATAGCCGGAATCGAGCTCCCTGGCTAGGGTTTGTCGGTGGGCTCCAGATCGGAGGCTCCACGACATGGGATTGACGGAGGAGATGCAGCTGGAGTTGGGTGGAGGTCAGCGAGGCGTGGCATCGCCGGAATCGGCTGGGCATGGTGGCGGCGCAAAGGGGATCTCCGGAGCGTCGGTCGGGGAGGCGACAGTCGACATGGGCGGAGAATGTGTCAACACCCAGATTTTGAATCCCAGATGTCTATTATGCCATATATCGCAATTACAGGATTACCATTTTTGCAAGACATAACAGATTGAATATCACAGTACATCATCTATTACAAACCATAATAATGTCTTACACAAATAAAGGATCTCATAATCCAGTCTTAATACAAATCAAGCAGCGGAAAGAAACATAGTAGGGGCTCCATCTTCAAAGTCACAGGCAATGCTGACGATGGGAGATGATCCTAGTTGTCGTAGACGTCCCGCTGTCCATCATCCTAATAGTCCTCCTCATAGTCTGGCCATGGGAATAGCCAGGGACAAAGCCATGAGTACTCTTTAAATACTCGCAAACTATCACTAACAAGTAAGTAGTCTAGTAGAAAACTTAAGCTCTACGTTTATTTGCAAAAAGTCAGGTTTATCTAAACTGAGTTCAGAAGTAAAGAAAACTAAATTAATGTTCTAAATCACTTTAAGTGGGAACCTAGCTTTCACCTTCACAACCCTATTGTGGTCAAGTCAAAATCATAGTTCATTTCACAAGTCATTTTGAAAACATCTGACGACGGAACAGTATGGCCACTCCAACTGTCCATAACTACGGACACGGCTATTCGAATAGTTTGACACTCTACAGAGGTGGTACACTTTCACCACAAAATTCGATACATCTGTTGGGGATAACCCTAAATCATCATACTTAGTATGCGGATAATCAATCATAACCTTTCCTTTACACACTCTAGTATAGGCACCTCCCCTAAGAGCTTGGTCTCCCAGCCATAGCCATCTGCCATCCTGGACACTATATAGGTGGACAATTCACACTCACGAGGTAGCCTCAGCTCAAACCTCTTCCGCGAGGGAACCCATACTAATGCATATAAACTTCCAGCTAAGCCCTACCCAATTCAGGTATTGTGGTTGTACAGTAAAATTGGAATGGTATCGCATCCGAACCCAACCATCAGTTTTTATAAAGGGCTAATGCTCATGCCTCAATATTTTCATCATCAAATCCTTTTGTGTCCATAACACATGTCAAAATATTTCAATAGAATGAAGCATCATTCCAAGGTTTTCATAATCATTTTCACCAAGTATTCTCATCTAAAGTGATCAACTTTTATGCTTAGCACTAGCCACTAAGATTAAGAGTATTCACTAATGAGGGATGCTAATCTTCAATCTCATGCCATAGAATGACATCTAAGTATAACTAGATATGCCTAGTTTTATACTCTTTATGCTATCTATAATATTTTTCCAATATTCACAAAGCACTAACTAAAAAAAAACTTTGGTAAACTAAAAGAATAAAACTTGCAAGTAAAACTTGGGATTGGTATAAATCAAACGTATATAACCAAAGCATGCCTAATGCATCTATCAAGTTTGCAAGTATTAGCTTGCATAGTTAAGAAACTTGCAAGTGTTATCTTGCCTTGAGTAGAGCAGTGGTTGAAGTTTTCTTCTTCTTCCTAGTAGCACTCCTCCTCCTCGTATCCCGGGTCGGTACTATCGTCTATAGATAAATACGGGGTACACAATCACCAAACAATACTTAACTATTTCTATTTAGCACACTAAGGCTCACACTTGATGATCTAGCATCATCACAATCATCACATGAATTAAAGACTTAATCTTGTTTATCCTATTTTAGAAAAGTAATTTCTACTCATTGAAATTAATTAAGATTTAATATTCTCTAATTAAAATATGGGATCATGTGGACACATATCATCACCACATATTCTAATACATGGGAATGTGATTTAAAGGGTTGATCATATTTCATAAAGTTTAAGATTATCTTTTAGTAGAATTAAAGTGACTAGAAATGCCTATATAACATTATTTTGGTACTAGTCCAAAGTCACTGCATGCAAACCTAAATATTTTTACATATTCATATTGATATTATCAAATGTGAGTTTTTTGAGAGTTGGAATCAACTCAAAAGCATTTATGGTTGATTTTTGAAAAATGTTTGAATGTGGAAAAGTCTCTGTCTTGTTATTTTTACTATAGATTATCTCTAACTCCAAATGATTTAAATCCAATGGGCTTGGATAGATAAATTAAATATCTTTCTAACAAAATTGGAATGATGCAATTTGGTTCAGTGAAATTATCTGAATTGATTTTTGAATATGTGGATACAAACTAGTTTAAACTAAATTGGAAAATCATTATTTGGATTCACTGGACTGCGTGGGAAACTAAACGGGCCGGCCCAACTGCACAGCACAACGTAGATGGCTGCTGACAGGGGGGTTCACCAGTCAGTGACTTAATCTACCCGAAATGGTATCTGCAAATCTAAGCCCTACGATCAGAATCTAATCTAACGGCTGGTGTCATCGTCGACGACGAACAACTCGGGTGAGGAATTTAACCTAACGTGGCGGTGGGTGTCCGACGAGGCTCACCTGGGCTCCAGCTAGGGTCGGCGATGGGGGCGAACGGCGTTGTCGTGGACGGAGGTTTAAATGGCAGTCACGGCAGCTCCTGGGGCGGCTTCAATCGATGGCGCCCTTCTCCTCCTGCAACGGCGGGCTCCGGCCGAATTCCGACGAGGGAGAGCTCGCCTTGCTCCGGGGAAGGGTGAGGGAGGATCAGCGAGGAGTGGTGAGGGTGTTGGTGTGGAGAATGGAAGCGGGGGAGGCCTCTACTTATACTACAGCGAGGGGACCAAACGGCGTGGGCACGGGCTCGTTGGTGACGACGCTACAGGCGGCTAGCGGCATGGTTGAGGCTAGGGGACGGTGCGGTGTTCCCTAGCGATCATCACGAAAGTAATGGCACGGCACGGGGCGGTGTGGATTGGTCGGGAGTGTGCGGTGCTCTGAGCGGGAGCGGTGCTGTTTGCGACAGCGTGCGGCAGCTACGGGTCGCGCGGCGGCGAACGGGGGTGTCTTGGAGGTTGCGGTGATCATGGCGAGTGGGCGCGTACGTGGAGAGGGCGAGGCGCGGTCTGTGCAAGGCGGTCGGATGCAGTGCATTGGCGCGCTCTGGGCACGGCACAGAGACATGGAGTGCGGCGTAGCTAGAGTGGTCCAGGGCTCTCCTATGTCCGTGGCTTGGACATGGGGTGGTGGTAGATGGTTGCATGTCTGGTGCGCTTCATGGGCGAGGGCGGCGTGGCTTCTGGCGCGCTGTCCACTGTCGGCCGGCGGAGACCATATTCGGGCGGCGCGGCACTAGTGCACAACAGTAAAGAGGAGGCTGGTCTGGTTCTGCTCGACACTAGGGGAGACAAGGGAGTTAAGGGGAGACCAAATGGTCGATGGATTACTGCTTAAACAATGAATTTAGGCAGAGCTGGATTTGTGTCTGCAGGTGTTTGAGGAAATGGCCGCAAGAAATTTAATTTTAAATTTTTGAATCAAATTTGGTGAGTGATCTATACTTATGCTTGGTAGTCTCTGGTTGCTTGGGTTTGCCAAGGGGAATTGGTGTGATGGGTTTTTGAAGAAGTGTGATCTTACCATATGAACTAGATTCAATTTTCAAGTGTCCATTAAATTGATTTGGAAAATGTTTTTGTAACTTTGTAAAATGGGCCTAGATACACTTTTACTTGGTCTAGCAAGGGGTGAAAAGAAGTGGAATTGTTTCTGTTAAAATTTCTCTTCTAGGAACACCTAAAGTGACCTAGTGGTTAACTTTGGCCAAAATGACCATTTGGTTATTTAACTCATATTTGATTTCCTTTTCTTTTGATTTTGTTTGTAAATGGCCTACATTATGTATTATTCACCTTTAAACCATTTCTCATCATTTGTAGCAATCAAGCATGGCAAATTTAATCAATTCTACACTAATGCAAAACACACATGCATTCATATTCAAATTTGTAATAATAAGTTTTTGTTAACCCTAAACTTGGGTGATTAGAACTTGATAATCTTGATTAGAAGTTTTGGGGTGTTACAAACCTTCCCTCCTTAAACAAAATCTCGTCCCGAGATTGAAGAAAACCTAGGAACTAAAGAGATCTGAAAACTCGGTCCTAATATAATCTTCTCGCTCCCAAGTGGCTTCTTCTTCGGTATGGTTGCCCCATTGGATCTTGGGAAACTTGATACTCCGGGTCCTGGTGGTTCAGAAAGCTTCCTCCTGGAAATCCGTATCACCACTCATGATGCTACTCCGGACATCTCCTTCGTAGCTAGGAGGCAACGATCAAAGCAGTATGCCTATCGCAAATGGATCATCCATCCAGTAATCCACCAAGAAAACCAGTCTCATGTGTGCACCAAGCATGTGCTCCAAGTGACCCTTCATACATGTATGCTCCTCCATCTGTATGGAAAGGAACTCTCCAAGCAGCTCGTGCTTCCACATGCGCACATGGCCTATGAACTCTGCTCTCAGCTAATCCACCATCGAATATGAATCAAGATCATCCATGAGCGGATGTAGTTCATCCACCATCGTGTAACACATTATTATCTGAATGTAGGTGAACATCTCTTGACGATAGTAGCGGTCTGCCAGCTCTTCTGGGGTCTCATAGTAGTCTGGCTCAGTCAAATCCATCGTGCAGCGTATGTAGTCTACCACATGATTCCTAGTAAGGAGATCATTCAGGCGCACAAACCAACTAGGAAAGTTGGATCCATCAAGTCTAAGTTTCTCACCCTTTACCCATTCCTCAATGACAAAGTAAGCTTCACGGTGAGCCATCAACATTTATAATTGCAAAAGGAATTTAGATTAAGTTTATAATTAAATGAGTTAATAATAACTCCACCCAGAAACACATATCCCCATAAGGGTTCCTAGTGATAACACGACCCCTATCAGCCACATCTCCCCCGATTGACACGGCCATCGATGTGGGTTCAAAGGTGGACGCTAAACTTCGGTAACATCATTCATGCGACTCGTCCTCGATCTTTCGACCATCCGTGTTTCGAGGCCACGCTTCTATAGCGTGCTAGGATCGCCAACTCAACCTTAGTGCATTCGCTGTGCAACATGGTTTACACCCACTGTATGCGAACTTAGATATGTCTGACACCTAGGCTTGTACCCTGGATCGCCTCATACCGAAGAACTTTCTTGGTGGTGCGCACTAAGGGGAACACGATCGTTGGTAATTTAAACAGGGATCATCTTATTAGGCTACCGTCGAGTATCTAATACTAGCACACAATAAGATATACAAACAATAACATTGAATGTAAATGCTATGTGATATGGTCCTTCACGTCATGATCTCCATCCGCCGTCACCGGGTTCCGGCGCCATAGACACCAGGGTACCGGTGTCATTCCGGCATGGTAGTTCGTCACCTCCATGACTATCTACTACTACGTAACAGAAGGTAATCACTTTACCTTTGCCACAACCATATCACAAAGCAACGCCCCCTGCAAAACAAAGTTAGACGCCTCTACTTTGCCTTTGTATGTTTTACGTGGCTGAATGGGCTTTCGTATAAGAACCGTTCTTACCTACGAACTTTCAGCACAACGATGATCAAGTAGTTGTCTCTACGACACCCCTTTCGGGGCCATCCGTTGCAAAAGGTATACCAACTAATGTGAGAGAGATAGACACTCCCCTAAGCCACTTTATACGGTACAAGCCGTATATCAAGTGTGGACCAGTCTCACGAATGAACGCGTAAAGTCGGTTGGGGGCCGCTTCATCAAGCATTACTGCGATATACACAAGTACACGTGGGAGGGTAACAACTAAAATATCAACGCTCACACGCTACATCTCGTGTGTTCTACCCGTACTAGCATTACTACGCATAGATCTAGCTCTGATACCACTGTTGGGGTTCCGCGTATAAAAACAATAAATTTTACTCTACGCCCCTGAAACCCTGAAGCTGCCAGGACCTATCTATTAGTAATACGGTAACGGGAGGGGTTTTCGCGAACTTACCCTTGAAGACCGGAAAGCATTGTCAATGCTCAGGAGAGCGCGGTTGATGTAGACGAGCCGAAGCCGACCTCAAGGTCGTGATGAAGTCCTTGCGCTCCTATGGCTCCAACGACTTGAGTGCCTCAAGTGCGACACCTTGCGGGGAGTTACACACGTCTGGTGCCTGATGATGACTCCTGCTTTCCCGATCCAGCAGTAGTTGCGGAAGTAGAGCTCCCGGATCCGAATCCCGCAGCGCGATGGCGCTTCACGGTAAAGATGTCTCTCGCTCGCGCAGTCCAGACTTGGGACCACGGTCACGAGAGAGAGAGGGGGAGAGACAAAATATCAACTGGAGGTCCTCCCAAAAGTGAGAAGACCTTTATTGATTATTGGTGTATTTTATTTGGCCAAATACCCCCACTATATATAGGGGGAGGGGAGGTACTACCTCCCTGAAAATCCCAGGGTGGGAGTAAAGGAGAGGAGGGGGAGGGGCAGCCATTGGCCACCCTAGTGGGCCCCGCACGGGGGGGAGGGGGGGGGGGCTAGGCCCAGCCGGCCACCCCTTGGCCCCTTCTTCCTCTCTCCTTTCCCTAATGGGCCCTCTCCCCTCCCTGAATTGGCCCATTAAGCCTTTGACCATTTAAATTGATTTTTCTCTTTATTAAATAATTATGAATAAATGATTAAATCAATATTTAACATTCATTTACATATTATTCAACCTCTGTGGCTATGGAACACTTCCACCTCCACTCTGGACATCCTCCGGACTTACCGAAACCCTTCTAGTTTTCTCTCTACTATTCTTTGGTGATTCTACAGATCCTATAAACACTCTCTAAGAGTCATCAAGCCCTTAAGCGTGATACCCCATGGTTCGGGAACACTCCAGACATGGTCGGGACACTCCCGCACCAATGATCAACAGAGGGACCTAGATGGCCATGTGACCCCTGTGCGTTCCACGAAGATCTTTCGTCGTTTGAACCGAGACAGTCGTGTCTTATTCCCTTTGTCACTCGATACTTACATTGCCCGAGATCTGATCAATGACATCACCATGTCGTGTTCAATCTTGTTACTGAACAATGCTACTTAACTCGTTCCGACAGATGATATCCACGTGATCAAATCACACGCTGCACAACTATTGGATATAACCTCTCCGAGTGGGCCCTTCGAGTATCTTCCCGTCACATGGACGGACAAATCCCGCTCTTGACATATATTACCTCAACAGTTTCCTCCGAGTACCTGAACACACCTTTATAACCACTGTATTACCAAGTGGCGCTTCATGCTATCAAAGCACTCTCGGGAGACAGTGATTGATATAGCCTCACGGTCTAAGGAATAGTCTACGAGGATCCATTTCTAATCATCGTAACTTGAACTTCGTGACATGATTGGGTCACGATGTTTAGGTTGGGTATTGGTTCATCATCTCATTCTCGGAATGAGATGACTCCATTTCCAACTGGCATAAATGCCATATGATCAGGAAACATGATCATCCGTTGACCAATGAACCAATGACTAGAGTTTCACTGAGAATCCCTGGTTGTTTGTATATCACACGTGTATTGATGTTTCCACTCAATACAGTTATAGCATGATATAAAACTTAATCAAAAACTATATGAAATATTATAATAGTCCTTATTACTATTTGTCTCTATGGCATATTTCCAACAACTAGTTCGGATCAGCAGCAGTACACACTAGTATAGGACTATATTTGTGTTGGGGGGATACCCCCGGGTAGGGTCACGCCGGGGTATAATGGCCGAGTTAGCCGAGGTTCGGCAAGGCCAAAGCAGATGCTGGCCGGGTCACCTTAAGGCAGGCCGAATCACGGGGTAATCCGGACCTGGGGGCGTCCGCCTAACTAGCCCTCGTCCGACTTAAGCGGTAAGTCGGAAGTGTGTGTTTTGCCTGTATATAGGAAAGGGTGTGGCCGGATGAACCATCATCCGGGTCGCAGCAAGCTTCTAGGAGAAGGAAGGAATCTCGTTAGTCAAAAGGAGCCCCGGTACGCACTGCCTGAGCGAAGCGAGCAAGGACAGGACCACCGGGGCGTGGTCGACAAGCATGACGACGCCCGTGTCAGCTGACGAGGGCGCCGCAGTGGCTCACGTAGCTAAAGCATATGTGACGCGGGGGAAAAAGCACCCCGGTCGGCTTACCACTTTGAGTGGAGGCATATTCTCAGGAATATGCCTCCACGTATGCCCTAGGCAGAAACCGAGCCTCCCCTATAAAAGGGGGGCTAGGGCTTCAGTAGAAGGGGTTGGCAGTTTATTCTCTGGACAATTCTGTTAAGGTCTAGGGTTTCAGGTGAGATCTGTGGGTGAGAGTAAGAGAGCTTCTTCTTCCTCCTCTCGCCAACACAGCTCTAGGAGCACTTGTAACCTTGGAAGGAAATCAATACAAGTTCTTGTGTGGAGAATCACTTCACTATCCCTCCCTGGATTCCCCTAGCGTGTATTAGTCCCCACCATCTGCCTATACATGGCATCTGCCGTGACACCACCACGACAGTTGGCGCCCACCGTGGGGCTAGCGGCACTAGCAGGGGTTAAAATCCGGACGGAAAACTTCGTCGCCATCGGCGAGCGCATCGTCTCCGGGCTCGTTCAGCGCTTTGAAGCGCGTGACTTCGTTAGCGACAACGCAGGCTGCTTCGGCACGCGCCCTATCCCGCGCAACGGCATCTTCCTCAAGCTCGGCATGCACAAGGTCTACGTTGCGGTGGACGTGTCTGGCGTTCATCCGCGCCACGTCGTAGAAGCAGGCGAACCGCCCCTCACTATGGCTCGCGAGGAGCGTATCACTCGTTCCCCGGACCATGCAGAGGTAATGATGATAGCGCCGGGTGCGGGTGCGAGCAAGGATCCGGCGCCAGATCTGGAGGTGACACCCAAGGCACCAAGGAAAGGTAGGGGTCCTCCGCTAGAGAGGCCGGAAAACATGCTGAGAGAGGCAATGGATAGCTTGGAAAACCCTGTGGTAGCAGCGGTAGATCCGGCTCGTGCACAGGCCAAGCTGGAAGAAACTAGGCAGAAAATACTAGAGGGCGCAAAGAAAATAGCCGCGGCCCAGCAGTCGTTGAACATAACGCTGCGTGAGTACGCTAAGGCGAACAAAGTTGATACCGTAAAAGTTAAAGGGAGAAATCTCATGAGCGAGATGAACAGAGAAGGTGATGTCGGAATCGAGGAATCAGAAAACGGTTTTTCCGTGGGGCTGCCGAGGTATAGTACCCCGGCCAAGAACCTCAGAGCGGCAGATGCAGCTGCATCCGAGTTAGAGGGACTGACGGGTGAAGCCCTGCAAAGGCAGCAAGACCGGGTTAACGAGCTGGTTCGGATTGCGAATAGGCAAAACGAGGAACTGCTCAGGGCGAACCCGGAGAGAGCCGGGGCCTCCAAGATCATCCATTCGGCGATGGGTAACCCGGAGAAATCCGCTGGAGCCGCATCGTCCCCTCATGGTGGTCCAAGGAGAGAGGAGGTGGTAACCTCGGCCAGACGGAACAAACAGATTGTCCCGTATGACCCGACCTGGGCAGGGAAAGAAAAGGAAGCGCAGAAAAATGATGATCGACGGAGTGTGAGCCGAGGCGAAGCTGGCCGAGGTAACCGTGACCAAGGCGATGCCGGTCAAAGGAACGTTGTCAACGGCAATGCCAGGCAGCAAAATTCAGCTGGAGCAAGACAACCGCAGCAGCGGAACATGCCGAGGCAAGAGCACAGTGCCGGCCGAGGTATACAACAGAAAGGTGCGCTGCAAGAGCAAAACCGCTATAACGACGGTGATTCGGAGATGGCAAATGCGGGACACCCGAGACTGGATCATCATGTGATAGGGTCAAGATTGGGAAGTAGGGATTTGATGCCAGACGATGCAAGGTTGAAACTGGATCGACTATATAGGTCGGAACAGATTGAATGTCAAGGTCCACCGGGTCCAGCATGCTTTGGACCCCGGATCATGAAAGAGCCACCAGTCCCGAACTTTCAGCTGCCCAAGGGCACCAAGACCTATGACGGCAGTACCAAGCCAGAGGATTGGCTAATAAACTATGCTACGGCTGTAAAAATTGCCACAGGCAACCTGAGATGGGCCGTACGGTATGTACCCCAGATGTTGGAAGGCCCGGCAAGGGTGTGGTTGAACAATTTGCCACCAGGAAGCATCAACTGCTAGATAGATTTCGAGGAGATGTTCATCAGCAATTTTTCGAGTATGTATCAAAGGCCAAATAGGCCACAGACCCTAGCTATGTGCAAACAAAGACCCAATGAGATGGACCGGGAGTTTTTGACCCGGTGGTGTACGGTGAGAAATTCATGCGAGGGCGTGATAGAATCACAGGCCATAGCATGGTTTGCACAGGGGTGCAGATATGGAAGCGAGCTGTGGATGAAGTTGCAACGGAAAATGCCGGCAACATTGGCAGAGATGATCCAGATCGCAGATTCGTATGCGTTGGGTGACCCGACCCAACCAAGGCTCGCCTCAAACGAGTCAAGCGATGAGTACTATCAAAGGAATGGATCCGGATCATCCCGGAGAAATGATTACAGAGGAAAAAGGAGAGATGATCGGCCGGACCATCGGTACGGTTCGGACCAAGTGGCAACCATGAATCAAGATCATCCCGGAGCAGGGGGTAGCCAGCGCCAGAAAACTGGAGGTCAATGGACCCCAAGGAGCGATGGGAAGAAAACTTGGACTCCGGAGCAAAAGAAGTAGTGGCAAGAAAGGAAAGACCGTCCGAGGTATACTTACGAATCGATGTTGGACCAACCGTGTAAGTTTCACACGCCAAATCCGAACAACCCAGCGGGTCATACGACGAGGCAATGCGAGTGGATGCGCAAGATCGAGCAAGGTGGTTCGGGGAATGCTCAGGCACCCCGGAATGATCAGCCTCGACAGGAGTTACCCCGGCAGCAATTGCTGTCCGGAGCAAACACGCAACAGCTGATGTTGCCTCCCCCTCCGCCGAGGTATGATAACAATGAAAGAAGGGATGCAGTGCATCAAGTAGAAAATCAGCATCAGCCGGATCAGAGGAACCCCGGAAATGAGGGGAGAAATGAGTAAAGGGAGCATCACCAGAGCTACTGTGTATTTACCACAGAGGAAACTGATAGAAAAAGCTTGCAGCATAGGCATATGGAGGTGAATGCGGTAATGCCAGCAGTGACGAGGTACATGCCTTGGTCCGATCAGGAAATCACTTGGAGCATTAGGGATCACCCCAAGCTCATGCCGAGCCCTGGTTCGTATGCGTTGGTGCTAGATCCTACGTTCATTGGGCCTAGCATCAACGTAAGGTTCTCAAAGGTACTGATCGACAACGGCAGTAGCATAAATATCATGTACGCGGACACAATGCGCAAGTTGGATATCTCGGAGAACATGCTCCAGGCCATGAGGACAACTTTCCATGGCATTGTGCCCGACATTTCTTGCGAGCCCATAGGCAAGGTCCGGGTCGACGTCTTGTTCGGCACGAGGGAAAATTGCCGAACTGAAAATCTAGAGTTCGAAGTGGTGAACTTAGAAAGCACGTATCATGCATTGCTCGGAAGGCCAGCGCTGAACAAGTTCATGGCAAGTTGTCATATCAGCTATTTGAAGATGAAATTGCCCGGACCAAATGGAGTGATTACCATTGCTGGGGACTTCCGACGTTCGATGGAGTGTGCGTCGGCCGGATCAAACTTAGCCGAGTCACTTGTGATCGCGCAGGAAAAAAGGAAAATTCAAGAGGTGGCGGCATTGGCTCAGTCCGCGCAGCAGTATATGCCGGCGCTGAGTAACCCGCATGGAACTGTCTCCTTCCAGGCCACGAAAGATACCAAGAAGGTTCCCGTTGATGACATGTTCCCAGAGCGCACCGTAACAATTGGTGCCGGGCTAAGTGATAAATAGGAAAGCGAGCTCGTCAGCTTCCTCCGTGAGAATCGGGACATTTTTGCTTGGTCCACACAGGACTTGTAAGGTGTTCCGAGGGAGTTGGCCGAGCATTATTTAAATGTGAGACCCGGAGCTAAGCCGGTGAAGCAACCTCTCCGCCGCTTCGCCGAAGATAGGAGGAAAGTCATTGGGGATGAGATAGCTCGGTTGCTAGCTGCAGGATTTATCATGGAGGTCCTCTACCCGGATTGGCTGTCTAATCCGGTGCTGGTGGAAAAGAAAAAGGATGATCCGAACGTGGCAGTGGTTTGGCGCATGTGTATCGACTACACGAACCTGAACAAGGTGTGTCCGAAAGATCCATTCCCGCTGCCAAGAATAGATCAGGTCATAGACTCAACTACTGGATGTGAACTGTTGTCATTCATTGATGCTTATTCTGGTTTCCACCAGATACCTCTGAATCCGGATGATCAAATAAAGACTGCATTTATTACCCCGTATGGGGCTTATTGCTATCGCACCATGCCGTTTGGTCTACGTAATGCAGGGCAACGTACCAGAGATGTATGCAAAAATGTTTGCACGGCCAAATAGGTCAAAATGTACAGGTGTACGTGGATGATGTGGTTATCAAGACCAAGGAAAGAAAAACGCTCCTTGACGATATCAGGCAAACATTCGCAAACCTAAGAAGGTTCCGGATGAAACTTAACCCGGAAAAATGCACCTTCGGTGTTCCGGCTGGAAAATTGCTCGGCTTTCTGGTTTCCAGCCGAGGTATCGAAGTTAATCCAACCAAAATCCGGGCCATCGAACGAATGGAACTGCCGAAGTGTCTTAATGATGTCCAGAAGTTTACAGGTTGCCTGGCCTCGTTAAGTCGGTTTGTATGTCGGTTGGGAGAGAAAGCTTTACCTATGTTCCAACTCATGAAAAAGTCGGATAAGTTCATTTGGACGCCGCAGGCTGATGAAGCCTTTACCCACCTAAAGAAAATGTTAGCCACGGCGCCAGTGCTAGCCTCACCACTATCAAAGGAGCCAATGTTGCTCTATATAGCCGCAACCAACCGGGTTGTAAGTGAAGTGATAGTGGTGGAGCGCGATGAGGAAGGTAAGTCAATGCAAAGGCCGGTGTATTATTTGAGTGAAGTGTTATCAACCTCAAAGCAGAACTACCCACATTATTCAAAAGTGGCGTATGGCGTGTACATGGCCGCCAAGAAATTGAAGCACTACTTTGAGGAGCATCCCGTCCGGGTCATATGTGAGGCCCCTATATCCGAGATAATGAGTAACAAGGATGCAAGCGGCAGAATTGCAAAATGGGCAATTGAGCTAGCTCCTTACGCTCCACAATATGACCGGAGAGAAGCCATCAAGTCTCAGGCTGTGCGGACTTTTTCGTGGACTGGGCCGAGGTACAGTACGAACCACCACTTCCGGATCCGAACTATTGGCGGATGCACTTTGACGGATCAAAAACCAAAACCGGGCTAGGTGCCGGAGTTGTACTCACGTCGCCAAAGAAGGACCGGTTGAAATATGTGCTGCAGATCCACTTCACCGCATCAAATAATGTCGCTGAGTATGAAGCACTTGTGCATGGGCTCAAGGTAGCAAAAGAAATTTGTATACGTCGGATCATATGCTTTGGCGACTCGGATTTGGTGGTGCAGCAAGTGTCCGGAGTGTGGGATGCCCTTGATCCAAACATGGCACGATACAGATTTCATGCGCAGAAGATTTCTGGTTACTTTGAGGGATGCGAATTTCATCATGTACCCAGGGTGGAAAATGAGGCTGCCGACATGCTGTCGAAGCTCAGGTCAACCAGACAAGCAATTCCACCAGGTGAAGCATTAGAGCACCTCAAGAAACCATCCATCAGGCCATCCCTAGAGTCCGAATCCATCTACGTCCCGGAGGACACAGAGTCCGGAGCTGTGCCCATGGACATTGACGCGGGAAGCGGTGCGCAAAACCCGGGGACTGCTTCGGCAAACCCGGGGACTGTCTCGCGAGACCCGGGGACTGCACAGCGTGGTCCGGTTGAAGTTATGCCGGTGGATCAAATGGAGATAGACGAGGACGTGTTCCCTGTGCGGCCAATACCGGCTTGGGCACTGCCTATATTTCAATTCCTAAAAGATGGAACGTTACCCACTGAGGAGGTGTTGTCCAGGCAAACACAGAGGAGGGCAAAGGCCTACACGATCATCAATTTCGAGTTATACAAAAGAAGTGTGACCAATGTCCTCCAGCGGTGTGTTGACCCGGAAAAAGGGCTTGAAATCATCCGAGATATACATCAGGGGGAATGTGGGCAACACGCCTCATCCCGAGCCTTGGTAGCAAAAGCTTTCCGACACGGATTCTACTGGCCAAATGCCTTAGAGCAAGCAGAAGATCTGGTGAGAAAATGCAATCGTTGTCAGAGGTACGCTACAAAGACACATATGCCAATGTCGGAACTCAAGACCATCCCAATCACTTGGCCATTTGCCGTATGGTGCTTGGATATGGTGGGCCCATTCAAACCAGCAAGAGGAAACATGACTCACATTCTGGTAATGGTGGACAAGTTTACGAAGTGGATCGAGGTAAAGCCTATAAGAAAATGTGATGGAGCTACGGCCGTAACGTTTCTCAAAGATATCATCTTGAGGTACGGTTATCCACACAGTATCATAACTGATAATGGCACAAATTTTGCGAAAGGAGCATTTGTTCGTTTCTGACGGGATAAGAGGATCCGGCTTGACGTAGCTTCGGTAGCCCACCCTGCATCGAACGGGCAAGTGGAGACTAACGGATTAGTATTATCTGGGATAAAACCCCGGCTCATTGAGCCGCTGCAAAGATCAGCGGGGTGCTGGATAGAAGAACTACCAGCGGTACTGTGGAGTTTAAGAACAACTCTGAATCGACCAACAGGCTATACGCCGTTTTTTCTGGTATATGGGGCAGAAGTTGTATTACCAGCCGACATAGAGCATGATTCGCCTAGGGTCACCCAATACACAGAAGCCGAAGTGCAAGAAGCCCGGCAAAATGATGTTGATCTGCTGGAAGAAGCAAGAGAACTGGCACTGTCCAGATCCGCCATATATCAACAAAATCTCCGACGCTATCATAGCCGGAAAGTGTGCCCCCAGGTCTTCGGGGAAGGCGATTTGGTGCTCCGGTTGGTACAACGTACTACTGGAATGCATAAATTATCCCCCCCCCATGGGAAGGGCTGTTCATCGTGAGCAAAGCATTGCACAATGATTCTTACTATCTTATAGATGCAAAGCCACGGGAAAAGAACAAGGCGGACAGGTCCGGTGAGGAATCTAAACGTCCATGGAATGTAGCCCTCCTTCGTCCTTTCTACACTTAGCGAAGAAGTGTATGTATCCGGGTTATCTCATATGTCGGCATGTATGTCGGCAATGAGCTTATCAATAAAATGTGGGCACCTCGAGCAGTAACTCGGGGACTGCCTTAATAATATTTGTTGTCTTTTGTTATTTGTGCGTCGGCTGGAATAGGTTATTCTACTTAGCTCGGATTAGTAGTGTGTGAGCGCCAAAAACCCAACTCTTCGACTTGCTGCTGTCCAACAGGAATTGGCTTCATGGCAAGCAAGAGAACAAGTTTGGAATTGCGTAGCACATGAAAAACGACTAAGGAAAAGAATTTATTCGAGCCGACGTTTGTTTTCCGGACTAACCCTGTATTTATTTTTGAGCTAAGTCTAAAAGTTTCCTAGTATTGTTAAGACAATTTTTCAGGCTCGGATTCGTAAGTTGTAAAACCGAATCAAGGTAGACACGATCCGAGCCAAAAGATTGAACGAACAAGAAAAAGAAATTCGGGACTACGCCCAAGTTAATCCGGCTTAAGTACTCAGTAGCAAAATATCACATGTATTTGGAATACAATTCCACCCGGCATACCGGGGATCTCATGAATTTTCAAGTGTTTTTACTTAGGAGCAGCAGGAGGAAGTTCGGCATCATCGTCGCCCTCTTCAATATCCGAGGTAGTGTCCTCCTCGTCTTCACCCGAGTCATCTTCAATGTTCTCAACTTCCTCTTCACCTGCGGCTTCCAGGAAGCTCGGACCCTCAGTCCATTCATGAATGGACGCATATTCAATGAGACTGTGGGCGCAAGCCTGACGCCGGGCTACCCACTCTGGGTCATCTGTCCATTTGGACCTGGTGCGCAGGCGTGTGAGGAGGCTGAGGTCTATCTTCTCGTACCACGTAAAAATGTGGTGATGGACGGTATCGGCAGCAACGCGTCCAGCGGATTCTCGCCAGAGGTCGAGCTGGGTCTCAATTTCTGAAAGCCTTTCAGCGAGCTGCGTGACTCTCTCCGGAGCATCATCGGCGGGCCAGAAGGCGTTGAAGACCCGGACTGAAACATCGAGGAGGTCCCTGCCATAGTTCTTGATAATTTCCACACGAGATGACAAGCTGACCAACAGGTCCTCCATGTCAAAGGGAATGCTCTCACCCTCAGCAGTGACCAGAGTACCCCTTTCTCGGCGGAAATTGGCGACATCAACACTTGCAATGGCAGTACCCTCTGGAAAGTGGCCTAGGAAACAAGGCAAAGGACAAAGTTGAGAAAACAAGACATATGAAGTAACCCAGAGAAATAAGGCGGATAAAGGAAAAGAAGTTACGTGAAATGTGACTATGAATCCAGGTCAACTCCTTGATGCAAGCATCACGCCTTTTCCGAAGCTGCTCGAGCTCAGCATTTGCCGACCCAAGTTTGACCTCGGCTTCCTGAAGAAGCTCACGATCCTTAGCACTTTGGAGTTTGAGGCGCTCGCGTTCTTCGGTGTAGTCCTGGCCAACCCTTTTCAGCTCGGTTTGGTGCTGCGCCTTCATTTTAGGCATTTCAGCTTTAAGCTTGGCTATCTCATCATCTTTGGTCCGGAGGAGGGCGAGCTCATCATCTTTCTTCTTCAGCTCGGCTTGATGCTGTCCTGCTTGTTCGAGAAAATGCAGAATCATGTCAGGCACATGCACACTTTCTTCAAGCAATGCTGAAATGGTGTGTTGGCCCGGCAGAGCCGAGGTATAAATGTTTGCCGAGCCAAGGAGGTAAAATGATGAAAAGCACAGTAAAAACAGACAAAAAGGACGTACCCTTGATCTGCTCCAAGTTCTTTCGCATTATCTTGTTTTCAGCTTCCACCCCAGCTGCGGAAACCGAACAATCAGATTAGTTCGGCAAACGAAGTGGAAGAAAATTGAGGAAAGGATGAGAAAGAAATTTACCCCTTTTCTCGTACTCCGCGATGAGTGCAGCCTGTTTCGTGCGAAGATTTTTGTGCGTATCCAACAAGCGCTGGAATTCGGCACTTCGGCGGTTGGTGGTCACCTAAAAGAGAAACAGAAACTTAAGTCAGCCTTGTGCATGTTCGAAGTGTACTAAAATCCGGGCCAAGTGGAACTTAACCCGGCTCTAGGTGTGTGCATGTTCAAAGTGTACTAAAATCCGGGCCAAGTGGAACTTAACCCGGCTCTAGGTGTGTGCATGTTCGAAGTGTACTAAAATCCGGGCCAAGTGGAACTTAACCTGGCTCTAGGTGTGTGCATGTTCGAAGTGTACTAAAATCCGGGCCAAGTGGAACTTAACCCGGCTCTAGGTGTGTGCATGTTCGAAGTGTACTAAAATCCGGGCCAAGTAGAACTTAACCCGGCTCTAGGTGTGTGCATGTTCGAAGTGTACTAAAATCCGGGCCAAGTGGAACTTAACCCGGCTCTAGGTGTGTGCATGTTCGAAGTTATCATGGAGTTACGTTAGTTCTATAAAACAGCATCCGGCCGAGTAACAAGTTACTCCCCCGGAGGCTCGGGGACTAATGGTTATTATCTACAATTTGCAAAGGAGAAACGACGTACTTCCATCATTCGTCCAGCGAGGTTAATGGCCTTGGTGGCGGTATTTACCGGATCAGATTCATGGACTACCTCGGCCTTGTTCTAGTTCATGACAAACTCCATCGGGCTCGGGGGGTACCGTTCACCTGTGGGCATATGAGGCGTCACCAAACCCTTAGCATGTGCTTCCTTCCTCTCCACCAAGGCAAGGGGGCGGGGCTGGTGTGCAGAACCAACTGCTCGGCAGCACTGGGCTTGGTAGCGTCTTGAATCTTCTTGCCCTTGGCTTGCTGGGAAGAAGAAGCCGTAGCAGTGGTTTTTCCCTGCCGAGGTTGAGAGGACTCGGAAGATGCAGAGGAACTGGGCGTTGGTACTTTCGTTGCTGGACTTGGTGCCGGCGCTGATGTTTTCGCTGCCGGAGTTGGTGCTGCTGCCGAGGTTGGAGTTGGTGCTGGTTTGGCTGCTGGTACTAGAACAGATGCGGAAGTCAAGGTAGCCTTAGTGGCTGCTGGTTGTGGCATCGCCGAGGTAGTGGCTGCCGTTGTTCTGGCTGGGCCAGTTCCCCCCGCTCCAGGATGACCCGGAGCGGCCGCAGAGCTCTCCGGAATAGGGCTCAGCGGACGGGACTCGTCGTCACGACGGGGTGAAGGGCTGGCCCGGAGAGATGATGAGATACTGGATCCACTTTGAGGGACCTCCACCGGAGCCCTGTGAAATCAAGTAACGTCAGAAGAAAAATTACGACGAAGTAAGGAAGAACGACTTACAGAAGAAAGAAGGACTTACGCATCCGAGGTTTCGGCTGCTCTGGGTTTCCGAGCCCTTCGTGCTGGGGCCTTCTTTCGCCTTTTAATGGGCTGGGAAGGTCCGGAGGAAGAGCTTGAGGAAGCCCTGCGCTTTTTCTTCGACGCCACCGGAACTGGCTCGTCCGTAGCGAGGGGAGGATCCTCGTGGATATGACCACCGGCGTGAGCTAATGGCGGAAAAGCGAAAGAAAGGGGGACAGCCTCAAAGGGTTCAATTATCTCGATATCCGAGTAATCTTCATCATCGGGCCAATCTCTAGCAGAAGAGAAGTTACCCGTGGGTCGTTTCGTGGCGTTGGTCATGGGGAGAAACATCTCTTGGTCCGGCTCCTCCACGTCCGAAGTCTCCCGGTCCGGTGCCCACTTAAGGGTCGGATCGGTGTCGTCCTCGAGCGTCTGCTGAAGGAATAGCTGAGGAAAAGAGTAAACAAACGAGTCAAAAATACAACAATAACAGACAAGTGATTAGTCCGGGGTAAGTTCACAGCATGAAACTTACCATGGGAGGAAGCCGGTCACGGCAGAAATGCTCAATCCCCAAGTCCAGTCAGAGGAGAAGTCCTTGTGAGTGGTGAAGAGAGCCTTAACCCGGCGGAAGATCTCCGTGTTGTTCAGTTCGAAAGATGAAGTCCGGTTGGGATCGCGGCCGTAGCTCATATGGCACACCTTGTGGGTGCGCTTCTGGAGAGGGGAGATTCGGTTGCGCAAGAAAGTGATCATTGCATCCTCGTTGCGCAACCCGAGCTCCTTCAGCTCCGCGAACCTCTTATTCACTTGGTTGGCCAGGGCCGTAGGCTTCCTCGGAACGGCGTCCCACAGACCCGTGTTTGGCGGACCCGGGGTATAGGGGAGCAACCGGACCAAATCTTCAGAGCCCGTGTTCCGGACGTAAAAGAACGTCCAGGCCCACCCCTTGCAGGATTCTAGCCCTGTGACCCGGGGGAAAACAGA
This sequence comes from Avena eriantha, assembly GCA_910589775.1. Lineage (NCBI taxonomy): Eukaryota > Viridiplantae > Streptophyta > Magnoliopsida > Poales > Poaceae > Avena > Avena eriantha. Next base: position 98,249,539 of record OU342743.1, on the reverse strand, counting down.
GAACCTCCGGGGTGAAATGGAGGCCGCCCCGAACTGAGTGAGCCGCTTGTCCTCCAGATCAGTGTGAATGTCGGGAATAACGTTGCGACGAAGGGCGAAAAACCGGATCCATAGCTCCTTGGTGGGCCATATTCCGGCGTAGCCCTCGATTGTAAAAGCGAAGGCAGAGAGAGAAGTAATAGCATTGGCTGGAAGATGGTGCGGCTGGAGATGGTAGGTGCTGAGCCAATCATGGAAGAAATCACTCACCGGAGTCCGAAGCCCCGTTGAAAATGAGACAGGAACACAACGAACTCCCCGGGATTGGGTGAAGGAGCTAGCTCGGCGGAGGCGAGGCGAGCGGCGACGCCGGCGGGGATGCGTCTGGTCCGGTAGAGCCAGTCCAGATCATCCTGGCAGACCCAGGAGCCGGCCCATGCGCCGCGGTCCGCAGCAGCGGCGTCCTCCTCATCTCTTGCTCAGCAATGGTGAGTTCTTCTTCCGCCATCTGCTCCTGGAAGCCCTCGCTGGCGCTGGAGGCGGCGGGGGACAGTGGCTTGGATTGGCGAGGACCCGTAGCGGGAGATTGGTGTCGCGGTGACGGAGACACAGAGGTGAAACGGAGAAGTGCGGCAGCGACGCTGCTTTTTGGCAGTGCTGGCGGCGGCGCGGTCGTGAGGAAGACGAAGGGGAATAGCAGCGGGCAGAGGGGTGCGGAGGGGGAAAATCCTAAGGGACGCACCCCTCCGCTATTTAACCACCCCCATCAGGGGTGAGTGGGATCGCACCCTGTGGACCGGCCACACGCTATGTCCGTGTATTGCCCGTCTGGACCAATCAGTAAGGAGCCACACGGAAGGCCACAGGGCGCAGAGAGTCCTGTGACGTGACGCGCTGATGCGGTAAACGAGAAGGCAGGCGTGACGTGACCCGCGCACAGTGATAACTGACAATTACTGCGGCGGTTACTATACAGTCCCTTAAAATAAGACAACATAATGATTACCCTTCACATGGGCTAGCGTACGATAGAAGGAAGTAAGACCCGGATAGAGCTGTGGTAACCCGGCCGGCAAGTGAAAACTTGCAATGTGCGAAGGGAACGTAAATCCAAGCCGTCCGAGGTACAGAGGTAACTCGGAAACAACGACAGGGGCACAAAATAAAACTTGGTGTGGCCTTAGCGGCCAGGGCGGCTAAGACCGCACCATCTTCGGGGACTAATGTTGGGGGATACCCCCGGGTAGGGTCACGCCGGGGTATAATGGCCGAGTTAGCCGAGGTTCGGCAAGGCCAAAGCAGATGTTGGCCGGGTCACCTTAAGGCAGGCCGAATCACGGGGTAATCCGGACCTGGGGGCGTCCGCCTAACTAGCCCTCGTCCGACTTAAGCGGTAAGTTGGAAGTGTGTGTTTTGCCTGTATGCAGGAAAGGGTGTGGCCGGATGAACCATCATCCGGGTCGCAGCAAGCTTCTAGGAGAAGGAAGGAATCTCGCTGGTCAAAAGGAGCCCCGGTACGCACTGCCTGAGCGAAGCGAGCAAGGACAGGACCACCGGGGCGTGGCCGACAAGCATGATGACGCCCGTGTCAGCTGACGAGGGCGCCGCAGTGGCTCACGTAGCTAAAGCATATGTGACGCGGGGGAAAAAGCACCCCGGTCGGCTTACCACTTTGAGTGGAGGCATATTCTCAGGAATATGCCTCCACGTATGCGCTAGGCAGAAATCGAGCCTCCCCTATAAAAGGGGGGCTAGGGCTTCAGTAGAAGGGGTTGGCAGTTTATTCTCTGGACAATTCTGTTAAGGTCTAGGGTTTCAGGTGAGATCTATGGGTGAGAGTAAGAGAGCTTCTTCTTCCTCCTCTCGCCAATACAGCTCTAGGAGCACTTGTAACCTTGGAAGGAAATCAATACAAGTTCTTGTGTGGAGAATCACTTCACTATCCCTCCCTGGATTCCCCTAGCGTGTATTAGTCCCCACCATCTGCCTATACATGGCATCTGCCGTGACACCACCACGAAAATTTGTACAGTAGTTTAGATGTAAATAGGCCATTGTACTAATTTGTATGGCTATAGCATGTATTTGTACTAATTTGCACTCTAGTTTATATGGTTATTTTGTGCACCAATTTGTGTACAAATTTGTGCTTGTAGTGAGCACGAGTTCCGTTGAAAATGAGTTGTTCAACTTGTTTGAGAAGTTTGAAGTTTAGAAGCAATCTGAAAAAGTTGGCACATCCAAGCCTCCTATAATTAGTAGTTCAATGCCCGCATCGGATAGTGACTTACACAATTGGCGTGCCAACAAAACCACAAAATCATCAAAGAGTGAATTGAGAAACTACCTAGAAGATGACGACGAGGAAAATAATCCCAACTTTGACTTGCTTGATTGGTGGAAGGTGAATTCACTTAGATATCCGGTGTTGACAAAGATGGCGAGGCGTTTCTTGACTATTCCGACTAGTTCCGTGTCTTCGGAATCCACTTTTAGCACTGGTGGAAGGGTTTTGGACGACTATAGAAGTTCTCTAAAATCTTATATAGTGGAAGCTTTGGTTTGTGGTGGAAGCTACATTAAAGGCACCCATAAAGACTTGAATGTCATAGTATGATTCTAATCTCTCTCACATTCTCTACTATCTTGTTTCATTATCATATATTTTAATATGCATGGCTAACTTTCTCATATTTAGGAGGTGAGCATGGATGATGAGGAGGAGGATGTGGAGAGCATCAAGTTGCCTAAAAGTGTGGTGACTAGCAACTAATGGTAAAACATTTGTTTCTAGTAGACTCTCATGTAGTCATATTCATGTTGGTATTGGAGAATGCAACTTGGTAACAAAAAATCTACTAAACCATTTATTTCTTTGTAGACTCTCATGTTGATGTTGGTATTGGAGAATGGAACTTGGAAGTTGGAACTTATCCTTTTGAATTTGTGCTATGTGGTGGAAACCATGAGACTAATATTATAACCGTGTCAATATCGACTCGTTGTCATCGACTATTATGTACTATGATTGTCAATTTGTTTGTTGTTCCTCTATTTCCAAAAGTTAGTGTAAGCACTACTAAGGGATTGTCTTTCTTTTTTTTGAAACGGGGCAAAAGCTTTGCCCCAATCTATTAATTAATTAAGAGAATTGCCCATTTAATTAGATGAATTTGTTTCTTGTTGGATTGTTGATTTTTCCAATCTTATTGTTGAAATGGATCCATCTATATTTGAATTTCTATAATCTCCTTTTTTAGATTTTTATTTGATTCTATGGATCTTTAATTTTAGTGGCTAAATTTGCCAAAATCTGGACAAAACTAATATAAAAAAGCTACAGGAAGGGCTGCCCAGCGACCCCAGCCCGCAAGAATGTGGATCTGGTACTGGGTCGGGCCGAGCCCACAAAACAGCCTCGTGTTCACTGCCGAGCTGGCTCTGGCTCGCCAGCTCCGGCCCGAGTTTTTTCCAGGCTTGGCCCGAGCCAGCCCGAGTTGGCCCGCGTCTAGATATACCTACACCGTTACAAAAAATATACCAAGCTGAACTGACTCCTAAACTTACTCGAAACACGCCATCGAAGCGCCTAGACCCGGTTTTCTAATAAACGTTCCCCTACTAATCCCACAAAAACTTTAGTACCAAACGAGGCCTTAGAGAGGGATACCAAAGCAAGCCTCGCCGTGTATATTGACAAACACGAGCGTCACCGCTCACATCTGTCGCGCTCCAAGTTAGCGCAATGGACTTGGACTTCCACACATGGAATGGACTGCTCCGTCACAAATTCCTCCTACTCATATACCGAACGAAGCAAGAGGACACACGTACGAAAAGAGCAAAGCTGCCTGCCCATCAGGCCATCACATACACACACAAAATAAAAAGATGGCCAAGCCAGGGCCGTTCCTCCGAGTTATGATAATCCTAATGACGTGGCTTGTCCTGTTCCACCGGAGCTCATCGGCGCCCTCTGCATCATCCGGGAGCGGGATGGCGGCGCTTGCACCACTACCACCACCAGCAGGCACCCTCTGCATCATCCGGGAGCGGGACGCGCTTCGCGACTTCAAGGCCGGCCTCAACGACTCCGGCAACATCCTGTCGTCGTGGCGAGGCGCGGACTGCTGCCGGTGGAAGGGCGTCGTTTGCAGCAACCGAACAGGCCACGTCGTCGCGCTCCAGATCCAGAGCCCAAGCGATTCGTACGCTCTCTCTGGGACCATGGGAGGTGAGATACGCTCCTCCTCCTTGCTCACTTTACGACATCTGAAGCAGCTGGATCTCTCGTACAACAACTTCAGCGGCCAACCCATCCCGGAGCTCATCGGCGCCCTCCGAAGCCTCACGCATCTCGACCTCTCCTACTCTAACTTCGGCGGTAGGATTCCTCCCCACATCGGCAACCTCTCGAATCTAGTTAGCCTCAACCTCAGCAATTACCATGGCTTCCTGCCCTACTCGCATGATCTCGCATGGGTGTCGTGCCTGACGAAGCTGCAAGTTCTCCGCATGTCTGGCGTGAACCTCAGCGCTGCCGTCGACTGGTCTCACGCTGTCAACATGCTCCCTGGTCTGATACAACTTGATTTTAGTGGTTGTTGGCTTCGGCTTCACAACACTATGCCTCCCCCGCTGCATTCCAACCTCACATCGCTGGAGAGCCTAGAGCTGCAATATAACACCTTCGACACCTCTCTTGTCAATAAAAAATTGGTCTGGGTCTGGGATCTGCCCAGCCTCCAAGTGCTCTCTCTAAGTACATGTGGAATCCATGGTCGTATCCCTCACGTGGTGGGGAACTTGACCTCCCTTCAACAACTGTATCTTGATTATAACCACTTTACCGGCATGGTGCCATTCACCTTCAAGAAACTGAAGAAACTTCAGCGCCTCCAATTATCGGATAACTTCATCAGCATGGACGTAACGAAGCTAATGCATCTATTGCCATCAAATGAATTGCAAGAGCTGCTTTTCAGCAATAATCATTTGACAGGGAGACTGCCCGATTGGATAGGGAGCTTTAGCCGCTTGAACATGATTTACCTTGACTACAACAAGCTGGCTGGAGAGATACCAGTTGGTATACGGGAACTCAGAAATCTGACCGAATTATGGCTGAACTCAAACAACCTACATGGTACAATCACCGAGGACCATTTCACAAATTTAACTACCCTACAACACCTGTGGATCTCTCATAATTCCTTGACTATGAAGGTCAATAGTACGTGGTACACTCCATTCAGGTTGATTTCAGGAGGCTTTAGCTCTTGCATTCTAGGGCCCCAGTTTCCAGCTTGGCTTATCCAACCAACAATGGACACCCTTGATATTTCCAACACAAGCATACATGATCACATACCGGCTGAGTTTTGGACTTTTAGTTCATATTTTACATTGGATTTGTCAAGAAATCGGCTTGTGGGCATGATTCCTTCACTTGGTCACATGGAAGAATTATATGCATTGATTATCAGTTCTAACGAGCTCACTGGTCCGATTCCAACACTTCCAAAGACGCTCAGCTACTTGGACATGTCTAAAAACGATCTATCAGGCCCGCTGCCATCAGATACCGAAGGGCTAATGCTACAAACACTGCTTCTCTTCAGCAATGGCTTGTCTGGGACCATTCCGTGCTCCCTGCTTCAGTTGCAGCAATTAGAATTTCTAGACCTATCAAATAACCAGCTAGTGGGGACATTTCCTAAGTGCCCGCAAGAATACGGAACGTCAAGTATTACCACCCTTAACTTGAACAGCAACAATCTTTCAGGATCGTTCCCTATGTTTCTCCAGAGATGCAGAGATCTAAATTTTCTTGATCTGGCATACAATGGATTTTCTGGCAGCTTACCAACATGGATCGCGTCAAAGTTACCACAATTAGCACTTTTACGGTTGCGCTCAAACATGTTCTCTGGTGGCATCCCTGGCCAACTAAGCAAGATGAAAGGGCTTCAGTATTTAGACATTGCTTGCAACAACATCTCAGGCAATATACCAGAGTCATTTGGGAATCTCACTGCTATGACTCTTACGCCCAATGGTAGTGGTGCCCTTTTCCAAACTTTTGACACTTTTTCTATCACTTACGACATTCGCTTCAGTGATGATACCGATAGTTTATTAGTGAACACAAAAGGTCAACAACTTGAATACACCAGTGTAATCGCATATATGGTAAACATGGATTTTTCTTGCAATAGTTTAACAGGGAAGATTCCTCAAGAAATTGGCATGCTCGTTGCATTGAAGAACTTGAACTTGTCATGGAATAGTATCAGTGGAACAATGCCCCAAAGTATTTGTGGGCTATGGGCATTGGAATCTTTTGACCTATCTCATAATGAGCTATCTGGTGAAATCCCTACAAGTTTATCAGCTCTAACATCACTGAGCCGCTTGAACTTGTCATATAATAATCTGTCAGGAACAATACCTTATGGGAATCAGTTAAGAACTCTAGATGACCAAGAATCCATCTACATCGGAAATCCAGGTCTTTGTGGTCCACCTCTCAGAAGGAATTGCTCCGAAACTGAGAAAACTCCAGTCGACTCTGAAGAGCATGAAGGCATGAGTGATGTGGTTTCCTTTTACCTCAGCATGTGCCTAGGATTTTTGGTAGGTCTCTGGATTGTCTTCTCTGGTTTCTTGTTCAAGAGGAAATGGAGGGTTGGTTGTTTCTCGTTTTCGGATCATATCTATGATCATGTTTATGTGAAAGTGGGAGTTGGTTGGTCTTTCATGGTGAGAAAAATTCATCGAGGACGAGGCGACACTTGAGATTATCTATTGGTACCAATGTTATAAGCATAGTACTAATAATTCTTGTTGTGTGTCATGATTTTCTTTGGTGTGTAATTTATATGGTTATCTGTGACAGTTAATATCTTTAATATGTGTATGAATTAAGGAAACCATTTGTAAATTTTGCGGAAGATATCGTTATTAAAACTGTTTTTAAGTTGTAAACATGTGGACAGTTGTATGAATACACACAAGTGCTTGATGCTGTAACTATTTCTATTGTAACTTTGATCATGGTGTTCCTTGCCCATAAGTATGAGTGTGTAACAGACAACCATAGGTGGATATGCTCCCATGTACGCACTGAAAATTTGTATGGTACAAGAGCTGGTCTCTAATTGCGTGACATGAAGTCAGAGTTCAATTTTGAACAACAATTTCACCAACATTTTGTCAGTTTAAGTTCTGATGATGGTACCATTTTATTCACATGTAAAAGCAAGGAAAGGGGGATTTTTTTGATCTCTCAGCCTCATACCTAATTAAACTGAAACAAATATCCTATGAAGATTGTCACTTCGCATTTAAGATAGCGCCAGTCCATTCTGCTAGCATTTTTTTATAGGTATAGTCCATTCTGCTAGTCTTTTAGAGGAAAAGTCCCTTCTGCTAGTGTTTTTTTTTAAATGGAGGTGATACCCGGGCTCTGCATCAATATGATGCACTCGCTATTTTTAATTATTCAATGAAGGCTTAAAAAAAAATACATAGCTCAACCAGAAGCCACATTACTAATGATTACTGTCGTAACACCTACAACCTCGATGAAGCGGGTGACCATGTTGGAGCGATGCTTCCTGACCTCTCACCTGCGCACACCAAAACTTGAGGCCTCACCAAGATAGATAGAGGTTCACAATATTATGAATAGGTGGAGTATATTTTTCAAGTCTGTATAAATAGTGTTGGTACTCCCTCCTTGTCATAATATAGTGCTTTTTTTTTTGAAAAGTCGAACATCATCAAGTTTGATCAAGTTTATAGTGAAAATTATTTATATCTACAATACAAAATATATATCATATGAAAATATACACCATGATAAATCTAATGGTATTGATTTGATGTTTTAGGTGTTAATATTTTTTCTGATGCACTTGGTCAAACCAGGTTATTCGGTTAATTAGGCACTGTATTCTTTTACAAAATCTTATATGCACTGTATTCTTTACTCACTCCATTTCGATTTATTAGGCGTCTAAGTAATGAAACCAGGTAATTAGGTACATTAGGTGCAGACTTAATAATTACGCGTTTTAATAACTATTTGTTGAAAAGGCTATGTATAATTGATACTATCTTGCGATATTAATATATGCTTCTTTTTAAAAAAAAGTTGTGGTGAGAGAAAAAATCTATAAAATCGGCGTGGACCCTCCTCTCACCCGTGGAACAGGTGGCAGGGAATTTTTCTCCACCGTGGTCCTTCAGCTCACTCACTCGCGGCACGTTTGGTCAGATCGCAAGCCCGGAACGCGCTGGAGAACGGCGACGACGCCGTGGATTGGCCGTCCCGGGAGAAAACGAGTGGAGTGGAGATGATCGGTGGATGGATCTGCTCGAGCCGGAGACGAACCGGTGGAGTATGCCGTCAGATGATACGCGCCATTTATTTCTCGGGCGAGGGAAAAAAGGTGAAACTCTGGTTGTGGTGGCCACTGAATTATCTACGACGTTTACCTCGTCGATATAAGTACATTAGAACATCTCCACTCGTTGCCGTTTCCAGGCCGAAATCCAGACCTAATAGCGTCGGTCGGAGAAAGGTTTCGGTCTGAGAATGGACGATTTTGCACTCGCGTTTCCAGACTGAGTTCCCTAGTTTGGGCAATTTTAACAAAACTTGGCGAACTTTGGCTAATATACGCGGATTTCACTAATAGATGATCGATTCATACATATTACGTCGAATTCGGGCGGGCACCCGAATTCCGACTTCATTTAGGTTAAAAAACTATAAAAGGCCGAGAGGGGGGTTGTTGCCGGCGTGGATGTGCTCGAGAACGGTGTCGAGCGTCCGGCCAGACGCACTCCAACGCGGCGGAGGCCCACGGCGTTGTTGCGTGTCGGCGGTGAGCCTAGAGGTCCTTGGTGGGCGGCGAGTTCGGCGAGTCGGCGTTGGGCAAAGAACTATTCCCAATGCGCGAGGTTGCTGGCCTCTTCGGCGAGCTCGGGATCCGGCATCGCCGCTATGGTGGCCTGGATCGCTTCGACCAATTCGTCGCCTAAGGCCATCGTCTTTGCCGAGTGGTCGTTTTCACCGGAGTTCGTGGTCGAGTGGGGTGGCAGGGGGCGGTGTGCTGTGAACCGGCGACAGGGTCGTTCTTTATAGGCCGAGCGCGGGCGGCGAAGGCGGGAGGAGTGTAGCAGCGTGGCGGGAAAAGGGAAAAAAGGCGGGAAGCCGGGGCGGCGCTGGCGCGTCGCCGACGTGGGAGCCGATGCGGAAGGATGAGGACGATTGGCCTTCTGCCGCTGACTGGGCGGGTCCACGCGCCGAAATCACTTCGTTCGGCGTTCCCAGCGCGTTCCCAGAGCCTCGGGTTCGGCCTGGGAAGGCAGGACGTATTTTGGTCCAAATCCGGACGAAACCGGCGTCCTGGGAACGCGGCTGGGCCAATTTTCGGCGTCCGGACGAAAAAACACCATGGGAACGACCTGCTAGGAATCCGAGTTGAGATGCTCGCCATCTCTAACCGGTTCCCTAAAATCGGTTAGAGGAGTAAAAATACACACCGACGGCACCTAACCGAACCCCTAAACGGTTAGAGGAGTAAAATTATACTCATCGGAGGAGTAAAAGTGGCGGCCGACTCCTAAATTTACTCCTCCGAGACCCATTTCAAGAAAACCTTCTGCCTCCCGACCTCCACTTCCCCCCGCCTTCCCGCCGGCGCCGATGTGGCCGACTCCGCCCGGAACCAACGCGCAGCTCTCCGGTGCACCTTCTTCGACCATCTCCGGCGCCAGAGACGCCCAAACGCCGCCGCAATCGGAGATCTCCGCCACGGCTGCGGGTGGGAAAAGATTGGGCACCAACAACATGGTCCGGCCGGGCGGCACGGCCGTCAAGGCCTCCGGTAAGGCCGGCGGCAAGCGCGTGGAGGCTCCCGAGGTGGCGCCGCGTCCTCCCCTTGCTCATGTGGCCGGCCGGCAGCAAAGCAAGACGACTCCTACCAAAGTGGCGCTCACGGAGGTGATGGCCAAGAAGAAGAGGAAGAAGGCCCAGGCGGCACTGCCGAAGGCTGCATGTGCCTCTTCGATGTGCAAGGCCTATACGGCGAACCGTCCCCGAGGCTGGCCACCGTGGGCGGCAGTTGTCAACATCGACGAGTGTGAGGTGTTCGATGGATCGTCGGCAAGGTAAAAAATCTCCTTTTCTCCTCTCCTCTCATCGATTCGCGATTTGTAGACACACGGTGATGTTGTTTTTATGAAATGTAGTGTGGCGGAGACGGAGGTGGCCTCATTCATGAGCCAATTGGATGTTAGCCATGCCGCCGGGATCAACGACCTCAACTTTGACGACGATCAAAAGGTTGAGCCCACCACTGAGCAAGGAGAGGTGGAGGAAGAAGAGGTGGAGGAAGAAGAGGTGGAGGAATTCATGGTGGAGGAGACACAAGGAAGCGCAAATAAGAGCCGAGCCTCCAACTATAGCGAGAAGGAGGACATCACATTGTGCTATGCGTGGATGAATGTGTCACTCGATGCATCGGTTGGCACCGACCAATCGAAGGACATGCTTTGGGCTCGCATCAAGGACTACTACAACAACCCCATGGAGGTGCCGATCACTCGCACACAAGGCTCTCTTGGCCACCGGTGGGGTGCATTCTTGAGTGTTGTAACCGGTGGTCCGGTTGTGTTGATCAAGTGCAAACTAACCCGCCAAGTGGAGTGCCCGTGACGGAGTTTGGGCCACTCATCCAAGACTTCTACAAGATACACAACAAGAAGAATGGAAGCAAAGCTTTCATCTTGCACCATTTCTACAACGAGCTTGTTGCCAATGAAAACTGGGTGCGGAGGAATTGGGAGACCACTCCAAAGAGGTCGAGGGTGAGAGTCTCCATCGATGCCAATTATGAGAAAGACGAAGACCCGCATAGGAAGCCCGAGGGGAAAAAGCTTGCAAAGGAGAAGAAAAGGAGAGGTGCCCAAGTTGGAGGGTACAAATAAGAACTATGTGCCATGGTTGAGACCAAGAAATCTTTGGCAGCCGAGAGGAGGGATGAGAAGGCGGCAAGGTGGGCTGAGCTCAAGGCAATGGAGGAGGCATATTGTAATCATAATTAATTTTCTCTTCAATAGTAGGTGGACTGAAAATAACATATTGATCATTGTAATCATCATATATTGGAGGTTTGGTATCATCATAAGCAATAGAATAGCTATCTTCCAAAGTTGGGGAACTAAAAAGATCATTTTCATAAAAACTAGCTTCTCCAAGCTTAGACTTTTCCATAGCATTAGCAATAATGGTGTCCAAAGAATTCATACTAACAACATTCCTATTAGCATGCAAATAAAGTTCCATAGGTTTTTTAATTTTCTCTTCAAACACTTCATGTATTACCTCAAGATAAATACTATAAAGCTCTCTAATTTTGTTGTTGTTTTCCATTAAGCCTAACTAGTGAAAATAAAAACAAGAAACAAAAAGATATAATTGTAGAATCTAAAGGAAATAACTTCGAGCACTCACACACCAGCAATAGTAATAGAAGATAGCTTAGTAGCCAGAGGATGTGAGTACATTTTACCTTACCTCCCCGGCAACGGCGCCAGAAAATATCATGATGTCTAAGCACTTCTATTCTTATAGACAGTTGTTGGGCCTCCAAGTGCAGAGGTTTGTAGAACAGCAGCAAGTTTTCCCTTAAGTGAATTACCCAAGGTTTATCGAACTTAGGGAGGAAGTGGTCAAAGGTATCCCTCTCAAGCAACCCTGCAATCAAGATACAAGAAGTCTCTTGTGTCCCCAACACACCCAATACACTTTTCAGGTGTATAGGTGCACTAGTTCAGCAAAGAGATAGTAAAATACAAGTGGTATAGATATAAGACAACGGTGCCAGAAAATAGCTTCATGGCGTGGAAGAGACTAAAGGAAAACTGAAATAAAGATGGCAGCAAGCAAACATGTAACAGATCTAGTTGCAAACGGTGTTTCAATGCTTAGAAACAAGGCCTAGGGATCATACTTCCGCTAGTGAACACTCTCATATAAATATCTTCTCTTCATGATACTACTCTGAACTACTCTCCATTTGGACACTTTAATCCATGGTAGGGCTATAACAGCACACCTCAAAGTCCGCTTTCCCCATCTAGATAACCCCACACTGTCACCTTGAGTGCTAGATGGTTCCAACAAACACCACAATTTCATAGAGACATCCAACTCCAAATATAACTCATAACAAGTATTTGTAATCTCTAGCCTAAGTGCCACCATGGTGTGCACGCTGTCACTTTCACACACATGGGGAGGGCAAAGATCTATTAAAGAACTTGAGTAGCAAGGTAGATCTACTTGATTACAAAGCTCATGATCACAATATGATCATGCATAGAGAGAAAGATGAACACATAGCTACCGGTAGAACCCTTAGCCTCGAGGAAGAACTACTCTCTCATCATCATGGGAATCACTAACGGCGATGGAGATGGTGGTGGAGATCGATGGAGATGGCTCCGGGGGCACTTCCCCACCAGCAGGGTGCCGGAACAGAGACTTTCTGTCCCTCGAGTCTCCCCTTCGGTGGTGGCGGCGCTGCGGAACTTTTCGTGGCTGGAGGCTCTCGTCCTTAGGGTTTCTGTATCATAGGCGATATATAGGCGAAAGGGGAGGCCGAGGGGGTTCCCTAGGCGGCCACACCACCCCCTGGCGCGGGCCAGGCCTGGCCGCGCGACCAGGTGGTGTGGCCGGCCTCTGGCCCCTCTCCGTCTCGTCTTCTGGCTCCGTGTCCCCCTCGGTGAAGTATTTACTTTGGCGTTTGTACCGTCTAATTCTGAGAATATTCATTTTCTGACTTTCCTAGAACCAAAAATAGCAGAAATCAGGCAGCTGGCACTGTGGCATCTTGTTAATAGGTTAGTCCAAGAAAGTGTATAAAAATACTCCAAAGTATGGACAACACATAAGAAAGTAGATATTAAACAAGCATGGAACATCAAAAATTATAGATACGTTTGCAACGTATCAACCTCCCCTTTTAAAGCTGATCGCATCTAACCTTTTTCATTAAGTTTTCGCAGAGCTACAGCCTCCATCCTTGAAAAACCCTCGCCATCCCTATACAAGCACCTTCTAACAACATCCGTCCAGCGAAGCCATGCAACCCTTGAAGGAAATATGCCCTGAGAGGCAATAATAAAGTTGTTATTATGTATTCCTTATATATGATAGATCTTTATTTTGCATGCTAGAATTGTATTGATCAGAAACAACAATACATGTGTGTTTAATAAACAAAAAGGGTTCCTAGTTATGCCTCTCTTATAGACTAGCTTGTTGATTAACAAGATGATCAAGGTTTCCTGATCATGGACATTGGATGTTGTTAATAACAAGGTCACAACATTTGTGAAATGATGTGATGAACATTCATCCGAAGTATAGCATTATGATCAAGTCATTATGTTTATATTTCTATAACATCATACGAAGTAATCTTTATCCTTAGACCATGAGATCATGTTAATTGCTAACACCGGAAGAGTATCTTGATAATATCAAACGTCACACCGTAACAGGGTGACTATAAAGATGGGTTCAGTGCTACGAAGGTGTTATGTTGAGGCTCATGGATTAAGAGTGGAATTTGTCAATCCCGATGATGGATAGATATGCTTTGCACCCTCTCGATGATACCACATTGAGATAGCTTGCAAGCAAGTGATGTGATCACTAGAATGTTATATCACAGGAACGAGAAAAGAGTGCATGTCGGTAATGAGATCAAACTAGGTATTTGGATACCGATGATCGAATCTCGGACATGTATTATATCATGAGACAAAGGGATTAAATTACAAGCGTTAAAGGTTCTCACGATCACAGAAGTCATCGTTGAATATGTAGGAGTCAGTATGGATCTCCAGGTCCTGCTTCTGATTATTGATCTGAGAGGAGTCTCAATCATGTCTGTATTATTCGCGAACCGTAGGGTGACACACTTAGGAGTTACCGGACACCATTTTGGAGCACATATGTTTCAGATGAAAGAATTGCAAAGCGCAGGAATTGTTTCGATAGAAACCGGAAATTGTTTTGGGTAAAATTGCAGAAAGTGGTTCTGCATGTGATATTGAAATATTGCAAGGGGTTATATGTGAATGTTTGTTAATTAAAGTAACTAACAAAATTCTGAATAATATTAATAAAAAAGTTTTATTAAATGAGGGAGCATTAAACTTAGAGAATTTTAATGCATTTAAAGTGGGACTTTAAAAGGGAATGTGAAGAGGCATTTTAATGTGTAGGGGTTACCACCACATGAATGGGGGAGGTGAGGGGTCACCCCCATGCACCGGACATGGAGGGGGTACCCCCTCCTCCTATAAAAGGACACCCTCTCCCTCCTTCTTCCACACACCTCCTTGTGAAGGATCTCTTTTCCCCTCTAGAATTATTCCCCCATGGTCTCGGATTAGCGAGATACATGTTCCCGGTGGCATTTCGTCTGGAAGGAGTTGCTGCTTCCGCTAGATCGCTAGAGCGAGGAGGTGGAGGTTGTCCGGTGGCTTGAACGTGTGTGCGAGTACGGATGCGCTGCTGAGTTGCGGTGCTCGGACTTCCACTCGATCTTGAGATCGACAAGTGTACGACTACATCAACCACGAGTTCCTACTCGTTAACAAAACTTGTTGTCTTCGAGGTTAAGTTCGTGATGGATGTATGTCCACCCGTTGCTCTGTACCTAGTAGATAGATCTTGGTGTGTAGATCTCATCATAGGAATTTTTTTGTTTTCTATGCTACGGACCCAACAGTGGTATCAGAGCCTGATCTATGCGTAGGTGCTTTGCACGGGTAGTACACATATGTTTATATGTGGGCGATGATGATCATGTTATTGCATCTTCTATGTATTTTGGATATTGGTGGCATAGTGGGTTAGCGGCCTGGACCAACCTTACATGTCATCGTACATGAGACCGGTTCCACGACTGACATGCAACTTGTTTTGCATAAGTGGCTGGCGGGTGTCTGTCTCTCCTACTATAGTCAATATATGATTTACAACGAGTTGGTAATACCTTGGTTATCCTCATTGTGGTTCATGTTCGTAGGTAAGAACGGTTCTATCTCCAAAAGCCCTAAGCCACGTAAAACTTGTAATTGATAAATTAGAGGCGTCTAGTTTAGATCGTTGTTGGGCTAGTGTCTTGATATGGTATTGTTGTAAGTAGATGTATGATAGATACTCTTACAACACATTCAACGTGTAAGTTCCATAGACCTTGGCCTTACACACAAAGGAATGATAGAGATCATACCACGATGCAAATGATAGAGATCACATGCATGGACCATATCATCTCACTTTACACATTAGATGTTAGCATCTTATACTGCTAGTTTGGCGCTTTTTGTAGCATGGTAAGATGATCCCTCCTAGATATCAAGATAAAAATGTGTTCTTCCTTAAGTATGCACTGTTCTGTGGACCGTGTTTCGAGACATCACATGATGATCGGGTGTACTCGAATCTACGCTTTCATAGGAACGGGTGTAAGACCGTTTTATACACGCGAATACTAAGGTTCTTACTTGGTGAGCCTAGCATGTACAGACATGGCCTCGGAACACGGACTGAAAGGTTAAGCATGAGTCATATAGTTGATATGATGCTCTCCTTTGAAGCTACATCAACTCACGTGATGATCGGACTAGGTGTAGTGGATTTGGTTCATGTAATCACCAAAAGGACACGAGGGATGTCGTTTTTGAGTGGGAGTTCATTAGTAATTTGGATTAGTTGAACTCACTCTATCATAAACTTAGTCTAAACAAACTTTACAAATTCTGTTGTAGATGGCACCACCTGCTTTTAATTTCAATGTGTTCATGGAGAAAGAGAAACTTGCTGCGAATGGTACCAACTTCACCAACTGGGCTATGAATTTGAGGATTCTCCTCACTGCTGCACAAAAGCAATATTTGCTAGATGCATCGCTGGGCCCCCCACCAGCTCCTGATGCCCCTGACGAAGAAAAGAAGACCACAACTTAGTTCATTGCGGCATACTGTATGGGCTAGAGCAAGAACTTCGAAAGCGTTTCGAAAATGGCAATGCCTTTGATACCATGGGAGAATTGAAAATGATTTTCGATACCCATGTTGCCGTAGAGAGTTATAATGCTACTGAAAAGTTCTTTAGCTGCATGATGGAGAAGAACAGCTCCGTTATTGAGCACGTACTCAAAATGTCTGGGTACGCCGATAAGCTTGTATCCTTGGGAATAACGATTCCCATTGACTTAGGCATACATCGTGTTCTCCAATCTCTGCCACCTAGCTACAAGAGCTTCGTGATGAACTATAATATGCAGGGCATGAAGAAGTCTCTTCCCGAGCTTCTGTCAATGCTTAAGACTGCAGAAGTGGAGATTAGGAAAGAACATCAAGTGTTGATGATCAATAGGACCATCGGTTTCAAGAAGGACAAGCACAAGGGAAAGAAGGGTGGCAAATCTGTTGCTGCACCTGAAAAGAAACCCCGAGCTGGCCCTAAGTCTGACACCAAGTGTTACTATTGCAAGGGGACTGGCCATTGGAAGCGCAATTGCACCAAGTATTTGGCGGACAAGAAGTCCGGCCAGGCAAACAAAGGTATATATGATATACATGTTATTGATGTGTACTTGACTAGTACTCGCAGTAGCACCTGGGTATTTGATACGGGGTCGGTTGCTAATATATGTAACTTGGTTCAGGGGCTGCGGAACAAGCGACAACTAGCAAGGAATGAGGTCAAGATGCGAGTCGGCAATGGATCAAGAGTTGATGTGATCGCCGTCGTGACGCTACCTCTCCATATGCCATCGGGATTAGTTATAAACCTAAATAATTGTTATTTGGTGCTTGCACTGAGCATGAACATTGTATCCGGATCGTGTTTGATGAAAAGTGGTTATTCCCTTAAATCTGAAAATAATGGTTGTTTGATTTATAAGAATGATATCTTTTATGTTCATGCGCCTGTGTTGAATGGTTTATTTCTATTGGATCTCGATAGTAGTATTACGCATATTCATAATGTTGATGCTAAAAGGATTAAACTTGATAATGATATATCTACATACACGTGGCACTGCCGTCTAGGTCATATTGGCGTTAAACGCATGAAGAAACTCCATTTTGATGGACTTTTGGAATCACTTGATTTTGAATCATTTGATACATGTGAGCCATGCCTTATGGGCAAGATGACTAGAATGCCATTTTGCCGGTTCAATGGAACGGGCGACAGATTTACTGGAAATCATACATACTGATGTATGTGGACCAATGAGTGTGTCGGTGCGAGGTGGATATCTAGATACGGGTATATCTATTTGATGAAACACAAGTCTAAAACTTTTGAAAAGTTCAAGGAATTTCAGAATGAAGTGGAAAATCATCGTAACAGAAAGATCAAGTTTCTGCGGTCTGAACGTGGAGGTGAGTATCTAAGTTACGAGTTTAGCACACACATGAAAGAGTGTGGAATAGTTTCACAACTCACG
Source organism: Avena eriantha (assembly GCA_910589775.1). Lineage (NCBI taxonomy): Eukaryota > Viridiplantae > Streptophyta > Magnoliopsida > Poales > Poaceae > Avena > Avena eriantha. The sequence continues at coordinate 98,232,002 of OU342743.1, read as the reverse complement.
CCTGCCGGAACACCACAACGTAATGGTGAGTCGGAACATCGTAATCGTACTTTATTGGATATGGTTCGATCTATGAGGTCTCTGACTGACTTGCTACTGTCATTTTGGGGTTATGCACTGGAAACAACTGCATTCACTTTAAATCGGGCACCATCTAAATCCGTTGAAACGACACCGTATGAATTATGGTTTGGAAACAAACCTAAGCTATCATTTCTTAAAGTTTGGGGATGTAATGTTTATGTAAAGAAACATTAGCTGGATAAACTCGAACCCAAAGCGGAAAAATGCGTCTTCATAGGATACCCTAAGGAAACGATTGGGTATACCTTCTATCACAGATCCGAGGGCAAGGTTTTTGTTGCGAAGAATGGATCCTTTCTTGAGAAGGAGTTTCTCGCGAAAAGTGTGAGTAGTCGGAAGGTAGAACTCGAAGAGGTTATTGAACCTTCTCTTCATGAAATGGCGAGTAGCGTAGCACCGGAAATTGTTTCGGAGTTGACTTCACCTAATGAAGAGAGAGCTAATGATATTGATCATGAAACTCCAAAAGAGGACACTACTGAACCTCACAGGTCATGTAGGACACGTGCAGCTCCTGAACTGTATGGCAATCCTGATGTGAATTTCATGGTTGATGAAATGGATGACCCTGCGACGTATGAAGAAGCGATGATGAGCCCGGATTCCAACAAATGGCTAGAAGCCATGAAATCCGAGATGGAATCCATGTACGAGAACCAAGTTTGGACCTTGGTGGACTTACCTCACGATCGAAAGGCCGTTGAGAGTAAATGGATTTTCAAAAGGAAAACTGATGCTGATGGTAATGTGACCATCTATAAGGCTCGACTTGTCGCTAAGGGGTGATGTCTACACACTTCTATTCTTGTAGACAATTGTTGGGCCTCCAAGTGCAGAGGTTTGTAGAACAGCAGCAAGTTTTCCCTTAAGTGGATCACCCAAGGTTTATCGAACTCAGGGAGGAAGTGGTCAAAGGTATTCCCTCTCAAGCAACCCTGCAATCAAGATACAAGAAGTCTCTTGTGTCCCCAACACACCCAATACACTTGTCAGGTGTATAGGTGCACTAGTTCGGCGAAGAGATAGTGAAATACAAGTGGTATGGATATAAAATAATGGTGCTAGAAAATAGCTTGATGGCGTGGAAGAGACTAAAGGCAAACTGAAATAAAGATGGAAGCAAGCAAACATGTAACAGATCTAGTAGCAAATGAAGTTTCAATGCTTAGAAACAAGGCCTAGGGATCATACTTTCACTAGTGAACACTCTCATATACATATATCATCTTCATGATACTACGATGAACTACTCTCCGGTTGGACACTCTAATCCATGGTAGGGCTATAGCAGCACACCTCAAAGTAAGCCTTTCCCATCTAGAAAACCCCACACTGTCACCTTGAGTACTAGATGAGTCCAACAAACACCACAATTTCATAAAGACATCCAACTCCAAATATAACTCATAACAAGTATTTGTAATCTCTAGCCTAAGTGCCACCATGGTGTGCACGCTGTCACTTTCACACACATGGGGAGAGCAGAGATCTATTAAAGCACTTGAGTAGCAAGGTAGATCTATAGATTACAAGCTCACGATCTCAATAAGATCATGCATAGAGAGATAGATGAACACATAGCTACCGATAGAACCCTTAGCCTCGAGAGAGAACTACTCCCTCCTCATCATGGGAATCAGCAATGGTGATGGAGATGGTGGTGGAGATCGATGGAGATGGCTCCGGGGGCACTTCCCCGTCCCGGCAGGGTGCCGGAACAGAGACTTTTTGTCCCTCGAATCTCCCCTTTGGTGGCGGCGGCGCTGCGGAACTTTTCGTGGCTGGAGGCTTGATTCTTTAGGGTTTATGCATCGGGAGGCTTCTTATAGGCGAAGAGGCAATGTCGGTGGGCGGCCAGGGGTCCCACACCACCTGGTGGCGCGGCCAGGGCTAGCCCGCGCCACCATATGGTGTGGCCAGGCCCTGGCCCTCCTCTGTCTCTGCTTCGGGCTCCGTGAGTCTTCTGGTAAAATAGGAATTTTTGCTTTTGTCCCGTCCAATTCCGAGAATATTGATTTTCTGACTTTCCTGGAACCAAAAACAACAGAAAACAGACAACTGGCATTGTGGCTCTTGTTAATAGGTTAGTCCAAGAAAGTCTATGAAAAGTAATCCAAAGTTGGAATAAAATATAAGAAAGTAGATAAAACCAAGCATGGAACATCAAAAATTATAGATACATTTGCAATGTATCAACATCCCCAAGCTTAACTCCTGCTCGTACTCGAGTAGGTAAGTGATAAAAAGAAATAATAATTTTTGAGGTGACATGCACCATCATAAACTTGATCAAACTATTTGTAAAACATGAAAAGCTGGGATCATAGTACTTCAATCATAACATGAAAGACAAAGTTCTAGCAATAAGACAAAGAAACTATGATGCAACATGAAAAGGCACAAACAAAAGATTTATGAATAACAATGCTTTGCAAGACGTTTGTTTGTTTCACATAAAGAAAACATAGCATAGTAGTATTCAGCTTGTCCCTCAATAGAGTAGCAAATATAAATGCATAGGACACCTTCAAAGTTCATAAGAGTGATTATATACAATAGTTTAAAACAAGCAATATCAAAGTATGCATCAATCAACTAGTCTTGGGACAATGCACATAGAACTAAGAATGGCCACTATGCTCTCAAAGTAGGTGCATAAAGATAGAAGGTGGAGACTCAATGTAATGGTGGAAGAAAAGCCTTTGTAAAAGGAAGTAGGGATTCAAGTCTCATAAAGAGCTTCCAAAAATTATGGTACTTATAGCTTTCAGCTCTCATTGCCCCCATCATAAGCATCTTTAAGGTGATTAAGGTTAAAATGACACAACTAAGAGGATATGCTTGACAAGTTATAAACCGAAATCTCATGCCCCTTACTTACGAAGACCGAACCTCATGCTACTCAACTTTAGTCATGAGTAAGCTCTTGTCATTGTAAGTATATGTGTAGCATAAAGAACCGCCAACGGGGTACCCCTTGCACATGATATAGGAGCTATCCCATAATCAAAATGACAAGGCAAGCCGACAATGTGCATCTCAGCGATATTTTTATGTGCTATTTGCATAGGTTTATATTGAGGATGCTTCATAGAGTGCTCATTATGGTGATGCTGCAAGTTTCCACCATGATCTTACAAGTTCCACTTTTATTTCACACCGCCGGGATCCATAAGCAAAAGAACATGATATCAACGGGGTACAAAGTACAAGTGCAATGTTGAAAGCATTCCCCATGGTACATGGTTCTGCTAATTTCAACTTATAAAGCGCAAGCATATACGCAACAAAGAAGGACCCAATGGTTCAAGTTTATTAGATGCAAAAAAGTAAAGTGTGCCATCAAGTTCGTGAGAGCTTTAATCACTAGTTTTCTCATAACAAGTTTAATTTGGAAGGTAAACAAAAGCATGAATATACTTGGAATAGTATAAGCTAGTAGGTAGGTATGGTGGACTCTTTGGAATAACTTGGTTTAGGGAGTTGGATGCATGAGTGGAACTCATACTTGGTTGTGGAGGCTAGCAAAAGACTGGGAGCGACAAACTAAGAGAGCAATAATGGCCATAATCATGCAGAGCAACAAAACATCATTGATCAAAGCATAAAGTGATACTACAAGTTGAAAACTAAAGGATCATAAAGGCTATGGTGACTTGAGATAGTCATAACATGGTGTGAGCATGCGCCAAGTTAACCCAAATAAAGCATCAAAGGAGAATACCACTATGCTATGCTTTAATATGCTAAAACAACGCATGATTCATCCAAGGCACATTAAGAAATCTCAATTGTTTATAACAAATCATGCTACAGCAAATAATACTAAGCATAAAGCCAAAAAAATATCAAGCATGGCATGACAAAGCATAGGCCACAGTCAAAAACAAGCTCTCTTTACCACTTAAGCACGAGCTTTCCTACTCTTTTCCAAACCAAACCAAACTATTTGAAACCCAATGTATGAAATAGGGGGTCCAACCAATTTATTCAGAAAACTAAGAAAACCAAGCAAACGAAACAAAACAAAAAACGAAGACGCTCTAAGAACAACAGAACTGTGCATGAAACAATAAAAATAAAGTGTTTGGAAGAAACCTAGGATTTTTATTGATGAAGAAGGGGATGCCTTGGGCATCCCCAAGCTTTGACGCTTGTACTTCTTGGATATTTCTTGGGTTGACACGCGTGGCATCCCCAAGCTTGAGCTTTAGTCCATCCTTCATCTCATTACTCGTTCCTTCCATACACCTGAAATTTTTCCTTCGTACAAAACTTCACACAATCTTAATTAGCAACATTAGTGCATTCAAGATAATAAGTCTTAAGGTTCAGTTCTAACACCAATAAACTTCCATTAGAACACTAGCTACTGAAGCACTTCCCTCAAAAAGCTCAATTCCCCAAAATAACTCAAAAAGGAACCAACAAGAAGCAAATGTAGAAAATGGCAGAAATCTGTCAAAACAGACCAGCAGGTAAAGACGAATTTTTTAGAAGACCTTCTGTTGCTCAAATCAAAAAGTGTTGAACTAACTGAAGTTAGATAATAACCTGGGGCAGAAGCATAAAAATTCACGCCTGAAAAGGACGTACAGAGATTTTACACGAATTTTTACGGTGAAGCACAGAAATCTGTTTCGGGACAGCAACTTTCCCAATCATTACTTCTCTCTCATTAGAGGTTACTCTTGGCACAAAAAGCAAATAAAAAGGGTAAGGAGCGGTTATTACAGAGGTAATAACTTTCAAGACTTATCTAAAACTTTTGGGTTACCTCCCAATAAGTACTTTTCTTTAACGCCTTTAAGCTAGGCATGGTATTTTGAGAAGATGCTCACATAGGAAATATGAATTGAAGTAAAAGAGAGCATCAAGAAGAAAATTCAAAACACATTTAAGTCTAGCCCACTTCCTATGCTTAGGAATCTTGTAAAGAAACAAGTCATGAAAGCACAAAGCAACAAGCATAGGAAAGCAAAACAAGTGCAACTTCAAAACTTTCAACATAAAGAGGGGAAACATAATATTGTTGAGACACATAAAACCATGTTTCCCTCTCTCATAATAACTTTCAGTAGCATCATGAATAAAATTAACAATATAACTATCACATCAAACATTCTTATCATGAGCCACATGCATAAAATAATTAATACTCTCCCTATAAACATAGTCATTCTTATTAATTATAGTGGGAGCAAATTAAACAAAATAGCTATCATTATTATTTTCATCACCATAATCATCAAATATAGGAGGCATATTGTAATCACAATTAATTTTCTCCTCAATAGTAGGTGGACTGAAAATATCATATTCATTATTGTAATCATCATATATTGGAGGCATAGTATCATCAAAGTAAATTATCTCCTCCATGCTTGGGGGACTAAACATATCATGCTCATCAAAACCAGCTTCCCCAAGCTTAGACTTTTCCATAGCATTAGCAATAATGGTGTCCAAAGAATTCATACTAACAACATTGCTATTAGCACGCAAATAAAGTTCCATAGGTTTTTTAATTTTCTCTTCAAACACTTCATGTCCTAACTCAAGATAAATACTATAAAGCTCTCTAATTTTGTTGTTGTTTTCCATTAAGCCTAACTAGTGAAAACAAGAAACAAAAATACAAAATTGTAGAATCTAAAGGAAATAACTTCAAGCACTCACATCGGAGGATGTGAGTACCTTTTACCTTACCTCCCCGGCAACGGCGCCAGAAAATAGGCGTTTGCCATGGGAGGTTCTTCTTCTTTAATCCTTCGGTGTGAATACCTTTTACCTTACCTCCCGGGAAACGGCGCCAGAAAATAGCTTGATGTCTATGCACTTCTATTATTGTAGACAGTTGTTGGGCCTCCAAGTGCAGAAGTTTGTAGAACAACAACAAGTTTTCCCATAAGTGGATCGCCCAAGGTTTATCGAACTCAGGGAGGAAGTGGTCAAAGGTATTCCCTCTCAAGCAACCCTGCAATCAAGATACAAGAAGTCTCTTGTGTCCCCAACACACCCAATACACTTGTCAGGTGTATAGGTGCACTAGTTCGGCGAAGAGATAGTGAAATACAAGTGGTATGGATATAAAATAATGGTGCTAGAAAATAGCTTGATGGCGTGGAAGAGACTAAAGGCAAACTGAAATAAAGATGGAAGCAAGCAAACATGTAACAGATCTAGTAGCAAATGAAGATTCAATGCTTAGAAACAAGGCCTAGGGATCATACTTTCACTAGTGAACACTCTCATATACATATATCATATTCATGATACTACCCTGAACTACTCTCCGGTTGGACACTCTAATCCATGGTAGGGCTATAGCAGCACACCTCAAAGTAAGCCTTTCCCATCTAGAAAACCCCACACTGTCACCTTGAGTACTAGATGAGTCCAACAAACACCACAATTTCATAAAGACATCCAACTCCAAATATAACTCATAACAAGTATTTGTAATCTCTAGCCTAAGTGCCACCATGGTGTGCACGATGTCACTTTCACACACATGGGGAGAGCAGAGATTCATTAAAGCACTTGAGTAGCAGAATAGATCTATAGATTACAAGCTCATGATCTCAATAAGATCATGGATAGAGAGAGAGAGATGAACACATAGCTACCGGTAGAACCCTTAGTCTCGAGAGAGAACTACTCCCTCCTCATCATGGGAATCAGAAATGGTGATGGAGATGGTGGTGGAGATCGATGGAGATGGCTCCGGGGGCACTTCCCCGTTCCGGGAGGGTGCCAGAACAGAGACTTTCTGTCCCTCGAATCTCCCCTTCGGTGGTGGCGGCCTTGCAGAACTTTTCGTGGCTGGAGGCTTGATTCTTTAGGGTATATGCATCGGGAGGCTTCTTATAGGTGAAGAGGCAAGGTCGGTGGGCGGCCAGGGGGCCCACAGCACCTGGTGGCACGGCCAGGGCTAGCCCACGCCACCATATGGTGTGGCCAGGCCCTGGCCCTCCTCCGTCTCTGCTTAGGGCTCTGTGAGTCTTCCGGTAAAATAGGAACTTTGGCTTTTGTCCCGTCCAATTCCGAGAATATTGATTTTCTGACTTTCCTAGAACCAAAAACAGCAGAAACAGGCAACTGGCATTGTGGCTCTTGTTAATAGGTTAGTCCAAGAAAGTCTATAAAAAGTAATCCAAAGTTGGAACAAAACATAAGAAAGTAGATAAAACCAAGCATGGAACATCAAAAATTATAGATACATTTGCAATGTATCAAGGGGTTTCGACAAATTCAAGGAGTTGACTACGATGAGACATTCTCTCCCGTAGCGATGCTAAAGTCGGTTAGGATTATGTTAGCAATTGCTGCATATTTCGATTATGAAATATGGCAGATGGATGTCAAAACTGCATTCCTCAATGGTAATATTGAAGAAGAGTTGTATATGATACAACCTAAGGGTTTTGTCGATCCTAAGGATGCTAATAAGGTATGCAAACTTCAGAGATCCATCTATGGACTGAAGCAAGCATCCCGGAGTTGGAATCTCCGCTTTGATGAGGTGATCAAAGAGTTTGGATTTGTCCAAACTTATGGAGAGGCTTGTATTTACAAGAAAGTGAGTGGGAGCAATGTGGCATTTCTGATATTATATGTCGATGACATATTATTGATTGGAAATGATATAGATCTTTTAAACAGTGTTAAATGTTATCTAAATAGCAAATTTTCGATGAAAGACCTTGGTGAAGCGTCATATATATTAGGCATTAAAATCTTTAGAGATAGATCAAGGCGCCTAATTTGGCTATCGTAGAGTACATACCTTCATAAGATATTAAAGAAGTTTAATATGGACGGAAGTAAGAAGGGGTTCTTACCTATGTTGCAAGGCAAGACATTGAGCAAGACTCAAAGTCCGGCTACGGCAGAAGAAAGAGAGATGATGGATAAGATCCCCTATGCCTCGGCCATAGGCTCTATTATGTATGCCATGCTATGTACAACACCGGATGTGGCACATGCTATTAGTTTGACTAGTAGGTACCAATCTGATCCAGGTTCAGAACACTGGATAGCGGTCAAGAACATCCTCAAGTACTTGAGAAGAACTAGGGATATGTTTCTTATGTACGGAGGTGAAGAAGAGCTAGTCGCTAAGTGTTATGTCGATGCTAGCTTTGACACTGATCCGGATGACTCTAAGTCTCAATCCGGATACGTATTTCTCTTGAACGGAGCAGCAGTTAGTTGGAGGAGTTCCAGACAACCTGTGGTGGCTAGATTAACGACGGAGGCGGAATATGTTGCTGCTTCAGAAGCGGCGCAGGAAGCGGTTTGGATGAAAGAGTTCATTACGGAACTAGGTGTGGTTCCTAGTGCATTGGACCCAATGGTGATCTATTGTGACAATAATGGATCCATAGCCAACGCCAAGGAACCGAGGTCTCACAAGAATTCCAAGCATATTAAGCGCTGGTTTCACTCCATCCGCGAACATGTCAAGGATGGAGATATAAAGATTTGTAAAGTACACACAGACCTAAATGTAGCAGATCCGTTGACTAAATCTCTCCCTAGGGCAAAACATGATCAACACCAGAACTCCATGGCTGTTAGATTTATCACTATGTGAACTAGATTATTGTCTCCAGTGCAAGTGGGAGACTGAAGGAAATATGCCCTGAGAGGGAATAATAAAGTTTTTATTATGTATTCCTTATATATGATAGATGTTTATTTTGCATGCTAGCATTGTATTGATCGGAAACATCAATACATGTGTGTTTAATAAACAAAAAGGGTTCCTAGTTATGATTGTCTTATAGACTAGCTTGTTGATTAACAAGATGATCAAGGTTTCCTGATCATGGACATTGGATGTTGTTAATAACAAGGTCACATCATTTGTGAAATTATGTGATGAACATTCATCCGAAGAATAGCATTACGAGAAAGTCATTATGTTTATATTGCTATAACATCATACGAAGTAATCTTTATCCTTAGACCATGAGATCATGTTAATTGCTAACACCGGAAGAGTATATTGATAACATCAAACGTCACACCATAACAGGGTGACTATAAAGATGGGTTCAGTGCTATGAAGGTGTTATGTTGAGGCTCATGGATTAAGAGTGGAATTTGTCAATCCCGATGATGGATAGATATGCTCTGGGCCCTCTCGGTGATATCACATTGAGATAGCTTGCAAGCAAGTGATGTGATCACTAGAATGTTATATCACGGGAACGAGAAAAGAGTGCATGTCGGTAACGAGATCAAACTAGGTATTTGGATACCGATGATTGAATCTCGGACATGTATTATGTCATGAGACAAAGGGATTAAATTACAAGGGTTAAAGGTTCTCACGCTCACAGAAGTCATCGTTGAATATGCAGGAGTCAGTATGGATCTCCAGGTCCCGCTTCTGATTATTGATCTGAGAGGAGTCTCAATCATGTCTGTATTATTCGTGAACCGTAAGGTGACACACTTAAGAGTTACCGGACACCATTTTGGAGCACATATGTTTCAGATGAAAGAATTGCAAAGCGCAAGAATTGTTTTGATAGAAACCGGAAATTGTTTCGGGTGAAATTGCAGAAAGTGGTTCGGCATGTGATATTGAAATATTGCAAGGGGTTATATGTGAAGATTTGTTATTAAAGTAATTAACAAAATTCTGAATAAATTTAATAAAAAAGTTTTATTAAATGAGAGAGCATTAAACTTAGAGAATTTTAAAGCATTTAAAGTGGGGAGTTTAAAAGGGAATGTGAAGAGGCATTTTAATGTGGAGGGGTTACCACCACATGAATGGGCGAGATGAGGGGTCACCCCCATGCGCTGGCCATGGAGGGGGTACCCCCTCCTCCTATAAAAGGCCACCCTCTCCCTCCTTCTTCCACACACCTCCTTGTGAAGGATCTCTCCCCCCTCTAGAATTATTCCCCATGGTCTCGGATTAGCGAGATACATGTTCCCGGTGGCATTTCATCTGGAAGGAGTTGCTTCTTCCGTTGGATCGCTGGAGCAAGGAGGTGGAGGCGGTCCGGTGGCTTGAACGTGTGTGCGAGTACGGATGCGCTGCTGAGTTGCGGCACTCGGACTTCCACTCGATCTTGAGATCGGCAAGTGTATGACTAGATCAACTACGAGTTCCTACTCGTTAACAAAACTTGTTGTCTTTGAGGGTAAGTTTGTGATGGATGTATGTCCACCTGTTGCTCTGTACCTAGTAGATAGATCTTGGCGTGTAGTTCTCATCGTAGGAAATTTTTTGTTATCTATGTTGTGGACCCAACAACCCTTCCATGTCAATAAGATCTGGAGGAAGAAAGAAGAGAAGCTCGTGAAGAGGATCGAAGAAGTAGAACCTAAAGGATCATCGTCATCATCCAGCCCGGAGATCAAGCCTCTCCCAAATTGGGAGGACATGTTCCCGTAAAGGATGGAGATGATGAGGCAAGCTGAGCGGCGAAAGAACAAGGATGAGTATCTCCCCTAATATCTATCGTCACAACACAACATCCTATTATAAACCTCCTCTTGGTCCATCACCTATTAAACCTAAGAAGGTGCGGCAAGATGAGATTCATGATAAGATCTATGAGTTGGAAAAAGCTTCAAAGGCATGTGTTGAAACAATTGGAGAAGGGATTGACTCCTACTGTATGATGATCAAAGACCTTGAGAAAAAGGTCGATAACATCGATGATAGAGTTGGTTTGTTGATTAAAATTATTTTTGAGTTGATATATGAGAAGAAATTCCTCAAGAAGAAAATTTTGAAGCTTCAATACGACATGACCGAGCTCAACATTCGCTTTGGAAGCATAGTTAAATATGGCAACACAAAAGAAGAGGGCAATACTCTTCCTACCCAGGAGGAGGAATAGGTACCAGCAAGGAGTTATTTGATCCCTCCTGGCTTGATTCCAAGCTTGGGGAGATCTTTAAGACCTTGTAATCTATCCTATAAGTTTTATGTTACTATTTTAGTTTTGCATTATTCTGAGTTTAGAAATAAAGTTTGCATCATTTGAATTCCCTTAAGGAATAGTCGATCCCCTTTGTGAAACTCCGAGTTTATTATCATATATGGAGCATTATTGAGTTTGTGCTTGCCTTATTGGATATATGAATGGCTTGAGTATAATTTTACTTGCACTTGATGATAACAATAGGAGTCTTCCACACCATTGGTATTAATGGAACATATAAAGATAATTTAATCGAAATGTTGTAAGTTCATGGTTTGATTTACAAAAGTAAAATAATCTGATTTTTCAAGCTGAAAAAGAAACCTTAAACAAAGAAAAATTAAAAGTGCTATCAAAATAGAGTGACAACAAGTCGAGGTAGAATCATCAAGTCATAAAGATGCTTCATATACAATTGGAATTTGGTAATTATGATCGTTAAACTTTGAATTCCTACATGAAGTGGAATGTATGGCTAGCTTCTTTGCACACACTTAAACATAAATGTGAGCATATATATATATAAGAAGAAGAAGAAGAAGAAGAAGAAAAAGAGCGAATGTGCAAAGAGAAATTAGGCATACACCACTATATTGTGGTATGACAAAGAAGCGTTTTGAGATTTTGAATCCCAAGTGAATATGTTAAGCCTAAAACACTTGGGACTACCTCGCTGACTTATTCAGTTGAACCGAATACTTTCACATCATGTTGAGATTCATCTTTTATGAATTGTTGATCACTAAGGTGTGGAAGCCTTCTAATATTATTCGGATGGTTCTAGTAAGGTACTATTCATGAACTTATTCCTATGTATCATATATGATTAACATATGCTGCAACTGCCTCATTTATTTTATCGACTCAGCTTCATGAATATGAGGATCACATCCATTAAGCTAAACTTGTTCGGGACGAGCAAGAGTCTAAGCTTGGGTAAGTTGATGAGTGCATATTTGCATCATTATTTATATTATTATTTTGCATTGTAGATGTAGGATCTCAGTATTTTACGGCGTTCGCGCGCACATTTTATGTCTGATTTCACCAGGATCAGGACAGATAATGGATACAATGGACACAATCCTTAGAGCAGTTATATTGAGGAGAAAAGGAGTCAAAAACAACATAAATCGCTTATTTGGGAAATATCAATAACACCAAAAGAAAACCCGAAGCAACCAAGGCATCCAGAGAGTTTAACGACCAACTATACGACCGAAATAATTTTTCTGGCTATATAGTTGCGGTCATATAGTTGGCGCTGCCACCGCCTCCTCTAATAGTTTCACCCTGTGCAACTGGATTGGGGAGACGACATATAGAACACCCAGAAATCACCGAAAACCTCACCTCCAGAAGGAATCTGGAGGGGGAACTTGAACAAGGGATCCATCTTCGCCCTACGCAGATCTGGGAGGCCAAGGCATCTATCTTCACCTTCATCAACCACTGCACCACCATCATTTCCATTCATCCCATCTTCACCCATCTAGATCTTGTTGTAATTTCCGTACTCATTGTGGATTTATACAACAACTATTCATTTGCAATTGATTCCATTACTATTGCTATGATGTTGATTGCCTCCATGTCTGAGTAGATCTTTAGTTCTTGGTGAGATGGAGAAACCCTAGCATATGATTGAGATAAGATAGAGATTATTATGTTATACATCATTATGTGTATGTGTTAATTGTCTTCATCTTGATGTTGGTAGTTGTGCACCTCCTTAATATTTGCCTCTTATGGGGACTCGATGAAGGGGATTAATTGTTGGTAGACGGAGGGATGATAGCACTTACTATGACTATAAAGCTGTTGTCATTCTTTACGTACTAACTTGGGGAAACAAGGAGAACTCATAAAGCCATGTCCATACCATGGGAGAAATCCCTTCATAGCGAGATAATTCGATTTATATCGTTTATCTGTCAGCTATGGTTATGAAGGATGATGTGAGCAGTGGTTGCTGCCTATTTGTCCATATATGGAGCTCCTCCCACATACATACATATCATGAGAATATTTTTTATAATAATCTTGATTGCTTAGTCTAAATTGCTAGTGGTGTATCCACCACTCCCTGAGAACGCATTTTTCCCTATTGCAGTTCTAAGTTCTTTTACACACGCGATTCTTACTTTCTGCATTAAGTTTTACTTTACTTTAAATTGATTTGTTCAATCAAAAAAACCCAAAAAACTCTACTTTTCTTGCATCTTAAAGTTATTCCTTAAGTACTTCGTTTAGTTTTAGTTAAAAGCATTTTAGTCTTTCGCCTACTGCTCACTATGGGATCGATATCTTTATTTCGAAACTAGCTACAAACGACCTGTGCACTTGTTGTCATCAACGACCAATTATACGGTAGGAACAAATTGTTTCGGCCATATAGTTTTGGTCGTATAGCTGCACCGCCAGGTGGAAACCCTAAAATTTTGACAGCATGCCAACTATATGGTGGGAACACATTGTTCCGGCCATATAGTTTTCCCGTATAGTTGCGTCCGACCACGAAAACACCATGGGAGGTACCTCCAACCCCAAAACTTCAATCCTTTTTTCTTTCTTCTACCTCCAAACTCTCTCAAAATCTCAAGAGATCTTCATCTCTACTCAATTTCATTCGGTTCCCTCGCACACAAGTGATCTATGGTATGTTTCTCCTCCGATCCTCCAATTATTTTTTGTAAATTCATCTTCGATCTATTTTCATTATCAATCTAGGGTGAGACCTACTATGAACTAATTGCCATGATTCTCTTGCCTAGATTATTATTTTGAGGGGATTCTTTAGTGTGTTATAATGAGGAATATGTTATTCTTATTAATGTTGGATCAAATAGTTTTACTTTTATCTTTCCTTGTTATTTTAGATGATGTACAGAAGGATCCAAACTTGTGCTCGTGCCGCTGCTAGCGCTTCTCGGGTTGTCGCACAAGAACGCATGGGGATATAGTTCAAGGATGAGCCCCAACGTGATCGCTTCAATAGGATGAAGAACCAAGAAGTGAAGGCAACCAAGTGATATTGAATCAACTCGATATTTCTAATGACTTCAATTTACTTTGCAATAGGGTTGGCCTGCAAAACTTTGTATTCAATGATGTGCCTACTTATCGCCGGTTAACTCTTGAATTTCTAAGTTCTTTGCAAAGCACCATTAAAGCATGGAATGGAGAGGACATGATTTGTTTCTGACTGATGAACAAAAATTACACTTTATCACTAGATGAATGGTGCGCATGCTTTAATTTTCCAAAAAAATAATGATAATGACCTACGCTCCTTTATAGGCTTAGACCCTTCCCCTGAACAATATTATAATGGAATGAGCTTTACTTCTAGAGTAAGCAAGGGGAAGAATATTCAACATCTTGCAATTATCTATTTGTTATGTGTTCTTGCTAACACTTTGTAGGGACATAATAAGTTCACGAGACTCAATAAGGAGGACATGTTAGTCCTCGCAAAGGCTGCTTTCAACAACACGAACTTTTTACTCAACTTGGGCGCAATCCTTGTGCGCTACCTGGAGCACCAATCCTCCCAAAGCCAAGGACCAATCACACGTGCAGGCGTCATCACCATGCTTGCCATTGCCCTAGGCATCGACCTAGGTGAGTTGCAACCTGTGCTAGGTGAGCGACGTGTTGGTTTCTCTACTTGAAAAGCTTGTGGAATACTCACTAGGAGAGGTGGTGTTTATTACTTGCATATTGCTGGAGCTGGGCGTCTCTACCCTGCTCCTATGCCTAATGGTCTTTTCTCTATCAAGGAAGGACGTTTGCTATATTACTTGCAGGTTGAGCAACACCAACCCGAGGAGGAAATTCTGGATGAGGATGAGGACCAAGAAGAGGAGCAAGAAGTTCCTTATCAAGAGGAGCAGCCACCAACCCGGTTCGCTACATACCAAGACTTCCAAGAACTTGGAGGGACTATGAATAGAATGCAAAACCTCTCTTTGAACCTCCGAGAATCAACTAGTAATTTATCAACTCAATTTGCAAACTAGAGTTCCAACTTTTTCCTTCCACCACAATGATTTGAAGGGCTTGCAAAAGCCTAAGCTTGGGGAAGTTTCCTCATTTATATTTATTTGGCATTCATTTGCTTTTATTTATTTTGAGGTTATGTTTTTAATTCGAGTTTATAAGCACTCGTGTTGGTTTCCCCAACACTTTTAAGTTATTTCTATTTGCTTTCGAGATTTTCTAGCCGAGCTTTGCCGCCAATTTTTCTATTCTTTAATTCCCTCTCTTAAAAACAACAATTTTTTTCTTTTATCTTTATTTTCCCTCTTCCTTCTTTTCTATTCTCCTTGTGGCTTTCACACATTTGCAGGAGAGTGATCGACTTCGAGTTTCCAAGAAGCAAATAAAAAGGGGAGAGAGAAGTGGTACCAAACATGAGAGGTATGCCTTATGACTCCCCACTTTTGAAGTTTGAGAAACCCATGCTAGTTAGTAGTAAATGTTGAGATATTATATTGGTGGAGTGAGTCTTTGTATTGTAGTAAAATTTTGTTTGCATGGGTATTTAGTTCGGTACATTTTGTTCTAGCTCTTGTAGTTAACCAAGTCTTGCCTAAAAATTTGCTAAACAATTGTAATAAGAAAATGTCTCACAATTGAAGGCTTGGTTGTTGTAGCGTTTTAGTCTTGAAGGCTTATTTCTAGAGACACTTGATACATTGCAAATGTATCTATAATTTTTGATGTTCCATGATTGGTTTTATCTACTTTCTTATGCTTTGTCCACACTTTGGAGTACTTTTCATATGATTTCTTGGACTAACCTATTAACAAGAGCCACAGTGCCAGCTGCCTGTTTTCTGCTGTTTTTGGTTCCAGGAAAGTCAGAAAATGAATATTCTCGGAATTGGACGGGACAAAAGCCAAAAATCCTATTTCACCAGAAGACTCCTGGAGCCAGAATATGAGACGGAGTGGGGTTGGGGCCCAACCACACCACCTGGCCGCGCGGGCTGGGCCTAGCCGCGCCAGGGGGTGGTCTGGCCGCCCCAGACACCCCCTCGGTCTCCCTCTTCGCCTATAAGATGCCTTCTGACCTAAAAACTCAGGGGGGTTCGACGTTTTTCCAGAAGGAGTTCCGCTCCGCCGTCACCACCAGATTCAACGAAACAGCACCAAAACTCCGTTCTAGCACCTTGCCGGGATGGGGAATTGGAGGAGATCATTGCCATCATCATCACCATCGCTTTGTTCATCGACCATCCATGTTTACCCCATCTATGAGTGAGTAATCCCCCACTGTAGGCTATGGGGATGGTAGGGATTGGATGAGATCGTTCATGTAATGGCATCCGATTGTTAGGGCATGATGCCTAGTATCTTCTATTAGTGCTTTATGACTTTGTTGCGACTTGTTATGCTTAATTCTTGTCACTAGGGCCCGAGTGCCATGATTTCAGATCTGAACATGTTATTGATTCATTATGATAGTATTGTTCTTGGTCTTATCTGCAAGTTGTATTCACACGTTGTTGTCCGGAACCAAAGGCCCCGAAGGGACAGAAATCGGGATAACAGGAGGGAATGGCTTTGATGTGAGGATCACATGTGTTCACATAGTGTTAATGCTTTGCTCCGGTGCTCTATTAAAAGGAGCACCTTAATTGCCAGTAGTTCCCTTGAGGCCCCGCTGCAAACAGGCTGGCAGGACAAAAGATGTTGTGCAAGTTCTCATTGCGAGCACGTATGACTATATATGGAACACATGTGTAACACCCTCGAATCGGCCCTATGCAAGTTTTAGCCCTTTACGCCAAACCCGCATAGAAACGATTCAAGGACGCCCACCAGGCACTTTCGTGCGGGTGGAAAACGAAGTAATACCATTACACAACAGTCCTCGATGGGACCCAGAGAACAGATATATATATACAACACGACTCCAAGAGTCAAGAATACAGATACACAATACAAAGATCCAAATCACCTTGAAATCGATACAGCGTCCGAGTATGGACAAGATGCAAATGGGGCTAAGAGCCCTGAAGAATAACCAATGGCGTCCATAACCCTGCCCAGGCCAAGCCGGAAGGGTAACCCTGCTAACGACGTCGATCTCAAACCTGCTAAAACAAAAGGGGTGCCGGCAAAGGGCAAAGGAAAAAGAGGAGCGTCAGTACTGAGGCCAGTACATGGCGAGGCTAGAATTTGGCAGCTCTCGCCTACATAGGTATGGTGGACTGAAGCGGCAGCGCAACGGCACTAAACAACCTATAGAGACTCGATATCACTGGCGGCTATTAGAGAGGGGTAAGAAAGACCTATTCGGATCCAACCTGATACTAACACCAAACACACCCATCCTGATATTCCCCCTCGAGACCAAACAAGGAAGTCAAACCGAGGAACTCACACAATTGGCAGTTTTACTCATTCTGTTATAGTTGCAGCACTTACTAATACGATATAGATAGCATGAGTCATCCTGATAGCATAAGTAGTGTGCAGTTTTAGTTAACATTCTGTGGTAGTTGGAACATTTACTAGTCAGATATAATTGTCCTGAGGAATCCCCAAAACCCAGCAGTGGTTGGCACTTTTATCACATTCCATTGGAGTTGCAATACTTACTAGGCAGATATAACAAAACAACCCAGATCCAGCAGTTGTTGGCATTTTTATTATCCATTCCGTTATGATGAAGCTGATTACTAGTCACATATTAAGTCAAATTTATAGCACTACTTTAGTTATGCTTGTCTATGATCGAGATACTGTGCTCCAAGTCGTCCATAACCGCGGACACGGCTTTCAGAAAGTTTTACCCTACAAGGGTGCACAAATAGCAACACACACTCGATCAACCTCGGAAAAACCAACTCAAAACCCAACGAGGCATTCACGACAAAGCGATCATAGGATTCAGAAATATTTTAGGGGTCCACCCCACTAAGCTACCCGCAACGAAGTTGGCCGGCTCCGGAACGGACCCAGGGTTTGCGAGAACGGCTGTAAACGACCGGGAACCCGAAAGTGTGACTGGGCTTGTCGATACCGCGAAATCGTGCCGCGATCCAAAACAGTACAGGTGCTCCACACACAATCTTAATGTAGTAAAGCATGGCATAAGTACAGGATAGTAATAATGCCCCAAACTACTTGTGGCCCCAAGAAATAGAAATGAATCAAGCTCTGGCTCAGGGGGGTCCACGACCTCCCGGATGTGGATAGTGCGAAAAATCAAGGAACAGGTATCAAGTACTCGGGGTCCTACGGGACACAAGTGAGCGTGGAAGAACCAAATAACATCTATTGCCCACCGATGCCTCTGCATTAGTTATATCTAGCATTTTAATAGTTGTATTTAAAGTCATGATCATCTCCACTAATAAACATCTCTACCAATAACCATCTGCCAGCATTCCAACAACTGTGGTACTTGTCAACACGAGATCGCACCTAAGCACGCAACTACGACTCGCAAGGCCAGCTATCTACCAAACACAGGTAATAGGAAGTGTCCAAGGCAATATATAGGCTGCACGGGGTATAACTGGTGTACGGAAACTAAAGCATCGCGACACGGATAGCAATAGATCAACAGGAGGAAATAAAGACTATAAATGCAAAATAGGTAGAAGGGGGAGAGATGCTCGTCTGGGAAGCACTGCCGAAGGTTCATATCTGGAGAACTTGTCGACACTCGCATCAACTCATTGGCCTAGTCCGCGAAGAAGCAAACACTAGAAGAAACATCGGATGCAATATTTAATACTACGGCAGAAGAATCGGCATGTTTATGATATGATGCATGGCCTAGCACAGATGCGGTGTGACTAGACAGTATTAAGCGGAACCGGGGTCCCGACATTTAATTAAACGGTTCAAGTTATTTAGAACCCCCGCAATTTAAATGTTGTATTAACAGGGCGAAACATGGCATCGGTTCGCTACACGAATTTAAATGGTGTCTGAAATAAGACTAGAATAGCCCGCATATAGACTCCATATTTAATTATGAGGTGAATCGGCATAATGCCCCCAAACCCACAGACAGATATGCATGCATGAACAATTTATATGCAATCGTTTTATGATGTCATATTATGAAAAATAGGGCTTAGGGGCACGCATCTGGGTTCGGAAGATCTTGGGTTCCGGGGATCCGGGGGGTTCGGCAGGGTTCGGCGGGGATCGGATCTGGGGTTCGGATCGACGGGATCGTTCTCGGACAACGGAAGGAGAGCTTGGCGTTTCGGGAAGAAGGACTTGGTTTGGCGTCGGGGCGCATCGGATTCGCCCTAGTCGGTGTCGCTCTTGTCGTCACGAAGATCTTGTCGGGTTCTCATATCGGGTCGGTCTTGGCGTTCGGGGTGAAGAACTTGGCGTCCTCGAGGAAGTACTTGGCGTATCCGTGTCGACGACCTTGGCATCCAGATTCTCGGGCATCGGCTCCGGGAAGAAGTACTTGTCGAATCTGTGGATCGGTCCTCGGGGTCGAAGAATTTGGCGCGCCAGGGTTGGGTCTTCGGATCCGAGTAGAAGAACTTGGCATTCCGGGAAGGAGATCTTGTTAGTTCCAACACCATCACCTCCGATCTCCGGTTGGAGTCTTGTCGTCCGTCTTTTGTCGGTGGCGAACTTGACCGATGGTCTTCGGGTCACATCCATCCGGTGACGAACTTGTTTAGTACCACGATGACCTTGGCGTCCGTGTTCCGGCGTCTCTGATCGATGGCGAACTTGTTCAGGGTCGATGGTCTTGGGAAGATCTTGGCGAAACCTCAGGTACAGAGGAGTAGTGGGGCTTCGGCATTCTTCGGATGGCATCTCCATCTTCATACATCACCACCATACCATCACATCCACCACACCACACCACATATGTATCTCACCTTGAAATCGCACTAGCACCACAACACGACAGGAGAAGAGAGCAACAGGACACACCATCTGAACATGAGCAACATGCCCGATGGGGAAGATGCACATGGCGTCTTGGGGCCAGAGGCTTGCCAGGAGGCGGCTAACAGGTCGGGCGGCTGGAGGATGAAGAGGGAGCTCAATGAGGACGCACTGGCAGGTGGCACCACATGACCTGCAGGAGAAAGAGGAGGTGCCCATCGACGCTGCGCGGACAGGGGCGCTGTTCAGAGCAGAGGAAGAGGCCCCAACGTGCGGTGCTCGCGGGACAGGGCCTGTCACGGCAGCGCACGGAGCAACCGGCGGTGATGCATCGGGGTCCGGGGCGAAGAAAGGCAACAGCGGCCAGGCGGGGATCGACGAAGCGGGGAGTCGTTCTCGAGGGGCCGCCGGCGGGGTCGGGGCGAACCGGGAGAAGGGGCCGCTGCGGAGGGGCTCCTAGCGAGCCCGCGGCGTGAAGCCATAGGACGGGTTGCGGATCAAGGAGAGAAGGCCGGGGTGGAGCTGGCGGCGGTGCAGGGACGGCGTGGGGATCTGCTGGCGGCAATCTGAGCGGGAGGAGGGGCCGCGGGTGGGCGAGCTTGGGGTCGACGGCGGCTGGTGGAGAGGGCGATGGTCGACGGAGGGTCGCAGAGGCAGGGGCGCATCCGGGGCGGGGCCTGCGTGTGGGCGAGCAGAAGAGATAGGTGGCGGCGGCGGGCCCGACGGCAGCGACGGAGGGGAGGGCGAGGACGGACCGGTCGGGAGGCGGCCAGCCTGAGGAGCTCTAGAGGCACGGCGGAGGAGGCCAGAGCTGGCGGCAAGATCGCGAGGTGCGGGGTGGGGAGACGACGAGGGGAGACGCGTCGGTGGGACCCAGGGAGCAGGGTGGGACCGCAGGTGGTTGGTGGCGATGTGTGGTGTGCGGGGTTAGTAGGAGGAAGGCGTGTCGTGGTGTGGGGCCAGGCACGTGGCAGGTGGAGCAGGTAAGGTGGGGGTGCGCGCGCGGTTGGTGGCCAGGATGGTGGGCGGGTGTGAGCGGGAGATGAGGTGGCGATGGGGGTGGCTGTGTGAGGTGGAGGGGAAAATGGAGGGGCTGGTGAGGTGGCGCGCTGCTATTGGGCGGGGTGAGGTGGAGGGGGGCTGGGTAGAATAGGATTGGGTAGATTAGAGATTAGGATTGGGTGGAATTTTGGCTTTATTGGGGGTGGCCGGCTGGGTCGGTTCGGCCCGGTTCGGCTGCCCCCCTAAAAATAAAATAAAACATTTTATTATTTAAAATGGGGCTTTTGAAATCCGTTGGTAGACGAAACAAAATATTCCGGAGACCCGGGTTTTAATTTGAAATAAAGACGGGGCGTTTAGAAAACAAAAACAGATTTTTCGAAAATAGTTTTAGATAAACCATGCATGATGATGACGATGCTCAAATGCAATGTGGCATGATGACATGAGCATGCGGTCATGATGATGCAATGCACAAAAACACCGCGATTTTCTAGTAGTGGTTTTTGCGGGGCGCCACAACATGCCTAGGATTATCTAGTACTTGCATGTTTTATCTTATTTATATGCAATTGCCCTACGTTCTGATTGCTATGTGAATTTTCTTGTCCATGCAACACCCGTCCATCCATCCTTATGCCTACCGCACTCGAATCCTACTGTTTACTGCTATTGTTACTGCTGTCTTTACTTTACTACTCTGTTATTTTACTATTCCTACTACAAAACTGTTGCTACTGATAAACTGTTGTGAGAAAGATTGTTTCCAGGTGCAGCTGAATTGACAACTCAGTTGTTAAGTCTTATAAATATTCTTTGGCTCCCCTTGTGTCAAATCAATAAATTGGGTTTCACTTCCCTCGAAAATACTGCGATACACCCCCTATACTTGTGGGTCATCAAGACTATTTCTGGCGCCGTTGCCGGGGAGCATAGCTTTATTTATCAAGTCAACTTGGAATCACTATTGTTCAAGCTTAGTTTATTTCCGCCTTGTTTACTTCTTTCTTTATCAAAAATACAAAAAATTAGTTCCTACTCTAGTTGTTATTTTCATTGGTCTGTTATTGTCTTGCTTTATCATGCTTGTTGTCAATGGTTGGTTTCTTTGAAACTGAATCTTATTGGCAAGGTGGGTTCACGGAAGATCAAAAATATTATTATAAGGAACACCGTTTGTCACAAAAAGGGAAACACTTATCGGAACAAATTGATAAATTGTATACCATTGCTAGAAACATGTGCTGTACTTATAATGTTACTTATTGCTTTGATAAATCTTGTTGCTGTAAGAGGTATAAACACCTCCCTTTTCAATGTGAGTATAATGATAATGTTGCCATATCTTCTTATGTTAAAGGAAATTATGACTTTTATGATGTGGAACAAATTGAAGAATTTATTGCTTGGAAGGGTGCATTTGAACTTGCTAGTTTGCTTGAAAATATTGATGATTCACCTTATAAATATGAGGTTTATGATACACTTAGATTTTGCTTTGATAATTACAAGGAACAAAATGGTTATATTCTTGAATATATTAATAGATGCTTTCCTCAAATGGAAGAGACTAATGTCTTGCAGGATCCTATGGAAGAAGAAATTGATGAACCTGAAAGATCATTAGATGAAAATAGGAGGAGAGTGATGAACAAAAGGAGGAATAATGGATTAGCTACCCATGCCTACCTTCTAATGAGAGTAGCTCGTTATCCTTACATTATTTGATTGTCCCCCATGCTTACCAAAGGAGGATGAATGTTATGCTCATGTTATCTGTGATAATCCTTTATTTGTGCCTAACTTCGAGATGCATGGTACTAAAGAGTTTTGCTTAGAAATTGTTTATGATAAAGCTCTAGACGATGGTCCTATATTGAATGATCAGTCATCATTTTATAGAATTGTTAAAAGTGGGTTTGAAGGTTTTAATCCCACTATTTTTGAGCTTGATAAAAATTATGTTTTTGTAGAACATGAAAAGCATGCTTTATGCGATATTTATATTGTTGAGTTCATTCATGAGGCTACTGAAAATTATTATGAGAGAGGAAAATATGGTTGTAGAAATTTTCATGGTATTGAAACACCTCTCTATGTGCTGAAAGTTTTGAAGTTACTCTTGTTTTATCTTCCTATGCCTGTCACTTTGTTCTTTGCAAATTTATTTGCATACAAGATTCCTATGCATAGGAAGTGGGTTAGACTTAAATGTGTTTTGAATTTGCTTCTTGATGCTCTCTTTTACTTCAATTCATATTTCTTATGTGAGCATCCTCTCAAACTATCATGCCTAACTTAAATGCGTTAAAGAAAAGTACTTATTGGGAGATAACCCAAAAGTTTTAGATGAGTCTTGGAAGTTATTACTTGAGCAATAAATGCTCCTTATCCTTTTTATTTGTTTTTTGTGCCAAGAGTAACCTCTAATGAGAGAGAAGTAATGATTGGGAAAGTTGCTGTCCCGAAACAAATTTCTGTGCTTCACCATACAAATTCATGTAAAATATCTGTACGTCCTTTTGAGGCGTGAATTTTTGTGCTTCTACCCCAGGTTGTTATCTAACTTTCGTTAGTTCAACACTTTTTGATTTGAGCAACATAAGGTTTTCGAAAAAATTCGTCTGTACCTGCTGGTCTGTTTTGACAGATCTGTACCATTTTCTACATTTGTTTCTTATTGGTTCCTTTTTGAGTTTTTTTTGGGGAATTGAGATTTTTGAGGGAAGTGCTACAGTAGCTAGTGTTTTAATGTAAGTTTCATTGGTGTTAGAACTGAACCTAAAGACTTATTATCTTGAGTGCACTAATGTTGCTAATAAAGATTGTGTGAAGTTTTGTATGAAGGAAAAATTTCAGGTGTATGGAAGGAACGAGTAATGAGATGAAGGATGGACTAAAGCTCAAGCTTGGGGATGCCACGCGTGTCACCCAAAGAAATATCCAAGAAGTACAAGCGTCAAAGCTTGGGGATGCCCAAGGCATCCCCTTCTTCATCAATAAAAATCCCAGGTTTCTTCCAAACGCTTTATTTTTATTGTTTCATGCACAGTTGTGTTGTTCTTGGAGCGTCTTCTTTTTCGTTTTCGTTTTGATTTTTTGTTTGCTTGGTTTGCTTAGTTTGCTGAATAAATTGGTTGGTCCTCCTCTTTCATGCATTGGTTTTCAAATAGTTTGGTTTGGATTGGAAAAGAGTAGGAAAGTTCATGCTTAAGTGGTAAAGAGAGCTTGTTTTTGAATGTGGCCTATGCTTTATCATGCCATGCTTGATATTGTCTTGGATTTATGCTTAGTATTATTTTATGTAGCATGACTTGTTATAAACAATTGAGATTGCTTAATGTGCCTTGGATGAATCATGCGTTGTTTTAGCATATTAAAGCATAGTATTGTGGTATTCTCCTTTGATGCTTTATTAGGGTTAACTTGGCACATGCTCACACCATGTTATGACTATCCCAAGTCACCATAGCCTTTATGATCCTTTAGTTTCAACTTGTAGTATCACTTTTATGCTTTGATTAATGATGTTTTGTCGCTCTGCATGATTATGGCCATTATTGCTCTCTTAGTTTGTCGCTCCTAGTCTTTTGCTAGCCTCCACAACCAAGTATGAGTTCCACTCATGCATCCAACTCGCTAAACCAAGTTATTCCAAAGAGTCCACCATACCTACATACTAGCTTAAGATATTTCAAGTATATTCATGCTTTTGTTTATCTTCCAAATTAAACTTGTTATGAGAAAACTAGTGATTAAAGCTCTCACGAACTTGATGGCACACTTTACTTTTCTTGCCCTTAATAAACTTGAACCATTGTGTCATCTATTTTGTATATGCTTGCACTTATTTGTTGGGGATTAGCAGAACCATGCTATCATGGGGAACGCTTTCAACATTGCACGGGTACTTTGTACCTAGTTGATATCATGCTCTTTTGTCTATGGATGTCATCGGTGTGAAATAAAAGGGGAGCTTGTAAGTTCCTGGAGTTATGTATATGTGTTAGAGAAACCCCTGGGCCGCTGGTCTAATCCATGCTGACATAGTGGAAACCTGCAGCGTAACCATAATGAGCTGTCTATGAAGCATTCTTCTTATAAAAAAAGAGTCCGATATTGAGAAAAATAAAAAAAAGAGATTATGAAAAGAGGAAAGACGGAAAAAAGCACCATATTCCCATGGTAAATAATAAGATTGCTGAGATGCTCGTTGTCTGCTTGCCTTGTCATTTTGATATGGGGATTCTTCCGTATCATCGGGCAAGGGGTACCCCGTTCGCGGTTCTCTATGATACACATGTACTTACGATGACAAGAACTTACTGGTGACTAAACTTGAGTAGCATGATTAGCGGCCCTCGTATTCAAGGGACATGAGATTTCTAACTTATACTTCGTCAAGCATGTACACCATAGTTTGTTCACTATAACCTTAATCACTTCAAGATGCTTATGATAAGGGCAATGAGAGCTGAAAGCTATTAAGTACCATAATTTTTCGGAGCTCTTTATGAAACTTGAATTCCTACTTACTTCTATGAAGGCCCTTCTTCCACTTATATATTGAGTCTCCACCTTCTATCTTTATACACCTACTTTGAGAGCATAGTGGGCATTCTTAGTTCTATGTGCATTGTCCCAAGACTTGTTGATTGATGCATACCTTGATATTGCTTTTTTAAAACTATTTATATCTAGTCACTCTTATAAACTTTGAAGGTGTCCTATGCATTTTTGTTTGCTACTCTATGAGGGACAAGCTGGATACCACTATGCTATGTTTTCTTTATGTGAAACAAACAAACGTCTTGCAAAGCATTGTTATTCATGAATCTTTTGTTTGTGCCTTTTCATGTTGCATCACAGTTTCTTTGTCTTATTGCTAGAACTTTGTCTTTCATGTTATGATTGAAGTACTATGATCCTAGCTTTGAATGTTTTACAAATACTTTGATCAAGTTTATGATGGTGCATGTCACCTCAAAAATTATTCTTTCTTTTTATCACTTACCTACTCGAGGACGAGCAGGAGTTAAGCTTGGGGATGTTGATACATTGCAAATGTATCTATAATTTTTGATGTTCCATGCTTGGTTTTATCGACTTTCTTATGTTTTTTCCACACTTTGGAGTACTTTTCATATGATTTCTTGGACTAACCTATTAACAAGAGCCACAGTGCCAGCTGCCTGTTTTCTGCTGTTTTTGGTTCCAGGAAAGTCAGAAAATGAATATTCTTGGAATTGGACGGGACAAAAGCCAAAAATCCTATTTAACCAGAAGACTCCCGGAGCCAGAATATGAGACGGAGTGGGGCTGGGGCCCAGCCACACCACCTGGCCACGCGGGCTAGGCCTGTCGCGCCAGGGGGTGGTCTGGCCGCCCCAGACACCCCCTCGGTCTCCCTCTTCGCCTATAAGATGCTTTCTAACCTAAAAACTCAGCGGTGTTTGACGTTTTTCCAGAAGGAGTTCCACTCCGCCACCACCACCAGATTCCACGAAACAACACCAGAAACTCCGTTCTGGCACCCTGCCGGGACATGGAATTGGAGGAGATCATCGCCATCATCATCGCCATCGCTTCTCCATCGACCATCCATGTTCCCCCATCTATGAGTGAGTAATCCCCTACTGTAGGCTATGGGGATGGTAGGGATTGGATGGGATCATTCATGTAATGGCATCAGATTGTTAGGGCATGGTGCCTAGTATCTTCTATTAGTGCTTTATGACTTTGTTGTGACTTGTTATGCTTAATGCTTGTCACTAGGGCCCGAGTGCCATGATTTCAGATCTGAACATGTTATTGATTCATTATGATAGTATTGTTCTTGGTCTTATCTCCAAGTTGTATACACACATTGTTGTCCGGAACCAAAGGCCCCGAAGTGACAGAAATCGGGATAACCGGAGGGAATCACTTTGATGTGAGGATCACATGTGTTCATGGAGTGTTAATGCTTTGCTTTGGTGCTCTATTAAAAGGAGCACCTTAATTGCCAGTAGTTCCCTTGAGGCTCCGCTGCAAACGGGCTGGCAGGACACAAGATGTTGTGCAAGTTCTCAATGCAAGCACGTATGACTATATATGGAACACATGCCTAGGATTATCTAGTACTTGGATGCTTTATCTTATTTATCTGCAATTTCCCTATGTTCTGATTTCTATGTGAATTGTCTTGTCCATGCAACTCCCGTCCATCTATCCCTATGCCTACCGCAGTCGAATCCTACTATTTACTGCTATTGTTACTGCTGTCTTTACTTTACTACTGCTGTTACTTTACTATTCCTACTACAAAATGGTTGCTATTGATAAACTGTTGTGAGCAAGATTGTTTCCAGGTGTAGCTGAATTGACAACTCAGTTATTAAGGCCTATAAATATTCTTTGGCTCCCCTTCTGTCGAATCAATAAATTGGGTTTCACTTCCCTCGAAAATACTACGATACACCCTCTATACTTGTGGGTCATCAACACTCAACACCATAGAAAATAATGATTGACTTGATAGCTCTCTTTAAAAGGATTTGTTCGATTGAATTAATGTTTAGCGGTTTTTGAGAGCATGCCAAAGTTTGACTTGTGAATCATTAGAATGATATAGCTTTATGCGTGTCAAACTTCATGGGATGCCAACAACTCTGGTAGCCTACGAACGATCTTCATGGAGGAAACTCCTAGTTTCGGCTATGAGTTGATTAAACATATGTAGCAGTAATGCTATAATGGGTAAGATTCTTGGCACTCCCGGGTAGCTATGTATGATGGAATCACTCCTCTGGATATTATGAGTAATTATTGTACAAAAGGAACAAAAACCTTAGTGATGCCACGAGTATCCATCACAACCCGATAAACTAATTAAAATCTTTGGCATGCTCTCAATTGCTTAAGAACTAAAATTCTTGAAGGACAATGAATAGAAAAGTAGTGCTTGAAGAGTCTTGATTTATTGATGTGGGAGAATTGAGATACTCTAGTGTATATGTTTTTCATGACAAACTCTCACACTTTTGATTTTACATGATTATACTTTATTGTTCAAAGGCAAGCCTATGAGTTGATTACATGACATGGAATAAAGTTTACTCATTTGAATCATCCATGTTAACAATAATTTTGCTACGCTATAAAGATGCATAAAACCCGTATGATATGCTTGCCATTACTCTATCTATGCTGAAGTTTTTCAGATTTATAAAGTGGAGGAAACATGAGACTACCAATCATGAGTAAGATCATCATCTCGTTATTTCAGTTTAAATGCTGAGTTCCTTTTTATTTTGGTTTTCTTGCTCGAAGACAATCAAGTTTAAGCATGGGGAGGTTGATGGCTCTGAAATATAGCCATCTATGTCCAGACTGGATATTATTCATATTTGTGATGAAATATCTCTCTAAACCCTGCCGCTAATGCCTAATGATCAAAGGGGTATGCAATCATTTTTTTTCTATTTTTCCCTGCACAGATAATGACGTTTGATGATGGCAATCACTACATTAAATTCAAAGATACGAGATTTCCAACAACCCAAAGAAACCAGGAGTCGTGAAGTGGAGACATACGCTTTAACGACCAACTATACGGCGGGAATAAAATTCCGATTGTATAGTTCCGGTCGTATAGTTGCCATCAACACTGCTAGGTCAAACAGAACAACATTCGTGAAGGGACCCCTATATAAAGAGGCCTAGGGCGACGAGAAAAAGAGCCTCTTTCCGATCAACAGCCGCCCCCAGATATCCATCCACAACACCGAAGAGCTGCCAGAGGAATAGACTTAGATCTAATCTCCAAACCCTTCTCCATCACCATAGCCATATTCCACCACTTGTAATAGTAGATCCCATCTTCGATTGGTGACATTGTAAGACTATTTGCTATCAATCTCATGATTTCCATTACAATGTTTATGATTGTTGATCTCATCTCTATGTGTGAGTAATTCTCCTTGGGCTAAGGGCTTCGTCCTAGCCATGTAGCTTTTGTGCATGTTATTTATCATAGATGGGATCATGTATTAGTTTGTATGACATGATGATTATTGTATCCTCTCTTGCCTCAATCTAAGGACTTGTCAGGTACCCAAGACCCTGAGGACTGAGCCAGGTATAGGGAGTATGAGTAATGACTAATCTGCAGGTTGGGAACCCTAGTGACAGAAGGGGTAGTATGGCTGTATGTGAGGGATTTACTTGGGATAAATGGTGACGTCACTATGCATATCATTAGTTCTCTTTCTTCTATGGATGAGACTAGTAGGTTATTTCTATAAGCGGTTGCGGAGGCAATAGCAATTATAGATGCACTTCCCACATATAATTTATCTTGCTCTAACATTTACATGCACACTTTATTATTATCATTTATTCCCATCAGATGTTTTGCACAGCTACAGGTGAAATCGAACGCCCTAGGCCCTCTCTCTCCATCATCGACAACAACGAAAGAAAACTAACTCTTGGTCTGGTAAAAACACAAAAGAAATTCTAAAACTCCTGAAGGTCCGTTAAAGTAACTTCACTATGCTTCTGCTTCCCGAGGATTCGGTAAATCTAGGTCTACTAGGGAAAAAGAGCTATACTACATCTGTAATCCAGATCGAAGGTATCACTATGCTCTTCAGTCTTCACTCTATACACTCAATTGTTCTTGAGCGCTTTCTGTCCCTTTGGCAAAGACACCAACTCAAAGGTGTCATTCTCATACATGGATTTCATCTCATCATGCATGACTTCTAACCATTCATTCTTGTGCTCATTAAACACTTCCTCCACATAGCATGAGGGCTCACTTGCATCAGTCATCAACACATATTGATGTTGTGGATACCTTGTGGAAGGTGTAGGATCTCTTCCACCTCTCCTCAACTGCTACACTAGGGTGGATAATTAGGTGGATTATCATCACCTTGATCATCATGATCATCTTCATTAGATGGTTGTTCATGTCCCTCACTTGTACGGCCTTGTTCAGTTGCATCATCTTCGTCTTCAACATCATCATCTCCCCCATGATTGTGATGCACCAGAGGAGGGTTAACTGGATCCAAGTCAACCTGGGGTGTGGTGCCCTTCGTCTTCTCCGGTTTCCCAATATCTTCTATTGTTTCATCTTCAATGAAAACCACATCTCGGCTTCTACATGTCTTCTTCTTGATTGGATCCCACAATCTATATCCAAATTTATCACTTGGACTGCTGAGATAGATGCACTATTTTGTCTTGCTATCAAGCTTGGATCTCTCGTCCCTCGGGACATGCACAAATTCCTTACACCCAAAGACCTTCAATTTCTTGTATGAAACTTCCTTCCCTGATCAAACTCTCTGAGGAATATCACCTACAAGAGGAACTTAGGGGGACATGTTTAGTACATACATAGCATGACTCAAAGCTTCAACCCAAAAGAATTAGGTAACTTTGGATGAGAGAGCATATCTATGACCCTCTCGGTAAGAGTCCTGTTCATTCTCTCTGCAAGTCCATTGAGCTGGGTTGTCTTTGGTGGAGACTTCTCAAGCCTGATGCCAAACTCTCTTCAATACCTCTCAAAGGGACCGCGGTATTCACCACCATTGTCTGATCTCACGCACTTCAATTTCCTGCCAGTTTCTCTCTCAACCTTGGCATGGAATTCCTTGAAAACGTCGAGCACCTGCCACTTGTTTCTCAACGCATAGAGAAATATCTTCTTGGAATGGTCATCAATGAATGTCACAAAGTATGATGCTCCATCGAGGGATTTTTCGGTCATGGAGAAAACATCAGTGTGCACAATGTCCAGATCATTATCCGCACGATGCGGCGGGCGTGTACGAAATGCAACCCTATGTTGTTTGCCAGCAAAACAATGTTCACAGGGTTTCAAGGTTATACCTTTCAACTCAGGGAGGTAATCCTTGCGAGCAAGAGCCTGCATGCCTTTCTCACTCATATGCCTAAGCCTCTTGTGCCACAAATCAACCGAAGTGTCATTCTCAATGACGTTCAACACATCATTGCATAGCTTGGTTTTAGTCACATAGAGACAGCCTTGTTGCTTCCTCGAGCCACAATCAAAGAGCCTTTGGCGAGTTTCCATTTTGCATCACCAATGTCATCAAGATTTCCAACTGACAACAGATTCAACCGTATGTCGGGAACATGTATCACGTCATCAAGCACCAACCTGCAACCTGTGTTTGTCTTAATGCATATAGTGCCCTTTCCAACAATAGTCGACGAAACACTATTCCCCATCCTTACGTGGCTAGTAACGCCGCTTGTATATGACGTGAAATACTCCTTGTATGATGTAATGTGGAAGGACGCACCTAAATCCACAACCCAACTCATGGCATCATCACGAACAACACTATAGAATTCTTCATCTTCAATGACTAGGTAGTCTTCACCTTGCTCACATTGTGCAGTCATGGCGGCACCATTCTTGCCCTTTTGCTTGGCCTTCTTCTCGACTTTTCCCTCTAACAAATCTCTTTTGTATTTTCTGCAATCACACTTCTTGTGTCCCGGCTTGCCATAGTAATAGCAAGTAGTACCTGATCTCTGTCTTCACTTTAATCTCCTCCTGGACTTCTGGTCTTTTCCATGCTGAGGCCATGTCCACGGTTGTCATTCTTGCCGTGAGATTCAGCCACATAGGCATCAGAAGAGGAGGCATCGCCTTTTCCCCTCTTTCTAGATTCTTCATTCACCATACTATTCTTCACCATCTCCAACGTTAGCTTCCCATCCAGAGCTGAATTGCTAACTAACACAACAAGCGTGTTCCAACTATTAGGCATGGAACTCAGCAGCAACAATGCTTGCACCTCATCGTCGAAGTTGATCTTCATGGTGGAGAGTTGATTTATATGGCACTGGAAGGCATTCAAGTGTTCAATAACCCTACTACCATCCCGGTACTCAAGCTTGGCTAGTCTTTTGATTACCGAGGCCTAGTTTATAGATGTCTTCCTCTCATACATTGACTCCAACTTCTACCACATCTCATACACATTTGTGTTGTTTGCTATATGGTGGAATATATTGTGGTTGATATACAAACGAATTATACCTACTGCTTTTCTGTTCAGCACTCTCCATTTATCTTCCGTGACACCGGATGTCGGTATTTTGTCTTTCACAATTGGCTCATACAAATCCTTATAATAAAGGATGTCTTCCATCATGGGCTTCCATAATGAGAAATTGGAAGAATCAAGTTTTACCATGCCACTTGTGGCGGCGCCTTCTTCCAAAGCCATTGCGAGCTAGCAGCAACCTTAGAGCAAACCTCGAGCTCTGATCCCACTATGTTGGGGAATTAGAACACTCAAACGTGATATGAAAATACACAACGGAATAAGATGTAAACTTCAGCACCACTTGTATGCTAACTCCACAGATTGTTGCTCAATCACGGAAAGAAACATATGCATCAAACATATATGGAGGAAACAGATTCCATCCCAACCAAGGATAAGTACTGTGTGCTCTCACACACAGATGCTGAAATATGCAGGTAGGCAGGACAAGTCATATGTCCTCTCAGCATATGGGAGCAGCAACAAGCAAATCAACATAGAGGGACACCAATCATTTTTACGTGGAAAACCTCTCAACTTGAAAGGAAAAACCACAGGCAGAAGCTACCAAAATCTTCTTCCACTATTATCAAATGGGGATACAACTTGTCCTTTTCTAGAGAGCACTAGAGGATTTCATACGTCAAGATACACACGGATTTTGGATGCCAACAACAAGATTTGGGGCACAAGAGCTAGGGATCGGTGCAATCTCACCAAAGATGTTGGAACCACAGCTTGATGGAGACAAGCTAGTGGATCTGGACGTCACGACCTTGTGGGAAACGTTTGGTGCTTGATTCAGCTGCTTCCTTCAACTTCTCCTATTTCCCTTCTCTTTTGGTTTTCTTCAATGGAGGCTAACCTGGATGTTCGTCACACCACCTTATGGTGGCTGGATGGAAGGCTTATCATCCCTCTTCCCTCATGTGCAATGTCCAAAATAACCTTTAGTCATAACCCTAAAGGTTGGTGGGCTCTTGCACCTGTTTGGTTCGCCTGAAAGGCTTTATAAGGCCATCTCCTCACAACCCACATGAGGAGGATACCCAACACTATATTTATAGCTATGTGCAAATTTGTCTCCATCTATATACATATACTATCAATCTAGTATATCTAACCTAAGCATGTGTCATTGTTCTCTTGTAGTTCTAGTGTTGTCCTCCTCTTCGCAGCAATACAGTAGCAGTACTGAGTGTCTTTTGTGGATATGACAATGACATCGGGGCTAGGATTATGCTGTTAATCGGTGGCTGAGGGTTGAATTAGTCAGGTAGCGAGATGGGTTGCTAACACTAGTTTATGTCTCGTCTAATGACATTCTGTTAGTGTCAGTGGTCGATCTGTAAAGCACCGCCGATATGATAAACCTAGCTAGCGTCTACCTATCGGCCCTACGATTACGGAGTACGATGTTTGTCTTTTTTTGTGCCTATGGATATACAGTATATAAAGTGGATTGAGATTTTTAACATACCAACGACCGGGATGCAAATAATCAACGGAAAAAAGAACTAGCCGCGTCACGTAGTTTTCTTTCTGCTACTTTCTCCGTTTCAAAATATAAGATGTTTTACCTCCTGTAAAGCGAATGTATCTAGAGATCTTATATCTAGACATCTTATAATTTGAAACGGAGTGAGTAGAAGCTAGCTAGAAAGCGCGCACAGGTTAATTAGCTAGCTGAATATTGGTTGCGGATTCAACTAACAACTAGCTGCTCGGTGGACGGTGTAATAATTAGAGTAAACGGCATGGAATCAAATCTGCACCATATGTCCATTTTATCCCTGATGGCCTTGATCGAGGTGAGAGAAAGTAATAAAGGGAACTGCGCGTGTGCGGACTGTGACACGAAGAAGTATATGTGAGCACGTGTGTGCGACGCTGATTGGTCTACACTTTATTTTGGCAAGGTAGGACACAGTTTCTTCGCCCTGGCGCCGGGAGACCGCTCGCCGGCTGCCTCGCCAGCGACTGCTCCTCCTACTTCGCCGACGGTGGGGTGCTCCGGATCCAGGTTCCACTGTCTTAGATCTGAGTCGGAGTCGGAGTCGGAGGATGAGAAGATTGTGGCGGCTAGGGAGGCGTTGTAGGAGCTCGAAGAATCTACCGGTGAGTTGGGTTGGAAGACCGTGTCTCGGCGGTGGCGACATACGGATGAAGAGCTCAGGCAGCATTTTTGGGAGGAAATGGGTTTCCCGAACCCTGCTTCTAGGTTTTGGGAGGAAATGGACAGCTTGACCACACCACTACTGACTAATTGAAACTCAGCCACAATTTAAAAGCATACATACTCCGAGGCAGTACCTCCGAGGTCACAGTCATATCCACAAAAGACACTAGTACTACAATATACGAATGCGCTTCAACTTGAATGAATTACCTAGTCCTTCCTATTTCTTGAATCGGTACCTTAGCTTCCTAGCTTAACGAACACAATCCAAGAATTAAGCAGCCACTTATGCATGGCAACTCGAACCAACTAGTACTACCCGAGCTTGCAAGTTCTTAATTTTAATTACTATGGATCGAAGGAAGTATTAATTAAGTTGGTCAATATACTAATATTGTATTGCCGCGGAGAGGAGGACAGCACTAGAAGAGAACAATGACACATGCTTAGGATATAGGTAGTAGATTGATAGTATATAGATGGAGCGGCACAAGAAAAATTAGCAGCTAGCTGTGCACGTAGTGGGGTGTTTCTCTAGCTAGTGACCTCTTTCTATCAGTTTACACCATCCCCAAGCCAAACCAGAAAGGCACACTGATCGATTAAGCGTAATGCAAACTTTCTGTGCCCTTTCTGCTGAGATCGCCTCCCCCCCCCCCCCCCCCCCCCCAAGGAGGGCCCTCGGCACCATCTCTTCCTTCCGTTGTTGGGGCACCATCTCTACCTTCCGTTGTTGGAGATTCGTGCTAGTCTTTTCATAGAACAGTCCTCCCATCTCACTTTTTTAGTCTATGACAGTTTTGCTTCTCAGCCCCTAGTGTTTTCAAGTTTTATACTTATTTCGTCGTTGTTTTCTCTCCCCACTTGTTACAGAGGGAAAATATTTTTTTTTTTAATTTATTACCTATCCATTTTTAGTTACAATATAGTTTTAAAAAATATCTTTTTGAACATGTAAGAATCTTCACAGAATATTTTCACAGATTTTTTTAAGAGAAAATCATACAAGTTCCATATACCTAAAGATTTATTGACGTTTCTTCCAAAACCAACAATGATTCACAGTAGTTTCATAAAATAGATTCATACAAGATTCAACAGCAACCTTAATTAGTTCATGTAGCAACTAAATAATCAGAAAATTCATTGGACTTGAAAAAAATATTGCATAAAATAGAATCATGAGTGAAACTTGCATACACTTTCAGTTTCATACAAGAGTTACATACAAGAAACATCAAATTCATACAAGATCAAATTCATACACATCAAGATTCATACAAGATCAGATTTATACAGGAAATCATACACGTTACATACAATAAACTTAAAGAAAAAGAAAAAAATCACACATGTTTCATACAACTTTTCAAGATCCAAGCACGGTAGATCTGAACATGAGCTCAGATCTGGATTCAACCACAGATTCATCAAAAACTTGACATTACAACAACGGAACAAATAGCAGTGGATCAAAGATTCACCACAGATTCACAGATTCAACTGACTTTTTCGGACCAAAGATGCATGAACATGATTTCATCCAAGCACCAACACAACAAATAATCGAATCTTCTGAAAAAGTAAGAAACTCCAAGAACACATCAGGTGGCCATGGATCCAGGCCTCTAAGACCAGATCCGATAGCAGTTGGGAGGATCTGCTATACTTGTACCCTGTCGTGGTCGTTGGAGGACGGGAGGACCCGAGGGGTGGCCGTCGTCGCCCTGGAGGAGGGAGTCGCCACTCCTGATGTCCCGTGCAGATCCGTGATACCGCCGGCCGCATCACCGGGCAGGAGAGGTCGCCGGGGCGGTGGGCGCACTGGGAGGAGCTCGTTTGGGGGGTGTAGGAGAGGTGGCCATGGGGGGGGGGGCTCGTCGCGGTGGGAGGCTCGCTGGGGGCGGCGGTTTGCGGGGGAGGCGGCGGGGGTTTCTCTGCGCGATCGGGGAGGAGACAGAACATGCTGGGCATTTTGTCCTCTCCACAAGGACTGGCCAGTTGAATCAACAGTTTTCGGGGGCTTAAATGCAAAATGTACTGCGGCTGACTTTGCACGAATCTCCAATAAATGTGCGGCAAAGGTGATGCCGGGGGCCCAACTTACATGCGGGAAATCCGTTCCGCCTGAAGATTTTCTCTCTAAAGAAAGAGACCTGGTGATTTTCTTCCACTACTGAAATATAAAACCACTAGCTCATTAAATAAGCAAAACCTCCAAAAGTAGAATTTATTAAGCAAGCAGTAAGTCCCACATTCATTGCTACCCTTCCTTTTAGCCTAGTCCTACTTAACCACCTGAGCACCATGTCTCACAAGTGTACATTTTGTGTTGTCCGTTACCTGGAATAGGCTGTCGATTAGAACAGCGAGATAAATCGGTAGGCAACCACTAACTAACCCGCACGGGTTCGCTTCTACTCCCTCCGTTTTACAATATAAGATGTTTTAGCTTTGTGAAAAGAGTGTATCTAGACTCTGAAGAGGATCACAGCAGAAAATAAATTTTTTCCTATGATGTAACCCCAAATACTGCCTATGATCTATCTATGTAGTAATGCAGTAACGGCCAATGCGTATAGAATACATACCCTTGTAGACCGTACGCGGTTAACGTTCCGCGGGGAACATGGTTGAAGTAGTCGTACTCGTAGCCGACCTCAAGGTCACGAAGATCCTCGCAGGTCACCCCTTGCTCCTTCTTCATCTTCATCTTCATCTTCATCGTGCAACAGCTCCGTCTCACGATATTTAAGCGCCACAAGTGTTGCGTCTCGTGTCTTCGTACACATACGATGCACGATGAGACCTCCGGCTCCCCGATTCACCGGGAGTGCGGAAGTTGATATCCGGCTAGGAATCCCTGCAGCGCAACGGCATACTGCAGGTGTGCCTTGATCGCACAGCCCAGACTTGGGGCCATGGTCACAAGGTATAGACAAAGGGAGGGAGAAAGTCAACCAAATGACTTCTCAAGTTGTGTGTTTAATTCCACCCATGGGCACCCCTTTATATAGGCGGAGGGGGTGTGCCCTCCCCATTAGGTTAGCCATGTGGGGCTATTAATAAAGGGAAAATATCAGGTATTTTCGTCCTGGCCGGATGGGCCAAATCAACTCAGCCCAATAGACAAAACAGAAAACAGTTAATAAAAGGAAAAAGGGGGTAAGCAGCCGGGTGGGCCGGCGAGCACCACCGCGGCCCAGCAGCAGGCGGCGCAAAGCGCCATCTTGCACGCGGCCGGATGGGCCGTCAATGCCCCCGCGGCCCAGTCCGCTCCCGCCTCCAGCGAGCAGCCCGGGTGGGCCGCCTGCCCCGCTGGCCTGCCGCCGCGGCTGGTAGCTGGCGCCCGCCCCTGCGCGGCGCAGATTATCCGCCACCCACAGGTGGTCTGGCAGTGGCAGTCGCTACCTGCTGCTGCCCCCGTGCGGCGGCAACTTATCTGCCGCCCACGTGGGCTGTTCCTTTTATCATTTTTTGCAGATTTAATCTTAGGCCTTTTTCCCTCCGGGGATTTGGCCTAATATAAAAGTTGCTTTTATAAATCTTAATCTAAATATTATATAAAATATATTAATTCATAATTAACATATAATATACATATTTAAATTCCCATTTATCTAAAAACGCTTTTCCGATCTTTTCCTTTATTCTTTCTCCGAACAACTTCAGATCTCTCCACGGAACATTTCCGACTTTCTCTCTTTCTCTACTGTGATTCCGTCTTACGAATGATCGCCCTCATCGTACCCTTAAGTGTATCCTCTCACGACTCAGGAATGCCCTAGACATGATCTATATCAATGATCACCAGAGGGACCCGGGATGTCCATGTGACCCCTATGCATTCCTGATGACAATATCGTTTGAACTGCTAAATGTAGCATCCTCTTCCTTTTATTTCTCAATACGACTTGTCCGAGATCTGATCATTGGTATCCCATACCTTGTTCAATCTTGTTCACAACAAGTTATGTTTTCTTGTTACCGTGATATTACATCCCCGTGACCTAGTCACATGTTGCAACATTTATGGATGTAATCTCACCAAGCCGGCCGTATGTATCTTTACCCATCATGTGGATGAACAAATCCCGGTCTTGCAGTCACATGTCATCTACTGTTCCTTCGGAATACCCAACGTACACCTTTATAACCACTGTATTACAAAGTGGCGCTTGATGCAGTCTAAGCAGTCTCGGGAAACTGTGAGTAATATGAGCTCACGGTTTAAGGAGGAGTCTTGGTATAGCTGTTGCAACAATGAACTATATGACTTGATGTTTGAGATCCAGGGATTTCACTTAGCTCCCACTCAAAATATGTCAGCTACATATTATGAATTAGCCAAGTTGATTTGCTCCCACTCAAATCTAGGTCCTCTCGATAATCTTGGTCATTCCAAAATTCCTTGATCACTATCAAATCGAGAATTCCACTAACGAGATTTCAATGACTATTCATTTCTCATACTTAGGTCCATCATGCTTCTTTGTATTTCGTAGGTATGTCTTGTTCAAAACATGACAAGTGGATCAACAATATAATTCCACAAACTTGTAGAATATATAGTTGAATCCTACTTTCTTTAGTAAAAGTATTCACTGAAACTTTATGATCATTATCATTGGTTTCTCCTCTATTTGCAGAGTTTGGATTCACGAAACAAATTCCGCTGTGCCACTCAACAATTCGGAGGCAAGGTCAAATACCTTGTTTTGATCTTTTACTTTCTTCCACTTGTATCTTCATCAAGACACGTCAACTTTGGATAACAACAGGTTTGCCCTTTTTTTGGAAGATGCATTCATAGCTTCCTAAGAATGCTCTACAAAAACTTGTTTATTCGCTTCGATTTCGACTTGTCGAAATCTCCAGAAACTTGGACTTGCCATAACACTTATGGTGTTGTTTCCACGAATCTTTGGATGTTTCTTTGTATTTCAAATGAGTGTTTGCTTATTTTGATCTCTAACTCTAAACGACAACTATAACCCCGATAAGAGATAATATTATACCATATGTATCCAATACATAATGATTATGATGTTTAGATATCTCAACATGGTTTGAATTCATCCAATTATCATAATTTGTGAAACATCTTTCACAAGTTCCTTTTATGCTAAACTTAACTTGAATACCTTAGTCATGTCGATCAAATTGAAGAGACTTGTTAATTCAGTTAATTTAATATCCCATTTAGTTATGAACTCATTTGAACAATTCAAATCATTTCAAACTTCATGTTTCATTAAGTAAATACACTTATTCACTTGAGTCCACAATAAATGATTTCCACTACTTGTTGAAAATATGATACATCACTATGTCTAAGATTCAACATTTCTTCGCATATCACCATTTTACCAGAATGCGAAGTTTTAGTCATTCTGCCCAAGAGGCATGGTTTTGCAAAGTCTCTAGATTAAGCAT
This sequence comes from Avena eriantha, assembly GCA_910589775.1. NCBI lineage: Eukaryota > Viridiplantae > Streptophyta > Magnoliopsida > Poales > Poaceae > Avena > Avena eriantha. The sequence continues at coordinate 98,192,379 of OU342743.1, read as the reverse complement.
CTAGGACCCCGATCTTTCATAAAGAACCTGCAATAACAAAAATGACTTAAACTATATGTCATTTCATTATTAAACTTTGGATATCTTTAGCATTCTAAACCTTTTATAAATGTTTAAACCAATATCATTATCATAGTGACGAGAATGACTTGTTTGTAATCATAATGTGACCACAACGGTATTGTTCATAAGGATAGTACAAAGTGGCTTGTAACTTATTCATATGAATAATCGTCTCGCCAAAAGTAAGACACATAAACAAGGATTACAAAATTATTTTGATTGCCGTCATCAAGTCACACTGCCTCAAAAACAACAATTCTCAAGCAGATCCTCCTGTTTTCACAAAATAGGACAAGTATCAAATACTTTGCAAAGTACAATGAGTTTTGCAAGAACCACATTTATAATTTGTATATCTTACATATACCTTTTCATCCATGACCTCCATTTGCAATCAAGCCCTTCTAAGAGTTCTCAACTCTAATGCAAGATCGCTAAGTATTTTTCCAAACATTCTGGAGTCATCGAATTATCTCCTAATGGTTATTGTATCAAGAAGAGAAGATCACCTTTTACGAGGATATCCCTCAGGCGTGGGTATTAATCTAAGAAGTTGGACCCTTTTGCTAAGTTCCATATTAAGCAATATATTCCCATGGTCGCAAAGGACCTCAATGGGATAGGCTAAGATCTAATAAGATATTTGCAAACAGACATCTACACTACGTTTATAATAAGAGATCAATTTATAATTGGTCTCCACTAAAATTGTCATCCCCTGGACGATTTCAGTGATCGCATGATCCCTATCCTCTGCACCTCCCCGATTGACATGGCCATCAGTGCATTATCAAAGGTAGACATTCAACAATGCCAATCACATCATCCATGTGACTCATGCTCGATCTTTCGATCTCTTGTGTTCCGAGGCCACGTCTCTATAACGTGCTAGGCTCGCCAAATCTAACTTGTGTATATTCACTGTGCAACATGGCTTACACCCACTATATGTGAACGTAGATATGTCTGACCCCTACTCATCGTAGGGCGCCTCATACCGAAGAACTTTCTTGGTGGTGCACACACAAGGGGATCACGAAACATTGGAATTCAATAGGGTTTATCTTATTTGCTACCGTTGAGTATCTAAATACTAGCACACAATAAGATGTAAAAACTGATATCAACATCATATGTATAATGTGATATGATATGGTCTTTCTTGTGCCTTGATCTCCATCAAGCGCTCTGGCATGATCTCCATCTTGCCCTTGGTTTGATGCCAAGTCCATGACACCTCCACCAGGTCATTCATCGGAACAATGACTATTACTATACTACTTAGTAACAGAAAAGTAAACTACTTTACCTTCGTAACGACCAATGCCATATCATAATCACATGCCTCCTGCAAAATAAAGTTAGACGCCTCTACTTTATCTATTGCAAGTTTTACGTGGTTGTTAGGGCCTAACTTTCCAACCACAACATGGATCCGACAGTTGTCTCTACTACACCCCTTTTCGGGCCCTCCGTTGTAAATGCTATATCAGCTATCGAATGAGAGACAGACACCCGCTAGCCACTTATATGGTACATGCTGTATGTTGAGCGTGGAACCAGTCTCGCGTACGAATACGCGTAAGATCAGTCCGGGCCGGTTCATCAAACAATACCACAATATAAACAAGTACACGTTCAAGGGTAACAACTAAGGGATCAATTGAAGGAAATATGCCCTGAGAGGCAATAATAAAGTTGTTATTATGTATTCCTTATATATGATAGATGTTTATTTTGCATGCTAGAATTGTATTGATCGAAAACATCAATACATGTGTGTTTAATAAACAAAAAGGGTTCCTAGTTATGCCTCTCTTATAGACTAGCTTGTTGATTAACAAGATGATCAAGGTTTCCTGATCATGGACATTGGATGTTGTCAATAACACGGTCACAACATTTGTGAAATGATGTCATGAACATTCATCCGAAGTATAGCATTACGATCAAGTCATTATGTTGATATTGCTATAACATCATACGAAGTAATCTTTAGCCTTAGACCATGAGATCATGTTAATTGCTAACACCGGAAGAGTGTCTTGATAACATCAAACGTCACACCATAACAGGGTGACTATAAAGATGGGTTCAGTGCTACAAAGGTGTTATGTTGAGGCTCATGGATCAAGAGTGGAATTTGTCAATCCCGATGATGGATAGATATGCTCTGGGCCCACTCGGTGATATCACATTGAGATAGCTTGCAAGCAAGTGATGTGATCACTAGAATGTTATATCACGGGAACGAGAAAAGAGTGCATGTCGGTAACGAGATCAAACTAGGTATTTGGATACCGATGATCGAATCTCGGACATGTATTATATCATGAGACAAAGGGATTAAATTACAAGCGTTAAAGGTTCTCACGCTCACAGGAGTCATCGTTGAATATGCAGGAGTCAGTATGGATCTCCAGGTCCCGCTTCTGACTATTGATCTGAGAGGAGTCTAAATCATGTCTTCATTATTCGCGAACCGTAGGGTGACACACTTAAGAGTTACCGGACACCATTTTGGAGCACATATGTTTCAGACGAAAGAATTGCAAAGCGCAGGAATTGTTTCGATAGAAACCAGAAATTGTTTCGAGTGAAATTGCAGAAAGTGGTTCTGCATGTGATATTGAAATATTGCAAGGGGTTATATGTGAATGCTTGTTAAAGTAATTAACAAAGTTCTGAATAAATTTAATAAAAGAGTTTTATTAAATGAGAGAGCATTAAACTTAGAGAATTTTAATGCATTTAAAGTGGGAACTTTAAAAGGGAATGTGAAGTGGCATTTTAATGTGGAGGGGTTACCACCACATGAATGGGGGAGGTGAGGGGTCACCCCCATGCGCCGGCCACGGGGAGGGGAACCTCCCCTCCTCCTATAAAAGGACACCCTCTCCCTCCTTCTTCCTCACACCTCCTTGTGAAGGATCTCTCTCCCCCTCTAGAATTATTCCCCCATGGTCTCGGATTAGCGAGATACATGTTCCCGGTGGCATTTCGTCTGGAAGGAGATGCTGCTTCTGCTGGATCGCTGGAGCGAGGAGGTGGAGGTTGTCCGGTGGCTTGAATGTGTGTGAGAGTACGGATGCGCTGCTGAGTTGCGGCGCTCGGACTTCCACTCGATCTTGAGATCGGCAAGTGTACGACTACATCAACCACGAGTTCCTACTCGTTAACAAAACTCGTTGTCTTCAAGGGTAAATTCTCGATGGATGTATGTCCACCCGTTGCTCTGTACCTAGTAGATAGATCTTGGCATGTAGTTCCCATCATAGGAAATTTTTTGTTTTCTATGTTGCGGACCCAACATCAATGCCCGCATAAAACTTGTGCGTACTAGCCATACAACACTCCTACGCATAGATCGGCTCTGATACCACTGAAGGAGATCGCAACAGAAAATAAAAAAATTCCTACGATGTAACCCCAAATACTGCCTAGGATCTATCTATATAGTAATGCAGTAACGCCAATGCATATAGAATACATACCCTTGTAGACCGTACGCGGTTAACGTTCCGCGGGGAACATGGTTGAAGAAGTCGTACTCGTGGCCGACCTCAAGGTCGCGAAGCTCCTCGCAGGTCACCCTTGCTCCTTCTTCATCTTCATCGTGCAACAGCTCCGACTCACGACATTTAAGCGCCCCAAGTGTTGCTTCTCGTGTCTTTGTACATATTCGGTGCACGATGAGACCTCTGGCTCCTCGATCCTGCTGGGAGTGCGGAAGTTGATATCGGGCTAGAAATCGCTGCAGCGCAACGGCATACTGTAGGTGTGCCTTGATCGCATAGCCCTGACTTGGGGCCATGGTCACAAGGTATAGAGAGAGGGAGGGAGAAAGTCAACCAAATGACTTCTCAAGTTGTGTGTTTAATCCCACCCATGGGCACCCATTTATATAGGCGGAGGGGTGTGCCCTCCCCATTAGGTTAGCCATGTGAGACTATTAATAAAGGGAAAATATCAGGTATTTTCGTCCTGGCCGGATGGGCCAAATCACCTCAGCCAAATAGACAAAACAGAAAACAGTTAATAAAATGAAAAAGGGGTAAGCAGTCAGGCGGGCCGGCGAGCCCCACCACGGCCCAGCAGCAGGCGGCGCAAAGTGCCAGCTTGCACGCGGCCGGGTGGGCCGCCAACGCCCCCGCGGCTTAGTCCGCTCCCGCCTCCAGCGAGCAGCCCTGGTGGGTCGCCTACCCCGCCGGCCCGGCTGGCTGGCCGGCTCCCCCGCGAGCCCCGCATGGGCCGGGGTCGAGCTAGGCTGGCCGTCGCGGCTGGTAGCTGGCGCCCGCCCCTGAGCGGATTATCCGCTGCCCACATGTGGTCTGGCAGTGGCGGTCGCTACCTGCTGATGTCTACGCACTTCTATTCTTGTAGACAGGTTTTGGGCCTCCAAGTGCAAAGGTTTGTAGAACAACAACAAGTTTTCCCTTAAGTGGATCACCCAAGGTTTATCGAACTCAGGGAGGAAGTGGTCAAAGGTATCCCCTCTCAAGCAATCCTGCAATCAAGATACAAGAAGTCTCTTGTGTCCCCAACACACCCAATACACTTGTCAGGTGTAGAGGTGCACTAGTTCGGCAAAGAGATAGTGAAATACAAGTGGTATAGATAATTATAAGTGGTAACGGTGATAGAAAATAGCTTGATGGCGTGGAAGAGACTAAAGGAAAACTGAAATAAAGATGGAAGCAAGCAAACATATAACAGATCTAATTGCAAACGAAGTTTCAATGCTTAGAAATAAGGCCTAGAGATCATACTTTCACTAGTGAACACTCTCATATAAATATCTTCTCTTTATGATACTACTCTTAACTACTCTCTGGTTGAACACTCTAATCGATGGTAGGGCTATAACAGCAGACCTCAAAGTAAGTCTTTCCCATCTAGAAAACCTCACACTATCACCTGTAGCACCTGGGTATTTGATATGGGGTCGGTTGCTAATATATGTAACTCGGTTCAGGGGCTACGAAACAAGCGACAACTAGCAAGGAATGAGGTCATGATGCGAGTCGGCAATGGATCAAGAGTTGATGTGATCGCCGTCGTGACGCTACCTCTCCATATGCCATCGGGATTAGTTATAAACCTAAATAATTGTTATTTGGTGCTTGCACTGAGCATGAACATTGTATCCGGATCGTGTTTGATGCAAAGTGGTTATTCCCTTAAATCTGAAAATAATGGTTGTTCGATTTATAAGAATGATATCTTTTATGGTCATGCGCCTGTGTTGAATGGTTTATTTCTATTGGATCTCGATAGTAGTATTACGCATATTCATAATGTTGATGCTAAAAGGATTAAACTTGATAATGATATATCTACATACATGTGGCACTGCCGTCTAGGTCATATTGGCGTTAAACGCATGAAGAAACTCCATTTTGATGGACTTTTGGAATCACTTGATTTTGAATCATTTGATACATGTGAGCCATGCCTTATGGGCAAGATGACTAGAATGCCATTTTTCGGTTCAATGGAACGGGCGACAGATTTACTGGAAATCATACATACTGATGTATGTGGACCAATGAGTGTGTCGGCGCGAGGTGGATATCTAGATACGGGTATATCTATTTGATGAAATACAAGTCTAAAACCTTTCAAAACTTCAAGGAATTTCAGAATGAAGTGGAAAATCATCGTAACAGAAAGATCAAATTTCTGTGGTCTGAACGTGGAGGTGAGTATCTAAGTTACGAGTTTAGCACACACATGAAAGAGTGTGGAATAGTTTCACAACTCACGCCTGCCGGAACACCATAACGTAATGGTGAGTCGGAACATCGTAATCGTACTTTATTGGATATGGTTCGATCTATGAGGTCTCTGACTGACTTGCCACTGTCATTTTGGGGTTATGCACTGGAAACAGCTGCATTCACTTTAAATCGGGTACCATCTAAATCCGTTGAAACGACACCGTATGAATTATGGTTTGGAAACAAACCTAAGCTGTCATTTCTTAAAGTTTGGGGATGTAATGTTTATGTAAAGAAACATTAGCTGGATAAACTCGAACCCAAAGCGGAAAAATGCGTCTTCATAGGATACCCTAAGGAAACGATTGGGTATACCTTCTATCACAGATCCGAGGGCAAGGTTTTTGTTGCCAAGAATGGATCCTTTCTTGAGAAGGAGTTTCTCGCGAAAAGTGTGAGTAGTCGGAAGGTAGAACTCGAAGAGGTTATTGAACCTTCTCTTCATAAAATGGCGAGTAGTGTAGCGCCGGAAATTGTTTCGGAGTTGACTTCACCTAATGAAGAGAGAGCTAATGATATTGATCATGAAACTCCAAAAGAGGACACTACCGAACCTCACAGGTCATGTAGGACACGTGCAGCTCCTGAACTATATGGCAATCCTGATGTGAATTTCATGGTTGATGAAATGGATGACCCTGCGACGTATGAAGAAGCGATGATGAACCCGGATTCCAACAAATGGCTAGAAGCCATGAAATCCGAGATGGAATCCATGTACGAGAACCAAGTTTGGACCTTGGTGGACTTACCTCACGATCGAAAGGCCGTTGAGAGTAAATGGATTTTCAAAAGGAAAACTGATGCTGATGGTAATGTGACCATCTATAAGGCTCGACTTGTCGCTAAGGGGTGATGTCTACACACTTCTATTCTTGTAGACAATTGTTGGGCCTCCAAGTGCAGAGGTTTGTAGAACAGCAGCAAGTTTTCCCTTAAGTGGATCACCCAAGGTTTATCGAACTCAGGGAGGAAGTGGTCAAAGGTATTCCCTCTCAAGCAACCCTGCAATCAAGATACAAGAAGTCTCTTATGTCCCCAACACACCCAATACACTTGTCAGGTGTATAGGTGCACTAGTTCGGCGAAGAGATAGTGAAATACAAGTGGTATGGATATAAAATAATGGTGCTAGAAAATAGCTTGATGGCGTGGAAGAGACTAAAGGCAAACTGAAATAAAGATGGAAGCAAGCAAACATGTAACAGATCTAGTAACAAATGAAGTTTCAATGCTTATAAACAAGGCCTAGGGATCATACTTTCACTAGTGAACACTCTCATATACATATATCATCTTCATGATACTACGATGAACTACTCTCCGGTTGGACACTCTAATCCATGGTAGGGCTATAGCAGCACACCTCATAGTAAGCCTTTCCCATCTAGAAAACCCCACACTGTCACCTTGAGTACTAGATGAGTCCAACAAACACCACAATTTCATAAAGACATCCAACTCCAAATATAACTCATAACAAGTATTTGTAATCTCTAGCCTAAGTGCCACCATGGTGTGCACGCTGTCACTTTCACACACATGGGGAGAGCAGAGATCTATTAAAGCACTTGAGTAGCAAGGTAGATCTATAGATTACAAGCTCACGATCTCAATAAGATCATGCATAGAGAGATAGATGAACACATAGCTACTGATAGAACCCTTAGCCTCGAGAGAGAACTACTCCCTCCTCATCATGGGAATCATCAACGGTGATGGAGATGGTGGTGGAGATCGATGGAGATGGCTCCGGGGGCACTTCCCCGTCTCGGTAGGGTGCCGGAATAGATACTTTCTGTCCCTCGAATCTCCCCTTCGGTGGCGGCGGCGCTGCGAAACTTTTTCGTGGCTGGAGGCTTGACTATCTAGGGTTTTTGCCTCGGAGGAATATATAGGCGAAAGAGGCAAGGTCGGTGGCCGGCCAGGGGGGCCACACCATGCCCTGGCGCGGCCTGGGGGTACTCGTGCCTGGGGGGTGTGTGGCCAGGCCCTGGCCCTCCTCCGTCTCGTATTCTGGCTCCATGAGTCTTCTAGTAAATTGGAACTTTGGCTTTTGTCCCGTCCAATTCCGAGAATATTCATTTTCTGACTTTTCTGGAACCAAAAACAGCAGAAAATGGGCAACTGGCACTGTGGCTCTTGTTAATAGGTTAGTCCAATAAATCATATGAAAAGTACTCCAAAGTGTGGACAAAACACAAGAAAGTTGATAAAACCAAGCATAGAATATAAAAATATAGATACATTTGCAATGTATCACCTGCTGCTGCCCCCGTGCGACGACAACTTATCTGCCGCCCACATGGGATGTTCCTTTTATCATTTTCTGCAGATTTATTCTTAGGCCTTTTTCCATCGGGGGATTAGGCCTAATATAAAAGTTGCTTTTATAAATCTTAATCTAAATATTATATAAAATATATTAATTCATAATTAACAAATAATATACATATTTAAATTCCCATTTATCCAAAAACACTTTTCCGGTCTTTTCCTTTATTCTTTGTCCGAACAACTTCGGATCTCTCCACGGAACATTTCCGGCTTTCTCTCTTTCTCTACTGTGATCACATCTTACGAATAATCGCTCTCATCGTACCCTTAAGTGTATCCTCTCACGTCTCGGGAAAGCTCTAGACATGATCTGTATCAATGATCAACAGAGGGACTAGGGATGTCCATGTGACCCCTAGGCATTCCTGATGATAATGTCGTTTGAAACACTAAATGTACCATCCTCTTCCTTTTGTTTCTCGATACGACTTGTCCGAGATCCGATCATTGGTATCCCATATCTTGTTCAATCTCGTTCACAACAAGTTTTGTTTTCTTGTTACCGTGATATTACATCTCCGTGACCTAGTCACATGTTGCAACATTTATGGATGTAATCTCACCAAGCCGGCCGTATGTATCTTTACCCGTCATGTGGGTGAACAAATTCCGGTCTTGCAGTCACATGTCATCTACTGTTCCTTCGGAATACCGAACGTACACCTTTATAATCACTGTATTACCAAGTGGCGCTTGATGTAGTCTAAGCAGCCTCGGAAAACAGTGAGTAATATGAGCTCACGGTCTAAGGAGAAGGAGTATAGGTATAGCTGTTGCAACAATGAACTATATGACTTGATCGTGTTGCAATCCTTCGAGGAATGTCCAATCACATCATTCTCCAATGATATGATCCCGTTATCAGTCGGTATAAATGCCCATGACCTTGAAACCTAGATCATCTTCATGACCAATGAACTAGTATGAATAAAAGCTACTAGGGACTTGGTTGTTTCATACCACACATGTACCAATGTTTCTACTTGGCACAGTTATAGCACAATATGAAACTATTATAAACTAATTGAGATATGACAATAAAAACCTATTTATTATTTGCCTCTAGGGCATATCTCCTTCAGACTCCTTTTAGTGTGTAGGTTCATCTAGGTTTGGAATGAACCTAGACACTAAAAGGAAACTAGATACACTCTTTTTACAAAGCTAAAACATCTTATATTTTGAAACAGAGGGAGTAGAAAACATAAGAAGGCTCACTACATACTAGCTGTGAGGATGTCCCCCTCTCTTTTCAAAAGTGTATGGGTGGTTCATCATTTTGATCCTAACTTACTAGCTACTCATAAACGTATTTTTTTAAAGCAAACTCAAGCAATGAAAATCCTTGAATATCCTTGCACTATTGAAAAACCAATTTTTTTCAAAAAGAGGAATGAAACAGGTAGTAGTTTGATATATGGATGGAACGGAGCGGGACAAATTAGCAGCCGTGCAGACACGTAGTGGGGTGTTGCACTAGCTAGTGACATCTTTCTGCTAACCAGAGACCATCCCTAAACAAAACCAGAAAGGCATACTGATTAAGCATGCATGATGCCAACTTTTTGTCCTGGTTGATGAGACCTCCTTTTTTTGACTCTTGTATGCATACGCTTGCTAGCATTAGCTGCTTTTTGGCCGGTGACAAGAAGGAAGCCGCAGACATTCACACTGATGCCATACTCCTCTCTTAATTGTGATATTTTCCTCGAATATCTGAAAGTAAGACTACTCCTTTTTACAAAGTTATCTATGCAGAGCAGAAGCTGCTGAGGAAGCAGTCCTAGCTACTCGATTGCCCTCCTTTCAGCAAGCACCATGCATGACAGGAACATCATGCTCAGAGAATAACCTGTTGGTTAGATCAGCCAGATAAGTCTACAAAGCCTACCTAGATAGTACTAGTACTATCGATGAAGTATCATGCATGCATGTTGATCAGATTATTGGTCATGCACATGTGTCAGCATCACTCGTTGGAATCCTGGCGCAACAACCCCAGCCAGAAGAGTACAAAAGATATGAACAGGCATTCCCCGAATAGATGCCGACCCAATAATAATGCGGCAAACATGCATGCACCTACGCACACTGTATATGTAGAAACTTTTAAATGTCTAGGCGAACAGGCTTAAGATGTAAAATTTTCAAACAAAATCGTTATAGAAATTTATAAAAACGCAAGTGTTGAGTCATCGGAACGCTTGGTCCACCCATGTATCAACATCTGGTTTGACCACTCCCAACTTTTTCCGGATGCAATCAACTCGCTGTGTTATGCCTAGCTAAGCTAGGTAACTGTAACTGATCGATACAGGTTAGGTAATTAATCGATATCAGAAAAAAAAACAGATAAAAAGGAGTAGACTGTTTTTGTTCAATGTTTTTACACATAGCTAGCCTTCCATGTTTACCGCTCCCTGCGGACGAACGGATATGTTTTTTTCGGGCCCGTGTAAAATTTCGTCCGCGGACTATCCTTACACTGGTGGAAAAATGGCCTCTAGTCTCGGTTCATAAGGGCCATTGGTTCCGGTTCCCGAATCGGGACCAATCACTCGGGACTAATGCTAGTACCGGTTCGCGCACGAACCGGAACCAATGGGTCTCCACGTGGGTGGGTGCGCGACGAGGGGGCGGGTGGACAAACCGGGACCAATGGGTCTCCACGTGACAGCGCCAGAGACGGGCGGGGGTGGATCATCGGTCCCGGTTCTTGGCACGAACCGGGATCGTTGGTCTCTGTGCGGCAGGATTTTCGGGCTATTTTTCTGCCGCGGCAGGATTTTTTTATCAATTTAATGGTACTACATATATACAACAATAATGAAACCACGATATATATATTACACATCATGCATGATCACAAATATATACACCGTCCCATCCGTCTTCTTGGTCGAAACATATTATAATTACAAACGATACTCTCACACGAATTTGATCTAATTTACATCTTCTTTTTTACACTTCACCCTTCCAAATGAAGCGGGTAATAGTATTCTCCTTTCGGATCTATGACTTGTTCTAACAAGAATCCGGCAATTTCCTCTTGAATTGCTTGCACGCGTTCTTGTGATAGAAAACCGTCCCGCATCCATTCGATCTAATATAAAGAAGGGGATCAATATATATAAATGAAACTAAACACAATTGGTGGTAATAAAATAAAGTTGTGATTATTGTTTATCGTACTTTAATTTTTTTGATGTTCCGATCTGCGCCCTTCTCTTTGGTCGTCTGGCGAATGAACTCGCAGACATAGTATCCACATAAGTTATTCCCGGCTTCCTGCCTCAAGCACTTTACGAGAACGGAGTTCAATCAAAATAATAATCAAGCATGATAATGGTGGTATTGAAACTAGAATCAAAGAGATGCGTGGATCTAGCAAGTAGTACTTACAGTCAATGGTTGAAATGTAAGCTCTGGCTTCCAAACACCCCTAGTTTTGGCGGTGAACCGTTTCCAAGCCTTCTGGAGGCATTCCTGCATGTCCGCCCACTTTTCTAATGGTGTGCGTTTCGAGTCCAGAAATTTTACTATTCCGATGTCAACAGCAATGATTAACAGAATATAGTGGAAGCTTGACACACTAACAAAATATAACACGAGTCAATTATACGCTTAACATCGAGTAAGCGAAAATAGAATATGTACAAGACAGTAACACTCACCCAACGTTGTAAGGAAATAGTATTTCCCTTCTGTTGCTGAAATACTTCAACGCTTGGAACAAGTTATCCTCTGTCTCTTTGGGATTTCTTTTTAGAGTAACTTCATGAACGAAATTACAGTCAACAAACCCAAGGTCATAGATTTGTCCTTTGTTGCATTCTTGAATCTTCATTCTGCATATATAATTAGTATAGTGATTAGTAAGATTATACAAGCAACGAATGAGCTGAGCTAGAAAGACTTAATTACAGAAATTAATAATACTTACAAACAATAGGTACTAACGATAGTTTTGTCGAGGGCGTCTTGTTGGTAAAACTGAAATAATTTTGGAAATTCGATCAGTAGGAAGCCATCTCCATGACCATAATGGTGGTGTTTATATACAACATAGATCCAGTTTTTGGAATCAGCACAGGCTTGGATGTACCAGTTATGCAATCTTCGCATTTTTGTTGGTAGATCTTTGACTAACTTGGGTTTGACGAGAGGAGCCCCGTACTGATGCACATATGCTGTTTCTTGGTACCCCTCGAACTCATCCATACGGCTCATGTACTCAGTAATAGACATTTCCATATAATTGGGCCTTTTCTCCATACAGTCGAACAAACTCCGGATCAATGTTCGGATCATGCCGCTCCTGGACTCTTCACTCATTGGTATCGTACACTTTGAGCGATTCGATCGATTGATTTTTCTGTTGTCCGAGCTGGGCAACTTCTTTCCCGAGTATCCGCTCTTTTGCCTCAGCCGACTTGGTAATAGAGCGATTATAGTCTGATGTGAGCGTTATGGGTTGGTGAAGCTGAATCTTAAGCGCGGATGCTTTGGCTTTATCTTCTGCGGTGACCGGGAAATATGCCTCGATCGCCTTTTTCTTGTTAGCCATGTCAATCTTCCACTTTTCATAATGGGCAGCTACGGCCGCATTAGTTTCCTCATCTGTCTTCTCGCAAGGTAGCTTCTACATATTCTGATGAGGTACTTTTGGGAGGGGCGATAGCTTACATTTGGGTGATCGGAACGTGCTCTTGCTGCTGCTGCTGGTGCTGCTGCCCCCCTTAGTATACTTCCGCTTTTGTCTCTGAGGCTCAGGGGACGGAGACGGCTGAGGCGGCGATGGAGACGGTTGCGCTGAGTGGTGAGGCGGTGAAGGCGACGGTTGCGCTAAAGAATGGTGAGGTGGCGGCGAAGGTGGATTGTGATATATTGCAAATGTATCTATAATTTTTGATGTTCCATGCTTGGTTTTATCCACTTTCTTGTGTTTTGTTCCAACTTTGGAGTACTTTTCATATGATTTCTTGGACTAACCTATTAACAAGAGCCACAGTGCCAGCTGCCTGTTTTCTGTTGTTTTTGGTTCCAGGAAAGTTAGAAAATGAATATTCTTGGAATTGGACGGGACAAAAGCCAAAGTGCCTATTTTTCCGGATGACATCAAGTGCCATAATACGAGACGGAGAGGGGCCAGGGGGCCAGCACACCACCTGGCCGCGTGGCCAGGCCTGGCCCGTGCCAGGGGGTGGTGTGGCCGCTCCCGGCAACCCCTCGGCCTCTCCTTCCGCCTATATATTGCCCTCGGGATGAAAACCCTAAGTACCCGATCAAAAATCCACGAAAGAGTCTATAGCCGCCGTCATCTCCATCCCTAGATCGGGAGGGATCTGAAGCTCTTCCCGGCACCCTGTCGGAGAGGGGAATTCACCCTGGAGGCCTTCTTCATCACCATGCAAGCCTCCGGTGTGATGCGTGAGTAGTTCATCCTTGGACTACGGATCCATGTAGTAGCTAGATGGCTGGTTCTCCTCCTTTGTGCTTTCATGTCTAGATCTTGTGAGCTCCGTTCATGATCAAGATCATCTATTTGTAATTCTGCATGTTGTGTTTGCGGGGATCCGATGGATATTGAGATGCTATTTCAGATTGATTATTGATTCGATCATGTCTGTGTTATTTGTGATCTTGCATGCTTTCCGTTGTTAGTAGCTATCTTGGCCAAGTAGATGCTAGCAACTCCAAGAGTTAGTATTTATGCTCGATAGTGGGTTCATGCCTCTAGTAATCTAGGGAGGTGACAGAAATCTCTAAGGTACTAGATGTGATTTTGCTACTAGGGAGAAAACAACAATCCTTTGTTCATAGAACAATCGTATTGTTTACTTTACACGCAGTTCGTAAAGCAATAATCTGTTGCTTGCAACTTAATACTAGAGGGGGTTCGGATGATAACCTGAAGATGGATTATTAGTCATAGATGCAGTTGGATGGCGGTGTATGTATTATGTTGTAATGCCCAATCAAGTCTCAGAGGAGTCAAGATGATTAGTATATGCATGTATTACTTTCTCGGTGTTTGTTAATTGCCTCGCTGTAATTTGTTCACCCAACATGTTATCTATCTAAGGAGAGCCACCTCTAGTGAACTATGGATCCCGGTCCTTTTTCTTTACATATAATCTATAAAATGTTTCTGCTTTGTGTTTACTTTCAGCAAACTTTTACTTCTTTCCATTTGATACGTTTAATCTTTTGTTTTCCGCAAAACACGGTGAGATCGACAACCTCATCGCAAGTTGGGGACAAAGTTCTGTGGTTGTGTTGTGCAGGTCTCCATGTTACTACTAACACCATTGGGATATTTCCTTGATCCTACTGGTTCGATTAAACCTTGGTTTTATAACTGAGGGAAAACTTATTGCTGTGCTCATCATACCTTCCTCTTGGGGTTCCCAACAAGCTCTACGTCGAAAGTCGAGCACATCACTCCTAGTCTTTTGCTAGCCTCCGCAACAAAGTATGAGTTCCACTTATGCATCCTACTCCCTAAACCAAGTTATTCCAAAGAGTCCACCATACCTACCTACTAGCTTATGCTATTCCAAGTATATTCATGCTTTTGTTTACCTTCCAAATTAAACTTGTTATGAGAAAACTGGTGATTAAAGCTCTCACGACCTTGATGGCACACTTTAAATTATCGCCTCTAATAAACTTGAACCACTGGGTCCTTCTTTGTTGCGTATATGCCTGCTCTTTATAAGTTGAAATTAGCAGAACCATGTTTCATGGGTAACGCTTTCAACAATTCACTTGTACTTTGTACCCCGTTGATATCATGTTCTTTTGCTTACGGATCCCGGTGGTATGAAATAAAAGTGGAACTTGTAAGATCATGGAGTTTGTATGTGTGTTAGAGGAACACCTGGGCCGCTAGCCTAAGCCATGCCTAATCATGGTGGAAACTTGCAGCATAACCATAATGAGCACTCTATGAAGCATCCTCAATAAAAACCTATGCAAATAGCAAATAAAAAGATCGCTGAGATGCTCATCGTCTGCTTGCCTTGTCATTTTGATTATGGGAAATCTCCCGTATCGTGTACAAGGGGTACCCCGTTGGCGGTTCTTAATGATACACATGTACTTACAATGACAAGAGCTTACTCGTGACTGAAGTTGAGTAGCATGAGGATCGGTCTTCGTAAGTAAGGGGCATGAGATTTCGGTTTATAACTTGTCAAGCATATCCTCTTAGTTGTGTCACTTTAACCATAACCACTTCAAGATGCTTATGATAGGGGCAATGAGAGCTGAAAGCTACAAGTACCATAATTTTTGGAAGCTCTTTATGAGACTTGAATCCCTACTTCCTTTTACAAAGGCTTTTCTTCCACCATTACATTGAGTCTCCACCTTCTATCTTTATGCACTTACTTTGAGAGCCTAGTGGCCATTCTTAGTTCTATGTGCATTGTCCCAAGACTAGTTGATTGATGCATAACTTGTTATTGCTTGTTTTAAACTATTGTATCTAGTCACTCTTATGAACTTTGAAGGTGTCCTATGCATTGCTACTCTATTGAGGGACAAGCTGAATACTATTATGCTATGTTTTCTTTATGTGAAACAAACAAACGTCTTGCAAAGCATTGTTATTCATGAATCTTTTTTTCGTGCCTTTTCATGTTGCATCATAGTTTATTTGTCTTATTGCTGGAACTTTGTCTTTCATGCTATGATTGAAGTAGTATGATCCCAGCTTTGAATGTTTGCAAATACTTTGATCAAGTCTTTGATGGTGCATGTCACCTCAAAAATTCTTCTTTCTTTTTATCACTTACCTACTCGAGGACGAGCAGGAGTTAAGCTTGGGGATGTTGATACATTGCAAATGTATCTATATTTTTTGATGTTCCATGCTTGGTTTTATCCACTTTCTTGTGTTTTGTTCCAACTTTGGAGTACTTTTCATATGATTTCTTGGACTAACCTATTAACAAGAGCCACAGTGCCAGCTGCCTGTTTTCTGCTGTTTTTGGTTCTAGGAAAGTCACAAAATGAATATTCTCGGAATTGGACGGGACAAAAGCCAAAGTGCCTATTTTTCCAAATGACATCAAGTGCCAGAATACGAGACGGAGAGGGGCCAGGGGGCCACCACACCACCTAGCCGCGCGGCCAGGCCTGGCCCACTCCAGGGGGCGGTGTCACCCTTAGTTGGCACCGTTGCTAAGACTCGTCATTTCAAAGCATCTCGTGATGATCGGATGTGATAGATTCTACGTGTGCATACAACGGGTGCAAGCCAGATTTTCACATGCGGAAACTAAGGTTATCTTGACGAGCCTAGCATGTAGAGACATGGTCTCGGAACACGGAATACCGAGAGGTAGAGCATGAGTCATATAAATGATATGATGAACATGAAGATTGTTCACCGATGAAACTACATCGTCTCTCGTGAAGATCGGACTTGGTGTAGTGGACTTGGTTCGTGTAATCACTAAGACAATGTGAGGGATGTTGTTTTGAGTGGGAGTTCACCTAGTTAGTTTAAGAATTAAATTTGAACTCAATTTGTCATAAACTTAGTCTAAACTACTTGCAAATTGTTGTAGATTATGGCGACCCCCTCCATCAATTTCAATGCGTTCCTAGAGAAAGAAAAGCTTAAGAACAATGGAAGCAATTTCACGGACTGGTTCCGTGGACTGAAGATCGTCCTGAGGGCTGGTCAGTTGACCTATGTGCTCGATGCACCGCTAGGTGACCCACCTGCAGATAATGCCACCGATGACGAAAAGAATGTTTTCGCCACTCGGAAGAATCATTACTCCACAGTTCAGTGTGCCATCTTGTACGGTTTAGAAGCGGAGCTCCAACAGCGTTTTGAGCACCACGACCCGTTCGAGATCATTAAGGAGCTCAGGCTAATTTTTGAGACTCGCGCAGCCATGGAGAGCTATGAGGCCTCCGAAAAGTTCTTTAACTGTAAGATGGAAGAGGGAAGCTCCGTTAGAGAGCACGTGCTCACCATGTCTGGGTACGCTAAGAAGCTCCAAGAGTTGGGAATATCGATTCCTAATGAATTGGGGATTCACCGTCTCCTTCAATCACTGCGAGCAAGTTACAAGAACTTTGTGATGAACTACAACATGCACTGCATGAACAAGACGTTGCCTGAACTGTTGTCCATGCTGAAAACTGCTGAAGTGGAAATCAAGGAGTAACAAGTGTTGATGGTCAATAAGACCACCAATTTCAAGAAACGGGGCAAGCCTAAGAACAAGGGCAACTTCAAGAAGGACGGCAAGAAAGCTGCCGCACCTGCTAAGAAGACCAAGGCTGGTCCTAAACCTGAAACTGAGTGCTTCTACTGCAAGGGAGCTGGTCACTAGAAGCATAACTGCCCCAAGTACCTGGCGGATCTGAAGAACGGCAACATCAAGAAGAAAGGTATATTTGATATATGTGTTATAGATGTGTATCTTACTAGTAATCGTAGTAGTGCCTGGGTATTTGATACTGGTTCGGTTGCTCATATTTGTAACTCGAAACAGGAGCTACGGAATAAACGAAGACTGGCAAGAGACGAGGTGACGATGCGCGTTGGAAATGGCTCCAAGGTTGATGTGATCGCCTTCGGCACGCTCCCTCTACATCTACCTTCGGGATTAGTTTTAAATTTAAATAATTGTTATTTGGTGCGTGCGTTAAGCATGAACATTATATCTGGATCCTGTTTATTGCGAGACGGTTACTCTTTTAAGTCTGAGAATAAAGGTTGTTTGATTTATATGAGTAATATCTTTTATGGTAATGCACCTGAGATGAATGGTTTATTCTTACTGAATCTCGATAGTAGTGATACACATGTTCACAGCATAGATGCTAAACGAATTAAATTGAATGATAATTCTACATACATGTGGCACTGTCGTCTTGGTCACATTGGAGTGAAGCGTATGAAGAAACTCCATTCAGATGGACTTCTTGAATCACTTGGTTTTGAATCACTTGAAAGATGCGAAGCATGTCTAATGGGAAAAATGACTAAGACTCCATTCTCTGGTACAATGGAGCGAGCTATAGACTTATTGGAAATAATACATACCAATGTGTGCGGTCCAATGAGTGTAGCATCGCGTGGTGGATATCGTTATGTTCTCACGTTCACGGATGACTTGAGTAGATATGGGTATGTCTACTTTATGAAACATAAGTCCGAAACTTTCGAAAAGTTTAAGGAATTTCAAAGTGAAGTGGAAAATCATCGTAACAAGAAGATTAAGTTTCTACGTTCTGATCGCGGGGGTGAATATCTGAGTTATAGTTTGGCATGCATTTAAAGAAATGTGGAATACTTTCACAGTTGACACCGCCGGGAACACCACAGCGTAATGGTGTGTCCTAACGTCGTAATCGAACTCTCTTAGATATGGTTCGGTCTATGATGTCTCTTACAGATTTACCGTTATCATTTTGGGGCTATGCATTAGAGACAACCGCATTCACTTTAAATAGGGCACCCTCTAAATCCGTTGAAACAACACCGTACGAATTGTGGTTTGGTAAGAAACCTAAGTTGTCGTTACTTAAAGTTTGGGGTTGCGAAGCATATGTAAAGAAGTTACAACCTGATAAGCTAGAACCCAAAGCGGAGAAATGCGTCTTCATAGGATACCCTAAAGAAACAATTGGGTATACCTTCTATCATAGATCCGAAGGAAAAGTTTTCGTTGCAAAGAATGGATCCTTTCTTGAGAAGGAGTTTCTCTCGAAGGAGGTGACTGGAAGGAAAGTAGAACTCGATGAGGTTACTGAACCTTCTCTCGGATTTGAGAGTAGCGCAGCACCGGAAGATGTTTTTGTGCCGCTTGCACCAATTGAAGAGGAAGCTAATGATAATGATCATGAAACTTCAAACGAAGTTACTACTGAACCTCCTGATTGGTATGACTCTGCCTTGAACGTCATGTTGGTGGACAACACTGATGACCCTGCGACGTATGAAGAAGCTATGGTGAGCCCAGATTCCGACAAATGGCTAGAAGCCATGAAATCCGAAATGGGATCCATGTACGAAAACCAAGTATGGACTTTGGTGGACTTACCGGATGGCCGTAAGGCTGTCGAGAACAAATGGATTTTCAAGAGAAAAACAGATGCTGATGGTAATGTTACCGTCTATAAAGCTCGACTTGTCGCGAAAGGGTTCCGACAAATTCAAGGAGTTGACTATGATGAGACTTTCTCACCAGTAGCGAAGCTAAAGTCTGTGAGGATTTTGTTAGCAATTGCTGCACATTTCGATTATGAGATTTAGCAGATGGATGTCAAAACGGCGTTCCTTAATGGTGACATTGAGGAAGAGTTGTATATGGTACAACCCAAGGGTTTTGTCGATCCTAAAGATGCTGACAAGGTATGCAAGCTTCAGCGCTCTATTTATGGACTGAAGCAAGCATCCCGGAGTTGGAATCAACGTTTTGATAAAGTAATCAAAAACTTTGGATTTATACAAACTTATGGAGAAGCTTGTATTTACAAAAAAGTGAGTGGGAGCTCTGTAGCATTCCTAGTGCTGTATGTAGATGACATATTGTTGATTGGGAATGATATAGAACTTCTTAATAGCATCAAAAACTATTTGAATAATAGTTTTTAATGAAGGATCTTGGCGAAGCGGCATATATTCTAGGCATCAAGATTTACAGAGATAGATCAAGACGCCTAATAGCGCTTTCACAAAGTACATACTTGGACAAAATTCTAAAGAAGTTTAGAATGGAAGATAGCAAGAAAGGGTTCGTGCCCATGTTGTCAGGTAAGACCTTGAGTAAGACTCAAAGTCCAGCTACGGCAGAAGATAGAGAGAAAATGAATAATATTCCCTATGCCTCGGCCATAGGTTCTATCATGTATGCCATGCTGTGTACAGGACCGGATATAGCACATGCTGTTAGTTTGACTAGCAGATATCAAAGTGATCCTAGAATGGAGCACTGGACAGCGGTCAAGAATATCCTAAAGTACCTGAATAGGACTAAGGATATGGTTCTTTCTTATGGAGGTGATGAACAGCTTGTTGTAAATGGTTACACCGATGCTAGTTGGAACACCGATCCGGATGACTCGAAGTCACAGTCGGGATACGTATTTATTTTGAATGGTGCTGCAGTGAGCTGGAGGAGTGCGAAGCAAAGCGTTGTGGCGAAATCTTCAGCTGAATCGGAATACATAGCTGCTTCGGAGGCTGCACAAGAAGCCGTTTGGATGAAGGAATTCATTACTGAACTTGGCATGGTTCCCAGTGCGTTGGACCCGATGGCCATCTACTGTGATAACACAGGTACCATAGCTAATGCACAGGAGCCAAGGTCACATAGCAAGCTGAAGCACATCAAGCTACGTTTCCATGCTATTCGCGAGTATGTCCGAGATGGTGACATAAAGATTTGCAAAGTACACACTGATCTGAATGTGGCAGATCCGTTGACTAAACCTCTCCCTAGGGCAAAGCATGACCAACACCAGAACGCCATGGGTGTTCGGTATATTACAATGTAATCTAGATTATTGACTCTAGTGCAAGTGGGAGACTGTTGGAGATATGCCTAAGAGGCAATAATAAAAGTGGTTATTATTATATCTTTGTGTTTATGATAAATGTTTACATCCCATGCTATAATTGTATTATTAGGAAAAACTAATACTTGTGTGTTTTGTAAACATAAGAGAGTCCCTAGTAAGCCTCTTGTTGAACTAGCTTGTTGATTAAGTGATGATCATGGTTTCCTGATCATGGACATTAGGGTGTGATTAATAACAAGGTTATATCATTAGGAGAATGATGTGATGGACACACACCCATAGTAAGCGTAGCATAAGATCAAGTCATTAAGTTCGTATTGCTGTAAGCTTTCAAATACATAGTAACCTATTCCTTCGACCATGAGGTTATGTTAATCACCATCACCGGATGGATACTTTGATGACATCAAACGCCGCTTCGTAACTGGGTGGTTATAAAAGTGTCATTGGGTATTCTGAAAGTATGTGTTGAAGCGCATGAACCAAGATTGGGATTTGTCCATCCATATGACGGATAGATATGCTCTGGGCCCTCTCGGTGGAATGTCATCTAGTTAGCTTGCAAGCATGTGACTGGGTCACAAGGGATGACATATCACGGAACGAGTAAAGAGTACTTATCAGTAACGAGGTAGAACTAGGTATGGAGATACCGACGATCGAACCTCGGATAAGTATAGTATCGCGAGACAAAGGGAATTAGTTTTGTATGTAAGTGGTTTAATCGATCGCAAAGTCATCGTTGAGTATGTGGGAGCCATTATGGATCTCCAGGTCCCGCTGATGGTTATTGATAGGAGATATGTCTCTATCATGTCTACATATTCACGAACCGTAGGGTGACACACTTAAGGTTCGAAGTTGTTTTAAGTAGATATGGAATGTGCGTTGGAGACCGAATGTTGTTCGGAGTCTCGGATTGGATTCGGGACATCACGAGGAGATCCGGAATGGTCCAGAGAATAAGATTCATATATAGGGGATCATTTTCTGAGTTAGGAAATGTTCCGGAGTGTTTGTATGAGGATTCTAGAAGGTTTCGGAATGTTCCGGAAGGTTCTAGAAGATATCTTGGAGTTTGCTTGAAAATCAAGATGGGGATCAAGGAGTCCTGGTGGGTCAAGACTAGGAGTCGTGGGGGAGGAGGACTCCTCCCCCCACTCCCTAATCCGCCGGCCTAGAGGAGGGGAGTCCTTGTAGGACTCCCCCTTCCCAAGGTGCCCTCCCCCCTTAAATAGAAGGGCAGGGGCGCCCCCTCCTCCCTTGCTCCCATAACTCCAATCTCTGCCGCCTCTCTCGTCCACCTTTCTTCTGCACAGGCATAGGCGAAGCCCTGCAGAATTCTCTACTCCACCACCACCACCACACCGTCGTGCTGCTGGGATTCCGTGGAGAAGATCTACTACCTCCGCTGCTCGCTGGAACGGGGAGAGGAAGGTCTGCTTTGACTCTGCACGTGTGACCGACTGCGGAAGTGCTGCCGAATCGCGGCGCCAGAAGGATCGTCCACTTGACCGATTGCGGAAGCGCTGCTGGAACGCGACGCCGGAAGGATCGTCCACACGATCTTGAGATCGGCAAGTGATCGACTACATCAACCACGAGATCTAATCTTGTTAACGCTTTCGGATCTACGAGGGTTAGTTCCTATCTATCTCGTTGCTCATGTCTAATAGATTAGATCTTGGCTTTTATCTAGATTAGATCTAGGTTTTGTTCGTTCTTGCGGTAGAATTTTTTTGTTTTCCATGCTACGAACCCTACATTTATCACTTACCTACTCGAGGATGAGCAGGAGTTAAGCTTGGGGATGTTGATACATTGCAAATGTATCTATATTTTTTGATGTTCCATGCTTGGTTTTATCCACTTTCTTGTGTTTTGTTCCAACTTTGGAGTACTTTTCATATGATTTCTTGGACTAACCTATTAACAAGAGCCACAGTGCCAGCTGCCTGTTTTCTGCTGTTTTTGGTTCTAGGAAAGTCACAAAATGAATATTCTCGGAATTGGACGGGACAAAAGCCAAAGTGCCTATTTTTCCAGATGACATCAAGTGCCAGAATACGAGACGGAGAGGGGCCAGGGGGCCACCACACCACCTAGCCGCGCGGCCAGGCCTGGCCCACGCCAGGGGGCGGTGTGGCCGCTCCCGGCTCCCCTCGGCCTCTCCTTCTGCCTATATATTTCCCTCGGGACGAAAACCCTAAGTACCCGATCAAAAATCCACGAAAGAGTCTCTAGCTGCCGTCATCTCCATCCCTAGATCGGGAGGGATCTGAAGCTCTTCCCGGCACCCTGCTGGAGAGGGGAATTCACCCTGGAGGCCTTCTTCATCACCATGCAAGCCTCCGGTGTGATGCGTGAGTAGTTCATCCTTGGACTACGGATCCATGTAGTAGCTAGCTGACTGGTTCTCCTGATTTGTGCTTTCATGTATAGATCTTGTGAGCTCCGTTCATGATCAAAATCATCTATTTGTAATTCTGCATGTTGTGTTTGTGGGCATCTGATGGATATTGAGATGCTATTTCAGATTGATTATTGATTCTATCATGTCTTTGTTATTTGTGATCTTGCATGCTTTCCGTTGTTAGTAGCTATCTTGGCCAAGTAGATGCTAGCAACTCCAAGAGTTAGTATTTATGCTCGATAGTGGGTTCATGCCTCTAGTAATCTGGGGAAGTGACAGAAATCTCTAAGGTACTAGATGTGTTGTTGCTACTAGGGAGAAAACAACAATCCTTTGTTCATAGAACAATCGTATTGTTTACTTTACATGCAGTTCGTAAAGCAATAATCTGTTTCTTGCAACTTAATATTGGAGGGGGGTCGGATGATAACCTAAAGGTGGATTATTTGTCATAGATGCAGTCTATGTATAATGTTTTAATGCCCAATCAAGTCTCAGAGGAGTCAAGATGATTAGTGTATGCATGTATTGCTTTCTCGATGTTTGTCAATTGCCCCGTTGTAATTTGTGCACCTAGCATGTTATCTATCTTAAGGAGAGCCACCTCTAGTGAACTATGGATCCCCGTCCTTTTCTTTACATATAGTCTACAACTGTTTACTTCTTTGTGTTTACTTTCTGCAAACTTTTACTTCTTTCCATTCAATACGTTTAATCCTTTGTTTACCGCAAAACACGGTCAGATTGACAACCTCATCGCAAGTTGGGGACAAAGTTCTGTGGTTGTGTTGTGCAGGTCTCCACGTTGCTATTAGCACCGGTAGTGTGCCCTGCCAAAGCTCAGCTAGTAACACCTTTGGGGTGTTTCCTTGCTCCTACTAGTTCGATTAAACCTTGGTTTCATAACTAAGGGAAACTTGCTTTTGTGCTCATTATACCTTCCTCTTGGGGTTCCCAACGAGCTCTACATCAACACCGCCATCAAGGATTTTTCTGGGCGCAGTGCATTGAGCCATCAAGCATTTTTCTGGCGCCGTTGTCGGGGAGTCAAGGACATCTTCGTAAGGGGAGTCCCTCATAACCAATCTCTTTACTTTGTTGTTTTTGTTTTGCTTAGTTTCCTTTTTGATTTGTTTGCTTGTTTTGTTATTCAAAAACACACAAAAAATAGTTTTACTTGTTTGCTTTCTTATTCAAAAACACAAAATATAACACGAGTCAATTATACGCTTAACATCGAGTAAGCGAAAATAGAATGTGTACAAGACAGTAACACTCACCCAGTATTGTAAGGAAATAATATTTCCCTTCTGTTGCTGAAATACTTCAACGCTTGGAACAAATTATCCTCTGTCTCTTTGGGATTTGTTTTTAGAGTAACTTCATGAACGAAATTACAGTCAACAAATCCAAGGTCATAGATTTGTCCTTTGTTGCATTCTTGAATCTTCATTCTGCATATATAATTAGTATAGTGATTAGTAAGATTATACAAGCAACGAATGAGCTGAGCTAGAAAGACTTAATTACAGAAATTAATAATACTTACAAACAATAGGCACTGACGATAGTTTTGTCGAGGGCGTCTTGTTGGTAAAACTGAAATAATTTTGGAAATTCGATCAGTAGGAAGCCATCTCCATGACCGTAATGGTGGTGTTTATATACAACATAGATCCAGTTTTTGGAATCAGCACAGGCTTGGATGTACCAGTTATGCAATCTTCGCATTTTTGTTGGTAGATCTTTGACTAACTCGGGTTTGACGAGAGGAGCCCCGTACTGATGCACATATGCTGTTTCTTGGTACCCCTCGAACTCATCCATACGGCTCATGTACTCAGTAATAGACAATCCATATAATTGGGCCTTTTCTCCATACAGTCGAACAAACTCCGGATCAATGTTTGGATCATGCCGCTCCTGGACTCTCCACTCATTGGTATCGTACACTTTGAGCGGTTCGATCGATTGATTTTTCTGTTGTCCGAGCTGGGCAACTTCTTTCCCGACTCTCCGCTCTTTTGCCTCAGCCGACTTGGTAATAGAGCGATTATAGTCTGATGTGAGCGCTATGGGTTGGTGAAGCTGAATCTTAAGTGCGGCTGCTTTGGCTTTATCTTATGCGGTGACCAGGAAATATGCCTCTATCGGCTTTTTCTTGTTAGCCATGTCAATCTTCCACTTCTCATAATGGGCAGCTGCGGCCGCATCAGTTTCCTCATTTGTCTTCTCGCAAGGTAGCTTCTTCATATTATGATGAGGTACTTTTGGGAGGGGTGATAGCTTACATTTCGGTGATCAGAATGTACTCTTGCTACTGCTGGTGGTGCTGCCCCCTTAGTATACTTCCGCTTTTGTCTCTGGGGCTCAAGGGACGGAGACGGCTGAGGCGGCGATGGAGACGGTTGCGCTGAGTGGTGAGGCGGTGAAGGCAACAGTTGCGCTAGAGAATGGTGAGGTGGCGACGAAGGTGGATTGCTATTCTAAGGAGTTGGTGGCCTTAGCGGTACATAATTTGGAAGCATGATGCGCTCCTTTGGCCATAGAATAGTCCCCCTTTGGCTTCTCCTAGTTTAGTCAGCTCCATATCTTCCCCTGCAGGGTGGTCTAGCTTCAGCTCCTCAAAATCTTCCTTCACCTCATCCACCGTGATGACAGCGTACCCTTTTGGAACCGTTCTACAATGCCAAGTTGGGTTAGGCGCAATTGGTACCGCCATGCCGACCGCCGCCGTCACCCTTAAGTTCATAACCTTCACCTTAGCTCACAAGCTGTTGTCTCCGTGATATCATCCACTGGGTAGCGTTTAGGAGGAGATGTCGTCGGTGCATCATCATCAACATCATGGAGCTGCGTGGAAGCGACGGTTCTTTTCTTATTCGATAGGGCGCCGGTACCCTCAAATGCAGCTTATACCACATGCCGCTGAGATTGGCTGCTAGTACCTTGCTGGCTAAGTCTGTCGAGTTGATCCTGGTGCCGCTTTGATGCTTCTTCTACATTACGCAGCCGGTCTGCAGCGGCCGCCTTCTCAGCTGCCTCCCTTTCCTTTCTCCTCTGATGGCTTTTATCGGGATATCTCTTCATTTGTGGGGGGAAGGCAACCTTCCATGGCTTGGAGCCTGGTGTGCCTCGTGCTCGTCCGTCGTGTTTAGGATTTTTAAGGGCGCGTGTGAGCTCGTCGTTCTCTCTATCGGGAACGAACCGTCCCGCTGCAACATCATCTACTGCATTTCTAATATCGTCGATGGGCAGTAGGGGATCATCTTTGTGTTTCTGATTATATATTGCCCTCCCTTCTTTGTCTAATGTGCCCCCATGGCCGTAAAACTAGTTTCTCGCCCGTGGTGTCCATGTTGCGGGCTCTGCTCTGATCCCGGCAGCTATGTAATTGACCTCAAGTGCATCCCACTTAGGCATGCAACCGGCGTAGCCAGCAGGCCTCATGTTATGATGGTACATTTTCTTAGCAGCGTTCTCCGTATTTATTCTAGACCTTTCCTTAGCTTTCTCCGATGTCTTGTACTTCACAAAATCCTCCCACTGGTGTCTTAACTTAGCATAGCCGGCTTCATTGAAATTCGGAGTCTTCTCTACCTTGACAAAGTTATTGTACAGTTTCTTCTTCCAGTTCTTGAATGCATCGGCCATCTTGCTGAGAGCAAACTTCTTGACTCTTTGCACAAGCTCCATTCTTGCTCTCTCCTCCTCATCTGGATTCACATCTGGTACCGGCAGGAGGAAATTAGTCATGAGCTTGTCAAAAAGCTTATCTTTGGTGTTGTCGCCGACATACGGGACTCCACCGCCGCTTGGCCGATTCCATTCTTGAACGGTGATCGGGATGTTGTCCCTCACAAGAACTCCGCATTGCTTGAGAAATTTTCTTGCGACATCGACGGGAGCTTGCGGTTCGCCATCTACACCGACCACGTCGATCCTATACCTCACAGTGTCATCCAACTTTTTTGTTGGGCCTCGTTTCATTCTTACGGAAGAAGTTCTCGATCCGGAGGGCTAAAAGAAGAAAGAGTGTTAATATATGCATGTATATATATATAGACAGTAGCATTTTAATTACAAAAATACATATATACACCTCGTCGGTATTTGCGAGATTTAAGGTTCCGCCGGAGCCGTCGCCTTCTTCCTCATCGGCTTCTCCCCTGTCCCAGGCTTTGGCTTCTACCTCACCGGAGTCGTCTCCTCGGTTGAGAGACTCATCACCCTGACCGGAATCGTTCACAAACTCACTCGTGACGTCGATACCGATATCTTCATTTTCGCAGATCATTCCTTGGAGGATGTTTTCCTGATGTGTTGGATCCATAGTATCTGCAAAGATGATGTTCTAGAATTATATATTAAGTTTATGACAAGAAAGGGGAAACAACAATCAACACATGGCATCAATAATGATATGACAAGTTAAACATAGTTGAACTTTAACCCTAAGGCATGCTTGGCAATTTAAGTGGGATCCGAGGGGTCCAAACCCTAATACAGGAGAGACCCTCGAATCACCTACGGGGGTTCATTTGTTTTTCTAATTAAACTTGTGATTAAAGTTGTTGAACAATGCATGATATTGATGGTAAAGTGTAGATCTCATTTTTCTGAACATTTTGATATATTATTTGTATTTTTTTGACTTATAAATAATTACTTATTAAGTTTATAAGATTTATCCTTTTTCTGAAATTATTAAAACAATTATTAAACTTTTATTGCGTCAGCATAGGTAAAGGCTGACATCACCTAAGGCTGGGGAACCTTTTCTCACTGATGCATCGCCTACCCACAGTGACTGATTAGTGGGGCCAGGGCCACGTCGGGCTGCCACGCTGACAGAGCTTGCTCGACGCCCACGTCAGGGCCACATGAGCGCCACCTTGGCGCCACATGGGCTCGCCAGAGGGCACGTCGGCCGGCGGTGGTTAGCGGAACTAGAGTGCTTGCTAGAATGCGTACAAGGTCGGGTTCAAACGAGCGTGTCGCGAGGAAGCTAACAGTGGTCGCGCCGCCCCTTATTGGTCATCGGAGAGTCGTCTGCGATGGCGTCCGACGGCGGCGGAGAGTGGCGCTCAGCGATAGAAGGAAAGGGAGCGAGAGAGAGAGAAAGGAGAGGTCCTGGATGACCAGTGGTTCACCACGAAGACGATGGATGGGTCAACAAGGGCGGAGGAGCTCAGAAGCAGCGGCAATGGCGACGGCCGGAGTCGGAGCAGACGGTGACCGTGGCGTCCATTTCCAGCGTGCGCGGTCGATTCCTCAGACGGTGGTGGCGCGGCGGCGGCGGGCGTCGACAGCGTGAAGCGACCGCTCTGGATTTGGGCAGCCTGTCGGCGTGATTTTGCTCTGCTGCAAATTTTCCTTAGCCGCGCGTCGATGTGCTCTGTGAATTGGGAGAGTTGGGGAGGAGGAAGGGCCGGGGCTGTTAACTGTACAGACCATTGGTCCCGGGTCGTCCCAATAACCGGGACCAAAGGACCAATAGTCCCGGTTCGTGCCACCAACCGGGACCAAAGGTCTGGGGCAGGAGCGTTGTTATGCTGCCATGTGCTGTGGCCTTTGGTCCTGGTTCGTCCTAGCAACCGGGACCAAAGGATCAACGGTCCCTGTTCGTGCCAACAACCGGGACCAAAGGCATGTTAATGGCAGCGCGCGCATCCAGGATCATCTGTCCCGGTTCGTGGGACGAACCGGGATCGTTGACCCGTTTTTCAGATTTTGGCAAACCTTTTGGTCTTCCCGCCATTTTCATATTTGTTTTCTTATTTAATTAATAAGATGATTATTTATTTGGAATTTCAAAAAACTTTCAACAGGAAAAGTGCTTCAATTTACATAACTAATCAAAAACCGTTTTCTGTTTTCAAATATTTTTATTTGAACTATACAATTTTACTATTTTCAATTAAAATTGCATTACCAAATATTTATTGCATAATTTGGAATTTGAAAAAACTTTCAACAGGAAAATTGCTTCAATTTAAATAACTAATCAAAAACCATTTTCTGTTTTCAAATATTTTTATTTGAACTATACAATTTTAGTATTTTCAATTAAAATTGCATTAACAAAAATTTATTGCATAATTTGGAATTTCAAAAAACTTTTAACAGGAAAAGTGCTTCAATTTAAATAACTAATCGAAAACCATTTTGTGTTTTCAAATATTTTTATTTGAACTATACAATTTTGAACAGGAAAAGTGCTTCATGCCCGCCGTTTTGAATATAGTTTGAAACAGGCATAAGAAATTCAAAAATGATACATACAATGTGAAACCTTCGCGTGGTGTCATATTATGTGTCACAGTTGCAAGGAAAGATATTGAACTTGAAAAATTGCAAACATCATAAAAAATCCTTCACAAAATGACCTATCATGTTCAAGGTTTGATGGCATTTAGGTCAAACCACCAATGTTATGGCTAGAATCAGGGCATAGTTTGTGATAATGTGCCCATATTGTGCACACATGTGCATCTTGGGATGGCTTATGATGTTGCAGGAGGAAGTTTTCCCTTTCGACGCACGAAAAAGCTAATTTCCATTTTTGACGTGCCGAAATTGGGGTGTTCTGTGAAGCAACCACCAAATTAAAGTTTGGCATTGGTACCAAACCATTTTTCAAAAATACTAGACCACCTTATATGGACAATTTCCCAACCGGTGTATCTGGAACCTTTCTATCCATCCCTCATGAAAAAGACAAATTCCTGCCGAATCGGTAGGAGGTTGCCAAGATTTGAACTACAAGTACATGATATAATGCTTGTGAATTTTAAAAAAAATCATTTAAAGGTTGACAACATGCTATTTCATCAAAGATCCACTTCAAGTTCAGCGAGGCTCAGCCCCGGGCTAAGAAGCTTCATGTCCGCCGTTTTGAATATAGTTTGAAACGGGCATAAGAAATTCAATAATGATCCAAATAATGAGAAACCTTCGTGTGGTGTCATATTATGTGTCACAGTTGGAAGGAAAAATATTGAACTTGAAAAATTGCAAACATCATAAAAAATCTTTCACAAAATGACCTATCATGTTCGAGGTTTCATGTCATTTAGGTCAAACCACCTATGTTATGGCTAGAATCAGGGCATAGTTTGTGATAATGTGCCCATATTGTGCACACATGTGCATCTTGGGATGGCTTACGATGTTACAGGAGGAAGTTTTGCCTTTCGACGCACGAAAAAACCAATTTCCATTTTTGAGGTGCCGAAATCAGGGTGTTCTGTGAAGCAACCACCAAATTAAAGTTTGGAATTGGTACCAAACCATTTTTCAAAAATACTAGACCACCTTATATGGAAAATTTCCCAACCGATGTATTTGGAACCTTTCTGTCCATCCCTCATGGAAAAGACAAATTCCTTCCTAATCGGAAGGAGGTTGCCAAGATTTGAACTACAAGTACATGATATAATGCTTGTGAATTTAAAAAAAATTATTTATAGGTTCACAACATGCTATTTCATTAGAGAACCACTTCAAGTTCAGTGAGGCTCAGCCCCGGGCTAAGAAGCTTCATGCCCGCCGTTTCGAATATAGTTTGAAACGGGCATAAGAAATTCAAAATTGATCGAAACAATGTGAAACCTTCGCGTGGTGTCATATTATGTGTCACAGTTGCAAGGAAAAATATTGAACTTGAAAAATTACAAACATCATAAAAAATCCTTCACAAAATGACCTATCATGTTCGAGGTTTGATGGCATTTAGGTCAAACCACCAATGTTATGGCTAGAATCAGGGCGTAGTTTGTGATAATGTGCCCATATTACGCACACATGTGCATCTTGGGATGGCTTGCGATGTTAAGGGAGGAAGTTTTCCCTTTCGACGCACGAAAAAGCTAATTTCCATTTTTGACGTGCCGAAATCGGGGTGTTCTGTGAAGCAACCACCAAATTAAAGTTTGGCACTGGTACCAAACAATTTTTCAAAAGTAGTAGACCACCTTATATGGACAATTTCCCTACTGGTGTATCTGGAACCTTTCTGTCCATCCCTCATGAAAAAGACAAATTCCTGCCGAATCGGTAGGAGGTTGCCAAGATTTGAACTACAAGTACATGATATAATGCTTGTGAATTTAAAAAAAATCATTTATAGGTTCACAACATGCTATTTCATCAGAGATCCACTTCAAGTTCAGCGAGGCTCAGCCCCGGGTTAAGAAGCTTCATGCCCGCCGTTTTGAATATAGTTTGAAACGGGCATAAGAAATTCAAAAATGATCCAAACAATGTGAAACCTTCGCGTGGTGTCATATTATGTGTCACAGTTGCAAGGAAAAATATTGAACTTGAAAAATTACAAACATCATAAAAAATCCTTCACAAAATGACCTATCATGTTCGAGGTTTCATGGCATTTAGGGCAAACCACCAATGTTATGCTAGAATCAGGGCATAGTTTGTGATAATGTGCCCATATTGTGCACACATGTGCATCTTGGGATGGCTTACGATGTTGCAGGAGGAAGTTTTTCGTTTCGACGCACGAAAAAGCCAATTTCCATTTTTGAGGTGCCAAAATCGGGGTGTTCTGTGAAGCAACCACCAAATTAAAGTTTGGCATTGGTACCAAACCATTTTTCAAAAATACTAGACCACCTTATATGGAGAATTTCCCAACCGATGTATTTGGAACCTTTCTGTCCATCCCTCATGGAAAAGACAAATTCCTTCCTAATCGGAAGGAGGTTGCCAAGATTTGAACTACAAGTACATGATATAATGCTTGTGAATTTAAAAAAAAATTATTTATAGGTTCACAACATGCTATTTCATTAGAGAACCACTTCAAGTTCAGTGAGGCTCAGCCCCGGGCTAAGAAGCTTCATGCCCTCCGTTTCGAATATAGTTTGAAACGGGCATAAGAAATTCAAAATTGATCGAAACAATGTGAAACCTTCGCGTGGTGTCATATTATGTGTCACAGTTGCAAGGAAAAATATTGAACTTGAAAAATTACAAACATCATAAAAAATCCTTCACAAAATGACCTATCATGTTCGAGGTTTGATGGCATTTAGGTCAAACCACCAATGTTATGGCTAGAATCAGGGCATAGTTTGTGATAATGTGCCCATATTACGCACACATGTGCATCTTGGGATGGCTTACGATGTTAAGGGAGGAAGTTTTCCCTTTCGATGCACGAAAAAGCTAATTTCCATTTTTGAGGTGCCGAAATCGGGGTGTTCTGTGAAGCAACCACCAAATTAAAGTCTGGCACTGGTACCAAACAATTTTCAAAAATACTAGACCACCTTATATGGACAATTTCCCTACTGGTGTATCTGGAACCTTTCTGTCCATCCCTCATGAAAAAGACAAATTCCTGCCGAATCGGTAGGAGGTTGCCAAGATTTGAACTACAAGTACATGATA
This sequence comes from Avena eriantha, assembly GCA_910589775.1. Taxonomy (NCBI): domain Eukaryota; kingdom Viridiplantae; phylum Streptophyta; class Magnoliopsida; order Poales; family Poaceae; genus Avena; species Avena eriantha. Next base: position 98,159,814 of record OU342743.1, on the reverse strand, counting down.
TAATGCTTGTGAATATTAAAAAAAATCATTTATAGATTCACAACATGCTATTTCATCAGAGATCCACTTCAAGTTCAGCGAGGCTCAGCCCCGGGTTAAGAAGCTTCATGCCCGCCGTTTTGAATATAGTTTGAAACGGGCATAAGAAATTCAAAAATGATCCAAACAATGTGAAACCTTCGCGTGGTGTCATATTATGTGTCACAGTTGCAAGGAAAAATATTGAACTTGAAAAATTACAAACATCATAAAAAATCCTTCACAAAATGACCTATCATGTTCGAGGTTTCATGGCATTTAGGTCAAACCACCAATGTTATGGCTAGAATCTGGGCATAGTTTGTGATAATGTACCCATATTGTGCACACATGTGTATCCTGGGATGGCTTACGATGTTGCAGGAGGAAGTTTTCCCTTTCGACGCACGAAAAAGCTAATTTCCATTTTTGAGGTGCCGAAATCGCGGTGTTCTGTGAAGCAACCACCAAATTAAAGTTTGGCATTGGTACCAAACCATTTTTCAAAAATACTAGACCACCTTATATGGACAATTTCCCAACCAGTGTATCTAGAACCTTTCTGTCCATCCCTCATGAAAAAGACAAATTCCTGCCGAATCGGTAGGAGGTTGCCAATATTTGTACTACAAGTACATGACATATTGCTTGTGAATTTTAAAAAAAATCATTTATAGGTTCACAACATGCTATTTCATCAGAGATCCACTTCAAGTTCAGCGAGGCTCAGCCCCGGGCTAAGAAGCTTCATGCCCGCCGTTTTGAATATAGTTTGAAACGGGCATAACAAATTCAAAATGATCCAAACAATGTGAAACCTTCGCGTGGTGTCATATTATGTGTCACAATTGCAAGGAAAAGTATTGAACATGAAAAATTACAAACATCATAAAAATCTTTCACAAAATGACCTATCATGTTCGAGGTTTCATGGCATTTAGGTCAACCACCAATGTTATGGCTAGAATCAGTTCATAGTTTGTGATAATGTGCCCATATTGTGCACACATGTGCGTCTTGGGATGGCTTACGATGTTGCAGGAGGAAGTTTTGCCTTTCGACGCACGGAAAAACCAATTTCCATTTTTGAGGTGCCGAAATCAGGGTGTTCTGTGAAGAAACCACCAAATTAAAGTTTGGCACTGGTACCAAACCATTTTTCAAAAATACTAGACCACCTTATATGGACAATTTCCCAACCGATGTATTTGGAACTTTTCTGTCCATCCCTCATGAAAAAGACAAATTCCTGCCTAATCGGAAGGAGGTTGCCAAGATTTGAACTACAAGTACATGATATAATGCTTGTGAATTTTTTAAAATCATTTATAGGTTCACAACATGCTATTTCATCATAGATCCACTTCAAGTTCAGCGAGGCTCAGCCCTGGGCTAAGAAGCTGTATGCCCACCGTTTTGAATATAGATTGAAACGGGCATAAGAAATTCAAAAATAATCCAAACAATGAGAAACCTTCGCGTGGTGTCATATTATGTGTCACGGTTGCAAGGAAAAATATTGAACTTGAAAAATTACAAACATCATAGAAAATCTTTCACAAAATGACCTATCATGTTCGAGGTTTCATGGCATTTAGGTCAAACCACCAATGTTATGGCTAGAATCAGGGCATAGTTTGTGATAATGTGCCCATATTGTGCACACATGTGCATCCTGGGATGGCTTACGATGTTGCAGGAGGAAGTTTTGCCTTTCGACGCACGAAAACGCCAATTTCTATTTTTGAGGTGCCGAAATCGTGGTGTTCTGTGAAGCGACCACCAAATTAAAGTTTGGCACTGGTACCAAACCATTTGTCAAAAATACTAGACCACCTTATATGGACAATTTCCCAACCGATGTATCTGGAACCTTTCTGTCCATCCCTCATGAAAAAGACAAATTCCTGCCGAATCGGTAGGAGGTTGCCAAGATTTGAACTACAAGTACATGATATAATGCTTGTGAATTTAAAAAAAATCATTTATAGGTTCACAACATGCTATTTCATCAGAGATCCACTTCAAGTTCAGCGAGGCTCAGCCCCGGGTTAAGAAGCTTCATGCCCGCCGTTTTGAATATAGTTTGAAACGGGCATAAGAAATTCAAAATGATCCAAACAATGTGAAACATTCACGTGGTGTCATATCATGTGTCACAGTTGCAAGGAAAAATATTGAATTTGAAAAATTACAAACATCACAAAAAATCCTTCACAAAATGACCTATCATGTTCGAGGTTTCAAGGCATTTAGGTCAAACCACCAATGTTATGGCTAGAATCTGGGCATAGTTTGTGATAATGTGCCCATATTGTGCACACATGTGTATCCTGGGATGGCTTACGATGTTGCAGGAGGAAGTTTTCCCTTTCGACGCACGAAAAAGCTAATTTCCATTTTTGAGGTGCCGAAATCGGGGTGTTCTGTGAAGCAACCACCAAATTAAAGTTTGGCATTGGTACCAAACCATTTTTCAAAAATACTAGACCACCTTATATGGACAATTTCCCAACCGGTGTATCTAGAACCTTTCTGTCCATCCCTCATGAAAAGACAAATTCCTGCCGAATCGGTAGGAGGTTGCCAAGATTTGAACTACAAGTACATGATATAATGCTTGTGAATTTAAAAAAAAATCATTTATAGGTTCGCAACATGCTATTTCGTCAGAGATCCACTTCAAGTTCAGCGAGGCTCAGCCCGGGTTAAGAAGCTTCATGCCTGCCATTTTGAATATAGTTTGAAACAGGCATAAGAAATTCAAAAATGATCCAAACAATGTGAAACCTTCACGTGGTGTCATATTATGTGTCACGGTTGCAAGGAAAAATATTGAACTTGAAAAATTGCAAACATCATAAAAAATCCTTCACAAGATGACCTATCATGTTCGAGGTTTCAAGGCATTTAGGTCAACCACCAATGTTATGGCTAGAATCTGGGCATAGTTTGTGATAATGTGCCCATATTGTGCACACATGTGTATCCTGGGATGGCTTACGATGTTGCAGGAGGAAGTTTTCCCTTTCGACGCACGAAAAAGCTAATTTCCATTTTTGAGGTGCCGAAATCGGGGTGTTCTCTGAAGCAACCACCAAATTAAAGTTTGGCATTGGTACCAAACCATTTTTCAAAAATACTAGACCACCTTATATGGAAAATTGCCCAACCGGTGTATCTAGAACCTTTCTGTCCATCCCTCATGAAAAAGACAAATTCCTGCCGAATCGGTAGGAGGTTGCCAATATTTGTACTACAAGTACATGATATATTGCTTGTGAATTTAAAAAAAATCATTTATAGGTTCACAACATGCTATTTCATCAGAGATCCACTTCAAGTTTAGCGAGGCTCAGCCCCGGGTTAAGAAGCTTCATGCCCGCCATTTTGAATATAGTTTGAAACAGGCATAAGAAATTCAAAAATGATCCAAACAATGTGAAACGTTCACGTGGTGTCATATTATGTGTCACGATTGCAAGGAAAAATATTGAACTTGAAAAATTACAAACATCATAAAAAATCCTTCACAAAATGACCTATCATGTTCGAGGTTTCAAGGCATTTAGGTCAAACCACCAATGTTATGGCTAGAATCTGGGCATTAGTTTGTGATAATGTGCCCATATTGTGCACACATGTGTATCCTGGGATGGCTTACGATGTTGCAGGAGGAAGTTTTCCCTTTCGACGCACGAAAAAGCTAATTTCCATTTTTGAGGTGCCGAAATCGGGGTGTTCTGTGAAGCAACCACCAAATTAAAGTTTGGCATTGGTACCAAACCATTTTTCAAAAATACTAGACCACCTTATATGGACAATTTCCCAACCGGTTGTATCTAGAACCTTTCTGTCCATCACTCATGAAAAAGACAAATTCCTGCCGAATCGGTAGGAGGTTGCCAATATTTGTACTACAAGTACATGATATATTGCTTGTGAATTTAATAAAAAAATCATTTATAGTTTCACAACATGCTATTTCATCAGAGATCCACTTCAAGTTCAGCGAGGCTCAGCCCCGGGTTAAGAAGCTTCATGCCCGCCGTTTTGAATATAGTTTGAAACGGCATAAGAAATTCAAAAATGATCCAAACAATGTGAAACCTTCACGTGGTGTCATATTATGTGTCACGATTGCAAGGAAAAATATTGAACCTTGAAAAATTACAAACATCATAAAAAATCCTTCACAAAATGACCTATCATGTTCGAGGTTTCAAGGCATTTAGGTCAAACACTAATGTTATGGCTAGAATCTGGGCATAGTTTGTGATAATGTGCCCATATTGTGCACACATGTGTATCCTGGGATGGCTTACGATGTTGCAGGAGGAAGTTTTCCCTTTCGACGCACGAAAAAGCTAATTTCCATTTTTGAGGTGCCGAAATCGGGGTGTTCTGTGAAGCAACCACCAAATTAAAGTTTGGCATTGGTACCAACCATTTTCAAAAATACTAGACCACCTTATATGGACAATTTCCCAACCGGTGTATCTAGAACCTTTCTGTCCATCACTCATGAAAAAGACAAATTCCTGCCGAATCGGTAGGAGGTTGCCAAGATTTGTACTACAAGTACATGATATATTGCTTGTGAATTTTAAAAAAAATCATTTATAGGTTCACAACATGCTATTTCATCAGAGATCCACTTCAAGTTCAGCGAGGCTCAGCCCCGGGTTAAGAAGCTTCATGCCCGCCGTTTTGAATATAGTTTGAAACGGGCATAAGAAATTCAAAAATGATCCAAACAATGTGAAACCTTCACGTGGTGTCATATTATGTGTCACGATTGCAAGGAAAAATATTGAACTTGAAAAATTACAAACATCATAAAAAATCCTTCACAAAATGACCTATCATGTTCGAGGTTCAGGCATTTAGGTCAAACCACCAATGTATGGCTAGAATCTGGGCATAGTTTGTGATAATGTGCCCATATTGTGCACACATGTGTATCCTGGGATGGCTTACGATGTTGCAGGAGGAAGTTTTCCCTTTCGACGCACGAAAAAAGCTAATTTCCATTTTGAGGTGCCGAAATCGGGGTGTTCTGTGAAGCAACCACCAAATTAAAGTTTGGCATTGGTACCAAACCATTTTTCAAAAATACTAGACCACCTTATATGGACAATTTCCCAACCGGTGTATCTAGAACCTTCTGTCCATCCTCATGAAAAAGACAAATTCCTGCCGAATCGGTAGGAGGTTGCCAATATTGTTACTACAAGTACATGATATATTGCTTGTGAATTTTAAAAAAATCATTTATAGGTTCACAACATGCTATTTCATCATATATCCACTTCAAGTTTAGCGAGGCTCAGCCCCGGGTGTAAGAAGCTTCATGCCCGCCGTTTTGAATATAGTTTTGAAACGGGCATAAGAATTCAAAAATGATCCAACAATGTGAAACCTTCACGTGGTGTCTATTATGTGTCACATTGCAAGGAAAAATATTGAATTTGACAAATTGCAAAACATCATAAAAAATCCTTCACAAAATGACCTATCATGTTCGAGGTTCATGGCATTTAGGTCAAACCACCAATGTTATGGCTAGAATCAGGGCATAGTTTGTGATAATGTGCCCATATTGTGCACACATGG